>JAVJGI010000050.1:72778421-72824973 GCA_035590275.1 Ibycter americanus | reverse complement strand
GGCCGCGGCGCCGGCAGCGCAGCCCCCCGGGAGCCGGCCAGGCTGGGCTGCCGGGCACTGAAGTTTGGCAAAGGCTGCCGGAGGCAGAAAGCATCGTCCCCGAAAGGCGTGGGTTTATTGCACCAGCGGCTTCCATCTCTTCAGGCGTCTTCGTGGATTTTCTGGTCAGCTCGGGTTGCAGAACTGGCCGCAAGGCTGAGCCCCGGTTCCGAGTGGTTCTGGCTGCCCTTGTCAGCACGATGCTGGAGCTGCAGCCTGGCTGCCTGGAGTGTTTATGCACATAAACAGCTTTGACAGGAGTTAAGCTAGGAGTTAAGAAGCTCCAACTTACTGTCATTCGACAGATATGCAAGCTCAGAGCAATTAATGACTCATCTATAAAATGACCTAAGGCCAGGCCACCCACTGAAAACGACAGCCTTGAATTTTGCGTATGCGCTCCCTATGTACCCCATGGTGTTACTCAGAAACCGAAAAATAATATCCATGGAAACCAAGATGAGGAATGGGAAGGTGCCTAAACCAGCAGACCAGGAACACCGCTGCAGCTGCAATTTAGCATTTCCTTTTTTAGGAATGTTAGGATTTAATTCTGACTGTCCTGCTTTCGGCTGGGATAGCGTAAATTTTCTTCCTAGTAGCTGGTACACTGCTGTGTGTTGGATTTAGTGTAAGAATAATGTTGGTAACACATTGACATTTTAGTTGCTGCTCAGTAGTGCTTACCCTAAGTCAAGAACTCTTCAGTTTCCCGTGCTCTGCCAGTGAGGAGGTGCACAAGAAACTGGGAGGGAGCAGAGCCAGGACAGCTGACCCGACCTAGCCAAAGGGATATTCCATACCATAGAACATCATGCTCAGTATATAAACTGGGGAGAGCTGGCCAGAGGCTGGGGACTGGCTGGGCATCGGTCGGCAGGTGGTGAGCAATTGTATGGTGCATCACTTGTTTTTCTTGGGTTTTATTCCTCTCTTCCCCCCACCCCCCTTTTCATTACAATTGTTATTGTTACTATTATATTTTAATTTATTTCAGTTATTAAATTGTTCTTATCTCAGCCCACAAGTTTTACCTTCTTCCTGTTTCTCCACCCCATCCCACTGGGGTGGCAGGGGGAGTGGGAAAGCGGCTGGGTGGTACTTAGTTGCCCGCTGGGGTTAAACCACAACAATGTGTTGCAGAATTGTAGCATGTTTATCCCTAAGTGGCAGTTACTACCTTGAGTCCTTTCCTGAAGCTACAGGCTGCTTTCAGGTCTTTCTTACAAAATACAACTGGAAGAACTTCCTTTTATCTAGATTGCTCAGCAGAACACATGGTCACTCAGATGTACAAGACAACAATGTACTGTTCCTTTTTGTCTGCAGGAATGTGAATCCAGATCCCTTTCCTGTCTAAGAAAATGCCCTGGTTGCCACCAGTCAGTTGTCCCAAAGACCAAAGTGCTAGTACGTCTACTGTTCTTGTTTTGTGGAGAATGACTGCAGGCTTCATTTAGTAGCAAAGACTTCAGCAAATTTATTGTCTATAAAATATGGTCCTAACTTGCTTATTCCAACAAACAGATAAAGAACACGTGACTGTGACAAGATACTCAAAATGGTGTCTTCGTGGCTAATGAGAAGCTCACCTGGCTTCTCGCTGCCCCACGTATGCAGTGATCAAAACAATAGCATATTACATTGCACGTGGCCTCGATGTCCACATTCTACCCCTACCATAGAAGTATTTAATTACTCCCCTCCTAATAAACATATTGCCATTACCCCCTTGTGTCAGGGTTGAGTTTTTTTACCACCCACCTAATTTCATTATCCTTTTGGTGTGTAAATATTTCATCTATCACTTGCACCTTCTATGCCATCTACTTTGGCTCCTGCTTTAGCAAACCTTTCATCTGAGTAAACGCACTAATCAATACCCTAGTCAGGTGTGCACTGGATTTGGCAAACAGGAGTTGCTGTCAAGCCTTCCTTTTAAAGCTTTTCAGCTCCTCGTGAAGCACTAAATATCAACTGGCTGAGAAGGAGTGGGAAAGTAAGTACACATGCCACACTGTCCAAGGGCCAGGTCATTCCCCGGTCTTGAAAAATTAATTTTCATGTTGTTCCATCAGCAGTCATACTCATGAAAAGGAATTTCCTGCAGAGAGCCCACGCCACTTCGATAACTCCATCTCCCCTCTTTTATCCCCTACCATGTCTTCCCAGTGCATCCAGTTCTTCTGTAATCCCTTTGATCCCAAATATCCTTAGCTCCCTCTATGTCCCCAGCTAGAGGCTGTCACCCTGTGTCTGGGGACTGGCCAGTGGAGCCCCTCCCACATGTATGGTGGTTGAGCTCACAGTACAGTTTTTTCCAGTTTGGGTCTCACTGTACTATCCAGCTACTGAGTTTTTGCTTATGAAACAGCTATAAAATTTTGTTGTATGTCAGATTTGTTCTAAATTTGTCACTTGGCTTAAATGTTTGTAGAGCAAATGCCTGAATTCTTTGCAGAGGCTGGCATATGCCTTCTGTCCTGAGGACAGCAGGCTGAAGTAGGTGACTATGAGGTAGATGTGTGGCCAGGATTTTATGGCAGAGGTGCAGCTGCTGCGTGGTGGTATGAGGAGGGAGAAGTTGCTCCCTGCGCTGGTTCCCCCCAGCCTGCTCCGTCCAGGCAGCGAGTGCTGGACATGCTTCCCTCCCGCTGGTTCCTCTCACTGTGCTGGGGGCAGCAAGGAGATTCTTTGGCTGTCCTAGGCAGTTCTAACCAAGGAAATGAGGTTTTACATTATTATTACTCTATTTTATCCTTTTTTTCCCCCTCCAAGAAAAGCTATCATGATGGTCAACATTGACACAGGGTTAGCGTATCATCAAAAGGATACAACAGCAGCATGCACCTGCAAAAACAGTTGTGTATTGCTAGGCACTGCCACTAAAAATGTACCTGTCAATGTTACAGTAATTATGTGTGATAACTGGCAGACAATATTTATTTTGCTGATCTTTGCCTTATAAAAGTGAACTTCTAGAATTTGGCCTTTATTTTTATTATCAGCTAATAAACATCTTAAACATTTCTTTGTTAGTAATCCTGTATTGTTGCTGCTGTTATTATGAACAGTAGTCAACGTTATGATTTTTTGTTAAATTACATTTTAATCAGGACTGCAGAATAATTCTGTGGTTTTACTTTGGCAGCTGACAAAAAATAATTACACTATGTTAATTCTGGTGCCTAGGACACCTATCTTGAGCTACTGTGGGAAACTGAGACTGCTCCTCCTTTGCGCTATGAGCTGAGTGAAAACTGCTTTTCAGTCAAAATTGCTTTATAAATTTGACTAAAATTAGCTAGTGTTTTAAACTGAGCATCACCACGATTTCCAGCATTTTAGCTGTATATCTTCTCTCGACTTCAAGTAACCATAGCCCCAAAAACCTCATTGCAGTATTACTTCTCATCTATTGTTTCTAAAGAGTAGCCCCACCACATGGGAAGGGCAATTAAAAAATACTGTTACAGACCTTTTAATGCTTACTCTTTGAATCCTAGTCTTCTAAGTGCTTAGCATTCATATATAACTGTCTCATAAGATATACCTTTGTATAAGAATAAATATGTATAGTAACATGCAGAAGAAGATTTACACATAAGTTAAAAACGTGCAGGCTTTAGGAAGTGAAAACATGCACATTCATTATCCGTGCTTTGTCACTGACAGGGGGGAGGATGTTTGTAGTCATGCAGGTATTGTAATACAGACATGCAGCATTCACGACGACAACGTTATCTATAAAATAGACAGCAATGTACACAGACACAAAAGCAAAGATATTCACAGCAGTATTGTGAGATGAAGCCATAAATCTTATTAAACACAGATTCTGTCTTTTGAATCGTACACTGCAAAAAACACATAGACGTTTCATGGAATAATTCTTTCTAAGTTATCTGTTTAGTGTTCCTGGTTGATTTTGCTGTGCATTCATTTCAAAGCAAGTGTTTTAAATGACTCCTTACCTTCCAAGACAGAAACATGGCTTAGCATCAGCTCTCTCCTCTAAGGACCTCCACTTTAATACTCCTGCAGTGGTGTTTCTGTTGTGGTTCCTCATATAAAATGTTAAAGGACAGCAGTGGGTTACTTTGTTCCTGTTTTTTTAAGTAATGGGTTTGATAATTTATTCTAATTTTAGACTTTGACTATTTCTGGTGAGAGTCAGTTGGGCTAGATCAATTGAACCTTGTACCAGCAGCTTCATTCAACAGTCTTCATGAGCACAAATTCTCTGCTGGACTTTAATTTTTTTCTAAAGAACCTCTTGCATTTTACTCATTAGTAATTAAAATTATGGACAGTATGCAGTATTTGGAACATTTAAAGATGCACTAAGCATTAGTTATTGTTAAATTAAAAAAAAAAAAACAACTTACAAATTTCTCTTCCTCCCATCCATCGTGCTCTTTAGTCTTTTCTTCTGCAGAAGTTCAATGATTCCGTAAAATTTGTGTGACATTGTGAAAGTCATGCCAAGAGCAAGTATTTATTGTATCAATAAATGTCCAGAAGCATTTAATCTGCTTTAAAGTGAAGCACCCTTTTGCTCTTCGTGAAATCAATCTTTTTGAAGTACAGGTTTCAGCAAACTCATCAGTTTAACTACAGTTCCCCTCTCCAGCTTAAGGCCAAAGGTTGTGTTACCAGAATGGCCTCACGCACATCACATGTCACCAGATCACATCTATGTACTTTCCAGTAAGTCAAGAGTAGGCCAGCCTCAGTGTGGGAGCACAGGGGCAGGGATGTCCTCAGGGAACTCAACTTTATGTCCTTAAATTGTATGACATGCGGCTGACACTAGTCTCAAAAAGCCACTAATGAACTTTGTTCATTAAAACCATGTATAGGCTTCTATTGTCAGTTTGTGCTCTGTCATACTCCTGACAAAGCCAAGGTTTACCCTGAGAACTCATCGTCTGTCAGGGCATGATCCATTTTTAACAAGAGAAATGAACGTAGCGCAGCGCACTGCCCGCAGTGGCCAGGAGCTGTCTGGGGAGACATGCCCTTCCCTTTCACCTGTGGCTTCCAGCTGAGCTGTGCTCCAGGACGGTGAAAGACAGAAAATGACAATGTTCGTGCCTAGTTGATTGTCGCCTAAAATCTGATGCTTCCATCACCAGCCACCTAGCATCAAGAGACAACAGCCAGATCTTGAGGGGATTCTCCGCCCTCCACCAACAGCACGAAATCCACGGGGATTCATAGGAAGGTCAAAACCACAGCAGGCATTCACAAAGCCCCATGATGCAGCCATCCACAAGGAAGAAATAAAGTCCTCCTGATCTCTGCAGGCAAACAGCTGAAGCCATGCTTGATTGGATTTGCAGTGGCTTACACACTGCTATCTTTAGAGCTTATGCAGCTTTATCTGCAAGCAGTTCAGATGTTTGTTTTCTTTACTGCTTGCTATCCCTTTTATGGGGTTTTTAGTTAACTTTATGGACAAAGATTGTATCGTCCCTTGATTGCAAATATGAAATCAGTTTGGTGTGGACTCCCAGCAACAGTTTTCTGGGCCACTAAGCCGAAAATGTTTAATTTGACTATATGGTCTTCTCTTATTAGAGGAACTTCCTTTTGCCACCAGCTCAGTAGGACACAGATGTCTCCTAGTTTGATCCAAATACAGATATTTCTCCTTTTTCCATGTTACACTTTAGCATGTTAGCAGAAGCATCACCTGTACATAAGCTGGTTTTTTCTTGGTCCTTGGACAATTCTAAAATGCTGGCTTACATCTAATTCTTTTGGCCAGCAAGAGTTCACGGGTTTCTCTCATTCTAACCTATTACCAGGTGATTTTGAGTTGTATTTTATAGCTTGCTGTCTACCTTTTTGTCCTTTTTCTCTGTTTTGTGTTTTCTACATTTTATTTTAATCAGGATGGCTTCTCAGCCACTAGAAAGTTTTGTATGTCTGTGGAATTATGGCTTTTTCAGCATTCACTGAGAAATCTTCAAAGAGTTCCTAGATTTTGTTAGAACTGCATCGACACTTTAATGTCATTGACACTTCAATGTCATGTCATAACTAATTATTGCAGCAATCACATTAAGAAATTACTTCCCTGTAAGTGACTCTTTGTAACAGTTATGAAGTGAGAGTTCTGATGAGGCCTCTGTTCTTTTGCTGCAGTGTGAATTCCTCTTGCCTGTCCATCATTGGTGACATTCAAGAAATGAACTGATCATTCGTTCTGGGTTGTCAGAGAAAGTGTTCCATGGTGGGAATCAGCATCCTCTGTATACCCTGCCAACAACATTTTTAATGTATGATGTATGTTAGCCTGGGTAAGGGAAAAACTAATTCTAGTCAAAAGTCAATTGATATATTTATGTCTGCCCTATTCTGAAGTTATATCTATTTTGTAACTGTCTAGGAAGTTGCCTACAAGGTGACTAGGAAGATGACATAGTTACTAAAGTCTCACAAGTTCTTTATATTCAGTTGCAAAACAGTTTCTGAAGCTTGAAGATACAACTCAATAAATATAATCACAGATATCTGTGTATATTGAACATAGGGCTCTAATGCTGACATTACTTCTTAATGTGGTTAAGATTTAATACCACCGCATGTCCTTACTGTGTTAAACTTCAGTGAATGCTCAAGTACTTACCCTGCCAGGTTCTTCTACCCAATGCACAGCCTTACTGAAAGACCTTCAGCAAAGTTCTCTGTGTAAGTGGTTGTGGGACAGGGGCCACTTTTTAGCAATTTCTGATTTCATTCTAATTTGAATAAAACTTTAGCTAACGTTTTCAAAGATGCCTTGGACAAAACCACATAGTCTATAGAACTGATTAAGGACAACTTCATATTGAATATCTTGTGTTTAGGTTTTATCCTGGCTAATTCACTTTTTATAGCATTAAATGTAAACCTTTGGAATTATGTAGCAGAACGTAGAAAATATATTCCAAAAATTAGCAAAAACTCATTTTCCCAGTTGGGTAGATAACAGTTTATTTTCAGTACAATGGGAGTACACATTTTTTTGACAATGTTAAATTTATAACAACTACACTTACAGTAATTTTTAAAAGGTCTTACTTCAGCTGCAATTGTCATAACCGGATTTCAAACTTATTTTATGGTCTAAAGTCTCTTCCATATAGCAAGGAACAGTAATATATTTCTCATAAACAGTGTTTTAGCTCATCCAGCTTAAATGGAATCCTGATGGTAAAGTCACATATTCAGCATGAAATTTTATATAGACTTGATGAGATGTAGCAGTAAATGGAGCGATGTTTGTATCCTAAAATTAAAGACAAGAAAAATTAAAAGCTTTATAGAACATCAAGATCCTGTGGAAAAGCCAGTCAGTTAAAAATGAGGCACAAATTGGATCATAGATTGGAAGTGCCCTCAGGTCTGTGCTAGCGATTGCTGTTGCATTTCTTCCTCAGGGTATTACAAATATTTAAATCACAAATACAACTAAATACAGAGCAAAATATCTTGATGCCTCCCACTAGATGTCACTGTAAGGTGCACTGGAAAACTTCTGAGGTGCTGCACACTCCTTAAGCCTTCACTTCCACACATCTATGTGGAATTCATGCCAGAACTGGTGAAACAGTCTTGAACATGAAACAGTAAATACTCATTTTAACCACTTACTGGGTCAGAGACAGTAGGCAATACATACCATCCCACAGTACGGCCCGACTGGAGGACAGTTGGCATCTGGCCCATTGTAAAGGATCAGGTAGTTGCTACTGCAATCCCCTGGGTCATCGATGCTGATGAAATCAAAGTTCACTGTGACAATTTGTCCCTTGGGCACAGTAATGGCCCACTCACAATCAGTGTTGTTCTGGTAAGTTGCTGGGTAGTTGGGACTAGCAAATGAGCCAGTGCTGCCGTATAATGTTCCTCCGCATCCTGGAAACAGACACTGTTAATTAGCCAAAAGGCTTAGTTTCACAAGATACTACACGATGTAGTAAATTAGTACAGCATTAGTAGTAGCACTGAAAAACAGAGAGAGATACCGGGAGCTGGAACAACAAATGTGGATAACAGCATTATTCCAATAAGAAACAAAACTGAGGCTCTAGCTTCAGCAGCCTTAGAAGAGTATGCAACGGGCATTAGACGATTACTGGATATTAAAAATCAAAACCCCCAAAAGTCTTTGAACCAGGAATCAAAGTCTTAAGTCTATTCCTTGGTCAGTTCAGTTCCCAACTACTCAACCAGAGACAAATTCTTTTAGGCTGTTCTTTCAATGAAAAGTAGTGCATCTTCACCTGATAGAAAAATACAGATAACAATTCAGAGAAAATAGTCATATTAAGTAAACTAAAGGTCATTTATACCAAAATTAAATCTCCCAACAGTGGGCGGAAGCAGATACCCTGGGAGAAACTCAAGTTTATAGAGTAAGAGTAAGCATGTGCAGATCATGCCCCAGATTACTCTCACAGCCTCCAAGAACTTTCAGCTTCCAGCTTCAGAGATGGCATCTTTGTACTTAATAGTGTTTAACAGATGTCTTCCATGAACTTGTTCAGGTAGCCCTCAAATTCATGTAGATTTGTAGCATCCTATGGGAAGGAGCTCCACAGCTTAACTGCATACTGTGTGAAGAACTGGTTGGTTTGGTTTGGTTTGGATCTACTACCCCGACTTTATCTGATGGCCTTTAGTTCTTCTATGGGAAAAGTCAATGAACAGTTGATCATTATTTATCATTCAATATCGCTCAATTTTATAGATCTCAGTAGTTTCTTAACCAGATCAAAAAGGCTCAGCATATGTCATATAGAAGCCTTTTTTCATGTTGAGCCCTTAGTTACACTGGTTTCTTTATAAGAGAAGGAGACCAGAACCAGGCACATCATTCAGTTTGTGTATGAACTATAGATTTATACAGTGACTGTCTATGTGTTCTCTCTTCCTTTCCCAACAATTCCTAGTATTGCGCTAGCCTACTTGACTATTAGTGAGCAGTGAGCTCTTGTTTTCATGAAACTATTTTACCCTCAAGATCTTGCTCCTGAGTACTAAAAGTCAACTCAGAGCCCATATTTTTGTAAGTAAAGTTAGTATTGTCTTTTTTTGCCCACGTTATCCATCAACACTTTCCAACACTGAGCTTTATCTGTCTTTTCATGACCAAGCCACTCAATACTGTAAGGTTATTGTGCAGGGCTTTTCAACTGACCACGAGCTTTCCTACTTCCAGTAACTTAGTGTCATGAACAAACTATTACCCAGCTATTCACTGCCATTTCATAAGCCATTTATGAATGTGCCTATGATACAGTCACTACACAGCATTATAGTTAGGTTATTTTCCTGGGGCAAATTTCAGTCCTCCTCAGGCTTAGCAGTGTCTAGATCCTAGGGCATATCACAACTGGACTATTAATGGAGTAGGCTGAGTCACCACCACCACCACTCTGTGGATCCCAAGATAGATGTTACTGATACTTTCTGACCTCTCAGTGAAAGTGGCAGATCTTCATCCTAAGTGGACTTTATCATCTGAGGTTGCTAAAGTCAACATTAGAGAAAGGGAACTGCTTCTGTCACATAAAATGGCTCTCACCCCACTCATCTTGAGGAACAACTACCTCTCTGCAGTGACTGAATAGGGTGGGCTATGGGGGCTTGGGAAGGTCTTAAGTGTTCATGAGGCAGGGCCCAAGCTGAGCAGGCTGAATTCCGCATTTCTGTATTTTCCCTCCGTGTACAATTGCTAAGTGATATTACTTTGGAATTACAGCCTTACCACTTGAAGATGAAGTCCAAGTAATTTCATATCCATCATGAGCCCCTGAAATATCACTCTTGAAACGAAGGTAGACAACATGATTTTTGGGGAAGATGGGACTGGGCACACTGTTTCCACAGAACCTGCCAAGTAGTGGTGATTGCACATCACTCCCATTTCTGACCTTCAAGGGACATAAAAAACACTGTCAGCATTAAATCCCTATGCCAGTTATACACCAGTACAATTATGCAGGGATACAAGCACAGCACAAACTATGTAGTGACTTGCATGCATACCATAATTACCATTTTAATACTGTTATTTTTTCTACTATATATTCTTGTATAGAAGAGAAAAGAGACCATTAACCAGTCTGCCTGAGTTTTGTAAGTAATTGCACAGAACAAGTTTCATCAGAAACAGGTAGCTAGAGATTTTATGGTGTGGTACATCTCCTGACTGAAAAAAATTACTTGACTAGTAGCGAAGATGCACTTTTGCAATCCAAGTCCATGTTTTACTTTTCATAAGAAATTTTAATATTCCAGATGAGAAGATTAATTATTTACCCTGCAGACCACTCTTTTCCCTGGCTACATTAAACACAGATCATATTACATAGCTCAGATTAAATCGGATTTTCTTCTGAGCTCCAATAATGATGGTGGTCAGATCCATTTCTTGAGACAGTAAAGAGGATATGAAAGGAGAACTAAATAATGATTCTGCCACAGACATCCGATTCTTGTCATCTGACCAGTGAACAGGGAAACCTTCAACAAGGGTGAAAGGACACAGTGAGGATTGTGTAGGAGGGTATGCTTTTTATTGACACAAAATACCTTTGCAAGTATCCTACACTTGTTACTAGAGCTCTTTTTTTTTTTTTTTTTTTAAGAAAAAAATGCTTTTTTAGGAAAAAAAAGTCTTTTTAAGAAAAATACCAAGCAGATGGAATCTACTGCTGGCATGAAAGCACTCAGATTTATGGCTTTCTGTTTATGCACAGATGTTACTATTGGATGAAAACTATCCCAGCTTGCCCTGTTAACTGGGTAACATCAACAAGACCTAGGTAAAGATGAGTTAGCTGATGATGATACTATTTATTCATTGGTTTTGGACTTACTATAGTGTGTATTGTTTAACCTCTTACTGTAAAGTCTGAGTACCTTCCACCACAAATCTGTGCCAATAAATTAGTCCCTAATGTCAGTTCAGCTCAGATTTGATCCAAGTTTATTAATTTCCCTTGAATTCAGCAGATTTTGACATGTGCCCAGAAAATACATATACTTGCTTGATACCTCTAGGAAATCACGTGAACACTGGACGCTGTCTTCCAAACTGAAAGCATGGAAAAAGAGAGAAATCGTGTGATTCAGCGGAGCTTGTAGAATAATAGAGCAGTCCATATTATTGGGGTGACGACCAGGCCAGCCAGGGCTCTTCAGGTAACCAAATGGCTGGTTATACACTCTGCTGCATCCTTGAGACAGAAAACCAGAAACATGTAAGCGTTTCAGATCTCTGTATTGCTTTTCACTGTACAGAATAAACAAAGAGAATGGTAGGTAGATTTTTTAGACATTTCTTCAAGCTTACCTGTAGCTTGATAGGTAAATCTGACGCCATTATTAATCATGTATTCATCTGATTTGAAAGTCACGATGGCAGTGCGATCATAAGAATAAAATTCAGGGACTGGAAAAGTTTCAGTGCCACAGAATCTATGGACTGATCCTTGGCTGTGCTGGAATTCAACACACGTCACAAGTTACTTAACGATATATTTGGTTTTCTACTTACTGAACTTCAGGTGAATAAATCTCTCAACACTCTCTACACTAGTTATGCAATCACATTTTAAAGTTCTCATGGAAATCACTTAATAATGTCTCAACATTTTATGTTCAATTATTATGAGAAACAAATCAAATGTAACAGGTATTTTCATTCCAAAATAAGAAACAACGAAAGAAGGTTTCCACTAATATAACACAAGAGGACATAAAGAGTAGGGTTTTTCTGCTGCTTTTTACAAATACTCTTCTTGGCATGAATATTCATTTTTATTATGGTTCTTGGATGGGAGGAAACACAGTTTATGAAAACTTGCTGTTGAGCAGTATTTTCTGGGTGTTAAGTTTGGCAGCTCTGTTACTTGGTGCAACTGTAAAAAATTGTTTTCTGGGTGTTAAGTTTGGCAGCTCTGTTACTTGGTGCAACTGTAAAAAACTGTGTAACACTTACCAGGTCTAATTCAATGTGTGTATAGTGTGCTTCCATGCAGTCTTTGTACCAGTTAATAGACCTTAAGTGGGGCACAGTGCGTGCTTTGGATGTGGCCCTCACACAGAATCATCAATTAATCTACTGCCAAATGGTGGGTGTCACCTCTCTTTACAAAGACTGAAGGGAGCTGAATGTGAACGGGGAATGGTATCACCCATAAATTTCTTACTGTTGGTGAATCCTGGAGCTCTAGGTAGTTCTGAGTACAGTCCTGGCCAGAATGGAGGTGGAAGGCCTCTACCACTACCCGGACTTGCTGTTGCGGAGGAGCATCAATGACCCAAGTACAGAGAGTAAATGGTGGATATTCATTTGGGAAGTTAGGAGACATTGCAGTCAGGGATGTAGAAGTTGCATTATATATTCCTCCACATGGTCCTGTGTAAAACAGTAATAAATGCATGATAGAGTGAAAACCTTTCCAACTGGGGAAGAATATATATTGAGCAAAACTACACTGGACAACACACTTTTGTATTTATCTGTGACGCTCTAGAATAATAATAAAAAAAATTAAGTAAAATACATGCTAATGCTGTGTCAATTCACATCATAAAACTCAAATAAATGTTTTTTCCCTACAATATCAGTGTATTTGTTAACAATCTGTGAGTGTTCCTATTTTGCACTCCAGACTGACAGCCACCCTGCAACCAGCCAAGACCAAAGAGTCTTGGAGTCTAGCAGTGCTGATTTTAGCTTGCTTTTAGCTGCTGTGCTAAGGACTGTCTTTGCCCCTTCCTGAGCCCGATATCTAGAACAAATTTTGATGACTTATTATTTAAATATGTATTTCCACAAAAGAGTCACAACAATATATATGCATACATGTATATGTATACTTACGATCCACTGTGGTGTAGGTAGCATTGAAACCCTCCCTTTCCACAGAATTGTCTGTGATAAATTTCACAGTCAAGGAATTACGGGTAGAAATAAAAGGAGCTGGCACTGTAGATCCACAGAATGTGCCAGCTAAATTGGCATTTTCATTATCTCCATCATAGAGCTGAAAGAAGAAAAGTATGTAAGCCGCTAACAGTTTAGGCACAACAAACAAACAGAAATAAAATTCTCTGACCCCTCCTGACATTATCATTTCTTTCACTTGAAAGCACAGTAGGTGGTCTTGTGCTTTAACAGGATGTTCTTGATTACTACAATTATTCACTGCCATACTAACTAATTCTGGTGGACAGTGTAAATCTCATTATGGAACATTCTGGTCCTGCCTCAGCAAATCTATCAAAAATTTATTCTATTTTAATTTGGCATTCTGATTTCTTTTTTATACGTAATCTCAAAGTGCTTTTCAACAGAAGGGTTCACGAAAATGTAGAATTAATTCCCAGTTTCATTGAGCTTCTCTAATGCTCAACAGGATCTATACTATTCCTTGGTGGATCTCATTTAGCAGTGTTCTGCTATCCTATGTTTTTTACACTCATCTCCAAGAAAACAGCTTTCACAGGTAAGCATTGAGCATCAAGACTTACTTATTCAAAATTTTACAGATTAAAGACCTTTCAAGCAATTGTGTATGATAACAAAGCTGCAAGTTTACTTTCAAAGTGCTTGAGTTTTGTTTTGTTTCTATTCTGTGAAATAATACTCATTTATATAGGCAGTCTAAGACCAGAAGCTTGACATAAGACCATAACAATGACAAAACTCTTATTAGCTTCCAGAAAGGCAGGATGTCATCTGGAGTAGTAATCTAACCCAACAACAATAACAACAACAAAAAATTATATTAAGCAATTTAATTTCTTCATAAGAGCATTTTCTGTTAATGAAGTTTAGCCTCACGGAGAGGATAATGGATTATATCTCACTAATATTTTCTTGTTAAAATATGCAGCTATCTTACTTTGACATAATCATATCGGCAAGTCTTAGCAGACTGTGCTTCAAGCATGAATGAAGTGAAGGTGAGGTTGATCAGCTTGTTTACAGGTGCAGTTATGGTCCATACACAGTCCAGATTTTTCTCATATCTTCTGGTCACATTGGAGACTGGAGAGCCAAAGCGATAAGCTGAATCTGTCAAGTAACCACCACAGCCATTCCGAGGTCCTGTTGAAGACGCAGAAGCTTTTTAAAAGCAATTCCTGGCATGTATTTAATATTCAACTCTTTAATGTCAAGCCAGCAGCTTTTTTCTGTGCTTCAGAATTTTACTGTCCTGTCTCACAAAGACCATCTGAATGATTAAAAGGCTTTCAACACAAACAACATCAGATAGATACAAACCACAACTAGATTTGGTAGAGTGAATTAAGAAAAGATCATGTCTTCTCTTTGCATATAAAATCAGTATCCACTTTGAAAATGTAGCAACAGGTTTTTTTTTTAAAAGGGACTGTAAAAAGACAGAGGACAGAAATTAAATAGAATAGTGGTTCTTAGCTGTTAGTAAGAGTATTTGGACAGTAGGGGGCACTGGGTTGTTGACTTTGAAAATGTGGTTAAAAATTGAGTTATTTTGGCAATATGACCTCGTTCTGGGAGGACTGAACTTGGCAGCCTGACGCTGGGACCCTGACTCATACTCAGGAATCTAGCTAAAAGGGACTTACTTCTGGAAGCGTTTTGCTTGGTGGGAACTTACAACCCCTCTGAAAAGCAGGCTGCTTTTCATTTGGATCCCACAGACTGAGCTAAGTCCTGGAATTACGTGCTGTGAAAATTTGAACCTATCATGTTTTCAGTCACATTGAAAGAAATTACTTCTGGAGAAAAGCCGTTGTTGGAGGATCAAGAACCCTTTTATCACATCTAATTACAAACAAGCAAAAAATACCAACTCTCTGAAGGGATATTTTTTAAAAATTTTTTTTGTTTGTTTGTTTGTTTTTGTTTGATTTCCAGGGGTTGGGCTGGGCTAGTAAATCTGATCAATTTATTTACTTCCTTCCTCAGTCTCCATGGGGTCTCCTGGCCACTTATTTAACTCAGGAATTCAAATAAAGTATGGTTCATACTCCAGCATTTGAGTCTGAGAAAGAGTTTTTGTAAACAGCACAGAGCAAAGCAGTAACTGCAAGCAGCCCATTATCTCCCACACCAAATCCTTTTAGGAGAAATAGGTAATAAATGAAGCTACAGCTGTGGCCCAGCAACATGAGCGAAGTTTCAGAATTTCATCTGTGCGTGTAAAATATGCCTGTCTGGCTGACGTACAGTGACTTAACCCTAACACACTGATATATTTCCAGTCATACAAAACTGCACCCTACTTAAGCTATAGTATTACAAAACATCCCTCTGGTGAAAAATCAGCATCCAAGTATTCCGGATTGCATCAGTAACCCAGGGTTGGAGAACTCCGTCTTGCAAGACTGTAATGGTTAAACCAGAATGACTAAGGCTAATTGTCGTCCTGCTCTAACCAAAGCCGGAAAAACTCCACCCTACAAAGAAGCCTGCTTAAACCAAAATCTTAACAACATGAGATTTAAGCTTTTGCTATAGCTAAAAATGAACAGAAGAAACTTATTACAAAGTGAAAAAGTCAGGAACTAATAGATTTTAGTCCAGTTTTGTGGGCTGTTAATGAATTCAGAAACTTGGGAAAGTGTTAGTGTTCCTTTTAATGCCACTGCAGAAGCTGAGAACAACAGTGGGAGAAATGTGAACAATAAATCACATTCTTACAAATAGTCTAGGAAGGAGGCAAATGTCAGACAAGAGGTTGCCTGGACCCTAAGAGTGCAGTTTCACTGTATTTTTCTCTGGCTTCACCCTTCTGCATGATTTATTCAGTTCTCCTGAAACAATTTTGTTGGAGCTCAGCTGAGTTTCCTGCTCAGCATTTTGGACACCTTCTACTAAACATAACATCAAGCATATAATCATTAGGTATAAATTATAGTGTGACCATCCACCCCTGCAACACTGAGTCAGAAGTGATATATGGGTCAGACACCTTACAAAAGCTCCTCTTCACCCTTTTCAGGGTTAGAGTTACAGGGATGCCAGTCAGACCGTTGCAACAGGAGTCAGGGAATTGCCACAGAGCCATGCAACAGGAAGGCTCTCGGTGCTGTTGGATTGTCCCTTTTTTGGATATCAAATGTCTTGGCCTGTTAGCTGTGCTGCTGTAAAGCGAGCTCAGAAGACAAAACCACAAATGTAGGTAAACTATGTGCATACAGCACATAAAATGGACCTCACAGAGAGAGAAACAGGCCAAATCCTCGTTATCAGAAAATTAATTTTAGCTAGTTAGCCAGTAATAGCATCTAAGGGGAGACAAATAACTACAAGTATGACTTACAGATAATAAATTGAGGTTTCATCGTTAGCTTTCATAATGCCTAGCCTGCTCAGCTGGGGTTGAGTCAGCTGCTTACAGGACAGTACATTATAAATAACAGCTAGACTGGAAGCCAACCAGATAACAAGTAGTGCTGCATCAAGCTAAGCAAAGAGCAGCCGATGTTGAAAAATCTATCCATCTTGCTGCTTTTCAGTACTGATCAACATTACATCTGATTGCAGCCACTAAAAGTTACAGAATAGTGAAGCTGTGTACACCCACAAGTACATGAAAAATCAACTGTTTAACAGGAGGGAACTCACACTAAGAGAAACACTACTGCACTGCGTTTTAGCCAGGACACAGCTTACCATTTTAAAAATCAGCACCACATCTGAATAGAAGGCCAAATAGTACACATCCAGACTGATGGTGATCATTAATGGAATGATATTGATCACTGGCTAAAACAGCCAGAAAAAATTGCACCTAAGATTTAGGCAAAACCTGGGGTTGAGAAGTCTGTTAATTTATAGAACAGACTCTTAGATATTAAAAGCTGAACTTGATAAAGATACTGATAAATGTACCTTATAGAACAATTCGTGTGTGGGCAGATGGATGCATGGCTGACTGTGTTGTTTCAGTTTCTGGTTTCTTATTTAAAATAAAAATGGTAAGGTCATCATAAATCAGATTGCAATCTTGTCCTCCTCATAAACAGCTTGCCAGAGAACACGAATTATCAGAAGAACTAGGGCATACACTGTCATCACTAATTGCTTTTGGTAGGAAGCATTAACAAAACTAAAAGACTGAAAGACCATTCAGAAAAGAAGGAATTGAAGGATCCCTGTGGCAAATAAAAATAATTATAGCAGAGACCAAACACGTGTTTCTCTGTGAAGAGTTACATCCTCTAGACATGGAATGAAGATGAAGATGAATCTTTGGAGCTGCCTTCCTTTGAAGCACAGCCAGGGTAAGGTTCATTTATACAGGTATGGATGCAATGAAAGGGAGCCTACTGAGTAGTTTTAAATCTATCAGAAACAACTAAACCAACAGCATTTCAAAACACAACAAACTAATTTTGATGCCCTTCCCTTCTTACTAAATGAGCCCCACAAACTGAGCCCCACAAACATCTACTAGAAGGCAGCGAAGTTCAAAGAACTGTTCTAGTAATGAAAATCCTCTCTCAGACTTCTGAATCACATTTATTTTCACCTACCAGCATCCCTGGGAATTCTAGGCTTCTCTCTGATCTGAACTAAAAATCAGAACAAGCAAAGATTTACTCTGCCAAGGCCAATGCCTCCTTCCTGATGGGTCTTATTTCCACTGCAGAGGAGTGGTTGGACTAATTGTGGCTGTAATAATTAGCTCATAGATTGTTTGGATCATGGCATCAAAGAGTAAGGCTCAGAAGGACATAGGACTGGAGGGAGGAATTGTACTGTTGTACTTCATTTCATGGCTGATACTGAAGGTTGGTAAACCTTCGCAAGCTGAGCTGAGCTGTTACTGTGTTTAGCAATCACTGTACAGACATCATGACTTCACGTGGCAGCAGGACACTGGCAGCAGTGCCAGCCCTGACCACAGTGACTGCAACATTTCAGGAGAAGACTTCTGAAAGCACAGGACTCTTTTTTTAGTCCTTAGCCTAGCCATTAGGCAGAAAAGGTCTTTGACTGGTTTGATGGCCCAGCAATGGTACCAGCAGTGACATTTAGGACTGCAAAGCCTCAGTCTCCTGCTTTAGCAGAATTTCACAAATGCAGTCAGACAAAGTTCATATTCTTAAGTTCTTACACCATTGGCTGATCCCAAATATAACAGTCCAGACATGCTCTGTGCCAAGCCTGCCCTAGTTCTGCAAAACTGTAATGTACGTACCATCCTATCCATCTCCTCAATGCCTGTCTGGGACAACAGAGGCAGACACGCAGTCTGGCCTCATTCTAATATTTTCTAATACTGCATTAACATACTTGGCATCACAGCCACCCAGGCCTTTGAAGATCTCTCCTGCGATGTGAGTCAGAAATGTCTCCTTACCCTTTGTTTATATGCACCAGAGTACAGATTTTCAGCTGAAGAAGTCACTGACTTCAGTCAAGCTAAGACAATTTATGACAGCAGGAGTTCACCCACAGGTGTGTGAAGTGCTTTTAATCTGAATATCCCATTGGCTTTTAACCATTTAGTCACTACAAAGTTGTATTTATTCAGTGTCTGAAAATAATTTTTCACCTCATTTTTTCAGATCAGTCAGAAATGTCTTATTTAAATGTCTACCTCTCTTCTTGTCTGTCCAGTTTGAGTATGCAAACCACTTCTATTTATTTTGCTCTGGGAGAAGAAATGTCACAGATATTAAACAACTGGCATTTCTGAGAAGCATTTGTAGATTATCTCTTAGCTCAGCGGTTGTATTTTTTTCAGAGATACTGAAGAGATGTATTTCAACACTGCAAGTGCTTTCTAAATTTAGTCAGATTTCAAGCTGATGCATGTTTTTATATTTAAGCCCCAAAATACATTTAGAAACAGTCCAGGAATTGTGACTTATGAACACATCTTCTGAGCTTGTTATGGATGTTCTTATTTTCATAAACTATAAGAAGATCAAGAAAATATATTATTAGCCACAATTCATTCATTATTTTAATAGATTAGCTAATCATAGTTAAGCCATGACAATGTAATGAATCTGACATGTGTAATACATTTGGTAAAAACTGTGTGAATCAAAAGCCCAAAGAAATTTTTGTGAGAAGACTTGTGAGTTTCAGGCAATTTGCTAATTGTCCAGGCTGCATATCTTGAGATGCACCCCTGGAAACCGATCCTAGTGGGCTATGAAATCTCTGCCAGGCACTACTGCTTTTCCCAAGGCATGAGAAGATGCAACAGCATTCACATGCCACAGTCAAGGACATGTTCTTCTAAGATTTTTTTGTTGAAGGGAGAAAAATTTGGAGGAAAACTGAGATTCAGCTGTGCTGAGTCCTTTCCCACCTAACAAGCCGTAACTGCTGTTGTCAGTACAGGTGCCTGGTGCCACCCACAGCAGGTGCTAACATCACTTACATAAATCAATGCAATGAATTACTGCTGGTGGAGTAAGAATTTAGAAATTACTCACAAAAGAACACCTAACCCTGACCTATGTAATAGAATAACCAAACCAATATTTTACACCTTATATTGTCCACTCAGAACTGGTGGGGGTGTTCAGCAATTCTGAACAATCCAAAAAAACTGCACAGCAGCTGTGTGTGCTGAGCACTGCTGAAAACCTCCACCTAGAAACTGAAGTCAGAGTGAGCCAAGCTTTCAGTCTGCAGGGCAGAACTGGACTTAGAACTACATTTAGCAAATTCTTTTGTTGATAAAATAAAATAGCATCAAAATGCTGTGAAAATTGTACTGGATCCGTGTTTTAAAAGTATACTTTAATTTCATTAGGGGAGAGCATAATAGTAAAGCCATTAGTGATAGTCAGCGTATGGTATTCCAAACAGGAAATAAGTAATTCAATACACAGCTAATAGAATAAGGGAAAGCAGATACCTCCAAGTGATTTATCAGGAAAGTTACAGATCACTTTGCCAGGAAGAAAAGCATATAGGTTATCATCTATTTCTGTGATATGCATACTAGATTATTTATGTAAATTACCTATTAATGCATTTTTCTGGTGTATCAGAGAAGGTTTCTTTTTCCAACTATTTTTCTTCTGAACTCTATTTGCTTATGATTTTTTTTCTTATGCAAAACAATTAATATTCATTCAATAGAAATGCTCATTTGAATAAAAAGGATAGAGGGATCCTTGAGGGAAAAACTGGGCAAACTGAGGACAATGCAGAGGACAGGGTGTTTAAGGAATTTCACATTCCAACAGCGTAATGGTTGCCAAAGGTTTTGGAGGCATTTCATCTGCCTTAGAGCCTACACCACTAGTTTTCTCATTGTTGCCACCCTATTCTTCTTGCCTGTCTACAGCCCTCTGGTTTTCTTCATCTTGTGTTTAAATCACAATCTCTTTGTGACAGCAGATTGTTGCTTTATTCTACCTGTGCAGTGCCTAGCTCAGTGGAATCGCAGCCCATGAGCTTGTTAAGCCCAAAGGCAATGCAAACAAGGGACAACATCGGTATTAATACAGGTACACCGTACTGCTCTTTCACTAAACATAAATGTGACTTTATCCTCCATGTTCACAAGAGATAGTGTAAAAAAGGGGAGGGGAAAGGGCTGGTACACCCTGAAGTCCAGCAGGATTTAGGGCTGTAGAGAAAAAGCAGGCAGTATTCCTGCCCTCCTCCATCCCACCTTCCCCACTGTCCCAGCTGTTTCAGTTTTGCCTGCATTTTGTGAAGAAAGCTCAGGAAGAGCTTTCTGACTCAACCCGCTTATCTAACCATGTGTAACACTTTGCTTCTCGTAAATTCACGCAGCTTCCTCAGACAGCTTCAACAAGCTGCATTTCAGAAAACCCCTAGATCCTTCTGCGATGGTTTAGGATGTGATATATTTTTCATTACTGAGACAATGGAGCTATGTACATGAGCACAGAGAGCTGCCAAGGAGAAATGATGTGCTGTTAATAAGGTCACAGCTACATTTCCCAACAGCCATTGCTGACTCTTTAAAAACAAGAAAAAATCCCAAACCCTTACACTTCTTCTCAGCCTTTCTATCATAAGCCTCAGAGGGATCACAAATTGGGGTGAGAGGGTCACCCCACTGCCGAATGGGAGTAGGCAGAAACTCCATTTATCACCGAAGTATGAAGCCCCTGCTATCACAGCAGGGATGGCAGAGGTATGTGCAGGTTCTGTCCCTGACAGCCAGGGTCAGCTGAAAAGCTCAGGTCTCCCCTTAGAGCCGGAGAGATAATTAGGGGATCTTTGGCAGAGTCACAAGCTCAGTACATGCAGATCTCATTCTTTGGGGAGAGATCTTAGATTTCCTTCTTTCACAGAGACATCTCATGTAACCAAATGCCTTAAGCTGATATTGATTTATCTCATCCGTTCACTGATCGCCTAGAGAAGCACACGCTTGTTGTGGAAAGGAGGTATAATTCTCATTTTACAGACTGAAAACAAAGGCAGAAAAAAGGTCAGTGGTAACTGAGGTGAGTTGTCTTTCCACAAATCTAACACTTAGAGCAGACTGGGAACCCCCAGTCAGCCCAATTCACTAGCTCAGCCTGAGAGCTGTGTCTCTGTGATTGTCTGATTCCAAAAATGAGGCTGATAAGTGTCCAAACTTAGCAGCAGAGACAGTGAAATTATAAAGGCTCTGAACTGCACTAAGGGCCATTATGTTCTCCTGCCTTAAATGCACCATATCACAGAGAAAGTTATGAAAAAGAACATTGCTAGTGAAATATGCACTTAACATGATACTGCACAGTGTACAGAGTAACATGGTGAAAGAAGACATTTGACCAAAAAAGGTGAGATGTTGCCATACTGTTAAATTAATACTATTTCATATTTTGTTAGTCTTCTCTTCTGACTACTGGGGGGACCCTGAATATTCTAGTGGATGCAGGATCAGTGATGGAAAGAAATTGTTCCAATTAAAACAGAGCACATTTTTCTACAGAAATTTCAGGGTTTAACTCTTTGAATGTCTGGTTACTGTCAGTCTTGCTAGGCTTCTGTGAGTTTCCTACTTCATCTTCTGTCTTCCCTCCCACCACAATGGTTATCTGATGACCTCCTTGCTAAAAGATTTCACAAGAGAGAAAGAATGGATAACCCTGGATTTTGGCAGTACCTCTGAGAGAAGCCCGATCAGGAAAGAAATTGGAACAGCTTGTGAGGAAAGGAAATAGTTTAGTTTGCTACAAACAAGTGTACTGTTTCTGCTTGCTTCTTTCCAATACATAATCAGGGTCAGTCACAACATTAAACAGAGTGCAATAATTATGTTATCCAGTTGTGCTTCCCTAGGGTAACTACAGAATAATGTTCTCATTGTCATCCAACAGAGAATGAGGCTTCTTGTTTCTCTACAGATACCATCTTCCTTATCCAAGAGATTTATCATTATTAATTGTCATCTGATTGCGTTTGTACTCTTACAAAACCACATGGGTTTTATCTTTCGACAGACAAGAGGGCGCTTCTCTAAAGCACCATTTAGAATAACAGGCTTTTAGATCTTCATGGTTTTATTCTCTTTCATTTGAAGCAGAATCTCAGACCGCATAGTACAAAGATGTGTCACTGGACAAGTCAAACTGGAAACATAGGACTGTGACTCATGTTTTTCTTTTATGACATACTGTCCTACTTTTTTGCCATTCTGTACTAGTATGGGACTGTTAGGATCCCTCCTAATGGCTGTGTGGTTTACTCCCTGTGGCTTGCTTCCCACAGTCGAGAAAGAAGACCTAACATTAAGCATCTCATCACCATGGCCTCTTCATCACACAACCCACACCCCTGCATGGCCATCTTTTCCAGCATGTAACTCCATTCCTCCTGAGTAACTCCTACAACATAACAACCTCCCTTTCCTTGGGAGCCTGCAGAAATGTCCCTCTGACACTTAGCCTAATTGTTGTCAAAGTTTATTCATAAAAGGCTTCTCCTCACTCTAGGAAATTATCAGGCATGGTACTGACTTGAAGAGCTTGGCTTCTGTTACATTGTGCGCTTAAGAAGAATCTCTGGCAAGTTGCACAAATAAATCTAAAGTCAATGGCTAAAAAAATTGACTGTATGCCAACAGGAAGAGCAAGAGCTTGGGGAGTTCCTGATGATCTCACCCTGGAAACACAAAGCCAGGCTGTGGGGTATCTGACAACTGATACCTAAGGGTTTAAAGACACCAAGATGTGAAGCAACATTATTACTTGAAATAACAGTCCACAAGAGTGGTCTTAAAGATTCTTGTAGCAATTACTTAGACTGAAGCAAAGGAAGAGTTAATAATAATATTGACCATGAGGTTCTGTGGGAATATTTTTCTTGGCAAAGCCTGTAGAACCAGTTATTTTCCTTATCTGTAAATACTTTCTTGGACTGTATCAAACGAGAAAGTCGCTGGCTAGGGATTGGGAGGGGATTCAATGACTCAGCAGAAGACTATGTTTCTTCTACCACAAAGGCCTTTCATTCTGAACTGTCTGAGTGCCAGCTTTGTAAACTGGACAATTACTTCTTTCTAGACCACAAAAACATTGAGTTAATTACACAGGAAACTAGTTGCAATGACATGAAATCAATTTACATGTAATAATCATTTGTTGCTTATCATCCCTAAACAAATCAGATATAAGAAGTTTAAACGCTCCTTTTACACCTTGATCTTAAAAATATACTGCTGGGTTTAAACCTTTTTTTATGGTGATGCCCCGAGTCTTCTGTCCATCAAAACATTTAACATCCAGTGCCTTCTTCCTGTGATTCCATTTATGTTATGGGCAGCTAACCAGATTGATCCCCCAAATCAGTAAAGGTCAGCACAGTGGTGCCTTGGGGGGAACCCCAATCTTAACTGAACTTAACACTTTAGGTTTTAAAAAGGTGTGAGGTGAACTGCAAGGAAATGGAAATTGAGGATAGACGGAAAGGAGGCATCTTTAGAGCACCACCAAACTTTGACTACAGAAGAATAAGAATTTTCAGGTATTGCCAGATTTCCCCAAAAGAGAGGCCTTTGGGTGCCTCTAAGCCTTCAGTCACCCAAGAAATGCCTGTGGCTTCAGAGAGGCAGAAAGAGGTTAGCAAAGAATAAAAGGAATCAGTTCAGAACTGGGGCTGGAATGCAGGGATCCATAAGCTCACCCAGTAGCTGCCAAATCTGAAACATTCTTCTGCTTCCAGCATCCCTAGTGAGGGAGACTATAACTGCTCCTCACCAAAGGAAATTACTTCTCAGCAGATTCTTGGGGTTATGAGTCTGATAATACTCTTACCTAAGGTCTCTCTGAAAGATGCTTTCCATCCCCTGTCTGCTCCAAAGAAGTCAGTGTTGAACATCAGGAACAAGTTATTACTGGAGCTCTTAATATTCGGAGGCAGTTCTGAGCCACAGAATTTCCCAAGGAGAGGAGCATGGGTGTCTGAGCCGTCATATACAGCCACATAATCTTTGTAGCAGGAGGGAGATATTTCGAGCTGGAAGCTGTTGAATCTGTAAAATACACTTGGAGTTTAGGTATCACATTTTCATTTCTATTCCTGTGTTATATGTGCTTTTGGTGCTTGAGGAAAGGTCCAAGCAGTAGCAGTAGCCAAAGCCACACACAGACAAAACATTTCTCTACAGGAACAAGCAAGCAGAACTATTAGCTGCATGGCAAAACACCACAGCCAACCACCCTCAAAGAAATTGTGACTTCCACCTACTGGGTCTCTTGCAAGGCAAGCTGTGAGCACACCTCAGCTTTCTGTGAAGCAGCACACCTCCCCTTTGCAAACATACCCTCTTTCACTTCTGCAGATTGCTCAGGCTGCAATTTCTTTGGGCACGAGTGGCATATAAAATTCAGGATTAGAGTGCAGACCAGCTGGGTCTTCAGCTTAGTTGGGAAATGTTCTCTTAATTCACGATCAGCATATATATTACAGAAGAATGTATCCATCTTTTAATTTCTCAATGGCAAGATTTTGTGGCAGCCATATCCTTCTTTTAGGCAAGACGGCACACACTCAGAAGTATACTCTTTCTGGGTGGGTATTATTACTTGGTCTGTAAAGTGAGTACCAGCCTTCAAAAAAAAATTTTTTTTCTTATATAAACTCATAGATGTCTCATAACTCCTCAAAGGCTGAAAGAATTTGACTAAAAGCATGACCTGCATTTTTACAATCTCTTAGTCCTCTTGGTCACCAAAATGGGAAGTTAAAATTCTGGTAATGTTTTGCACAGAACAAGTTACAGAGAAAGATGTAAGGGAGCCTGAGGTTGATAAATGTGCCTTCAGTAGCCATTGCTCACTTCAGTTCAGCTTCCCCTTGGAAAAGGAAAGGCAGAGAGAAAATTGTCAATAATTTCTGCCTTTAATTGGAGTCAGAGACCTCCCTGCCCCCTTGATAACAAGCCGAACTTGGATTACATACTTGAGGGCCACTACTTTGCCATTTCCAACTGTGATGTAGTATGAACAGTTCATGTTGTTGTGGTAATCAAAAACTGAATGGGCCGGACTGCTGATAACACCAACAGAGCCATTGAAAATGCCACCACAAGCTGTAGGGGAAACAGAAAAAAGAGTGATTAGTGTCTGAATACTAGCTTGGTCCTAATTCTCATATTTCTTGCAGGAGTTTAGCCATAAGGAAAGGAAAGCCCTTGATAAATTAGAAGCAGTCTTTGCTGTATGCCTAGAACTGTTGAAGGCGGAAGTAACAGGTTGTTACTCATCCATACCAAATGGCAATGGCTCCATCTTTGTGCAGTAAAAAACTGAGCCTGATTTCAAGTGTGCTGCAGTAGGACCAGGGAGCAGTGGGATGGGGCAGGTGCTCCATGCAGCAGTGTGACGAAGGTGTGTCTGGAGTAGCTCTGCACCCATTCTAGCTTGCCAAGAGAAACCTGGTTGATGTGTGGGCAAAGACATTCCTTCACCCAAGCTCTGGCCCCATGGAAGTCTCTGAAAGTTTGGCACTGACACAAAAGCAGCCACAGTTGCACTCAGCCCTGCCCCTGCCTTTTCTGAAATAACTCTACGCAGAGCCTCATAATTTCTCCACCTCCCAGCGGGGCTAGGGCATTACTGCAGCATTTGTTCTGTGCAGGAAGGCAGAGAGCAATCCCAAGGTATCAATGACTCTGGGGAGTGTTCCGCACTTCACCCTGTGCTGGGACTTGCCAGCAGTGGGGGGTGGCTGAGTTGGAGGACTGCATACTTGCTCTCTCGCTGAGCAAGCTGTGAACTGCTTGGCTTCTCACACCATGGATGCTGATGAGGCCAGGATGTGGCTAATGTTTGTTCCCAGTTTCAGTGCTTGAGGGAACAAAAACTATTATAAAACCAACTTTAATCTCCATTGTTAGCTTCAGCCTTTATTTTATAATCTTAACTTAGCAAAAAGCATTTCCCTGCGTCCTGTTGATGAATAGCTCAAAGCCACACACAGCTTTTCATGTTTTAAAGGACATGCCATTGCTCAGGCCACCACCTTAACAAAGGCAGTCCCATACAGGGTGCTGCTGGATGCAGAGCCCCTGGCTGTTCAGCGGCTCAGGCTGGTGGCCCCAGGAGCACTGGCAGATAAAGGACAGGAGCTGGGAGGATAAAGAATCAGCATTATTCTACACTAGGAGGGGGAAGCATTTTTCATTTTTTTTCAGCAAACAGTACAACTAGAGGGAAGAGGAATGTTAATTGCTAGAATCTGCTTTGTATACAACAAGCTAATAAGGCTTCAGTCATCTTTCTCAAATGTCAGAAGTCACAAGTCAGATAGCAGCAACTGACTTCAGTGAGTTATGAAGGTCTCTTCCATGAGTAACTGTACATTGTCATTTCTCAATGCCATTCCCTCTGTCTTATCTGTATCAGGCCATTCATTTTACATTAAGAATTTAGCCTTATGCTTTTTGCTGTGGCTTCAAACATGAGGAATGCGCTAAGGGAAATACCAAAGTTAAGAACTCACATCTTTCCCTGCGGTTAGAAAATGATGCTTTCAAAAATCAAAGTACTGTCTCTACAAGTTAAATCTAGAAAATATTAAAACTGGTTTTGAAAAGAAAATTAATCTTTTGGGATATTTATATTTCTGCAGATGTAAATTCTAAACTCAGTTAGAAACTCCTTTTTCTAATACATATTTCCTCTTTAAAACAAAAGAGATTTCATGTGAATGACAAAAAGTTTCGGTGAAAATATTTATTAAAAAATAAAAATATATCTAGATCCCAACTTTTATTTACACTAATACCTGGCACTGCAAGAGGGTCATCAAATGGAGGCATATAGCTGGGTCCATTTAAAGATCCTGTTTTAGTTCCCATGTTTTGTAATGTAGTTTTAGTATAACTGAGAGTCAGACCATTCTCCTGTATATGATATAATCTTTTAAATGAACTCAGTTAAATAAACTGTTGATGTTTCTCCTTAAACATTGTAAAAAAACCCAAACAAACAAACAAAGAAACCCCTACTCTGCCAAAATGAGTTGCATTTGTTTTATACAGCAAAGGAGAAGTGTTTCAGTTCCTGGCTTGGTCCCATGTAGAGTCTTGAAATGAAAGTTGTGAGATAACACATCTGTCAGTGACAACACACCAAACAGCCCCATGTCCTGTTTCTGAGAGCTCTTTTAGGCAAGTGCAGAGGGAATATGAACCATTTACATCCATCTAAGGTATTCCTCAAATGAGGTACATTTCCTACACCGAACCATTATCCAGCCGGAGCATTCCCACCACCTAAAACCTAAAGCACAGGACAGTGGCTACTCACCAATTGCTGTGTATGTCGCCTGGAATCCAAAGCCTGCAATGTGGGAGTCAGTGTAGAAGCTGAGCAGCATAGGTCCAAAGACACTGACCGGGGCAGGGAGCTGATTACCACAGAGCGTGACGACAGGATGTGGGGTAACCCTCGTCCCACGGAAGATGCTTAATCCATCATAAAGACAAATTCTGCTCAAGAGTGCTGGGGCTGCATGGACATATAATGCAGAAGTGTTAGCAGCATATTTTCCTTGTTATCTACTGAGCTGCAAGTATATAGACCTCACGTAGGATAACAATTAAATTTTATATTACTTTCCATTCCAGGATCTCTGGATCTCATTTGCTTGCTGAGGAAGCAATTGTCAATTTTTAACATGTAGAAAAACTGAGGCAAAAAAAGGCAAAGAGACCTTGTATATAAGACATCAGACTGGTCTCATTCAACACATCCTATCATCTGGGAAAGGCTCCAGGCCCCTTGAGTTCATGCGAGTTCATAGCTGAGCGAACACCATCTATGAGGAGATGAGAGGACCTAACAAAAGCAAGGCTCGCCTCTGCAGATCAAAGCAACGCACCCTTTGTTACAGGCAACCAACTACCTGGTATTTCTTTCCTCTAATGCAGAAGTCAGCACTCAGTGCAGGGAATTTTAAATCACCAAGAGTGAGAATTTTGGAAAATGAAGAAACAGTCCATACACTAACATGTTTCAGAGCTGACTTCTTTCTGAATTCCCTCAAACTCTGGAGTACCTAAACCCAGATTCTTCAGGTTGACTCAGAAGACGAAATTTAAATTCAGTCTTGCAGTTTGCCACTGAAATGCTGTAACTGTGGCAGTCAGTCGATATTTGGGGATGACTGAGCCATAGGAAAAAACCCAATGATTTTCAAGAGCAATCTGCTTTAGGGGGCAAATCAGTGCAGATATTAGGGTGAGTGAAAAGCAGCCCATTCAGAAGCACCAAAACCCATAGAAATGGGCAATGTAGTGTTCTACTATTTTTTCCTATTGGTCTTCAGTTTCTCATTTGCAGTTAGGTTTCTGGAGGTGTGAGACATCATCTCTGACTCCCTGCCCTTCCTGACTTTCTAGCCACCTCACCATTTGCAACCAGATTTGACTGAGACAAGAAGCCTCATAATGTATTAAGTTCATGTAAGTTTAATGAAGGTCAGTAGCTGAGTTAGCATGCCAGGGAAATGTCACCAACGAAGGACAAGTTGTGCTTTCAGTGTAAGGGCTGTGAGTTTGGGCAGAGACCTGCCAAGCATCAGCCACCGGCACCCTGGGAGCTCAGAGCCATGTCACCACCTTCCTGCCCAGCTGGTAGCCACAAGCATGGGGAGAAGTTGGTGGTAACCAGAGTGGTACCACCAAGGCATGCATTGTGGAAGCAAGAGAGGTTGGTATCATGCGGGAGTGAGACGGGAGCCACATGGGTTATACAAGAAAGCTGGATGAATGCTGTCAGTGAAAAACATAGCGCACATCTACTGAAAAATGAGCTTCATTAGTTGTTATAGAACAACTTGATGTCTTCTTTGTCTTTTTCTTCATCATTTACAAGCATAATGGAAGCTGGGGTGTCACATGTTTATTGAGGTTAAGTTATCATGTTCAGCAATCTGTTAGCAACAATGGGGCAGTTAAGGAAACTGCAAAGGATTAATAGGGAATTATCTAAATTTAACAGGAGAGATTCTGAGCCTACTGTTGCAGTGGAGTGATTCCTGCAGATTGTCCAGTCAAAACAAGCTGCTTCCTAGTGTTGTAGGAAACAGGATGACTCATATTGAACAGGATGACAAATAGGAATGGAGTGATAATTCTGTTTCACAAGAACAGCAGGGTGATCCCAGCAGTCAGGTATATTTTAGATCCTCTCTGGAGTTTTAATTTAAAGATTCCTTCTCTCTCAATGAAGACAATGTATTCTAACATGTTTTACAATTACGTCAATAGGGAAATACGGTGCTTGTCTGACCGTAATAAGAGTAACTAAACTGAAAACAATCAGCCACATCAGATAGCTGATTACACTGTTATTAAAATAATTAATTAAAAATATTCTTCATGTCCTACCCTATTATGAGAACACTTGACGTGATTCAACTAAAAAACATAATACATTTTAAAATAAAATAAAAAAAAAGCAGGGGGGCAGGAGAAATGGAGACAAGTGCAATTTCAGAATGGAAACAATTTGAGAAAGCAACTCAGGTCCTTTTCTGAAAAGACTTCGGAGAAAGGCATGAAGTGAAACACATTTCTCAGCAAAGCAAAGGTCCACAATACCCACCACAAGTTGTTTCGAACTGCTGCACTGGAAAGAATAAAACGGTTGATATAGAATTGTGAGCAAAAGGTTTAATTTCTAGCTTTGAATCCTCATTTTTCAGGCCAATATCATTTATGACCCATGAATCCTGGCAGGACTGATGATTAAATGATCTTTATCCTATAACTTATTCTCTTGTTTACACTTTCCTTAATATCTCATCATACTAAATGCATTATTCTGTAAATAATCCCCAGCCTCAGACTCTTCTATTCTGTCTCCTCATGCCATACTTTGTCTCTACACATACTCAGCACATCATCAGTGATTCTCCTCTGTAGTTTATTTCCTCCAATTCTATCATCTTAGATCTTTTCTAGACCAAGTTCTGTCCCTTGCACTACAATGGAGCAGCTTTCATGAGTCTCCAGAGATCTTTTCTTAGCCAGATGTGAGACCCACATCCTCTTAGAGCTGACAGGCACTTTCCACATAGCCATCACTGTTTTTCTACATAAAACCTTGTCTACTAAGAGCTTTTGCTCATCCATCTGGTATTACTGTATTCTCTCTTCTGATTCATCCATGAGGATTCAATGAAACATCTCCTCTCCTGTCTTTCTCTATCTTGACATTAGCTCTGTATAATCTCATTTGCAAGGACAGATGCAACTACTATCTCTGTGCTGATGACCCCGTAAGTCTACTTCCCACCTCCAGGCCTCTTTCTGTTCAGACTAAAATCTTATTTCTGTCTCTCAACAAAACCATTCAATAGGAAAGCTCCGCTCTCCCCCCGGCCAAGTCTTCCATTGCATCCTCTCTATTTATGCCTCACCATTTTGCCTGTCCTCACTAGGTCCATATCCATGATTTTGTTCTCTCTAGGTTTTCACATCCAGGCTAGATCTAAATATTGTCAATTGTTTCCAATTATTATCTTTAATATAAACTCTTTCCTATCCTTCCACATAGCTATGACTCTCACCCAAGAAACAGTGATTTTTCCAAGATGGATACTGTACCATTTGTTCCTCTAGCCTTGACAATATTTCTTCCAAATACTGCTCGAGAGATCAATTATTTGGCCTGATGTTATGAACATATTCCTTTTTCTTTGAATTGCTGTGTGTATTTGCTTTCAGAGCCTTTTGTTATCTATCTGCACTCTAAATAATCAACTCTTGGTACGGCTCAGCTTTTGATACATTGACTCCTGCCTCCAAAGTTCACATGGTAAGAGCTTCAGTTGTCCTTACATTACAGTTTGAAATATGCTTTGTGTTGTCTTCCTTCCAATTAGTAGAAATTTCCGTCCATTCTCATTACTCTTCATAAAATCATTTATTTGATATGATGCCTGCATAAAAACTTTGACCAAACTTGGGTCTCTAACTATCTGATCACTAATAACAATGTCCTCTTTCCATCTTACTGTCTATAGCCATAGATTCTATTTCATTTTGTATTGAGGCAGAACCTGTCTTTTCACTTAAAGTTTGTAAAATTTAAAATAATGAGCTTTTCGTTCATAACTGTAGTTTCTGCTATAAATAGTAATACAATTAGTACTTACTAATGTAGAAGTAATATGTAGATATATAATCCTATGCAATATGTTAACCAGCTCCATAGCACAAGATACTATTTTGAAAGCAAGGAATTACAAGTCTTTCATATATACATGTATCTATATATCTACATATCTCCTCTTTCAAAATAATCTATTGCAAAACTTCGCTATTTTCTGAATTGCCTAGTAACAGCTGAGAAATCAGATAAAGACAACTCCAAAGTGAAGCTGTGACCCTATCCTAGATTGCAAAATTACAGTTGCATGTTTAGGAAAAAAAAAAAGGAGAAATAAACAAGTTATTAAAACATTTTTCAGGTTGACATGGTATCAACACAATACAGTTGTTTTGTATGGACACAGTATAAATACTACAGAACTCTAACAGTAGATATTGCAGGAGGCCCACAGCCATTTCCCCTAATTTTCCATGATTTGGAACTCAGATTTTATTGGATGTTATATTCATACTTGAAGAGTATTACAGCCATTTAATAATACACTATCATAGCTGTCCTAGAGGTGTATTTGTAGAGACATTCATCTGAATAAAGCTTATGAACAAAAGATGGATGTGATTAATTATTTCTTAGATAGTGAGTCTACTAAGATAGGTAAGCTTTGTTTATTAATTTAGTATGTTAGACTTGTGTAGACCTCTGATCCAAGGAGGGAGGACAGATTTAGAATCATAGAATCATAGAATTGTAGAATCGTTTAGGTTGGAAAAGACATTTAAGATCATTGAGTCCAACCATTAACATAGCACTGCCAAGTCCACCACTCATATGTTATAATAATTTCGTTATTATAAAATAACCAAACACAACAATGCAGGTGGTACTTCAAGAAGCAAGTGAAACAGGCAAATCAAAAGAGAGGTTCTATAACTATATTCAGTTTTGCACAGGAAGCAACATTCTTCAGGCTGCAAGGAAATCAGAGACTAAGCCAAATTCTATTCATAGGGTTAATCTTGCCTATGTTTTGCTGCCTAAATCTTAAGTATCTTGTGTAAGTTGTCTGCTGCTTCCTGTAATAGTCAATGGTAAAGAGAGTGATGGGGGACTCCAGAGGGCATTTCATTCCACCTGTACAACACATCTGGTTTTGAGTTTAAAGCACTTTTTCACTTCACTATAGGAGGAGATAAATCTAGATGATAACCTAAATTAGGTGTCTATTTTCAGGGGCTCAAAGTCCGATAAAACCAATTTTTCTACCTATCGGGAAGCAGCCAATTTAGATTGAATTTTGATCACAAAATCAACAAATGCAGTTCCTTCCAGTTCTTTCTTGCTCTGTTACTTGCTATATTTAGCGCTTAATACAGATTTAATATTAAGTACATGCATGTCATGTTCATTTCATTTCAGATACTGACATTGTATCACTGCTGTGGGTTAATGGCCTCATTTGGAGTTGTTCTTTATAATCAGAGCAGGCGTCTCATCATAATTGAAAACATAACTACTCTATAGCAGAGATCCGTGACTAACCCATGAAGTCATTCAATTTTGTACCACTGTGTCTCTCCACTATAGCCAATTACTTTCTGCCTTCTAATTTTCTGGAAAAGATATATCAACCAGTTAAAGTCAATGAGATATGTATGCCTTACAGGCATTATTTTAAATACTTCATTTCATTACTAAACAACCATGAAAAAAACAATTGGATTTCTTTTGAAAGGTCAAATAGGTAGTAAGTTATGTTAATTGGACATGTAACTAAACTTTAAAAAGTCAGTCCAGAACATCTGTACTAATATGGTTAAAATTTTAAAGGCCACACTCAGCAACAATCTTAAGCAGGTGCAATGCTTTCTTGCATAAATGTTTTTAACAGATGCTGCCAAACGCTGTCGTGCCTTTTCAAAAGAACTAATGGAGTTCATGCTTGAAACCCTTAGGCACATGTGCTAAACGTACTCAGCGAGACTGAAGAATAAGTTTTCACTTCTGCATGACAGTTTATAAGATCATAGAATCATACAATAGTTTAGGTTGTGAAAGACCCTTAAGATCATCGAGTTCAACCATTAACCCAGCACTGCCAAGTCTACCACTAAACCATGTCCCTAAGTGCCACATCTACATGTCTTTTAAACACCTCCAGGGATGGTGACTCAACCACCTCCCTGGGCAGCCTGTTCCAATGCTTGACCACCCTTTCAGTGAAGACATTTTTCCTAATACCCAATCTAAACCTCCCCTGGCACAACTTGAGGCCATTTCCTCTCATACTAACACTTGTTACTTGGGAGAAGAGACCGACCCCCACCTGCCTACAACCTCCTTTCAGGTAGTTGTAGAGAGCAATAAGGTCTCCCCTGAGCCTCCTTTTCCCCAGGCTAAACAACCCCAGTTCCCTCAGCCACTTCTCCTAGGGGTTGTTCTTTAGATCCTTCACCAGCTTCGTTGCCCTTCTCTGGACACACTCCAGCACCTCAATGTCTTTCTTGTATTTATTTGCATACCTCACATTTATGTTTTCATGTAATTTCTGAACTTTTCAATCTTCTTTCCAATTTAAACCCAGGCAATTTCTCATTGCTACAGGGCTGTATTTTAAAGACTTTTTTGAAAAAAAATAATAATCAACTACTGAAGGAGTGTCATACTTCCTCTTTTAGAATCAAATGTCCTTTAGTTTATATCCACAGTTCTTTTCTTTCATGTGACTGAGGACTTTTAGCTTGTGTAGCCTAAAGAAGCCTATAACAGTAAAGGAGAAAACTGCCCTACAAGAAGGAGAATATTTTTAGTATTTCTTTAGCTCTGTGTTTATTATTATGTCTGTATCACTTACCTCTTTGCTTTGACCTTCTTGATTGTAAAAGCTTGAATCCATTTATAAATTAACTGAATGCACAAACAGAATACAGATCAGTAATGTACTCATAGAGGTGTCAAAATTGGCATCATCTGATTCAGCCTGATGTTTTGTGTGTCTCCTGAATAATAATGTTCTCTAGATTAAGAAATTATGTAATTTCTCTGGTTTACACTTTATTTTTTTAAAAAAAATTTTTTGAGGATACCAATCCCTCTGTGTTATCATTACCTCTCCACCCATAAAAATTTCACCCTATCAAAGCTGGGCAAATTTTACCATTCACACCAATGAAACCATGATATTAAACACATTATTTCTTGGCTAAATTCTGCCAAACTTGACAATCTCAAGAGGGACTTCTGTTCATGGGTATATACCAGGTAACATCTTTTATACGTTTTCAGTTACTGTAGTCTTTCACATAGTTTCACATGTATATGTTTGTACATCCTTGTAAAACACCTGAGTAAATGTATATCCATTTTACCAGTTAACGAAACAAAAGCACTGAAAAGAAAAACAGCTGGCCTAAGGTCAAAAAGATTGTAAGACTCAATGGCAAAAAAAACCACAGGAGAAAAGACCCAAATTGGCCACAGTCACTCTTATACTCCAAACACCTGGCAAATTCCCAACTTCATTGCTGCAATATATTCAACAGGTAAGATCTATCTTAACTCTTCAGTGATGCAAAACTGAATCCTGGAAACTATATCTGTAAGATGTTTGCCTGTAAATGATTTTCAGAATGGACCAGCAAATTAAGCCATCAACCTTTTTCCATGATAGAAGATTTGTACGTTTTCAAGTAAGAAGCTACACTTCATAGTACATACTGAAATTGTAAAGAACCAGTTACCTTCCAAGTGGAAAGTCTCAAACTCTAGGATCACCAGTGACTGTGGTCCCTGATCTATGATATAACTGCAGTTCAAGTTGTTATCATACTGACTAGGGTAGTTAGGAGAGACGATACGACCTGCTGGGCTGGTGAAATTTACTCCACATCCTGCAAACATAAATAAAGAAGACATAGTTATAATCCAGGTGATAACATCATTCCAGTTTTGCAGTGACAAAACCAGTAATATACACAAGGACCTTATCTCGCTTTAAGAGGCTGGCCAAAAAATCAGGGAGAGTAGTACATACCATGATGGCAAAAGTAGGTCTTGCACACAAAGACAGCAGTGGTTTTGAGAAACACAGGGCCTCCCCACCTACACCCTCACACAGCATCTTGGAGTGTCTTGGACAAGACCAGGCCATAACTCTTCAGCCCACTGATGAGGACACAGCACTGCATTCTTATGGGTTTGGAGCCTGCACATTTCAAAATCCCTTTGTATATATAAATGTAGCTGCGTTGGATGGGGTGTTATTGGTGCACATCAGCAGTTTAGCCTCATTTGAAAACACCCATTCTAGCCCAAGTGGTACCATTCTTGCTTCATGCCTGACAGCCAGGAGGATGCAGGCTGCTGTAGGGCATTTCTGGGTTGCTTTGCTATATGCAGAGACAGGAAAGGTTTGCCATCCTGAACTTCTCAAGCACACAAAACTGCTCCTTTTCATGGAGCTCCTTCTGATCCTAATGACTTGCACGGCCTTGAGGTTTCTCTTTAAGCTACAGGCTTAAAGGAGTGCAGTGCACAATGAAATGCTGGTATAAGATTAGGAGCAGGCGTATGAAGCCTGTGATTGTCTCCACTAAGAGGTTGTTAGCTGTTAGTTGTTACTGACAACATTAGTGCAGACATCATAAAAACAAAAGCAGTTTCCATGCAGAATTCTGTATACTTCAATGGTGTCTTCCTCTAAGCACTTTATTTCTCACTGTTTTAATCCAAATCCGGTGAAGGGAAAGTGGTTTCCTTTGGCAGCATCCTACAAAAACACCCCAAACAACTGACAGCAATTGAGCACTACCTCCTACACTTCTGGTGGAACTGACTGTCCCAAAGCACATGCCATGGTTAAAGAAATGAAGAGGCCCAACCAAGAAATGCCACTTGAGCTACATGAAATGCAAATACAACAAAGCAAAGCAAAGGCCAGAGCAGGTAGTGAAGAGTCATTTCTTCTCCTGAGAGCAGTTTATATGAAGGGCATGGGCTATACCATACACAGGAGAAATTACCGCAGTTTCAGCATGTGCCTTGGAAAGAATAGGGATAAAAATTCTAAAGGACGAACTGAACCTTTTTAATTTTTAAAAAGATTATAGCTTTAGCTTCCACGCATTTTAACTATAGAGAAAGAATTCTTAAATTTTATAGGCTATTCATTTCTTTTTTGGCAGGCTGGAAAGGCAAATGTGGTTAAGAATAACTACAAAGTTATAGATGCATGGAGGATCTTTGGCAAGTCCAACACTGGAGCACACAGTAGCTCCATTGCATTCAGTAAGGAAACTCTTGGTCAAAACCTGGGCAGAGGCTTCAATGCCTTGTTGGACTGAGGTCTGAATTGCTACACACAGATCAAACTAATCCAAAATGGACTAATACAGCAGCCACCTGGCTCTAATATTACTTACTGCTTACGAAAGATGCAGAGAAACCTTGCCCAGGAGCATCCTGAGATTGAAATACTGTAGTTATCACGTTGTTTGGAGCAACAACAGGACCAGGAGCTGAACTTCCACATCCTGTGGTTAACAAAGCTGCTGCTTCTTCTTCATTTCCTCTCCACACCTGACAAGCCCAGATCAGAAATGGTTTAGTGCTTTCAAAGCCCACTTAGTTTGTGGGAACCCACCAGGAATTGCATATGCAATTGTTTTTTCCATAGACTTAGGGTAGGGTTCATCTCACTGAATCTTAGAGATCTAACCTGGAGCTAATCACTCTCCATTCACTCTACAATCAGCGGAGACAAAATGATTTCTCCAAGGAGTGAATCACAGTGAATAACTTAGGTTGCCAGAGCCCTCTGAAGGGCATCTGGATGTCATTTGCTCAAACCGCTGCTGATAATAAAGCCCGTGTAAATCAGGTCCAGGAAACCAGAGAGAAACATTTTATGCACATCATTACCTACCTCAATTTAGTCTCTGCTAACTTATCTCCAAACACCCTATGACTATGAATATCAGTGTAACAATGAATCATTAAATGCAATCCTTATATTATTCATTAGTCAACAAAACCCAGAGATGTCATGCTAGGGTAATATAGAGGCATCAAACTGGAAGATCTGGATCACTAGTATCTAGTTTTGCTAATAAAAAATTACTCCCGTTTTTGTTACGTTGCATTCACTTGTTCAGTGACAAGTATCAAATCATGTAGAGAGTTAACAAAATAATATAATTCACAAAAAATATAATAAAGAAACCCACAATTTTTAAAAAATACTACTTCAGCTGTACCAATACCCAATTTAAGTTCAATCAAACCATGCATTCAAGAAGCACGTGCAGGTTTAGGTAGGTATTTAAGTGAAACCCTCTTCAGTTAATTACTTAAACATGTACTTGAAGCTCACAGTTTAAGCATTGAATTTCAACACACATGTAAAATAAAACACAGGCATAAATGTTTGATGTTTCTGAGTGCTTAAATATTTTCCTGAATCAGAATGTTTACTGCCAAGGATTAAAATGTCTGCTTTAAGAAAAAAGAAAAAAATATTTACTCTAATAATAAATTTATTTTTCATCGATGTGTTGGAACAGGTATTTTATACCAAATATATATTAAAAACAAATAATATTTGATTTTTTAAATGATGTGTTCAAAAGAAATCTAGTGGTACTAGAACAACCACATGAAATTGTGGTTGCTCTAAGCAACTGTTCTAGAAAGGGTTATCCAAGGGTTAGTATGTAAGTGTAGACATATGAATCACCTCATTCATCTGGCCAAGTATTTGAGGCAATGGATGCTCAAAGGATTAATATAAACAATCTGTGGTATGGCCAAGATTTTGCAAAGTCACTATTGATTTTGGATTCCCTTTTTTTGGCTGCTCAGCTTGGAATAAATGGAAGAGACTTACACCTGTTCCACACTTTTTCATATCCAGACACCTTCATACACCTCTAATTGGACATTCAGAACTGAGGATGGACATCACCAAAAATTTCAGATTTTTCTCTATGGAGAAAATCTCCAGTTGACATAGTTTTGACTATGTCATTCAGAACGGTTTAGAAATCTGAAATTAAAGGACCTTTACTGAGTGGCATTAAGACTTTCATATTAGTGAAATTTATCATAACATACTACATCAATTAATCAGTGGAGCAGGCTATGAAAAGACAAATCTATTAGGTGGGTTTTTTTCCACAGCCTTAAAAAATGAGTGTAACTGTGGTTTGTAGGTATAGATCAGATGTACAGCTGCTCAAGTCTTCCTACATGTTGTCTAATTACATTTGCCCTTTTTTTTCAAGTGGGAGTTGTACTGCTGTGGAGAAAATGAGCACAAAATCACTGAACATATGCCAAATGCCTGAGAAAAAAAAGACCCTGAAAAATTCAAAGCATGTCCACTCCACTCTATTGCTTTGAAAACAAGTGGCTCTTGACAACCTATGAAAGATAAGAATGCTATCTTTGTTTTCTGAGATTAAAAAAAGAAGGATTAATGCAACTTGGGACAGTTTATATACTTATAAAGAAGTTTTGTGAAATTATAGTGTTACATTCCTGGTTTTTTACTCACTGGAGTAATTGAAAAGGTCTTTTCATTACACTGTATTTTCTCATTATATCCTGGTTCTGAAGTCATATGTACTTTTTTCGTATTTTTCATATTTGGGGGAGCATATAGGGTGATAGGACCCTGCTGGAAGTGGAACCTCAAGAACTGATAAAAATCAAAGATATATACAAGCCAGTTCTCAAGGCACACAGAAAACTGACTGTCTTGGTACAAGGACTTCTGTTTGTATTTCCTGAATTTTGTGCCTTGACAATCCTAACCATGATGATTGAAAAAAAAAGTATTCTGGAATCGTGACTTCTTAAAGCACTGCCAACAATTATTTTACCTTCACATAACTGCTCTGGCAACTTCCATTGGTATCTGGAATCTGGAAGTTACTGTGGAATTTCATCTCCAAGTGTTTGCTTTCATGCGTGATGATGGTCCATGTGCATCTGGTGTTCATGGGAAAGTTTTGAGGCCAATGAGGAGACTTGATCATACCATTATCTGAATGAATGATACCACCACATCCTGGAAAAAGTAGCAACAGGCAGGAGAAATGTTCAAATATTTCCTGTTGGTGTCAGCTTTGAATGGCTGCTTGCTTCTGTGGCTTCAAGAGTGAGAAAGGAAAACCTTGACACCCATCCAAACTTCATTTACCCCTCTTTTAATTAATTTTCCTTCTCCCACCCCTGCAGCAGGGAGGCAGGTACACTCTAGAGAAGGCCTTTCTTTGTACTTCACTTTCTCTTCTTCACAAGCTCCTTCTCCTTGCCAGTTCATACCCTTTTGCTCTAGTCCGTCTATATACAGCTGACAAATAGAAGTGAGTATTGCTTAGAGAGAGAGTAAGGATCAGAGATACATTAATGAGGAGCTGCTTCTGAGACTGTGCAGGCTCCTTTCCACATCCCACAGCATGCACATCATGGCTGACAGCCATTCAGAAAAGCACCCTAGGGAAAAAGCTCAATCTACTGCTGAATCCTCTTTTTTCTCATTCTGCAACATGCGAATATTGCAGTTCCACATGTGAATCTACCCAAGCTACATCTGTTCACCCAAGGCTAAATGGTGACTTTTCCTCCAGCTCAGGCAACCCTGTGGATCTCAGTGGGATTATGGAGATGGCTGAAAAATACGCCTTTAAAAATTGTTAACAGATTCATTTATAAGGGGAAATAGCTGGTCATGGTTCTGTGGCAGCTCATGTTCTCATACATAATACGTCTAGTTAATTTGAAACATACTCGCAAATACCATGCCAAGAATAATTTACTAGAGCTATGTGTACAGTACTAGCAACCCATTATTATTTCAGAGACGATGTAGTGAAAGGATGAATAAAGAGCAAAGAAAGGTTTATAACATTCTACTTTTTTTCCTCTCATTAAAAAATACGTATTAGCTTTAAAAGGAAGATTTTATTTTTCATTCTTCTATGTTAGAAAAAGTAATTGTGTTTAGAAGGATAGGAGGCCAAGTTTTGGTCACACAAACAGAATGTAAACCCAGAGATTCTCAGCAGACAAATGAGAAGAAAGCTGAAAGGAAACCAGGTACATAAAAAAGAAATCTCTTTTCACAGAGAAAACACTGACTATGCACATTGCACATGTATACTAATGTCTACTACATCATTAAAGAGTGGCCCTCCTTGCACATGAAATCTCAGTGACAACAGGGAAGTGTCAAAAACCTGCTTAGGTGAGTGTATATTCACACAAGCACAGACTATTAATATTTTTAAGAAGACACCCCATCAACTGACTGTGTGACTACTGCTAGATCATTAACTGATGGAAAGCTGATCAGCATCAGCCAGAAGGTTTGCAGGTGGAGGTGACACTAGGGAAAAAACTGCCAGTTCTGTACTGAGGTAGGAAGGCACAATGAATTCTGCCCTGCCACCAACCAGCACTTCTACACTTGCCTTTAGTCACCTCCTGAAGGACAGCATGCAAATGGTGAGCTACCTTTTTTTTTTAATCCAGAGAGATGATAATTTCAACACAGGGAAGGTAACTTTTTAAAATGTACCAATTCAGTCCTGGATGTGTATCAACTTCAAAGACATACCAACATCTCCACTAAAGTGGAAGAGTTTTAGGCTGTTGTCTGTCACATGTGCTCTTTGTTCTCAAAGCCCCTCTGTTTTGAAACTGACCTCTTTCTAGTTTTAAGTGTTTAAACCAAATCAAACTGTGAAACAATTCTTATTCAAGAAATGAAATGTCTTATAGTCACTGACAATAGATACCACTGTTGGGAGGATAATGGGCATAGTATCAGTTTGCAGACATCAAGAAACTGCCAGTGGGGGGCTTAAAAAGTACAAAATCAGTCCAAATTTGACTTAATTGTGTGAGATCAGACAACACTGGTTTAATACTTGACTTTTTTAGTGCTGGCTTCTCTCAGGAATGCTGAGGATGTTGGCATGTATTTCTTTCATTCTTTGATGCAAACTTAATTAAAGAAGAGGAATCCTATTTCATTTTGTGATTGAAAAGTGCTGTGTAGGCATGATGTACTGCCATGTTAGACCTCACAAAATCAGTATTTTTTTCTCTTACCTAGAGATTCTGCTGTCCATGTTGCATAAAAACCACCTCCTTGAATTGAGTGATCAGAGTTAAAGATGACGACTAGCTTGTTGGAACCAGACCGAATAGTTCCAGGGGATGTGTTTCCACAATACTTTCCTATGACAGGAGACCCAGGAGAGCCACCATTCAGGATAGTAAGAGAGTCCCACTTACAAAGCGAATGATTTTCAACGTGGAAGGCTGTAAAAGTAAGCTGCAACACACAAAAGTGGCATTCAGGAGCTAACACCAGCCACACCAGCAGAGAGGTTAGAGCAATTCCAGCCAGATCCCATAGCCATCCTAGCACGATTTCTCAGTATGCTCAGAAATCTGACCCTCACTTCATCTCAATGCTTTCCTGCAAGTATTGCTAGGAGTCTTGCCACTATAAGTAACAGCAACCACTTAGCATGAAGACAGAAATGGAAGAGGAACACACAGGTTCAAAACTTGCATTATTGGGACTTAGTCATATGTTTGAAGCTAAGTATGTGCTTCAAAACGGTCTTGAATATGCGCAGGTGTTGAACCTGCTCTCAAGGCTTCTGGTCATGAAATCTGAAGTTGCACTGTCAAATATAAGTAGCTATGTAAGCAGAAAGCCTTGGATTTTTTTCTTCCTATTATTTTGAATCAGAATACTTAACAATTGCTAAAAATAATGCTAGTTTCCATTAAATCTGAGAGAAACAGTTGCATGGTTGGTTCCTGTGGCCCCAGACGCATCACATAAATAGGCTGGGCTGGGCAGGCAGCTTCTGACCCTGTCTCCCTCCCACATTGATGCCGTTTGTCCTTGGAGTGATACGCACATGGGTGGGATTTCCAGTTCCAAGATGTAGATTGCTGATCCAGTAGAGTCCTGGATTTGTTGATGTTGAAATATTAATGCACACTAATGACTGCCTGGCCCTCTTCCAGTAAGATTTTTTTTACCAGTTCTAGGATTGGAATCTTTGTGGAAAAGTTTAGCAAATACATAGTACTTCTTCCTGTAACTTTTGTGTGTATTCATTTCCAAAAGAACTCTGCCTGAGGCAAAGACCAAATACAAATTTAGCGTAAATGGTTTCAGTTCGGAACTTTACCAGCAAGAGAAACTTGCAGCTTACACCGGAAAAAGTTAGTCTGCCTTCACTGAGGGGGCTGCTACTCAGTTCTTTTAAAAACAGAAATCTATTTCCATCCGATTAAGATTAGTTCTGCTTTAAACAAATTTGTGGATTAAACACAAATTTTGTGCTCCACTAAAACAATCCTGTATTCCCTGAAGTACGTAGGCAGTGGTCAGAATATCATGCAGTAGAATAATTAGGACTATGGGTTTGTATTTCTAAGAAATACCTTTGTAGTTGTAAATAAGGAAAACATGATAGGGAAATCAGTGAAAGACATTACATATGAAAATCTGCAATGTGTTTTTATGAAACTGCTTTTCAGATATTTTTCTTACCTGGACCACAAATGTCATTGATTGAACCTGTTCTGCAAAGGATCAGTCAAATAATTCAGTGAGTGAAGCTTAGCGCTGCTTGGTCATAAAGGTACTTAAATTGGTGTCTCAGTAGTTTGGCTCAAGAAAGTAGCACCTCAGGCAGCCCATTAACAGTTATTGGGAAATAACAGTAGCATCTCATTGATGTAATTTGTACCAGCAATCATATTATCTTCCAGACTAACCATTAAGACATGAAAGTAACTTTCCAGTGGCTTGTAACTTTTCTGCAGATGAAAATTCTGTTCTCATGATAGTGAGAATATCCATGCACATCTAATAACATGAGTTATTTTAGTTTCCTAAACACAGAAAGTCACTGTTTAAAGGACAAGTCAGTGCTATGCTTTGAGGTCAAGTGAGACCTTTCAAAAAGCACAATCTGGTTTGGTTGTGTTACGTTTGTTTCCTCCACTTTCTTAAGTAAGGCCGATGGGGAGATATTTCATTCCCCCACATTTCTGATTTTCCAAACATATCTCCTCAAGACTCAGAGGGTGCTTCTCACACTGCCAGCTGTGCACACAATCATAACATTGTGTTACTCACAGTGATGGTTTCGCCTTCAGGGGCTTCCAGCAACCAGGAGCAGCGATTCAGATTGCTGTAAGGCTCTGGGTAGTTAGGACTTGAGATAACTCCCCTACCACCTGACTGTACACCACCACAGGCTGAAGAAAAAAAGTAACATTTCAATATATTTTCAGAACTGAACAGTATAATCAAATGAGTGGAAGATTATTAAGCTTGTAATAGTACTAAAATATATTTAAGTTGGACTGATATAAGTAAGGATGAACAATTTATCTGGGAAAATCCAAATCTGAAAATCTTTGTCATTGAATAGTGAGTAAACAGATTCAATGACCTTGAAACTTTGCATTTATTCTGCTACTTCATATAAGTCTGCAAAACCTTTGCCAGCTGACACTTACAGCTGCCTCTTCTACCTTATCTTACATTTATTTATCTCAGATTCCTAAGCAAACCAGTGCCATTCTTGGACAAACACAATCAAATCAAAAACTTGCTGGTGTGTCTAGATAAGCACCAAGGCTAAATTCAGCTGTGACAGGAAGAATAGTTGTGCTGGCATGTAAATGGCAAAGTTGTGTAATTTGCACTGATACAGCTTTAAGTGGATTTCAAAATGAGTGCAAAGGTTCAAGCAGCAGAATGCATTTCAGCCATGCTAGCACTCTGAAAGCCTATTTGAAGTAAGTCAAACTTGGCTGGTGTTACCTGTTACATCCCTATTCCCAAGAGCAAGCAGCTGTTCTGAGTGTTGCACTGCATTGCAAAAACTCAAATGCGGTTCAGGGAATGGGAACAGTAAGGCAGAAAATAAATCTGAAAGTTCAATTGCTAGCATATGTTTGCTTTAAATGAATATAAACAGAGGCAGGCACTGTGTAACTTTTGAGGACCTCCTTGAGAGTTGATCCCATAGCGTGTATTGTCAGTATCATCAAATGAATGGCAACATCCCCCAGAAGTGCCTCAGTCAGCAAGGGCAACAGTCTATCAAGCCATTTACCTTCAAACGTGTAATGGGCCAAGAATCCTTTATCTTCTGTGTTTTCATCACTTATAAAGTGTACCCAGATCTGGGGGGCAGCCATGACTAGTGGCACAGATGGTGCAGCCTGACCACAAAGTCTGGCTATTAGCTCTCCATCAGCATCCCCTGGGTAAAGAAAGAAAAAAAAATACACTTTTTGAATCCTAAAAGAGCTACAATAAAGGAATACCTAGGGCAAACCTGCATTTCAAATTGTTTTGACTAGAAAATAGAGAAAAGAACGTATCACACAATAACTGATTATTTGTTAGGGTTGTAGGTAGAGTGCTGCAGTTCATTGCTGGGATCTAAAACTTACTAAGGAAGCTCTTTCCAAAGCTGTATTAATGATCCTTTTAATATCTTGGTTTCCTTCTCTCCCATCCCTGTCATCCTGCATACTTCCATTTTGTATGACCCCTCAGACCCAAAACCACAGAAAGTGTCCCAAAACTGCAGGCATTTTGGGGCAGAACACTGGGAAGAGATAGTCTGAGGACCTGATCACATGGAAGCCTATTGAGCCTGTGTTTGTGACATCCTCATTAAAGCCAATAGGGATTTTGAGTTTTCCACCATTTAGGGATTTGCTCCACCCATGAACAAGCTGTCACTGTTGTATTAATAGCAGACATCTCTTTCCTAGCGAGCTCAACAAACTGTTCTCTGTATGGCAAAAAAATGCCAGCATTTGCTCAAATCATTGAAACCTAAAAGGAAAGCACAACACAGGCCACTGCACTTCTGTGACAACGAATGTTTGTTCATGTTGGTGTAAGTTCTTATCCATCACACTGGTAGAAGTATCAGTTTCTGTTTATTACTGATACATTCTCAGAAAGAAAATAAGTGTAACAGTGTTCCTCGCTACATCCAGGCAATGCCATTCCTAAGTTTGCTTCTTTAATAACAGCAGACTGCTGGTCTTAAAAGTCTCCATTCAAAAGCAACTCCTAACTCCACGCAGAGTGGCAGGCTGTTCTTGCAAAGAAGGCAGTAGAGCAAAAGCGAGAAACTTTGCGCACTCTTAAAAGCCCTTTCACAGTTATTCCAAGTAACGTGGCTGAGATAACTTAATCTTTCTGCCATATATAGTGACACAGCCACCATTTGAACTGTCTTAAAGCACAGGGATAAAAGGTGACATATAGTAAAATTCTATTAATGTAAATTACACAGAGAAATGCTAAAATCTGTCTTGTTAACATGCACTAAAAATGATACTGAGCTATACAAGCCGAAGACATTTGTGGTAAATTATGGTTTGGAGAAAAATAGTAGTAACTACTTTATGCATTAAAATGTGAAGCGTAGTTTTTCTTTTTTGCACTTCCTACAAGACGATTGACTGTGTGCCAGATGTGACCCAGGTTACTTGGTCTCTACAGTGTGAAAACTCACACCAATGACTGCTTTCATGAATGGCCAGCTGGTCAGAGATCTAGACTGTTGATAAACAGAAAATGTAAACACAAAGACTGTGCTGTAAAATTTTGTTCAAACTGAAGGGAATGGTCTGAAAGACAAAATCACGTCTTCCACTAAAGCCAAAAGTCAGGAGTATATGTCACTGTACAATATGCTCAGCTGTATTACCATGTGCAGACTACATGCACAAGCCTGATAATTTAGTAACTTAATATAAAACCTTACCCTAAGAAATTTGAAATACTTATCTATTTAGATCAAATATTTCTTATTGAACACATGAAGTCGATTCTGCTTTGGGGGGGGGGGGGGGGGGGGGGGGGCGGGGGGGG
>JAVJGI010000050.1:72691388-72778321 GCA_035590275.1 Ibycter americanus | reverse complement strand
TGGGGGTTACCCCCCCCCCCCCCCCCCCCATTCAGTACCATTAAGTGTGTTGTATGGGTAACTCAAAAGAATTCTACACTGAGTTTCATTTGGGGTCTCTTGGGTAACTTACTGTTGAATTGGACCTTTCCCCAAGTTCACATCTGCTGTGTTGAGAGTCTTAAATAGCACCTGCCTGAGGTTTTCTGCACTATTTGCATCTCAGTGCTCACTAAATGTTACTTGTCAGCATACACAGATGAATTAGGGCATTCTGCCTTTGACAGGAGACTGGCTGTGAAACTGAAGATCCATTAGCGTGGCCAAAATGAACATTACTATTCAGATGACAAAACTGTGTAGAGCAAAACAAGACTACATTTTTTCCTCTTTCCTTTGTATTTCCCAGAGGCCTGAGTAGTGGGAACTGATAAGTAATGCACTGGATATATTTTATTATTTCTTTCTCTGAGTTCTCTTTCTATTATTTCCCAGCTCCAGTGCATACATGGGAGGGAATTTTTAGGCCTCACAGCTATGTGTGCTTTGGCTCTACACAGGACAAACCGATGCTATACAACCAAGGGCTCTTGTTCAAATGAATGCAAATAAGGATGTAACAGATTCCTGCTCTCACCCCCCACCTTTCAGAAATGATTTCCTGGTAAATTAGAACCTGTCTCTCTGGGACTCACAGTTAGAGCCTCTCAGTGAAGAAGACAGCTGGAGCTTTTATACTACACTTGGCATTAGCTGAGTGACTTTCATATGACATTTCCAGTTGCTTGCTCTTGTGGATAGCTAAAGATGCTCAAATTTGCAGAGATGTTACTGGTGCATTAATCCTGTGATTGTTTTCCTTTTAAATGCTTTAGTCTGTAGTTTGTGATGCAGTCTCATGGGAAATATGGATTTGTTTTTGAAGCCTTGTCTTAAAGAGTGCAAAAGTGAGGTATGAAGAGGGTATGCAGCCCAGAGGCTAATAATAATTAAAACATTCTTTACTCCACTCCTGCTGTCCCTGGAGATATTTCAGGAACAGGGAGATGTCCCTGGAGATATTGCAGGAACAGGGAGAGAATGGGCTGTGGACCAAGTATATATCGTGTTCATGACTCCAGCTTCTCCTGACTTCCATCTTTCAAGGGAGGTGAAGTGAAATTCGTATTGTCCCTTGTAAAGAGAGTGTCAGGTGTGTACTGCAACCACCAAAACAATTTATCCCCCTGAGATACCTATCCAGTTTTTCATTTTCTCCTCTGAAAGAAAGGGTGACCAAATCCATGCATCAATTGCTGTGGTAGTGAAATCCCACTCCTGGTCTAGGAGGCAACATGGAAGGCATGCATGTGAACACTCTCAAATATACAGGTTCTGCAACAGTCATTGTCTTCAAATATATAACAAGATTTGGCACACAGTTGCACAACCAGGATCTTGATAGGCTTTATCCATTTTCCTGCTGAACATACAAACCTATTCGTAGCTCTAGGTAGTCGTACTGGCAGTCCTGGTGATGTTCCATGTGGAAATCTTCGAAAGACACATATATGGATGAATTATAGTGGTAGGGGTTTTCAATGGTCCATTCACAGTTCAGGTTACTTGTGTAATTTTTGATGCCATCATAACCAGGAGAAGAGAAATTCCCACCTGTATACCCCATCAGGGTTCCACCACAAACTGCAGAAACAAAACATCATTTATTTAAAACTAGTAATAATTCTTGTATGGAGAGAAATGTTGCCCCTGTTTTTCAGATATGCTCATGTCAGCATGCATATGTGCTGATTAGATCAAAAAATTTTCCATCTTCTTCTTTTTTTATAATTTACTGCTGCATACAAGACAATTCTTGCCTAGCGTCCTGGAATTTATTGGCAAGTCTTTAAAAACACATGTGTAAAGCAAAGAACAAGAATTATGCATGGTATCAAATAAAATACTTAAGCAGTGCCATCAATACAAGAATTGTTTAACATTTTGATAAAATTCCTCTGCAGCTCTAGTTCAGTATTGCTCAGCCCTACCCATTACCTAATTCTAGGCTCAAGAGAAGATTTTTCTGGAACATACCCTCTAGAGCAGTACACTTTTGCTACAGTAGGATGCTTGGGGGAGAGCTGGAAAATCAAGTTTGAAAGTCTCAAGGCTGTAGTAGTAAGGCTACTCCAGCTGCCTCCCCTCTAGAGACTGAGCTTGCAAAAGTAGGATAGCTGCACTCTTTCACAAGCTACAATAAATTAATTACACACACACACACACACAAGTAATAAGGAAGCACCTGAATTATTCAATTTGTCTATGACACTATGCTTTTTGGATCTTTTCATGGAATAAGGCCATTTCAGCCCATCTTTTACTCCAGACTAAGTACAAAACAATAAATCAGTAGTAAGAGTAAGGATTATGATCCATAACAGAGGTTGTTCTTTCCATTTGAAGTTTGACATAACACGCAGATGAAGTCTGTAACTCCCAGAGACACCCCATTTTTTCAAGTCCTTTCAAATAATTGAAGATACACATCTACTCCCATCCCGAGATGTAAGAAAGGAAAAAGGTATCACAGATTTCTTATCTGTTTAGGTAATTTTTTTGACATGTGCCAGTACTTTAGCTATGGAATGACTCACCAAAGATCAATCACTTAATTCAGAAACATACACTACCTGCACCTTCACTAGATGTGTATGAGACACTGAAGCCTCTGGTTGCATGGGACATATCTGTCACCAAGATGACTTTCATTGTGTTTCCAGAGGATTTTACCTCAGTGCCTGGATTTACCTCTCCACACAGTTTGGCCAGCTGGGGAGAGTTCTGTCTGAGGCCATTGTAAACCTGTTGGGTCAAAATAAACTCTTATGAGATCAAAATACAGTCTTAAGAGCATCTCCTGTATCATTTAACAGTGCTTCACATCTTTAATACAAGATTCATTGGTGTCGCTCATAGCAGGTTACTTCCCAAATCTACTCAAAACCTTGAAACAAACTTTCGTTGCCTAGAGTGGATGAGGCTCTGAAGTGAAACATCAAAAATACCTTGCCTATTTTGGTGAAACACAAACATATTGCCTCTCTGCCTCTTTTTTTTTCTTTTTTAAAAATAGAAATTGAAATGGTTTTATGTGAAAAAATACTGTACTTAGCTCAATATTTATATCTTCAATCACTTAATTATGCCAGCTACTGATCATATTCATTCCATTTCAAATTACTGTCTTTGTATTCTTGTTAAAGCCAACATCAGCTTTATCAAAATCTTCTCCAACATACTGAGTGTTGGTGGGCATTTTTGACTAATTCAAATATTTCACTTATTGATGATCCAGAGGTATTTTGCTCAGTTTCCTTCATGCAGCCTTTAGCTTAGGACTTAAAATTCCTTCTTCCTAATTCTACCTCAGCAGTGCAAGCAAGGCAGAAATTTCCCACTGAGATTTGGAATATATTAGGGTGTTGAAGGCACAAAAGCTGGCAGGACAGATCTTCCTTTAAGAGATCATTACTTCATTAATCAATAAAAAGCCAGCTCCCCATGGTGTCTAAAGCATCTGTGAAGGAAAACAAGGGAAACATCATCTACAAATCTCGAGGGAAAGCTACTTCACCCCCTTACACTTGTGCATGGGCTAGATTCTGATCATACTAAAGCCAATTCCCATGTTTGCACTGCTAATCTGAGCAAACAGGAAACTAAACTCAGTCTCCCATTCCTGCAATTTCATAGAGGTATCATGTTTCTGAGGCATTTGTACATCTGACCAGGTCCAGTTCTGTGTGCCAGGTTTGGTTGGTTGGTTTGTTTAGGTTTTTTTTCCCTCTAAATAAGCAAAAATCTAAAACTACCATGATAACCAATATCTATCTTTTTGGAGGTGGAGGGATCTACCTTTCAGAATATGCAAATTCCAACCCAGTAGTAGCTACTTGTTGCAATCTCTGGCTTTCTCTCTCTCTCTCTCTTTTTTTTTAATTGACAACAATAAGTAATAACTGCAGTAACAACCTCCAAAGTCAAAAGAGACCTGAAACCGACTGATGGGCTTTGTGTTCACCAAAAAGAGACATTGAAAGCTTTCAAAAACCCCAGAGCTTTTTTCCATAATCAATAAAAAGCCAATTCCAATGATTTCTTGAAGTCCTCCCCTCTGTCTGGACCCCAAACTCAAAATTTCCATACTCTAAAACAGGCAGATGAGTTTAGACAACCTACACAGCTAACTTTTATTTATCTGTTTTCTCCAGATTAAATTATAATTTGTCTTAAAACCAGATGTAGACCTATAACTGACATTTCAGATCTATTACATCCATTAAAGCTCCATAAAGGGATTAGGAAGAACATTTTCTGCCCTCACACCCAGTACTCACAGCCACATAATCTAATGAGCACCTCCAGTGTTCTTCTGTTTTCATATCATTAAAGGTTAGAGTCACACGTCGGCCTTCTTCCACTGTGATCCTCCATTCACACACTCGGTTATGTGGGTACAGGTTGGGATAGTTGGGTGAAGTAAATGTTCCAACAGGGGCAGTAAAATCCCCACCACATTCTGAAATACCCAAATATTGGGACACTTCTTAAAGTATTGCTTATAGAGTTAGAGCAAAAAATCATAATAATGCAAGAAAAAGAGAAGATGAAAGGTTGATTTGATATGCCCATCCTGTCCATATGTTTGTCTAAACAGCAAAGTTCCAGCCAGTCTTTATCACTCAGCCATAAATGTAGTTAAATATTAATTGACCATAGCAGCTCCTTTTAGTCTAATTATTAATATGCCCTTCTCTGAAGGGCTCATGTCAGGCTTCAGAAACCTAAGAGAGCCACAGACTTTAATGCCAAGTGATACAAGCCTTTCACTATGGCAGGACTGAGGCATTTTTGCCTTTCATGTGCCTGGACAGAGCTACAAAGAATGAGCAGGGTCTAGGAGCAGATAATAATGAAGGATGCATTTTTCCTCTGCTGGTTAACAGAGGTAGAGAAAAAGCTTTCACAGATTTTTACCAACATCTTTTCAGTACCATTATTTTCTGGTTTTCCTATCTTTGTAATGAATATCAAACTGTGCTCTGAGGAAAAATACTAAAGATCTTGGGTATAGAGTGCATTTTTCTTCTGAGACTAATGGTATAATTTTACGAGCTTACACTTAGTTTCCTTTTAAAACACAGAGATATAGTTTAATGGGGTGCAGTGAGAGATATAGTCCCTTTCCTCACCCTTACAGACTCCTGCAAAACAGTCTAATCTCTGTATCCATCTGCATTAATTTTTTGCTAAATACAGTTTCTCTTCTATGGTTACTTAACAGGGTCCTAGGAGTGGAATAGCATTCTTTCGGAGTTTGTTTCCCCCTCTGTTAATTATTGCAGAAGCAAACAATAAGGGAGCTTTCAGCTGAGCTTTTAAATGAGCTGCAAGGAGTTAAGAAGGGTTGGCAGGAGATTTTTCAAGACCACTACTGCAACGACTTTCTTGAAAAGTAGCCATATTTTGGTAGGACAAACATTGCTTGATATTGCATGGGCACTAAAAAACGTGAAAGAGAAGTGTGAAGCAGGAATAGGTCTATGTCCTTAGTCCTGATCAGAAGAGCTCTTTGAAGTCATTGTGCTCTGGACAAGAGGCAATGGGCACAAACTGAAACACATGAAATTCCACCTGAACATATGAAAACACTTTTCACTGTGAGGGTTGTTGAACACTGGAATAGGTTGTCCAGATAACTTTTGGAGTATCTAGCCCTGGAGATATTCAAAACCTGACTGGCCACAGTCCTGGGCAACTTCCTCTAACTGACCCTGCTAGGGCAGGGAGGTTGGACTACCTCATCTCCCGAGGTCCTTTCCACCCTCAATGGCTCTGTAGTTCTGTGATTCTGCTTTAAAACCACTGGCTAAAAACGATTTGGTTTAGGGAGATTTAAGAATACCACTCACCTCAGAAGGACAGAATAACAAAGGAAAATCACAGCATTTCTTTACCTTTCCCCTCAACAAGAGGGTTGTGGGAAGGGAATGTTAGGACATCCCTGGACTGACTGCTGGAGAAAAAAAGGTGTGGAAGAGTGTGCTTCATCATATGAGACCTGCCACTGATGGCAACATCCATTATAGCAGGAGACTGCTTGCCTCTCGAAAGTTTCAGCTCAGTAGTGATCAGAAAGCTCTAGTCACACTTCCCCTGGAGTTTAAATTTAAGAGCAAATACACACCACTCCAAGAATAAGTGATCTACAATATATGCTGTATCAGTGCAGCTATGGTCTGTGGTATATGTTGATTCCTGAAAGTAATTTGCAACCCTACAAATCCAACCTTCAGTACTGGAATCAAAGCGCAGTCTGAATCCTCCGGCATTGACTGATCCATCAGTGACAAACTTGACATAAGCAAAACTGTCAGAGGTGTCCACAGCATCAGGGAGAGTATTACCACAGTACCTGCCCAACAAATTCCCTGCAAAAAATCACATATAGAAAGACAATTTTCTATCAATACATTATTTATACTTATATTGAAGGATCACTTTCCAATTTAACTGGACAGGCAGGAAAATACTAGTAAAATGAAGTTATTGCTGGGAAATAGAAGGGGGCTTTTGTCTTAATTTGCTTCAGCAAGAAAGGCAGACAGAAGCAAACACTGTACATTGAAAAGGCTCACTTTGTACCCAAAGGGAAATCTCTGGTGAGGTTTTGTAGTAATATTAGGGAAGTGAAGACAAACAATGAAATAATTCTCAGACCAGAAGCGTTGTATTCTCGGATCTCCACAAAGTCACTTGTGCACATGGAGGAGTTTTGAATATCTAGGCCTTCTAGTCTGATGGTAAGATAGTGGCCCCTGGGGCCCTGCAGAAACCATTCACACAGCAGGTTGTCTTGATAATGAAGCTCAGGATACCCCATGCTTTCAATGATGCCAGTTAGTCCTACCACTGTCCCGCCACAGGGAGCTGCAAAAGGAAGAACATTGATTGACTGAAGGACGTCAGAGAGATGACCTTTCTTCTAAACAAGAAAGTTATGGCACATGTGACTTTTCTCTAACTGTGGTAATAAAACAGGAATTGTCTTCCAGTTAAAAATCTTCTACATTCTCCTTCTAATTCAAGCAGTCCTAGTTTGGTTTGGTTTTTTGTTGCTTTTTTTTTCTCTGCACACCCCCTCGCCATTGCAAGCATCCCTTCCTCTCTGTCATATCTCTTGTCAATTTGAATAAACTTGCAGGTTCCAAGGTCTACATCTAATATCTACCCACGTCTGTGTTTACCAGGAAATCTTGGAAAGATGTATCAGATAATTATAAAGAAATTTAGTTTGGTAAATGTGAATCGTATTTTTTTATGACTGACAAAAGTTGATGGCTGATTTGGGCCTACAGCTATGGTTCAGATGCCTCTTTCCTACCCCTTCCTGGTCATACTCCACTCCTTGTGACGCCTTGGTACGTAATCACTGCACAATTTGGGAAACAACCATGTATTTTTAATTTTCTCTCTCTGAAAGCTCATTTCTCTGTGGTACCTGCAAACTTCAGTTCATAATACTAAGGCTTACAGAAAATAATATTCCTTGGTGGAATTTATTGGATTTTACAGTGTATTCTGTGTGTCTGCCAGTTACAATCTTTTCATGGCAATAACAGTTGTGTTCATACTGTCCTCTCTTCGAAGTGATTAGTGCTTTGTTCCAGGATGACTGGCATACAGCTGAGATACTATAAATCTGTTATGGATAAATATAAATTATGGCTTCAATATACTAACAATGTGTTCTTGCAAGTTGCTTCAGCTTTCACATTCAGAAATATAATAGCACACTATATTGGCTTAAGTGTTTGAGATCTAACACGATCAGCAAAATTCTGTGTAAAGCAATATAGTCCACTACTTTACCTCTGAGAAATTATCAGTCCTAGACTTTCCTATATGGGTGATACTAGCATAATAGCTGGTACTTTTTGAAGATTACTAACATTATCAAAACTAAAAATGTAGCATATTTCTGAATCTGATCAAAGACTATTTTATATTTAAAACTTCGCTAGTGCTTTCTAATCCTGTTTTTGCAGCTTAAGAGCAAATAATTTTAAAGTATTTCCTTTCCCAGCCAACTAATAATGGTTCCCATTGTTCATTCCTTTTTCAGTCCACTGTTGTGCAGCCCCTGTTTGTCTAGCAGCATTGTTATTATAGATTGATTTACATTTACATAAAGAAGCTCTTAATTTGTTCTTCTCCTGCCAACTCTCATCTGATCTTCGCATTCCCCTTCAGGATCCTGCTCATGAAAGTGACACTAAGTTTGCATGCTGAAAATCAAATCATGTTACATGACTTTATCCATGTCAACCTTTTTTTCCACTGCCCCTTTGATGATAACCTCTTGTCAAAGACAACTCAGTCATTTTTTTGTACTACTGCAGATCTATGAGCACTTTCCTATTCTTATTTCCATAATTTTCACCTCTTGCTAGGTGCAGAACATGCTGATGTTAACCCATATGATGATTCTGATGCCTTAGCTCTAACACTAATTGAAAGAGAGACATCTCTGTCAGTCCACCTCATAGGTATGATTTAAGCCCCATTACAAAAGCCTGACACTTGAGACCAAAATACTCTCTAAAATCAGAGAAATTGATAAATGGAAGCATTACCAATGGTGTATTTAGCACTGAATCCCACACGTGTGGCACTGCTGTCAGACATGAACCTCAGGTACATGACAGCTCCTGAGGATCTCTGTGAGCCTGGCATGAAGCCTCCACACAGCTTGGCAACGATGGGGGCAGTGGAGTCAGCGCCATTGCGTAGCTCTAGGTAACTGGAAGTACAGCTAAAAGAGAGAATTTTCTGTTCAATGTATAGCAGTAACGGTTTGAAATCATTTCAGCATGTGCACAAAGCCATGAAGCTGTAGTGAATTAGATCAGTTTCCATGCAATGTGACCAGAACAGAATTAACAAGTTCATAATCCATGATAGTTATGTAATATTCAAATCAAAAGAGGTGCTAGAAACATTGAGAAAGATTTATCCCAAGGCCAGTCTATGATCAGATCAGATCTGACAGAGGCAAGTCCTGAGCAGGGGTATGAACAAGCCCTGATAAAGTAGTTGTGACCATCTTTAATAGATATTTTTTTTGGCAGCATTCAGATTCAGCAGATATTCCCTACTAAGTCTCGTTGATGACTGCTGAATTAAGGAACAGATATAAGATGAAGGGGAATAAAAATTCAAATCTGGGGGCTTACTTAGGTGGGCATAGAAAGGCCCAAAATATCTTAAGTAACAGCTTTGCCTTCAGAATGGTGCAGTGTCCTGGGAAGCCAGAAAGGACACCTTTGGGATTCTGTGTCCTGCACCATTTTTTCTGGACACAATCTCACAGGTGGTGCTCACCTTTGCCATACAGTGGGCCAGCTCCATATCAATGAAGTTACATCAGCTGGAAACTAGGCCTTGTTTTGTGCTTCAGGCAGGGAGTGCAAAACATGTAGACCCATTGCAAATCAGCAGACAGGCAATGGAGGAGGGAGACAAATTGTTGTGGTGGTAATCCATTGGATTTAAAAGCACCTGAGAGTCAAAATTACTGCAAACCTGAATATGAAAGGACTAGAGGGCACATATTTTCCAGAAAGCACCTTCCTACCACAGATGTTTCCTCTCTGTCTGTTGCATTAATTTCTGTCATACACTGCAAAGTCCTAGGAATGTATACCAGGGGCCTGATAACCTCAGTGATCTCTCTAAAAGAATTCCTAACCAGTTTTGATTATAAAACTGGAAGTGTGCTCTGGGAGGAATCAGAGAAATTAACAGGGAAAGAAGAATCAGAATGCAGTCTCTGAAGAAACACAGGCAAAATAATGTGGATGTATACTTCGGTGAAGGTTCAATGTAAAACTGGTCTTCAAATTGCAGTTCTACTGCATGTCCATTAGGAGCAGTTACGGTCCAGACACAGTCAGCATGTGGCGGATAATTGCTTGGATAGTTAGGGGAAGATATATATCCACTGGGGTTGAAATCATTGATATAAATATTCCCTCCACAAGCTGGGAAAGAAAAGATCACCAGTAAAAAAACAACGTTAAGGAAATGTGTGAGGCACCAAAAACATGAGCTATCACTGTATTTCAGCAGTTTCCGTTTGGTGTCATACAGTGACATCAAAAACATGCATTTTACTGCATACTGTAAGAAAACATTTTAATGCAGTAGAATCCTATGTTCCTGTGCTCCTGCTTACCTAGTCTTCCTCACTCCCAAATGTTCAGGACCCTGAATTAAACTGCTCTTAGTTTGACCTCAGATTGCTTCTAAACCAAAGAAAAAACATATTTCTTGCCTTGTTCCTACCATCATCAGACCTATCAATAGTTCTGTGAATCATTCGCCACTTCTGCTTTCCAAAAGTTGAAATGTCTGTTTGAGACAATAATGAATCTGTGAGGAATGCCAGTCAGAGCAAACATGAGGATCTGGTCAGGTCCTTTATCCTACAAAAACATCTTTATTTTGACCAGAACCTTTCTGTCAAAAACCCACACTATCTTCTAGCAATACTGGTTTAACAGAGGGTTTTAGTCAAGTTTCATAAATTGAAGTGCTAGAAATACTATTGTACAGCTTCACCTATTTCCTTCATGAATCCCCTACAGTAATGCTAAGAATGACTCTTTGTGGCAGCAGGGAAAAGTAGGCAGAAAACAAGCACCTAAAAATTTGAGTAGAGTGACAGGTTGCCTTAGTTGTATTTAGTTATACTGTTTAACAGGAGGTCTCCTGCTGTCCCAAGTGGCATATGTCATGATACAGTGGAATAACTACAAATACCAAGTCCTTGATTTACTCCTGAGATCTGAGTCTCCATTTTTTTCATTCTTCAAAAAAATGTTAGCTCTGTCAGGGAATGTTATTTTCTCAGCAGAGAGTAAAACTTGTGAGAAATTTTACCACCTTTCTAGACGCACTAGCCTAAATAATTCCTCGTTTGGCATTAGCACTGGATATGATATGTTTAAAATAATGTTCTTATTTCCACGGGGTTTTTTCCAATCATGTACGAATTTTGAACAACTCTTCCTAACTATAGATGCTACTTCCATGCCAAAAGTTTCCCATAAGTTTTTTTTTAACTTTCATATCTCTAGATTCTGTGACCTGGAGCTGGCTCTCTTTAGAAAGGAGAAATTTGAGTGTCAGATCAGAAGTGATGCACTAAAGAAGAAAACAGGACATTTTTGCAGACACCTGATTTTACCAGGGTTGGGACTTCGAACAAGAACCTCCTTTAAGAGGACAAACTCCAAGTTGTATCTATTGAGGTACATAATTCAAGTTTATTTCCTAGACTTACCTAGACTCTTAGCCTCATATTTCAGTTTGAATCCTTGACCCTCATTCCTGCTGTCAGAAATGAAGTGGACAAACAGCTGATTGTCTGTGGTATACAGGGTAGAGATCGGGCTGCTTCCACAAAACCGTCCATTCCCTCTCTGGGACTCCAAAGGTGGGGCAGCATTATCTAATCCATTCTTCAGCTGGAAGAAGAGAAATTGCTAACATTGCTCAAGCAAACAGCCCTGGAATTATAGAATCATAGAATCACAGAACCATAGAATAGTTTGGGTTGGAAGGGACCTTAAAGGTCATTTAGTTCCAAACTCCCTGCCATGGGTAGAGACACCTTCCACTAGACCAGGTTGCTCAAAGCCACATCCAACCCGGCCTTGAACACTTCAAGGGATGGGGCATCCACATCTCTGGGCAACTTGTTCCAGTGCCTCACCACCCTCACATGAAATAATTTCTTCCTTATACCTAATCTAAATTTACCCTCTTTCAGTTTAAAGCCATTCCCTCTTGTCCTATCACTACATGCTGCTGTAAAAAGTCCCTCTCCAGCTGTCTTGTAGGCCCTCTTTAGGTACTGGAAGGCTGCAGTAAGATCTCCCTGGAGCCTTCTCTTCAGGCTGAACAACCCCAGCTCTCCCAGCCTGTTTTCTTAGCAGAGGTGCTCCAGCCCTCTGATCATCTTGAGGCCCTCCTCTGGACTCACTCCAACAGGTCCATGTGCGTCTTATGTTCGGGGCCCCAGAGCTGAACGTGGCACTCCAGGTGGGGTCTCAGAAGAGTGGAGCAGAGGTGGAGAATCACCTCCCTTGGCTCGCTGGTCACACTTCTTTTGATGCAGCCCAGGATAAAATTGGCTTTCTGGGCTGCAAACACACATTGCCAGGTCACATGGGCTTCTCATCAACCAACACTCCCAAGGCTTTCTCCTCAGGACTCCTCTCACTCCATTCTCTGCCCAGCCTGTAATTGTACTTGGGGTTGTCCTGACCCACATGCAGGATCTTGCACCTGGCCTTGCTGAACTTCATAAGTTTACAATGGCCCAACTCTCAAGCCTGGCAAGGTCCCTCTGGGTGGCATCTGTTCCCTCCAGTGTGTCAACTGCACCACATGGCTTGTTGTCATCAGCAAACTTGCTGAGGGTGCACTCAATCCCACTGTCCATGTCTTTGACAAAGATGTTAAACAGCAATGTAAACTTCGAGCACAGACCATCTTAATGCTTCAAGCCGTGGGGGAAAACAATAACCTAGTGATTAGCTAATGCAAAGCAATAAATAAGAGAGAGAAATAATATCTGTGATATTTTTCTTTGGTATTTCCACCCCCTGACAACCTGGGCTGCCTTACTGACACTGAAATCTATAACATTCTGTAGCTTTAATAGCTTTGAGGATTTGGTGACCTAGCCAACAATCTCACCTCTAAATAATCTCCAAGGTTGCAGGAAGTGTCCTCACTATTAACTTCAAAAGGCTGTTCAAAATGGACAGCAATGATAAATCCAGAGGTTACTACTACACGCCAGGAACAATTCAGATTAGGAGCATAGTCTTGTGGGTAGTTAGGGGATGTTATCACACCCCTGCCTGCATGCAAATAGCCTCCACAACCTGACAAAAACAAGATGAACCAAGGAAAAAGATATTAGCATCAAATATTCACATATTCATTTAGAGAAAAACCCTGTCACTCGAAAGGAAGATGTGACAAGTAAAAGCAAATGTTGAAGCAAGTGTATGAAGAGCTGAGGGGTGTAGAGTAATGCACTCAGTGAATGATCTCCCTCCTACAAACTAGTAGAATGCAAGAAGACACACAACAAACATCCTGACACTCAGTTCTCAGGCTTAACAGACGAGTAAGCAGGCAGCTATGCCAAGGACCTCCCATGGCATCAGTACATTGCTTCTAGCCAAGGACCAAACCGCTGTCACCTACTTAAGCTGCCAGTCAGAAAAACTTCCCCTGCTGCCCATTGTTATCCTAACACTTTCCTTGGTGCCTCAGCCCATTCAGGAATCTGTTATCATTCCTGGGTGCTTGTGGGAGGAGTGCCACTGGAAACTGTTGACATTCCTGCTGGAACTTACACAGCTTTCTGAATCTATCTCTCTCTGTTTTGTGTCTCTGCTTTGAGTCATTTATTTCCCTCTCTTAGTTGGGCATTCTTTCACCTTTCAGCTGAGCTGTTATAAACTTAGGCATACACTTTTCTTACTTCCGAAAAGTGACTGGTCTGGTTGAATGCTTTTTTGTATTATATCGCTGGGAAAACAGCAAATTTTTCCTTTGCAGAGTCAGACGTTTATTAATGCATATTCATGAGATGTGAATAATTGATCTGTGTGATTAATTAGATAGACTGCAGACAGTTGTTAAAAATGCCCCAGTCTTTTCTTTCCTTACCCCATTGTTAGCAGCAAGGCAGACATTTATCTGTGGGAGAAGAGAAAAACATCTTACTTTTGTGGTAAGAGGCATTAAACCCAGCTCCAGTGACACTTGCATCTGACACGAAGTGGATGAACATTGCCTCTCCAGTTGATCTTATTGGCCCAGGAGGTTCTCGTCCACACAGAGTAGCCAGCACTGGGGAAAGACTAGTGTCTCCTGAAATCAGAACACCTTGGTGTTAAAACCAAATCAACTCACATCTGCCTATTGGTTGCTGTGGCTCATGCTTTCAGGCAGGTGCTTTTCAAGATCTTTAACCCCTTACAGATTAAGGAATATTTTATAGACCACCAAATATTTTGCTAGACTTCGGTAATTTTATTTTGACAAGCAGAATGTCTCAACATAGAGTAAGAATACTGATTTAGAGCATGTTCCCATTGCTATCTAGATTGCTTAAGGTCAATGGACATGAGAATTCCATGGGACCTTGGGTATCTATTGCAAGCTGTCAGGGTAAAGCAAGATTAGCTTCTCACCATCTCGGATAATAAGTTTGTCATAGTTGCATGAGCTGTGAGATTCGATGTCTAGGGCCAGGATATTGAACTCCACAGTGGATCCAGGAGCTCTGATAAGCCACGCACAGTCAGCAGAATTTCTGTAATTCATGGGCCAGCCTGGTGAGAAGAGGAATGAAGGTGTTTCTTCAGTTGTTACAGTCCCTCCACATGCACCTGTCACATACAAGAAGACAAAAATGAAAGCATCCTGTTTTTAAACTGAACGCTCCCCTCATATAATTTGACAGTCCTATAATTAAGCACAATGGCAGCACAGTCATGATGTGTGTAGTCACAGGAATGCATTTCTTCAACTTCAGTTTGGATTGGGAGTACAAAATCAGAAAATCCTGACCTATAAAGATGTTCCTGTGCTACCTGGTGCAGCAATGATGTGACTTATTTTACCATGAAGAATATCTGGCAAAAGACCTAAGAGCATCTACCCCAGTTTAACACAGGTTGCATATCAGAAAGGAATGGTGCGTACATAACCAATAATACACACGCAATTTAGACCCTCTTGAAATCAAAGTACTTTTCTTTCTCCACTTCTAATGTCTCAGCTTTATGTTCGTATCAAGATGGAATCCTTGTTGGGATATCTGGTGGCTCAGTGCTCTCCCAGCACTTAAACCCATTATATACTGCTACTACCCTGCAGAACTTCAGAGATCCCTAGTCCCTCTGTCCCCAGAAATCTGCCTTCAGATTTAGGAAGAAGACATTGTACTATGTCCTAGTTAGTCTTAACTTTCTCTTGTTGATCTTCCTCAGAGAAAATCAATGGTACAAGAAGCATATTCCCTCTCCTTCCAGAAGCCCTTTGTCAGAGGTAAACAATCATACTGAGCATATTCTCTTTATTTATGGGTATGAGATGCATTATAGTGAAATGTTTCATATCACAATGTCCAGTGATCTAAGAATGGGATTTCAAGAGGGATACTTTTTCCTGAAAGCATATAAAATGCTTAGTTTTCATGAAATACCTGTGTAAAGAAAAATGCCCCTCTAGCAACATGCTTATTTTTAAAACACTGTAAAACAGTGTGTCTGAAAGTCCCTAGAAATTGTTTTACAAGGCTGTTAAAATGCTTAATTAAAATGTCGATGAAAGCTTTCCCTCTGTTAATAGCTAGGGCTTTCTCTTGTGGGGAAGTTGTTTTTTTAAAGTAAAACTCAGTATATCACTGGCTATATCACTTTTAACTGTGCAGCCCACTGAAAACCCACCTTTAGCAACGGTGTGTCTAACAGCAGAAGCATCCACTGCATACCACTCCAAAAGAAAGCCTTTTCCAGTCACAGTCGAATCTGACTGGAACTGGATTGTCATTGAACTGCCAGAGGATGCAAAAGAAGCAGGGTCCGTGCCACAGTATGTTGCAACAGTACGAGAATGAATGGTGGGCCCATCATAAACCTGCAGAAAAGAGAACAGTGATATTCCTCATACAGGCAGATTTTCAGCCAGCCCATACTCAACAAGTTTCCAAGAAGAAAATTACCTTCTTTAAATGAGTAAGGGATCTTTCAGCAAATCCCAGTTAGAGAGAAACTTCTCTTACAAAAATGGAACAAAATCTCCCTTTCCATTATATACTGTTAATTGTGAAGCTTTCACAGAAGAAGGATATGAATGGAAGCCATCAAATTCAGCTCATTCCCCATCACAGGGCTGCTCTTTGGGGAGATGGACTGGTCTCCCATGTTAAAAAAGTCCACTGGTACAATCTTGTTCCTTGCTGAGGAAAAAATCAACATGATTTGCAGGAAAAAAAAGCATTTTTTTCTTTTCCCCCCTGAGGAACAATTATATTTTAAATTCTATCAAATAAACATGCAAATTTTTTTTCATTTTCTGTATTTATAAGCCAAAATTTTGGCTTGTTAAAAGATGCTTCTGTTTTGCTACCTTTCAAACCTATTTGTGTTCTTGTCCTTTTTTCTCCAGTAAAAAATGTCCAGTAGAGAAAGCTAGAAAATATGAAATTAACATTACACTGAAGGTCTGATCCTTGCGTCAGGTTAAAGATCAGGCTGATTCACACCCACTGAATGTCTAGTTGATTTAAGAAACTCATTTTGCTTTCAGATGGACAGACAAAGAAAGGCAGGCTGAGTTAGAAGAAAGAAGATGCTGTTAAAATCTGACATGAGATGAAGGAATAAGTTATATTTCCTTTTTGAACTAATATTAAATTTGGATATCAGTGATAATGAATTGAATATACTGAATATATGGAACTAGTATTAACTTTCACAAAGATGAAAGAAAAGGATAATTTGTGAATCAGATAGTTAAAAAAAAAAAAAGACAGGAAGAGATTTATCTTATTTAGCTAAGTAGTTATGTTCAGCTAAGTTCAGAAAGAAGTTGTTGGCTCTGTTGCTCCATTTTTCTTAGCACCATGCATGCTATATTTTTTAGCCTGGCAAAAAGGCTAGACTGTATTACAGCAGGGTGCGGAAAAACAATCAAACAGAAAGAAAGAGGTACCTTCCTACTGCTGACAGCAAGTTACTGATGCAGAGAGCCAAGGAGTGCAAGTAAAGGATTGCTCCTTGTAGGATTTTAAAAAAAACCCTTACTTTTAGAGAGAATGAGATGTTATTATTACTGTTGTCCTCAACTGAACCAGCACAGAGCAAAGTTCAATCTGGCATCTGAACTGAAATTCTTGGATTTGAAAATTCAGCATTGTACCATTGTGGACTTATTTTTAATGAGTTTCAAATTTACATACTGGAAATATCTGTTAGGGAGCCAAAGAGTATGTAACCTTCCCTATAGCTAATAATTATTGAAAATGTGACAGCAAAAACAGTAAGCCACACCAGATCCTCGGAAATTCTTCCCATTCTTCTTGTAGGTTTCTCTATTCATAATTTTTATCACAGTTAATTGAAATAAAGTAACCTCTCACAATGAAACCACCTTTAGCTTGTCATAACGGCATCTGTAATGATTTTCGATGTCCATCTGCAGGATACGGCCATGGATAGCTTGTGAAGCATTAACATTTATTCGCCACTGGTAATTGGAATTGTGAGGGTAACTTCTGGGCCACTGTGGTGAAGCTATTTGTCCTCTGTTTCCCAGAATGTCATTTCCATACACTGAAAAACAAGAAGGGAGACAGCTAATGCCTCTAATTCACACAGATTAAAAGGAGTACTGGGGCCCAGCCTGCAATATAGCTTTCATTTCAGCCCATCTGATTTAATTCACTTAGGACTAGACAGTGCTGTGAGGCATAGACTTGTGTCTCAGACAATCCTAGGGTGCATATCTAACTGTTTTCTTCTTGCGAGGGATGCAGTGTGCCCTTATCTGAAGGAAAACACCCATTCAAGCCATGTGGCCCTACATGTAGGAGAGGTGGGAAGATGGCACATCAAAATTCCCCCCTGACTCTGACTACTACATGTTAATTTCTTCCCAAGAAACATTAAATATTAATTTTTTTTAATGCCTTTGTGTGTTCTGGTGAAAAATGGTTCTGATTTGATTGACCCCTAAACTATTGAAAATTCCTTTGACAATTAGTAGTAAAAGTCTCAAAATAAGGAAAATTATTGGAAGTTTAGCTTGCATAATCAGAATGGCTGTGGATCTTCAGCTTCAGCAGTCTGCTCATGCAGCAAGTCAGACTGATGTTTGCAATGATCCCTTGAAATTTTGGATCTATAAACTGGCATCATTTCCTTTTCTTCTAATGCTTCCTGGCTGATGGCATCTAGATCCAGACCAGATGATGAACAGTCATACTCAAAAAGCAAAGTGGAAAGCTTGGAAAGAAATTATTTTTTCTTAATTTGTCAATTGCCTAATAAATGGCAACATAAACATTAAATACCATTGCTCACTCTCAGGTAGCAGAGACATATGGTCAGGTATTTTTAACTTTAACAGGCTATTGGTAAACTTGGGTTGTCATAGAAGTTTTTAGTATATAGCTCTTATTCTTATCTTCACAGCCCAATACTTCTGATGAATCTGAAAACTAAGTGATAACTGTTAGAAAACAGTCAGTGAAATACAGGATATTTTATTCTCTGTAATCCATGGAATTTTTTGCTTGTAGAAGGATAATATGATCAATCTGAAAAAATATTGTCTGTTACGATAATTTTCAAAGAGAGAACGTCATGTCTAATTCTTCTGATTACATTATACTTAATATGCTTACATACACACAAGTCCTGTTCTGACATGTTTTAGAGTATCCCTTTACATTCAACAGACTTTTTACAAAATAATTTTAAAGTGAATTTAAAGCCTTGCTTACATCATCAAAAATTTTCTAATACACTGTACAAGGCCAAACAATCACTTTTTTGAATTGTTTTGGAAGTGTTATGAAAGAAAAATAGTTTTCAATTAAATAACATTTACTCACAGTGAGAGAATGTGGCCCTGAAGCCAGCACCAGTGCCTGAGCCGTCTGAGACAAATTTGACCCACAGGACATGTCCAACAGTAGACGTATAATTTGAAGGCAAAGAGTTCCCACAGAATCGTCCTGCCAGCGTGCCTGTATCGTTCCCTTCACGAATCTCCAGGTAATCTTTGGTGCAACTGCTACTATCTTCCACCTGAAATGCTCTGTTTCAATAGCAGTAGAAGAGCATTAGCAGGCATATGACTGGCACGTACTTTGGAGTTTGCTCTGCCAGGCCACTAATCCCCCTGTAGCTGGTATCCTACTGTAACAGTTAAGAAGAGGGCAGCAACAAAACCCGCCAGAACCCAGAAGTCAGTGGTCATCACCTGCCAGTGCTGCTGAAACAGGGTGCTCTCTTTTCTAGATCCTTATTTTATGACAGAGCTTCAGTTTGCAAAGTTATAATTTTTAAAGAGTTCTCAAACCCCTGTAATATTTCTTGGTTCTCCAAAAACAACCATGAAACACAGAAAGCCCCTGATATATAAAACAGATTTTTAATATAAACCCAGGTCAGAGTACTTACTAGGTGCACACCGATCGCATGCAGAGGATACTTTTAGCCTTACAAATCAGTTTGCAGTCCCTTCATATGTGTATTATTCCAGTACACCCTCTGGTGAGAAAACAATTGGCAGAAGCCTAGATTCATTTGTAGTTAACACCTCAGAACTCAGAAATCCCTTTGTAGTTTCTCCAGGATTATGAAATCTTACTCTTTCTCCAGGGTCTCTGAGTTTCACATAGCTGGGTGTGAAAAATAATAATGATTGCTATAAACTCTCCTAAACCAATTTTTGCCATAGAAAAGGAATGGGATTTAGTAATCAGATTATAAATTCTTAATTATTGTACCAAGCTGAATCCTAAATATATTCTAAAAATCATTAGCTACTATTCTAAGTAAAGTGCTTTGATTCAATCCAATATACTTTTCAGAAGCAGACTATGAATATATAGTAAAGATTCCAGAGAGTTCCTCTTACAACCAGTGCCCCAAATATTTGTGCTTTCTGGTTTTCTGGTAACAACTCCTCCCCTTCAGTCCTGAATATAGCCATGTGTTCAGCATACACAAGCTGTGAAATGGTTCCAACCACTCATCTGGATATACTTCAGACTAATTTAAAGCTAACCCTCCAATTGCAAGACAGGCATTTCTGTTCAGACTGAGCTAAGAAAATGAATGCCTCATGCCAACAAAACTTCATAAACCTCTAATATTAAATTAAATAAAATAAATACTGCTTTCTAACACAATTACTCAATGCTTTCCAGTATTTTCAGCTTGCCTTTCAGCTATGTATAACTGAAGAAAAAGAGCTTGCATCTACTCAGTGTCACTTTATATAACTGAATGTATGTTCTGCTGATAGTTTCTGCTTCACACTGGATTTCTGTTCTGGTTCTGAAAAGTTGTCATTCACTATTTTGTAGCAAATATTTTGGAACATGTTTTCAGGCTGTAGCACTTCTCTGCTTCAGTGAGTAAAGGAGGAATAGAATGCCCTTTTTATTGCATTAGTGAATCAGAACATGCCTAGCAAATTGCACCTTATACAGTCAGCATGTTACTGGGCAAGTTTTCCTTTTGTCCTGACTAACTGTAAATGCAAGTTTCATAATAACTTTTCTTTTCCTGCTCATTCTTGATAGCTTTGCAAAGGGTCAGTGCTCCCTTTCTTGCCAGTAGCCACTGTTTGATGCCCGGAAACACCGAGGCTCAGAAATCTACATCATGGGTAAAGAACAACCTAACGACCCTGGTAAAGGACTCTACATTGTTCTTTGGATCGCATATGACTTTCCTGTTAGAAGTCTTCAAAGGAAAGTTACTTTGCTGAAAAGAAAACAGAATTCCTTCAGCTACTCTCCTAGCCCCTGTTGTACCTCCACTGCTATAATTGTTGGAGAAATTTTGAAGAGTTTGATATCAATTTTAACCTGACAATCTGTGGAGTATCTGTGCCCTTTATATTATTCAGCTATATAATAATTACAATGAATCTGGTAGTAAGGAAATAGTAGGAATTTCCCTTGTAAAGAAAAGGCAGACCAATGCTCAGTTTCCTCTTCTTGTTTATAAGTGAGTGAGAACTGGCTTCTTCAGTTTCCCATGCTGTTCAAATAATAAACCACCTATTTATATAATGTTGTATATGCCTTAATATAAACAATGACTAAGATGGGAGAACACTGATTGCAAGCTGGCACTAACCACTGCTCTGTTCTCTTTCCAAATTACTCTAAAAACACGTTTCAGCTTTATCATCTGGTAATTACATTTCCTAATAAACACAGAGCATCTTTCCTTCAGGTCTGTTAAAAGGCTGAATAATAACCCCTAGCAACGTATTTACATGAAGGACAGCTGGAGCCGGTTGCCAGGGGAGCTGAGAATTGTCCAGACACACTCGGTGTTGAGCGGATATGGCTCAGGATAGCCAGGGCTGTTGAAAACTCCTCTGTCCATGTGGAAAGTACCACCGCAGGCTGCAACAAGAAGGAGACAGCAGAGGCTTGAGAAGGAGGATGACATTAAAAAAAAACTAAAAAAAACCCCTAAATAACAAAACCACCAAACCAAAAAAAGCCAAAAACCATTTTGACAGAGCCAGAGTATTTGCTAATCAAGAAAGCATTTCTCCTTGTCTCCACGTTCTTTAGATTGTTGATATACTTGCCGAGACCTTGGCCAAAAAGAGGAAGTGTAACAGGAGATTTTAAAAAAGGGAATGTCAGAGAGACAAAGAGGTACAGGATCTGTTCTTTTTCTTAAAAGTCAGAGGCATAAGGTAGCAACACCTGGCATATGGACTTACATGATGATGATGCAGTATAGATGGCATGGAAGCCCCTGGCAGCAATGTTGTTGTTGGAGATGAAGTTCACCACCAAGGCGTTACCAAAAGAAGTGATAGGATGTGGTATAGTAGTGCCACAGTACCGGCCTGAAAGAGAACAAGCCAGAGAGAGAAAAAAAAAAGTGTGTTCAGCATGCAATTATTATTGCTAATTTAACATTTGGAGTTAATGCCTGACAGCAACTAGGAGTAACTTTTGTTGCTTACAATTGCAGTTGTCAATTCAATCTACATAAAAAATTAAATACTCCATTTCATTTGCACAGAACTCAACTCTGGTCACAAATTCTTTTAACAGAGGAAGGACCTCCTGCACTCCATATACCCTAGTCACTGGCTAGTCTGTCACTGAGCTCCTTCATGTTCACTCTAACCAGAAATTACAGCCTAATTGGAAAAAAAATATATCCCATCAAATGTATCTGACAGTAGTTTCCATTTCACTCAATTTGTTTCCGATCAAAAAAAAATACCAAACAAGTGACAAATAACAGAACAGTTATCCTGTAATAGACTGTAACATGGGTATTAGAAATATGAATCATGATCTAGCAGAAGGGCATCTGACAGCAGAAAGACAGCAGCTAGCATCCCGGTCCTCTTGCCAAGCAAAAGCCAAGGGTAGGAGACCAAAAAATGAAACCTGCTCTTAGTTACAAACCATTTGAGTGCAACCCCACTCCTGACAAAGGAATATATACAAAAGTAGAGTAAGGGAGAGCATAATCAGGTACTCCAAATTTCCCAGAAAGGAATTTGAGGCAACCCTGGGGATATGAGTCAGGACCACCCTGTGGCCAGGGGTGCACTCATGGCTTCCTGGCACTATAAGCATTGAATTTTGCTGCTCCAAGCTGCTCCTGCCACTTGGAGGTGATGGCTTTGAACAGATATGTCAGGAGAAAGCTGTAGAAAATTCAGGAACAAGCAGAAAATCAGGCTTTCCAGGCCTTGAGGAAAATCCGTATTCTGCTCCCAGAAATCTGCAGCTTTCTTCACCTGTGTTCAGTGTGGACTGTGCTTATGAGTGTGGGTTATGTTATATTTTTGCACAGTTAACTGGGAATTCAGTTCAAACTGAATTGCTTGGTTCCCAATATTGTTCAGCTGAGGAGGAAGGAAAAGGCAGCTGGAATCAACCCCAAACTGCAGGTTAATATGAATACAGTCAGAGCGTAGGAGGACTGTGCCATTCACACCGAAGACTTATCCTCCATTCCAAGTCTCCTCTGGCCAGAGTGGCCAAGGAACTTCCTTCATCAGAGAAAATCCATGAAGCAGAAGGACACTCACAGAAAACCTTCTCCTGCTTACCTTGGGTGTAGTTCTATATATGAAATAAACAAGGGAAAGGTACAATACCTTGAAGAGGAGCTTCGTAGTTATCCCCATCCAAAATCTCCACAAAATTTGTTGTACAGTTTTGTCTGTTGTTTTCAATATCAAAGTCAGTAAATGAAAGTGTGACGTGGTTGACTGGCAACAGCAAAGAGTAAAAACTTAAAAGGGAGTTTGGCATTTCACAGAGAAATAATTACATGTAAACAAATGTACCATCTTTTCTTTTCTCCCCTGAAGTCAAGGAACAACATCTGCAGTAGTTTGTTCCCTGATATGTGGATTGAGTTTGATGGAAGTGCATTAATCCTTATTGCAAAGGTCCTGGTAGAACTCTTCATATTTCAGTACTTTCTAGTACAATCAACATTAGAAGCATATGATTTAACACATAAACATAAAAATCTCAGTTTCCTATTATCTGAACAGCTTCATTATATATTGAAAGTGTCAACGAATACAACAGGGAAAATCTACACACATTCAGAACAAAACTTAATTCTACACATCCGTGACCTTCTGTCCCTTTGTGATCTATACCATAGATCTGGACAAAATGTGAATTGACGCTGCCCTGCTCCAGGCTTAGAAAGAGCTGGTTCTTTCATCATTTTGTAACATTGCATATACATCAATTGGACTGGTTAAGCAATCATTAACTACCCTCAGCTATATTTGTACAGAATTGGATTTTCCACACCCTTGGACTGCAGGCTATGTCCTGAAAAAGAGGATTTCTGACTCAGGGTATTTTTGACTCTCATATTGCTCTTGCTTGTCTGATATGAACAAAGGTGAAGTCACAGTCCACAACTGGAAGAACAGAGGCTGTCCTCAACACCTGTCTGTGACAGTAGTTACTCACGGCCTTAGAGCTCCTACACAGCTTGATCAGGTCAGAAAGAGCCTCACAATTTTAATGATAACTAAGTTGACCAAGTCTGAATTTGACACAAATATTTTGCTTCTCACTGGGCTACAATTAATTGTCTAGAATAAGCCGAAATGACAGACATGGACCCAGGCGCTGCATTCAGCAGGGTGCCAGTGAATGGCATCCAGCTGCATAGCCTGCGTGTTCAGCACCCTTGTGTCCTGCCCGGTCAATCAATTCCAGCTATCAATGTGGGTCCTCAGGATACAAAGCAAAAAAGGAAAATCACAGTGGGAGGCAAGAACAGGAGACTTGTTGGCCTTCTCAGCGAAAGCAGAGCAGGAACTCTGCTGTGATTTGCCATTGGCTAAATCTATTGTATATGGTTATGTAATGTATGTGTGCTATGTATGCATGGAATGCTGTGCGACTGGCATAATGAAGCTGCGTGTACCTGTAACATGAGGTATGTGGTGGTCCTGGTGGTAAGTGGAGGAAGTCACTACACACACAGGCTACTTCTAATACAGCATTTTTCTGGTCTCTCATACTGACGTAAGTCAGGAGACAACAGTTACGTATGAATTTTCAGCCTGGATCCAGGAAAAGACTGTCTCTAAAAATAAGTGTTGTGTAGGTAAGGAATAGCTCTGACAACGTCGTTTTCATGCACTTGTATAAGAACCTATGCCAAAAAAGTATTGCTTATCTCCTGATTTTTGTTTTGGTGTTTTCTTTGGAAAGTTGATTTTCATTTATAACTTAGCAAAATGAACTTATAAATGTGATTGGAACATTCTATGATTTTAACAACAATGACTAAATATCAGATGCATAACTGAAGTTCAGTGGTTGCTATTAAAAATAAACATTTATTTAAATGATGTTACCAGGATACTATTACCCAATTGTTAAATATTTTTTAGGAGTCCTATACAATGCAAAGGTAATGCTGAGTATTAAAGGTAAGACCACTACCTGATGGAAAATATTTGGTGTTTTATGATCAATCATAGACCTGTATACCATTAGACAGGAACATTTGAGAGTGTATCTATTCACATAAGACCAGTTTATTTATATTTTTTTTATTTGTATTTGAAATTTAAATTCTTCTGTACTTTTTCTCAGTTGTTTTTTTTTTTTTTTATGTTAACAGCATAGATTTGATCTAACACAATTCTAGCTTGAAAAATCCAGACCAAAATAAGGTCAGCTAAATACATGTGCTTTAATTGTATAGAAACCCTTAGATTTTCTCAGGGACAAATCCAACTTCACATAGTATTCAACACCTCATTTATAATTGCAACACTTGGGTCACAGTAAATCAGCTAAGATGACAAATTGTAAACTGTCTTCCTCACTATGCACTAAATCTTTTACAGTGAAATCTGATTTAGGACAGATTAGGAGAGCCACACTCTCCAACTACCAGGATGCAGAACTTCCTAGAGAAATAAAGGAGGAATTTTGCATTGTTATTACAGAAAAGAAGATGAGGATGTTAGTCACCCTAGCTAATAAAAGATGTTTTTACTTACATGGTTCCTGAGCCCGAATAATCCAGCTGCAGTTCTGATTGTTTGGGTATTTGGCAGGATACAGAGGGGAGGAAATTGCTGCCCCAACTGAATCTGACTCTATGAAACTTCCGCATGCTTTAGAATGAAACACACATACACACACACATATTTATATATACAAAACACGTCTCAGATTCTGTTGTGAAAATGAATGCATAAAATGTACCATGCTACATCAACGTGAAATGAGGATAAAATTCACAACAGTAATTTATCAGAAGAGACTCAAGGGCTAGCTCCCAGCACCGGGTGTGCTTTCTTGACATGGATCCACAGGCCATGCTGCACCTGGCTGACCATCTGTGGGAAGCCAGAGTGACTTGGGAACAGATCTCATCTTTAACAGCACCTCATAGCCCATAAGAGCAATCTTGGGGCCAAAATAACTTGGTTTCAGGGTAGTGCAATCATACACACATTTCTCTGATCATTTGGCTGTGTTGGCAACTAGGAGGGGAAAAAAACCACAAAATCTCCAGAAACTTCCAATGCCCAAGTGTGGCATCACGTTGCATTGGCAGGATCCTCTTGTGAGCTGCATCAACAAAACTGCAATTGTGTGAAATGTTGCACACACTCAAGAGCTTGGCTGACTGCATAACTTTGGCTAACAGTGCTGAGTGCTGCCATGGTTCATTTCTAAGCATACTGACTCATCATAAGCCCCCGAGATCTGAGTTTAACACACAGCTGCTTTAAACAGCAGGGTGGGAAGTTAGGTACCAAAGACTGAGATTCATTTATCATGCCATGCTACCTAAAACATCCAGCAGGAGATGGGACTTACAGGGTTTTCTCAGGAAGAGGGAAGCTGGGTTGCCTACATCCTAGGCTAGGAGCACTTGCTCACTAGGCATGTTTTGTACGGGGCTTAATCCAGTAAACATGCTCTGAGAATGTTTAACAGATTAGGCTTTCATATCTGTTAGTCAGAAATGCCTAAATAGGTATCTAACTAGTACCTCAACAACTGGGATTCCTGACATTTTTGCTGATGCAAATTCCTCCTTTATAATTTTTCACAATATTTGCAGAGACAAAACGTTTCTGAGAAAAGTACTAATTTATAGTGAAAAGAATCCTAGGAAGAAAATGAGAGAAAAGGATTTTCTCTACAAAAACTACATGGCTGTACCTTGGGAGGAAATAAAGTTTCCAAAGTTATTGCGAATAAACAAAAGAAAATCACCAGTCATCAAATAGTATATAATTTCATGAAAAATTCTGCCCAGTTGGTGTCATTTTTCATTAAAAAGGAAACCATGTAAAATACCAATTAGTCCTACACAAATTGGATGGTTGATGTTTGGCAGGGTTTGCAGGCTTGAATCCATAGACTTCATCAACAGCACCACATAGAATTCTTTTATGGCTTTTCAGATTCATGCACATGGATAGACACATAAAGTGTTATTTTGTCACTAGGTCTGTGGAAACTGCGAGTTGCACATTTCTCTCAGGACAGTTATGGGTAGCTACCCCTCTAGGGAGGAGGAATAGGAGGCAGCTGATGTGTGCTAGATGCCTTAACTATAAAAACCATTTTGTCCCCCCCAATCAAAGAATCTTAGATGATCCTTAGATTTTAAATTCTTTAATCTATAATTTGGAAACAGTCAGTCCTGTTAAAGATACGCATTAGTATGCTGCATGTATAGAAACAACACCTTTTGTTATCAGCTGTGCTAAAAGATTGTGTCTAATACAAACAAACTGGTGATTAGAAAAACGTACATTAATGTAAATGACAAAATTACCTTCAGTAAAGCGAGCACTGAAGCCCCTGTGCTGGTTGGTTGTATCAGATTGCAGTCGAATGTACATCAGATTTCTGGAGGACGTGATAGGAGAAGGATGCTGTGTTCCACAGAGTTTTCTAAGAAGTGGTGCTTCATTGCTGGGACCATCAAATACCTGTTATGAAAGATCAATTAAAGTATTTGGCTTCAATAGGAGTACTGAGAAGACTTTTATTTCATTCCCTCTCTTATGTTTCACACATTTTGATCATGATACAGCCCAGGTATGGGCAGTGCAAACAAACTGTGCATTGCCTATCTTACGTTTGTGACCATTTCCAAAAAATGCATGTATTCAGGCTGAAGATCCTGTAGCCTTTATAACAAAAATGCATCAAGTAACCATCTTCCTCTGTGTGTACCTGGTATAGAAGCAACTCTCCTTTTACAATCCAGATATCCCCATGCATTTACTGCTTTCTGTTAATAGCTAACGTGAGTTCCTGCCTAGCTTTTACTCAGTTAAGCCCTACATCTTGCCTCAGTAAAGACTTCTAAATTGGCCCTAACATGCAAATAGTGCAGCAGTGGGAGCTATGACTGTATAAAAAGATACTAGAATTACGATTTTTAGATATATGTACCCAACATCAAGAATCAGAGTCCATATATCTATGCTTTATAATAGCTTTAGGGTGCGGAATTGCACACATATACCTGAAGTGTTATTTAAGCAGAGGGTGAAGAAAAGTAAAAAAAAAAAAAGGGAGAAAGAAAGTAAAGTTGGGGTTACAAAACTTCACTTTTAATTCTACCACAAATGCCTGCCTTCTCTTTTTCTTCTCCCTACAGCTGACGATGTTGTTTCCTTCCTCTCTGTTTCACAATCAGGAAGAGAAGGATAGTGAAGTTAAAACTAATTAGTTTCTAGCTTGAGGGGAAAACGGCCACAGTCTCAGAGCCTCCCGCTAATCTTTCCTAGCACTCCAGCAGACATGATTTGTTGCTGCTGTGTTTGAAGCCATGGGTCAGTCTCAGAGCCCTTGTGCCTGGTTTCAGAAGTGACAAGCACTGGAGCCATCAGCACAGCTGCTATGACCCACAGAGGAAAAGCCTTTGGGCTACTAACCAGCAACAGCAGTTGAATTCAGTTCCTGTTTCAGTGTTAATGTCCTGCTTTACCATAGACACCTCATCTAATATAACGTGTGACTCAGCTTCCTACAGCAAAATGGAGAAAAATGTGAACAGAAGGACTGGAAGGTATTCAGGTGCTAGGATGTTAAAGGCTGTATAAAAGTCCACTTTGAGCAAAATAATGCCATTGGGTTAGAAGAAATGTACTTCTTGAGATTGTCTTCTTTTGCTTCAAAATGCCTCAAATTCCAGCAAATCTGTGCAATACAGCACAGGTGAATTAAAACCTTCTAACTAGACTGTGTAATACAATGCAATGATTCTGCCTCCAGTATTCAAAAGCCTTTGAGCACATTAGTGAAAAAAAAATATTATAAAAACAGTAGCTGAGAGAAAGGTGAGCTATGTCAAATAAACTTTGGAGCTGAGAAACAAAGGACAAAACTCCTGTTTAATCCACTGGCATACCCTACATAGCCAATGCTGTATTCATGAATTAAATACTTGCCCTTGGGCCTGTAACACTAGCTAGCTGTGTGGGACCTTGTGACAGAGTATTAAGTGTACTGCAATGTCTGTAAAAATGAGTACCTGGTACAGAGGCCCAAAATATCCATCCATTCAACCTTCTTTTCGCTCTTGGCATCCTGCCACAGTCAGCCCTTTAATACATAGTGTGCAGTATTTATTCTTCCTCTGCACATACATTCTGTATATAAGACAGACTGCCTGGAGCTAAAAACCACAAACCATGGAATGCGCAAAAAAGTAATGACTAACAAAAAAACCCTCAGGAATTAACGTACTGTCTTTCCCTAGACAGTAGTGAGAGGATTTTACCTGAATCCTAGAACTGAGAATAAGCATTCCATTGACAGAGTGTAGAGAGAGGGCCGGACTACAGTTCACATAAACTGCTGGTTTTGATGGATCTCTGCCATTGCACAGCTGAGTGTATGGCCATTGACACATGGACTGTTGTGAGACTCGAGTAGTTCAGCTTTCTCACTCAGTAAGATATTAAGGATGAATAATATAAGAGATTAAGTAGGCATTTCATTCCAAGAGCTTCCTGGAATAAAGAAGTCTTTCTGTGGTAATACTGAGAGAAGAACATGAAGTCAGAGTGTATTTGTGAAATCGAGTGTATTTGTGTTTCTGGGCAGCTTGCTTGAAGGACAGTACTGTCTCCTCTTTCAGAAACCCAGAAATGATTCCTAGCCTTTTTCACTTGCTAAAAATCTGATTCAAGCAACAGCTCACCGTAAGCATTAATGAGAGACAGTAGCAACTCTTAGGAGTTATGGCAACTACCAGTTAAGCAGGAACAGTAACACATGGATATTTTATGGCTTCATCATTTTTGCTCACCTGCTATTTATTAGCTTAAACTATTTTATAGGGAGGATTTCAGTCTTGAATTTAGATCAGAAACCATAATATTCACACACCAGTTCAGGAAAGAGTTGTGTCTCTCTGCAGCTTCTTAAAGTTATTTTGAAAACATCTGAGAAATGCATTTCGGTGGCTGCATGAGTAAAGGAAAATGATGCATTTGCTTACTTAAAAGCCAAGTTTTCATTTGCACTGTGCAGAGCAGCGATTTGCTCTTCTCTTCCCTTTCCACAGTTAACGTAACTGAGTGACTCACTGCCTTCTTGTTCAAATGTGTCCTGCATTTTGCGAAGGTATATGACAAAAAGAAGATATTTCTTGTCTTCTGAGCCATAAAACCTCAACATATTCCCAGCTGTCCTCTCTTGGAAGATCCTCTCCACCAGCACCTGGACTAAATAAAGTCACACCTCCTCTCTAGCTCCCAGAGGCTTACATTTCCACATTCCTATGTACTACTTGTTATACTGCAACAGGAAAGAAAAATAACATTTACTTAATGAAAGCCACTGAAAAGAACAAACTCTTTCTTTCTCCACTTCTCAGTGCCTTGCACTACCAGCACTGCCTTCTGAGCTGCATCCTTGAGTCTCCAGATATTTGAAACTCTTGCTGACTGGCACTGCTGGTGCAGCATCAGATACAATGCTGGTTTAAAATAAGTGCGTTCACTATTTCTTTCCCTCTCCATTCCTTCAAAGAAACAAATTTGTTTGTTGTAAGACACACTCTCTAGATAGAAAGGAGCTGGTACACACAGAGAAATCAAAAAATTATTCCTTATGTATGGTGACAGTGACAGCAAAAAGTCTTCCCAAAGATCTTATGCTTTCTACAGAATATAACTGAATTATGTTTGAGATCAGAGAAAGTAAAGGCTACATCCTCATTTAGCAGATGAAGAGATGTTCATCTGTTCTGAGAACAGATAAGGTACAGAATTGAAGGCATAGAAACCGAAGAATCAGCTAAGTTCGGGCAGTTAAGTAAATGAAGAATGTGCTTTTTGGTGCCCTGGACCGCTCTCTGCGCACTCCATCTATTGACTCTAGAGGGAGCTCAGAGCAGTTTCACCGTGGGTTACTGTTACCGTTACCGTCCATTTGGCTGAACCCAAATCTGTGTTCAGATTCACATGTGAAATCATTGAGCAGAACTGAAAAATGCACTGGGCTTTTTGGAGTTGCAGCATAACCAAGAAGCTGCAGACAAGAGTATTTTCCCTCCCTCCATTTTGCTCACATAACGAATGTGCAATGGAAAACATTACAGGAAAAAAGTATATTTTCATGTGTTCCCCATAGAAAGGGATTTACAGTAGAAATATTTTTTTAAAAAATCTCAATCATAACACAGGGGAAAATGAGTGGATCTAGAAGGGGAAAGATGAAGGAAAAGGCCATTGGTACACTTAAGGGTGGAGGGAAGCCCCAAGAGAACTCACAGAGCAAATGAGATCTATAAAGATAAGTAAAAATTTAAGAAATAAAAAAGGGTGGAACCACTGTGTTACTCATACGTAGTAGTTGTTCCTATATTAGAGAGAGAGAAACAACCCATCTGCTTCCTTAGCTACCCATATTTTCCATCTACACAGCTTTTGGAATGCAATTCCTAAACCATTCACAGTCAGACATCTACTTATATATTTTGAGGCACTCTCTGTCCCCTCCCTCTGTTCTCCTCTATGAGGCATATAGCAAGCCTTGGAATGAGATGAACACAGATCCCATCCAGGTGTTGGTAACAAGCAGTTTTCTGTTTACTGGTGTACCAGGTAGAGAAAGAAACCCCACCCACTTCTCTCTTGCCCTGCTGATCCCTCTACGTTACCACTGAAGAGCTCTTCTCCACCTCATACAACAGACTCTCAGAGCCCTTTGTTAACTCCTGGCTTCAGATCAGCATTCTCCCTCATCAATTTTCAAACTACCCTCCATTTGGTGGGCAATGATTGATGCCTGCATTAAATTTAAATCTCCCTCCTTGCTCACATTGCTGCTTCAGTTGTGCTTGCACAGCTGGGGCTCACAGGCAACTTCCTCCACCACCATCCCCAAAAAACCAAAAAAGCAGAAGCAAGCAACAAGATACTCATATGGCAATAGAGGACAAGGGGTGTCACTGCAAACTCCACTTACGCAAAGAGCTCTGCCATAGCCATCTCCTCTGATAGCTGGACTGATGCCTTTCAATGACTAAAAAATCAGTGTCCATATCCAGCCTATAAAGGTAACAGGAGTTGTGCCTGTAACTGCACAGAGCTCATGGAGTTGTGTATTCTACAAAGGATTTAGATAGGTACATACTTTCATTGGCATCGTTTAAAAGAGAAACTTGTACATCAGGTCTTTTCAGAATTTAGCCCTTAATTTGCAGATTTATTTTTTTTTAATTTATACCAGTACTGCCATTTCAGATGGCCTGTGTTTCTGTCAGGAAATTTGATTTTCTACTCCTGTGATATCACAGAAGGTTTGGAAGGTTTTCCTATAGATTTTCCCTTTCAATGATCCTGCTGATGAATTTAAACAATTTAAATGTAAAGACATACCCATATTTCCCTATTTCAGAACCAGAAAAAAATGAACAGTCATTGTACGGATGCTTTGTGGCCAAATGAAATCTTCATTTCAGCTCAGCAAATGGGGACATACTTGCTTTTTCTCGTTCAGCACAAAAAAGCTTTACGAGGCAATGCTATTAAAACTGATGCTGTTTTCAAAAGAGTCTCAGTTCCTGCCAAATTGAGTTCTCTGTGAATGACAGTTTATCAAGGAGAGGAAAGCTGGATTTTGGGCTACAGCCACTGTGCTTTATCTGACTGGTACTGATCACACATGCCTTTGTACTGAGTAAAGTGCAATCTGACATCCAAGGTCAGGATTTCATGTCCCTGCTCCCAAAAGGCCAAGTGGAGACGTGGAGAGCTCTTCATTGTCATGTCCTGATTGAGCAGCAACTTTAATTTCTGTGACATCAACAAAAGCTCACAAACCCACAGCAACGTGAAGCTTTTAAGAGAGCAGCAGCTCTAATGAAGCAATTAAAGAGACAGCTGAGGAGCACCTGAATACACAGTGCATACACAAAGAAAACCAGCCAGCCACAATTCCCGCTGGATGTAGACCTCCCTGTCTCCTGAGTTTGTAACAGAGTGTGGGCAATCTATTAGATATGTGGACAGTCCATCCTATGGCTTGGAGCAAGCTGTGGTAAACTGCACTGTATTTGGGAAAGGGTGTCATAACAACAGCCATCTATCTATGTATGAGGTTATTCCTGTGGTACTAACTACAGCTCACACCACCAACAGGAAAAACGTGGTGCCAGGATGCAGCATGCACTGCTTTCAAGAAAAGATCCTTCCAGATATCAGTGGGAACCTAGAAGAACGCAGAAATACATTTGTGAAGCCTGTTTCACTGGTGAAGCAAAGAGAACTAGATCATAATTATTTAGCTGTAAATTTAAGCTTTAGATCATCAGTGAATAAATATGACTATGCAATTACCAGTCTGAAATCAACTGCAGCCTAGGTTGCATAGTAGGCTTCCTCTTTTGCAAGCATTGCACCAGACTCATTAAGGGAACTTTTGAAATTTCTATTGTTACTTACTGCAACATTGCCATAGTCACATGAATAGTGATTTTCAATGTCCAAATCCGTGAAATTCAATAGGACTCTGTGGCTGTAGTCAACTTGGATAACCCAAGAACAATCTACATTGTTACTATAAGGTTGAGGATAGTTTGGAGAATGGATTTCCCCACTGGTAGCCTGGAAAACACCACCGCAGCCTGAAAAAGACATCATCAGTTTTAATCACAAGCTCTTCTATGCTTAGCAAGATTCCACCTATAAACTAAGAACATCTCCATCTTTATATTTTCTACATTAAACCTTGGTAAGATGAGTGCTCCAATTGTTCAAGTGTCCTGTCCATAACAAAAATCAATGGAAATTACTATCAGGAAAGTACAACATTATCATTACTGGTGAATATGTAACAACAATGCTTGTGAGTAATGTTTCTTTCTAGCCACAGGCTGGTAGTAGATGTTGTAATGGCTGAAGTATTGGTGCTGCTATTCCTCTATCCTAGATATTGTAGAAGCCATCAAAAATACTGTTCATATGAATGTCTCAGAGCTAGCATACTGAGAAAGCAATGACTATGCCTAGCTGATCATATGTGCGAGTAAACCATTTCTGAAAATACCAAGACAGCTAGGAGCTCCCCTTCCCCCCTGAGCAGTACAACAATTGCAAGCTCCAAGTTTCTACTTCTCTACCCATGCAGTTGAGGGCACCCTCAGGTATTTCCAACCAGAACAGCTCCAGTACTCATGAATATCTAAATAGCTTAGAATGATGGATCCTGTGTGGGAAGTGCTAGGACTTTCAATAGGACTAACACAAACAAATGAACTTTTATATGTTGGAAAGGGATGGAGGAGGGTGAGAGAATGACATTGGGACTGCTGTAGATGGAGGCAGCCAGCTGGAAGGATAAAAACTATACTGTTATTGTTTTCTGGTGAGTGGGTATTTTAGAGGCTAGAGGGGTTTGGAGCACAACAGGCAAGATGCTGTAGAGGGATGAGAGAGCTTCAAGGGGCCTAAGTAATAAAAATAAGATCTCAGAAGGGGATTAATTCAAAGGGCTATTGTAGACTTCTTTTTTAAAAAAAAAGTCTTGTGCCTTTCTCATAAAACTTGTGAGAATGGAGAAGTATAAACCTTGACAAACTAATGAATCAATGTGCTTAATCAAGCAAAACTGCAAGAATTAAAACTGCCTCTGCTCACTTTTCAATGCAATTATTTTCTGATAATTGGCCTTTTCATAAGAACTCCCATGTAGAGACATGTGGTTGGGTCTTTTAAGCATGTCTCTTCTTTCACTGATTACCAGTAAGGCTTTGAACAAATAATCACATGGGGGATGGATGAACCTTGCAGAGTTCAAATATTTACTAATCACTCCAAATATTTTTGGAGTCAGCCGAGTTCTCCAAGTTAAGCCACGTTCTCAGATATTTTTCAATTTACAGTTTAAAACCAAAAGCATAATTCAGCTAAAAAGAACTCTATGTGGGTGACTGGGTGGGAAGAACTGCTAGCATGCAAAAGTAGTTTTCTGATTACAGGCATGTCTTGATTAATTATGTAGAGAAGAAACCCCAACAAGGTAGACTGTTACAAAATACATAAATAGGCCTAGATTTCAGCTAGTTAAGACAATTTTTTCTGTGTGTGTCTTTTAGCATCTCTTAGTGTTACCAAATCCAGTAACACCCACACCCTCCTTCAGCTTTCAGTCCTATGCTGTTTGACTACTTTAAATGTTTGCATGGCTGATCCTCGATTCTCAGACTTCCTGAATTTTTCATGGTATTAATCAGTATACTCACCACCTGGATTTTCTTGCCAGGAGGCATTAAAACCTTTCCCTGTCATTACTGTATCTGTCTTGAAACGAACGATGGCTGAATTGCCAGTAGTAGAGACTCGCAGTGGGTTCTGTGCTGATCTTGAAACACACAGCTGGGCTAGTCTAGGAGAGAGGAAGTCAGGGCCACCATAGACCTAGAAATGGAAGAAACACTGTCAAAGTTTTTCAAAGAAATTGTCTGCCACACAGAATACCTGAGAACTGTTTATCTAGGAGAAAAAAAAATCTGCAAGTATTGAAAGTCATATCATATTTTGAAATGTAAAGTAGCTAATACAGTTATTTTCTCTGCAGGTTTACTCAGCATCTGAACTACCTGGTGCAAGTATGAAATTCTAGATGATTTCAAAACACCCTTGCATTAAATAAGAATTTTCTGCTTTGGGAACTTCGCCACATTCTTCTTTTCCCATCCCTCCAGGGTTAGAAACTTGTTTCTGTTGGGATATAAAACCAGGGTTTTTTGTGTGCTTGTGCAAACAAACCATATTTCTTTGCAGGAATTTGTGCTGATATTTTGCACCCTTTATGTTTAAAGTCACAGCTAAGACTGATATTTAAATTGGGGCTAGATTTCATCACTCTCTCTGATAAAACAAAAACACTGCAATTTTATTTACTTCAATGGCAGAATCAACATCCAAACTACGGGATTTTGGTCAAGTAAACTACATTTTAATAATACTCTTCAGAAACAAGGAAGTATATCATACATACTTGCCACAGAAGACAGGTTTTGACTTTTAAGAGGAATTATTTCCTACTCAGAAGAGTGTGCCTCAGGCAGTTATAAACCAGAAACCCACCATTCTCTTAAACATTATCAGCAGTATTGCGTACTTTAGAATGCATTTTTAAATCAATTGAACTGAATTAGATGGCAGTGCTGAAGCCCTGTTGATCCTGTTCTTGTTTTCCAGAAGGGATGTAGGATTTCAGCTGAGCCCCATTTATAACTGGTGGAACTGGCTCACCTTCCTTAGTCTTCCCTCTTAAAGCTGAACACACATGCACAGTGCAATTTTCAAACCCAGACATGTGATTTTGGTGCCTAGTGCCTTCAGTGATTGAATTTTCTTGGCTTCTTGCATGCTAATGAAATGCCACCTGATATTACAGAGTCTCCCACCTTCCATTGGTATGACCCTGATAGGACAGCTGAGGTTGCTTGACAGTAACCTCAAATGTGAAAACTGTTAAAGAAGTACACCAAATAAAGACTGTGCAGTTGTCTTTCAGCACCTGAACTAGCAATAGATACATTCTCATTGTATCAGCATATATTATGTATAAATCCTAAAGCCGAACTAGAGAATGGCAAGTTCTAACAAAACCAGGGAATAGGAAGATAAGGCAACAAATCCCATCAGGATTTTCGCACCAGTAGCATCTCAAGTCTGCTCCAATATTTTATTAGTCTTGTAAACATCAAAAAGGTCAAAAAAAGCTATCCATGAATCTCAGAAAGTGGCAGTACTATAAGAACCAGACTGCTATCTGGCCCTTTTGCCTCTGATCACTTCTAGATAAGGGGCAATTCAATATTTTCATAAGCTCTGCCAGATACTTTTTAACCTCAGAATAAGTTGGGGTTCTGTCCAAGCTAAATATCTCAGCAAGTCTTACAAATAGCTGAGCTAATCGCACCACCTCTAGGGCTAAGTGTAGTGCATTGCTACATAGTTTTATTGATCGTGTGCTCACTAACTGCCCACGATGCCTGACACTGCTCTGCCGTTGGAGGTATAATGGAAAGAATATTTTTTTTTTAACAGGAAAAAATATTCAGTGAGTCCAGGGTAATGTGAGACCTCAGAACTTGAAGCTTGCATCCCTAGAAGAAACAAGGAATTAGGTTTTTTATAAATGTCATAGTCTGTTAGATGTTCAGACCATATTTTGTTTTAGTGGCTGATTACACAGGCTCAATAGCTTAAAGATTTTTATTTGCACTGAGACAGCACTTTCTTGTATTCTGCAGGGAGGCTGCATGACTTGAATGGGTAATGGTTCCTCAGTCCAATCGATCATCTCAAGGCATTCAAGAGAAGTCAGTATGGATGAATTCACAGCTCAGATTAACAATCCGTAATGAAGCAGTCACAGTCTGGTGAAGACTTTGCTGGAAGCTCAATGTCTTCAGAAAAATCTTACTGCTTGTGGGGCCCAATGACAGCTGCACTTGTCAGAAGTCTGTTCAAAATGTGAATTGTAAAATGTGTTTGTGGTATACTCCCTGAGTCACAGCCACAGCATGAGATCTAGCAGGAACGCATGCTCTTAATCACCTAAACCAGCCCAGAGAAGCTATGTGGCAGAGGAAACAGCAGGAGTTTCTAACACGCATCTAATAAGCGTCATGGATCAGCCTTTCACATCATCCCTGGTGCTCCCTGGGGCCATCTGCACACCACGGACAAGGGGACCAAATCCAGCTCTGACGTAAGCCCTGCTGACTTCTGTAGTATTACCTCAGAAATGAACCTGGCCCAAGATGAACACTTACAGTTGACCTGTTGAAAAAGAATTACGGATGGGGAAGAAATATTGATGGAAATCTGAGGTTTGTCGGTCTCCTTTACATTGACAACTGTTCAGCAATGGCCTTCTGCACAGTTTCAAAATAAAAAGCACAGTCAAAAGCAAGCTCTTTACAGTTAGGAGTGTATTTTCTTTTCTCTTTTATGCCAGTTCAATTAAGCAGATGCTTTCACGAGGGCTGGAACAAAAACAAGTTAAGAGTGTTTCCATGACAAAAAACAATAAAATGTTACTTTTGGCTACAAAGAGGAAAACCAATAGTTACCACATGAAAAAAGAAGCGGGAAAAGAGAATGGATGGAAAGAATGAATTCCAGGGTGTGGTTCACAAAGAGTCACAGGATGTCTGAGTTGCAAACAGATAAAAATAAAAATATTTAGTCTGACCAGAGTACCTGATCCAGAGATAAAATTATGTTGGATTGCATAGCGGGGATGCAGGACACTGCCATAAAGCCCATGGTTTTAATCTGTTCTTATCATTTGCTTCTGCCCCGTTAGCTCCATTTATTGTTAACAGTCAGCATTCCTGAGTTGTGAGCAACAGAAAGCTGGTTTTATGTGTTTGATCACCCTCATGACACAGATTTTCTGGGAATAAAACTGATCCCTGTTCAGATATAATTGCCAGCAAAGAGAGAGCCTGACTTTGACTGAGAATTAAGAATTATGGTAATACCTGATGTTTCTTTATATTTAAATGAGAAGACCTGAGTATCTAATACAGAATTGCAAGTGCAATAGATTGACAGAGTTTCTTCCTTTTCAGCTCAGAGCTACATCTTGCTGTGGCAGAATGTATTTATAGTTTACAAAAATCTGGTCCATGTTCAAGAGAAGAAGTCATAATTTAACAAAGCAGACATGGTCATTTTTCTCTATGTATGTATTTTCAATAGAAGCCATTTTAAAAATATCTTTAACTCTTTCATTGTGTCCAAAATAATGGCTTCATTTCCATGAAACATTTCTAGAAAACATCTATAAGAACAACCTAAAATTTGCTTCTGGATGTTTGTAAAAGGAATGGAATCTGATGGGGAAGAGAGAAAGACAGAGTGCAACAACGTCATAAAAGAAACAATGAGACAGATTAAAGGAGAATGTGTCAAACATTTGAGCATGCGGAAGCCACGAGGAGAACTTGAGGACTCCACACACAGTATTTTTGTGTAACTATTACTGCACGGTCTTGGTGAAACATATAGCAGTACTGGGATACTGACATGGAAGGTACAGCTTGTTTAGGAGACACTGTCAAAGGGAAGGAAAGGGAAACAGGTGCTGCATTTTACAGGAACAAATATGCTTCAGAAAAATGTGCAAGAGAAATATTCAAGAAATTATGGTATAAAACTGAAGTTAGCAGCAAAGGTGCTGCGATGGGAAAGATCTCTTAGAATTTTCCTACATTTCTCTGCCGGGTCAAAGGGGTGAGAGTGTTTCTAAGCAAAAGCTAAATGCATCCAGATGAGCAACTTGTGTTTACTGGGGAATTTTTATTACAAGACAACTTCTTTCAGAGAGTAGAGAGAGTTAATAAGACAGGGAGGGACAGCAGCATGCAGAGCTACTTTAGTACTGATTTTGACTTCCTATTAGAACTGGAAAGTTATTTGGCTTGAAGGAAAACAGGAAGTGGTAGAACTCACTATTCAAAGATAAGGCAAAAGTGAAATCAGAAGAATAACTGAGAAAAAGCAGACTTCAAACCCAAAGAATTTGTAGACAGAATACTCTTGGGAAGATAATGTTAAGAGTCAAAGAAGTTCAGAACCTTAGTGATTGCTGAAACACACTGTGTCAAAGGCATACCAGGAACCTCTTTTTTCCTAACACTTTTTAAACTTTTGAGTTTGTAGTTTTTAACCTGGACATATACACACAACTACAGGAAAGAAGATGACAAGATAGAGGCTCCTGAAAATGATTAACCATGTTCCTTTTTTTCCCCACTAAATCTGACTCATCATTTGTTCTGTGTAACCTATATCAATCATGCTCTGAATGTGTAATTTTATAACAAAAGCAAGAAAATATATACGTGACAAGATACATAGAGCTCCACCAAATGCCTGCAGTTTAGCAGGGAAAGCTGTTTGCTGCCACGCAGAACCTTTGATCTTGCACTAAGACATGAACCAATTTTCCTCAATAAGTTGATTTACATTAGGTTATCTGTCAGCAGATCAGAGACAGCTGTTGGGAACTGGATGAGCCAAGGCCAGGAGACAACTAACTCAGAGGCATGCCAGTTCTGAGGGCAGGAAGGCAGGGAAGTTCAAACAGCAAGGTGGACATCTGTGCTGATGAATGAATAAGGCTGGAAAGAAGTAAAGCATAGCAACTAAGTTTGAAATGGTAAAGAAAGCAAGTCCAAAACCTAAGGTGAATATCTTGCTCAGAGACACAGAGCAGCAAACTGTAGGATCTTCTTAAACAACTTCTTTAAGCAACCTGTGTGCAGCAACCCACCCACTGGTTTTACGGCAGCTCCCTCACTGCTCAAAAAGTTGTCAAGCAAACTGTTGCCAGCCATCTGTACTCTTACTGGATCATGATGGCTCCTGCGTGACCACCTGCATTGTCCTTGCACTATTCAAGAAATGGTCAGACATGGAAGACATAGATTTTGTAGCTGTTTAATGGATTCCTCTGGGCAACAGAGGCATAACTGAAGTGTTCAGGCAGATTAGCTTCAATCTAGTCATTTTAGGCACAAACAACAATGAAGTTGCAATACCACAGACTTCATCAATACCCAAACCAGCCAACACAGGTCACCTACTCACAGGCGCTGGTGTCAGCAATGTGACATACAGTCATACTTGCCAATGCTACTGATGGAAAATTCATGGAACAACTTCCTTACACCCAGATCCTACAGAAGTCCCAAAGTCAATAGGATACTCAAATACAGTGTCCATTTGGTCAAGACTTCTGCTTCACTGCTAAGCTACGGAAGCCTGTTTCAGTGCCAGAAAGTTGGAGTTAAGTTATACATCTCTTCTACTCATACAAATGCCTAGCAATCATCTATCTGGCAACTGTATATTCAGGACTTGCTTTGGGATGTGAGTTAAGTCTTCCCGGAATATTGTGGATGAGTGTGCACTAAGGACCAAAGGCTGGAGAAATCAAAGCTACAAAGGTGAGAAAAGGCAGCAGTGAGTATGTGTAGGTATTGGACAGAAAGCTGTCTAGCTGTACGTCAGTCACACATCACATTACCCAGGAGAAGAGGAGAAGAAAGGCCCCAGCAGAGTGGTACAAGATCTCTTAATCATCAGGTTCATTACAAAAACATTCAAATGTCACCTATGTATTAATATTGAAAGACCCAACAACTGTACCTCCATTAGTGATCTCAAACATCTCTAGTGAGAGCAATCCAGCAAGTCTTCAGAATTTCTTTCTGAAATTACTTCCTATCCCTTCTTCCTGCACTGGAAGTCTATTCAAATCTGTTAGCTGGGATCGTTCACCTGGCTGCTTCCCAACATGAGCACAAAGATGTAGTATACAACAGGACCATCCAGTTTTACAAGTCCCTTAAAGATCAGTAAACCCTTAGAGAGGTACCTTTTCTCCTTGTTCCACCACCCTAAGCTGACTAGGACACTTCCTCTTCTTTTATTCTTTCTTTTGAGTACAAAGGCTCTTCAGAGTTTTCAGTGCTCAGGGTTATAAACCTTCCCACTTCCTTGGAAGGTCCTACACAAAGTCTCACCTTTGTTATCCCCTCAGTGATCCATTATGTTCCTATACATCAGGAAATTTTATCTTCACAGTACAGCACCCTATACTTAGGTCTCTGTAAAAGGTGGACTTTTTAAGACTGAGTTTCTCAAAGCAGTTCTGTCTCTTGTTAGAAAGTGTACAGTGCCTAGCATCATTATTGATTAAGATATACAGACACCAAAGGCATAAAAGAAAAAAAAATAATAAGAGCATTTTGGCTTCTGTGACATCGCTGGAACGGAACTGTAACCACCACAAAAATGGGAAATTGCAGTAAAATTGTTTGTTCTGCTCCTGCAGTTGTTGGGATTATCTGCTCCAGACAGAAAAGCACATAACTTGTGTATTTTTGAGTAGTAAATCTAATGCTCTTACCTCCAAAACATCGTAGTTGCAGTTTGCGTGATATTCAATGTCGAGTTCCTGAATGGTGAGTTGAATGCTGCTACCAGGTGCTGTGTGAATGTACCAGATGCATTCCTTATTGCTTGGGTATCTGTTAGGGTAGCCAGGGCTGTGAAATGAACCAGAAGGGCCATAGAGTTCTCCTCCACAACCTGATAACACAGCAAAGCAGCCCATCAGTGAGGGGCTCTGGAAAAGCTCACTGACGGCTCTGCAATGAGGACAGGCATTAGCAACCATTTAATGAACAAATGTGAATACTGGGCTTAAGGGTCTGCTCTATCACAGGGAACCGAGGTGCAGCAGGGAAGAGAAACTCAAGAATGGCAGGCTGGCCCTGCTGGCCCTGCCCATGCAGTAAGCACTTCACCTTCTGTTTTGGCATGTTTCTCACTGTACCTCAGCATCTGCTTTGACAGAAACAGACTGCCTGAAGAAACAGACACAGAGCAAAAGAAGTGACATCTTTTGTATTGGCCTCTAAATTTGATCAGTTCTAGAAAGCTGAATCAGATCCATCCTCAGCTGTTAACTGACCTCAACTAATACACAAACTAAGTTATCATGGGGAGGGCTTCCTATTGTTGTAAAAATGCTGTTTCCCACTGCTTTAGAAATCATAAAATTAAAGACAATGCAATTTCCCTCTGCCCAGTGAGCATGGCTACAAGCTGCCAAGTCACAGTGGATAAACTGGGTTTCTGACATTTGGTGGGTTTAATGTTCTTTTTTATTCAGTTGTAACTGCAATTGTAAGATATGCCATGTTTGAAAAGTTATGTATTTTCCTTTCTGATAAGAAATTATTGTCCTAACTTCACTCCCCAGCTCCTTGGGTGATTAAGTTCTTGCATATTATGAGCTAGACTGGGGGGGGGGGGGAAGGCAAAACAATGGATCAAATGCAGGCCCTAATTTGCCAGCACAAAGCAGCTGAACAACCAAGACTGCAGTTTTATCATTGTTTTAGGGAGCTGTGGCAACTGCTGCACTCACCTACTTTCGTTGAGTTCACAGGAAGATGCCTTCCCTGACCCAGTCCCCCAGTGCAGGTGTCAGCAGTGTGGGAAGGCACAAGAGCCCTTCCCAGTGTCAGGACAGATTTAGATCAGCTACATTCATGATGAAACTTCACCTTTAGAGAAGCCAGTAGGGTGGCTGTGTATCTGCCACATGCAGAAAGCAATGGAGTTGTGTGTTTGATCTGATTTTACATGTGTGTTGCTCTGCCTTGCAGCAGCATTTTTTCCCCTCTCTACATTACAAGCCCCCAATTTCATTTAGGCACTAGCTAATCTTTTGCTAACACAGCTTTTACAGGGTCACTCAAGCATTGTAGGTAAAGCCCACACTCCATCAATCTCTTTGGCTTTATTTCCAGAGGGAAGGCTCTGTCACATAGCAAAAAAGCCCCAAAAATACTTAATAAAACCACTTAACAAACCATGAGCTCTATATTCCCAGGGGCAAACACTGCGGTATGTCAGAAGTGATAAATAGCATCTGTTATCAGAACTTTTAGTTATAGGAGATATTTTACAACATAAACCAAATAAACTACCCCTTTGACCTGTCCAACTAATCTACACAGATGTGTAAAATTCCCCTAATCTCTATTAAGTCTATGCATAATTTGCAACTTGAAGAAGGTATCTTTGGCCATTGCGCTGCTTAACACTTGTTTTTTCTTCAGGAAGCTATAGATCAAGATCTTCAATTAAATGCAAATACTTTCCTCAACACCTTCTGTGACAAACTTGTGGTTATTGAAGGGTGGCTGCTAAACCCCAAAAGCATTTGCCATCATCTCTACCATGGGGTCTTTCAGCTCCTCACTGAAAACTTGAGTTTAGCTTTGCCACAGTTGGCTGTAGGACTTCAAGGACTGCAAAATCTATGACAGGAAAGAGCAGCAGGTCTGAAAGGAAGCAAAGCAAGAAGCAGCTATTTTAAACTAAAAAAGAGCCATCTAAATACAGATGTGAGGAAGACTCCAGCCATGCCAACAATGTAACATAGATCTCTGTCGGTCCACCACCCTGTACACACCAGAAAACCACCTTTCAAACACAAGATTTCCCACAACTGAACAACAGTTAGCTATAACCCAGGCAAGACTTTACATAGCTGAGGTTGACCTCAGAGGTGAATTGTCATGGCTTAGTTCTTCTCCCTTTTTCCCCACCTTGCTGCACAGGATGCTCCATAACCCTGAGGTGGTTTGCCCTGCAGCCACAAAGCTACATTGTCAAGCTACCGGATGTCTCAGTCAAGGAATAAAAGCAGCTTTTAAGTGTATTTGAAACCAACCCTGCCTTCAGTCCCTCAGGAGAAACAGATCCATGAACACTTCACCAGAGAGACAGAGAGGAAGAAAGCTTCAGTGTAACCCACCACCCCATTTTTTTTTCCCCAGTCCCATCAGAAGATGGCCTAATTTTCCTCAAAAGAAACCAGATCGTTGGGGTTTTACAACTGGAGAAAAAAAGTTGTCGGCAGGGGGGGGAGCCTTTCAGCTGAATCTGCAGGGTGAGTTTCTCTCTCTCTTTTCCCTCAGCAGCAGGAATGACACAGCCACTGAGGACAGACTTCAGGAGGGGAAAGCCGCCTTGCCAGCTTGAGAAACAGAAAGATTTCTCAACAGACAGACTTGATGGCTCGGCTCCTGAGGGGTGGGAACGGGGAGGCAGGGGAGTTTCAGCAGGCAAGAACAAAGCCAATTGCCATTTATCTCAGCCTGAAGAAAGCTGGGAACATTTTAAAACTAAACAGGCAGTTATGACTCAGCTTCTCCTACTAAGAGTTTCCTGATAGCCACAAAGACGTGTTTTTTATTTAAACCCGAAGTGGCTCAGATGAGTGGAAAGCTTGTGTGATGGGCTTTGAGGCACAGACCTTTCTTTCTATGCAATCCTTGCAGGTAGCATTCAGATTATTCACACTCTCTCTCCAGAGCGGTTTATATTTTCTCTGAGCTGAATCGATATTCTCTGGATGAGGTGTGTGAAGCACATGAATAAGAACGTCAAACTGTTTTTCATGTGCCATTCTTTTCTTCCAACTACAAATGTTCCCAGAAAAGGCTCTTTGTTAAGAGAAGTAATTCTTCTTAAGTGCTGCAGTAAAATGGAAGTAAAGTTTAGATGTCTGTGATTCATTTCTTACAATGAATGTGCTGAACTCATGTTGACAATCATTTACTAATTGTTTCAAACAGATCGGAAATTGCTTAAGTTTATGTCTAAGCATTCACTGAGTAATACCTGAAAAAAAGACGCCCTGATCTTTGCAAATATGTGAACTTCACACCTGAACTATTTTGACTGACCTGCATATGCAAGCAGAAACCTCTATATCAGAGCAGAATCATAATCTCTGAACTCTCTGACCAGCTGGCAGAAAGTCTATATATTATGTTTCTGCTCTTATATGGATGAGGTAAGAATCAGTTCTGTTGTGCTTTTTTTAAAAAACAGATAGATGCTAGATGATTTTAACGAAGTATTTTCAGAAATACTTAAGAGATTAAAACAAATGTTCCTGCCTTTAAACTCACTTGCTACATCCATAGAACACTAAAATGAGAAAAACTCAAATTATGATAGAAAAACTTTTTGAAATGCTTACAAATGTTGTATGTGAAAGATTTGTCAAGCCTTAGAATTTTTTAAAAAAAAATATGTTCAGGAATAGTGTTTCAAAATGAGAAGCAAACTTTGGTTCAGTGCTTATATTTGCAGCTTATATTTTGGTTCCTGGAATATTACGGGTCCTTACGATTCACAAAATTTTTGTCTTGACTGTTCTAAAAAGATTTAATTTAGAATTTGATCCCTTATTTATTCAGTGTCTTCCCCACTTTCATTAGCCACAAAATTCTTACAGAATTATCCCTTTCTTTGATTGGATCACAGGTACAAGTCACCAAGGAAAAGTAAACTGCAAGTATTTCCCATATTATGAGTGTGTTACCTATGAAAACAGATCCCCTGCCTTAAGATGCTTATACTAGGCGTTGAAATCTGCCTTGGCAGATACTTCAAATAACCTGAGAAGATATCAAACAAATTACATTCATGTGCATGGTGTTCACACTGAAGATGCAGATGTAGATGCAGATGCATATTTATTTATATACCTATATGAATATATGTGAATATATGTATGGATTTTGCATTTAAAAGGAAAACCTCAGGAGAAATGCCAGTCCTGGTTTTTTGAGGCATGCATTTGTATGTACTGTATCTGTTTCCTATTTTTTGAGCAAGCTAAGAAATACATTTTTATTTAACCTGGAATATAATTTGCATACAAAAGTAGCCTGCCTACTTTATTAAGATATTGAAATAGGAAAAGTTTAAATGATGATGTAATCAACTTAGCTAATTAAACTTCTTCCATCTCTGGCATCACCATTAAATGAATACAAACCTTCTCCCAATGTTTACATTTGTCTGCAAACATCAGATTAGAGTTTGCTTCTAGTAAAATAATGGAATTTATGCTGTTTATGGCAACAAAGGAAAAAAGATTTGGTCTTAAGGGGTAAATGAAATTGTGGAAGGAGAACCTATAAATTGCTGCATGACTTCAGTTCTCACTGAAATAGCAGTGAATAATGTGAGACCATTCGGTTCCTATTGAAACATCTTTAAAAGTTATTCTCAGCACAAAAATACATGGTCTTGCTGTTTGTGGACAGATTTACAGACAGCTGCACTGTGGAAAAGTTCTTGCAGCTGAACTGTATACAGCGTATGCTCAGTTTGTGCAGACTTCCTTGCAGTCATTTTAGAAACTTCAGCCCTGCAGTTAAACTGAGAAAAAAAAGGGAGAAGAGATACTCTTCTAGTAGTATAAAGGTTCTGGAATTCCCTTGAAAAATGCTTAAAACAACTACCTAAGCTGCTGTTAGTTGCTAGGAAATCAGACAACAAATAGAAAGCTCGGGAAACATATATTTGGTGTCTTTGCTTTCCTCTGGCTAAAATCTAAGTAGTCATTGAAGATTGTGCAAGGGATGATTTATAGATCTTTCCATATTACTGCTTGTTTGGTTAGCAGATGGTGTTCATTAACCAAAGAAGAATCCCTATTCTCATAAATAATTATAGCTGAATAGAGAAGTACTAATCTGTGGAAACCTCTATTATTTGCAAGGTTTTCAGATTTATTCATGGGTATGTTTTAGCCACAGGCTAGAAAAATCCCTTCCATAAAGTTTAAAGTGAACTGGCACTGTTCGTGTAAAATCAAAGTTAGTGACATGAAAGGATTCAGCGTTGTTCCGTTTGTTGTGCTCATTGTGAAATATTTCAGTAAGCGTTAACTGAGTATAGCTGCAAGTAGCATGTAGTATGAACATTTGCCTGTACTACAGTAATACTTGTATGAAGTATAACATGGATTTGATTCTGAAATCTTTTGCTCTCTTGAGTAGGTTTAGTTTATAGAACAGTATCCAATGGAGCAAGCGGGAGAATTTTTGCAATGAGGGTTTATGCAAGAGAGTAAAAATTCAGGCGAGAAACTGTGGTGTGGTTTTGGGTTCTTCTTTTTCTTCTCTCTGGTTTCTTCATCACCCCTATAGCTTTGATTATTATTGTTTTATCAGTCTCCTGAATTCTGGTATTTCCTTCAATGTGTTCCACTCTGAAATCAGTAAGATGGATAATAAAGAAAGAGACTACTTCGGGACCCAGAGACATAAAGGCAAATTTCACCATTTAAACAGGAGCTGAATCCTCCAAGACACTGAATAGCCACAGCTCCCATATCAGCTGCCAGTGTTCAATGTTAAAAAAAAAAAAAAAGAAGCCATTTTCTAGCTCTCAGACATTGATTGAACTGTTCAGCAATAAGCATTTTAAGAAAATTTTGGCCCTTATTCTAATATATTAGTTTGGGGGGTGGGAGGAAGTCCAGCTTGCTGAAGAAATAGAAATTAATTCATCCTTAGCTCTCATAGAGAACTGCAATACAAAAAGCCAGCTCTGAACATGGTATCACCCACAACTCAAAAAAACTGCTCAGGACTTCAAAAGGTCAGATCCTGTGCATCCTTAGACTTCATGTGACAGAAAGACACTGAAAAGGAATAGTCATTTTTGAAAACTAAACAAATGGCAATTTGTCAGAGGCTGCACAAGAAATCAACAACAGAGCTATGATTCAGGCTTAGGAAATCTGGGCCTCAGCTCCCACACTGACCTCCAATGCAGCATTCTCTCCAGCAATCCTAACAGATCCCTGGCAAACGTCTGCAATGAATGGCTTCGGCATCCTAATCTAATCTAATCTAATCTAATCTAATCTAATCTAATCTAATCTAATCTCTGTTTCTGATATGCTTCCCTGAAGAACTAACAAAATATTTGCATTTTACCTGACGTACTGAAAACACCAGTCTTTAGTTATTGTATGCCTTTTCATAATATTCATCTTCTGAAAATACAGACCCAGGCTAATGAAAACTTCTCATGAGCCAAGCAGTCTTCTCCACACCCTGTCTATGAAACATTTCTTAGGGAAACCCAACAGAAAGAAGATGATGGTGAAGGAAAAGAGCAATACAATACTTTGGGGCTACATAATTATTCTCTCAATAGTGTGCTGTGCTTCCTTTTTAAAGGGGAAATTTAAATGTCATAGAAAAACAGAATAGTGGGCATAAATTTTGCCTATGCTGAGAAGAGCCAATTAAATTTACTGACAATCAAGCAGCCAAATGAGTAAGCTTCTAATGAAATGCGGATGTATATATAAAGCAGTGAGCTCCTACATGCACATCACTTAATAAGGTAAGTGACGTGTCTAGGAAATATGTGTCTTCTCAGACAGTGACAGTTGTCACTGGTGTAATTTTGCACTGAGAGACCTTTGGCCTTTTGGCCTCCTGATTTTTTTTTTAAGGAAAGCAATCCAACTGGCATGCCATCTTTGCAATATCCAGACTGTTACCAAGAATTTGTTCTTTCTCAAAGGGCCAATATATGCCCCAAAATATATTTGCCTATATTAAGCTTTCTAATAAACAGCAGAAGTAGAATGAGCACCTTGCAGATTCAAGCTTTCCTCTGGTGAATAAACCCTCTTGAGGCCTTGGCTGCAGAAGAAAACATTAGTGATTTAGCCAAACCAATTCTAAATCCAGCCTCATCAATGAAAGCCCCTTAAACGAACAGTGTTATTTCAGAACCACGACCACTTTCTTTGCACTACAGCATTCCATCCAAGTTAAAATTATATAGGACACTTTTAAGCATAAATAACAGCATTCTTCTAAGATCAGTTACTAATTCTGTCTTTGGGAAAGCCTAAAGACTGGGTTTCCTTCAGTAACTCAGCAACTGCAAAGCAGTGGCTCAGCAACTGGCAAGATCAGATACAAATGTTTCAAATCAAAACACTCAAAATTTGTGGTAGGAGGGGCTCCTCACATCAGATATCAATGAGGTAAACTTTTGGGTTTTCATGATCATCTCATAACCGAGCAAAGTTGTCAGAAAGAGTGAAGTGAACTGTATCAGGCATATGGTGGCAGATAGAAGTACTGCTCCCTTTTATCATCAAAGCATGTGAATGTCCTTGATACATATCGCACAGATGATTCACAACTGCCAGTTAAGGAGCACATGGACAGCCTGAGAAATACTTCACAGCAGCCTGAACTCTAGAGCATACATTTGTCACTTGAGCAGAAGTAAAACTCTTCTCTCATCAGTACATGTAGCCCTGTTATTTTCTTGTCGGGTGAGATGTTACCAGGTCCAGGTTTAGACTCTCTTAGGGATTTGCCCACAGGAAAGTGGGGACCTGAATGCTTCACTCCAAAATATCCAGTTCAAAGGCTGCATCTTCTGATGAGCTCCCCTAGATGAGGAGACTTTCTCCAGTGAGCGTTTTTTGTGCATTTGAAAGATTTTCAAAAGGGAGATGCAAATACAGCACCCCGACTACAGGAACTCATCTAATTTTATCCAGTCGAGGGCAACAGTATATGCCCAGACAATGTAGCCACCAAGGGTAAGAGGAATACCCGTATCTGTGGATGATACCAGTCAAGAAAAAAGGAAGTGCCTGCAATGAACAAAAAGATCACAAGTGTGGTCAGCTCTGGAGGAACTTGCACTCATATTACAGGCTGGCAGGAGTCACAGTTGTGATGTCCGGAGCCAGCAAAGACATTCCCTAGGAGCCAGCCCTATCTGAACCCACAGATCCTGCTCTGCTGCTTAGATACAGCCCCACATTAGCAGCCTGGGCCCTGTGCAACGTGAGGCTGCAGTTTAGTGTCCAGGAATGAAAGAGGAGCAGTGCTGTCTGGCAGAGAAGTAAATGTGTCAGTGTAGAAAAGGAGTGCAGGGGGTTGGAAAAGGGCTGAAGAGTCCACAGAATGTTTGGAGGGGGATGTGGAAGGAAAGCACAAGAGACCTTACCACGCAGGCAGATTCTGGAAAGCTTTGAGAGCTTCAGAAAAGCAAGTTAACCCAGCACCATGGCTACTGTATGGAGCTGATGTCATCTGGCTGTGCATAAAAGCCTCCACTTTTTCTTCTTTTGTGCAGTTCCAGAATGACATCACCTCAAAGCACAACAACCTACCTTTGTGCTGCCGCACTTTCCCTGCTGGCTCCTGCCACACATCTCACTCCTCCCGCGTATGTCCCTCCTTTGCCCAGAAATGCTCCTTGACCTCTGCTGAATGCAAAACACCACTGTCTAGTCGACGAGAGCCCTTTGGGAGGCCACAAACGCTAGCAGCGCAGAGGAGCTCCTATTCAAACAATGTATAGCATGCCATACACCTCAGCAACCCACAGTGGGGCCTCTGCAGCCGATTTCAGCTGCTTTACAATGCTGTGAAAGCTGAATGGTGTGAACTGATTAGACAGACAGGGCAACTGTGGCGATTTAATTATTTTCAGGGTTGGATCCTCTTTGATGGGATGTACAATGGCACACGACTTAATCTTGTTATAGTCCAATATTGCTGTTAAATAAGTGGAGTGAAAAAGTTGCATTTATAGCCTCACTTATGAAGAAACTGCAAACATAGTTTGCAGTTGTACAGTCATTAACAGATTGGTTTGTAACTAGCGTGCATGCTTGCCTATTTTCTTTGTGACGTGCAAGCACAAGAGAAAAAACACCCAAAGCACATCCTGGCCAATGTTATTTCATGCAGAGGAGGGGGGTGGGAGGCAGCTGGAAGTGAACGTGCTACCCAAGAAAACAAGCACCACTAAATAAAACTAGAGAGAAGCCCGCACAGAAAACACAAGTCTATAGGAATGAGGCAAACTGAGGGCTGAATGTTTCCCATTAGAAAGCCCAAGTCACCCATGATTTCCCTGTAATGTATCTCCTGTTCAGTACAGATATTCTGCAGATGCCCCTCATCCCTGTACCCACTCCTGTAAATTAAAGCACATTTCACTAACAGCTCTTAGTTTCTGATCAGATGATCTTCTAAGGTATGCATGTGCAGAAACATCCACTGGGAAAGTGTTTGAGGAATTATGAGGAAATGCAATGCTTTTAGAGCTGTAACGGGTTATTTCTACTTAGTTGACATCAGGTGGCATAAGCTGGGACTCCATTAAACGTACAGGGAAGAAGGAAACCTACCTACCCAGAGGATACCTGGCTAACTTACCATTAACATGCCACAGCATCTGGAACCCACTTCTAGTGTTCAGTCCATCAGAATAAAACTCCACATGCAGGCTGGTCCCTGTAGTACTCCCTGCCAGTGGAAGAGACTGTCCACAGAAAGTGCCTATCAGGTTGGATTGTGCATCAGGCCCATCATAGAGCTGAAATGAAACAAAAAATATCCCAGTGAGTAAAAGGCAGCTTCCCAATTCTTAATGTTTTGTACAGGATGTCAAAGGAAAAACAGTGAGACTTCTCACACTGGCCACCTTTGCACAGCAATATGAGCTCTGGGGAGCATGGAAAGATTTGGATGAAATTATGATCAAATATAACTGCAATATCATCACAGAATCATAGAATGGTTTGGGTTGGAAGGGCCTTTAAAGATCATCTAGTTCCAACACCTCTGCCATGGGCAGGGACACCTTCCACTAGACTAGAATATGTCCTTAAACCTGGCTGCACACTGTGTACCGTAGGAAGGTTTTGCTGTTTCTGTTTTGGTGTGTATTGCGGGTTGCTGGGGAAGAAGATAAAGGGCAAATGGCAATGAACTGAAATAGAAAGAAAAAAGGGATGTCATGGGTCTGATGTGACTGTTCATCTAATATGCTCAGTGCCTCTAAACCCCTCAGTGACAACTCTACATCTTCATTTCTTTAAGACTACACTCAGATGATTTCAAGACTGACTAGCTTGTGACAGAGAAAACCAAGGAGTCAGCATCACCAGGGCCTCCCAGAATAGTAAGGAAAAACTGAAAAGCAAAAGCAAATTAAATCCTCTAAAACCACAAGGCAAACTTCATATGTGTTTATTTATTGTTTCATAATCTTATGCTAGCGTCCTGCTTGGAGAAGAAGTGGACTGAGCTATGCTTTCTGAACTTTTGTACTTAGAAACACTTAATGTTTGATCTCCTAGTCATATTCTACATGATTGTATCTTGGCAGTCACTGTGTTGGGAGATGTAGCCAACCTGAAAATCTTTCTGTTCCCCAACATAGGTGAGAAATCCTCCATCTCACTCTTAAAACATCACCACTCTAAAAAAAACCAACCCAAAATGAACAAATAAATGCTAAGGAAATATTCCTGTATTTAAATCTTGACATCTGCAGTTAGTCCTATCTGCGCATTTAAATGAAAACACTCAATACATGTTTTGATGGGGTAATAATGGATACTTAGAGTTTGTAAGCCTCTTTACATTAGTTGTCTCCAAACAGGTTTAAATGCTCTTTCAAATTCTAGTTTTGTTACTTTTTTCAAATCCAGTACACACACTGAATATGCATCTATGTTCCTCACCAAATATCCCAACGCTCAGACTCATTTTTCAGGGGTAAGGAGCTTAATTTTTGCAAAGCTGGTAAAAATGAGACACTTTAGCTAAACCGCCTTTGACTTATGATATCAGACTGACAGTGTTGTCAAGTTAGGAGTTGCTTTATTATTTCTACTTTTGTAACTATGGTTCTTAAAGTTTAGAAAAACAGCGACCCTTGTGCTTTTTTATCACTTTGCCACAGTTCATCTCATCTTCAGTCTCACAGACCACATCATCCTAACAACCCAGCAAATTACTGGCACAGAAACCATGTCTGACCATTCTCATTGTGAATTTTTGGCATGCTTTCTTTCAGGATTTCAGCAAAAACTTTTCTCTGTTCTGAAGCCATCACCGTAAAGTTCTTTCTGTGCAAAGAATCAAATCTGCGATCTCTAGAAAAACAGCCAAGGTTTATTTATCTTTCCTCGCCATTCAAATCTCTTTTCCAAATATCTCTGATTCCACTAGGAATTCTCCTACACTCAACACCCATAGTATGGAAGTATGATATTACAGTAAATATTTATTAACCATGCTAGCTACTAATTTCTGCACACATTTTCTAGCAGACTCACATATGGGAATGAGTAATTAAACCCTCAGGTTTTCTGTTCAAGATGTTGGTCTTGCAGGACCTTCGGAAATCTTGTTGTTGATTTAAGATGGAGTTGGGGCCAAGAAATCTACTCAAATGGTTTCAAATCTTCAAGCAGACAGTCTAGTTTGAATGCCGTTTTTTAATGAAAAATAAATTGGATGTAGTTCAGCCAGAAGTTAAGGGCAAATTGCATGAATAATTCTATGGTAATATTCCATGGCCTATTTTACAGGTGTTGACCATGAATCTTTTTGGTTTTCAATCCTCTAATACAATGAAAGACTCAGAGCATGGGAAATGTATTGGAATTTGAGAACTATCACTTCATTTAGTATGATTTCTCTAGGAGAAATCAAGAAAGTTTCTAATTGCAGACCCATTGCTGGTAGTTCTTGCAAAGCCTTAATCGAATGCGTTTGATAATAAGATATGAAACTGTCATAAGGATTAAATGTTAAGAAGTTGAACAACTATCTGTATTCTTTCCAAACATAAAGCTTGAAGGACCGCCTGACAGACAGATGAGCAGTCCCATGCCCAGCATTACAGTTATGACCTTCCTCCAAGCCAGGCTAAAAGCTCTACGCATTCTTTCACAGCTTAAGTTCAGCAAAATGAAAGTCAGATCCAATTAGATTTTTTAACAGTACTACTTCCTTTGAAAGCTTTGTGGTATATACTACTCATATTTCTGTGGCTTCAAGCCATGGAAATCTTACACCAGAAAAATATGAATGGCGAAGAATGAATCAATGTGGAGATCATGAATCTGTGCTCTGAATAGAAGCAACAACGATGTTAAAATACATTCAACAATCAGCTGTTACCTTTAGTGACTACAAATGAAAAAACATTCTAAAGAACTACGGACAAATCATGCCCAGAAACTTTCAAATCCAAACAAAAAAACCCAGCCTTCATGAGTCTCCTGCAACTTTGATTCATCAAGGGAGTGTTATTTTTATCTAAGACAGCAAATGTCACATTTCTATGTAGTTTCCCCTGAAAACAGTCCTTCAGTTTTTTGAAACACAAAGAACGGTTCCTATGGCAACCCCTTCATGCCGTGCTGCCCCGTGGGTCTGGGTTCAGAGCAGTTTCGCAGGAAATTTGAGTGCCTGGCCAGCTGTAATTCATTGAGAGAGGCAGAACCGCGACTGCTAGAATTACAGTGGGGTTTTTTGAGCTTTCATTTCTAAATGAAGGGAACAGCTGTGCATTTTCACAGGGCATTTTGAACTTCTCAAACCACATTTTGCTCTCACAAAAATATGGGCAAGTGAAACTGAAGCTGAACCCAGATCTCATGAGCCACAATTTCTCTTCTGATCTCTGAGATAGTGTTTCTCATCTAAGGGTCTGCTTTGTCAGCTGTGCTATCCTAAACTGCTGCAAATCGAGAGAAGGTTCTTCCCCAGGCTATATGAGGCAAGGTATTCCCTTGAACTGTGCAAGACAATTGAATTTTGGAGCAGTTTATTAGCCACTACAGTACCATACTGAGTCTAGGAACTGGGGATTGGGCTCCCTCCCAGCTCCTTATTGGGAAGAAAGCGATTGCTCCCTTTTCTGTGTAGATATTTGTTTTGTAATGTATTTATTTGTTCAGACCTTTTAGCCTCCATCAGAAAATCTAAGGGCTTCATAATGATTTTGGCAGACGATCCAACAGGCAAAATATGCAAACAGCTGCAGGACATGTTCAGATCCTTAGCCTCCTCTCTTTAACTAAAGCAATCGCCTAGCAGCACCCAGAGCGTTCCATTTCATCAGCCTGCACCCCGGCACTGGGCCCAGGCGGGGATGCAGTATGTTCAGACAAATTATTAGGCATGAGCTCAATAACTGTTACGAGAAATGACTTATCAGGCTGCCTAGGAGCAAGCGTATAGGCTGACACAAAAGTAAAAAGGGGAGGTATTAGCTCTCTAAGGGATGAAGCAAGCTGTGGGACTGCCCTGCAGCAAAGTGGCAGCTGAACCATCTGCTGTACATTGGAGTGGGGCTGGGACAGCAGGGCCAGCCAAGGCTGCAGGAAGGGTTTGGCTTGGGTAGCTCTCCCAGAGGAGACACCCCGGTCACCAGTATTACATTTTGGCTTTTCTGACTCTTCAGCCTGGCAATATGTTGCTGACACCAGTAACCACGATCTGGAGGCCACAGCTGTTCAACTCTCTTTGGAGGAGCAAAGCAAAGCGGCACGACCTGTGTCACAGAGAAGCTCGTTGCTAGAACTGGAGCAAGGGCTCAAGGACTGAGCTGACTGGAAAATGGAGTTTCTTCTGTGTAGAAGGAAATAAAGATCTCTAACAAATGTGAGGAAAGAAACTTTGAACGTGTTCCATTTGGGCATACTCAAAGCAGGGACATTTTTCTAGGTGACCGCCTTGCCAGTATTATTTCTTCTTGCACAGTGAGACTGGCAGAAGCCTTCCAGACAGGTAGTGGGACGCTATCTGTTCAGTTTCCCTGGCAGAAAACTGATATTTTATTTTTTTTAGGGCAAAATTTTGGTTTTCTCTTGGAGAACTTTATTTCTGTGAAAATGTATAGGTTTTTTCATCAGGAAAATCATTATAAAGGAAAAACCCCAGCCTAATGTGCTCTGGAAAAAATCTGCTTACATACATTAGTCAGGCATAACACATAGTCTTGATCCAAAGGTGATGGACAGTCTTCAAAGACAAACTTTCTGTTTCATATGAGGGGGAAATCCATCCTATGAATACTGACAGTTCTCATTTTATTGTACTATAAATAATTCTATTATCAGATGTCATTAATTCTTTATATAATCATTCAATAATTCTCTCAATTTGAGTCTTGAACCAAATTGTTTGCAGTCTGAAAGCCTTTTCACAGGGACCAGCAGCAACAGCCCTGGGCTGTATTTGAAGAACTGAGGAAAGGATGTTGTGCCTTGGATTAGACCAGAATAGCTGCAAGTGTCCCACCTATTGCTGGAGCCTCTAGGACATCCTCGAATTGCTATTCTGACACACACAAGTATCCCTTTCACACACACAAGTATGCTATTCTGATACACACAAGTATCCAAAACAAAATGGGATTGTTTTGACTGATCTAAACACTAGAGACAGTGATTACAGGTATCTGAGCAGCTCTTCCTGAATGGGTCGGATTTTGGAAAAGAAATTTTGATGGCATAGCAACAAATATGCTACCAGAAAACAAAATGAAGCAAAACACAGACAATATAATCATCATTCAAGTAACAGGAGGCACTTTAAAGTGCAATCACCAGTAATTGTTAAAGCAAGAATCAACACAAATAGAAATAATCCATTTCCAAGCAATACATTTCCTTCTAGAAGAACTAGAGTGCAAGCTTAAGAATCTGCAGGTCTGTCAGCCAGAGAAAAACACCAAACTACAGCTCCAAGATGTGGCACATTGTGCTAGCTCAGCATCACAGCAACATAGTTTTCATAGAAACACAGGCAACTTAAGACTTTGATCACCTTACTGTGGAGCCTTGTTACTTCTACACAAACAGGAGAGCAAAAGAAGGTCAAATTTGTGCTTGCATGATGAGAAGTGTTTGCAATTGCCACTGGAAAAAAGCCCTCCTTAAGAACTTATTCTAAATAATGTTTAAATACCATTATTTAAATACGTTTATGCCCTAGATGACCTTTAATAAAACTCCTTGCTCTGACCACTGCAGGCAAATATCTTGTCTCCACACAATGACACACTTTCACTAATTAAATATTTTATTCCATAGTACAATGGAGTTTGACATCGTGCATCACAAGACATACAGGCACAGTGGTTAGTCTTGCTGGGATTCATCTAACATATGGAAATGCACAGATGTCTAGTTTTTTAATAGTAGGAGTTGTATCTGAGTCTATGTTTTGTCTTGTAACCTGAGCCTGAAATACTCAGAGTCCTTCAAAAGTTTCAAGCAAAGTTAAATTCCACGTTGGACTGCAGTGGTATTTTTTAAAAAGGATTTTTCATCTCTTACATTGCCACTTACTACCTTCTCAAAGAAAACAAGAATTTCTAACTACAGGCAAATCTGCTCATTCCTGCCTTTCTAGGAAAGGTTTCTTTCTACAAATGATATAAAACCAATAATTCTCTTTAGCAAGTCTCTGATTTTACTGTAAGAATGTAAGAAATGCACGGTGTATCTTTGGATGAAATTTTAAAATTGTTTTAGATATAGGAATAGGAAACAACTGCTGTTTAAGAAAGGAATGCCTAGGAGACATCCACCTAGTCGGTCAGCCCCAACACCTGCACTCAAAACCTTATTTCTTCAGCAAGATATTTTAAATTCCCAAGCCTGTATTAGGAGAGCACTTCCACCTAATCAGCATAGCTGTCTGAATGGGGAAGGTCTCCACCACCTGCAACAGGGCAGTTCTGGAGTCTCACCCATGCACACTGGACAGAGCAGGCTGAGCTGAAAGCAAGGCAGTCCAGTGCAGCAATGCATCTGAAAAGCCTTGCCTTTCTGCTAAGCGCTGTGCGTGCTTTGACCTCAAATCATGGCTCCATTGCCTGGCTGCCCCAATGTCCTGTTCCTGACCCTGTGCCTCCCCCTGAGGTACAGACAGAGGTTTGCTGTCATGGCCAGCATCCAGATGCGTGCCTGAAGTGTCTCTCCTGTCTTTGCTGATCAAGGGGCTACCTGGGGATCCACGTCCTCGTGGCAGTGGGGTCACATGTGCCTGGTCACCAGGCTGTGGCTATTTTGGTAGAGTGCCTGCTTTCCTCAGCACCTCAGAAATTGAGGCGGTTCCTCTGCAGCGAGAATCCACTCACGGTGGAGGGAGCAGAACTGCTTTTGAGCTTGGAACAATAATATTTCCAAAGTTATTCTTCAGTAGAAAGCTGCTTACTGTGGGAAAAACTCTTTACTAAGAGATGCGGCTGTGCCTAGGGACCACAGCAACTGGGGGGATGAAGAAGGTGCACCTGCTCTGCAGACCCCAGGGGGGTCTGAGCAGTTTGCAGCACTGCTGACTCCTGTGCAGGGCTGAGTGCTGCTCCTCATGTGCTTTGCCAGCCCAGATGAACTGAACTGCCAGTGCAAGCAACATCACACCGCCACCATCAGAGGCCTGAAAGGGAAGGATCCTCTCTGGGAATCCCCCCATTTGAGAAAATTTAGATCATGCAACCCATGGCAACTGAGGAGAGCTGCAGCTTGATCTCGGCAAATGAAGAGGGGAGAAAAGGAAATATTCCTGCCTCTTGGGCTTTCAGGAAAGCAAAACTGTGTGCTCATGTGAACAATGGGAAGAAGAGGGATAAGATCTTCTTCAAAGTCCTGTGTGGTTTTCCCCGAGCTGTCCTGGGGCTTCCCTTTGATGAGGGGAAGCCTTGAGCAATTCAGATGGGGTTTCCCCAGCCACCATGTAATTGCATACTGTGATGCCTGTGCTGAGTGGGATAAGCCACTTCATTGCACAGTCTCACAGGCACTGGTCAGGGTTTCCAGCAAAATTTGGAATACAGGACAACAGAGGAGAGACGAATCCAGCTGCAACTAGATGAGTCCCAAATGCCCTTTCCCCAACAAGAGGCATGCACACTACCATCATATGGTAGTGTTTCACAGTCACTTCACTGTACAGTGCTTTTTCCTGAAGGTACAGGCAAAGTCACACTGCTCTGAGCTGGCAGGGTGTGGAAAATGCTGTGTCCATGAAGGTCTGACTTATTTTGTGAGTCCAAGAGCAGAAGAGTCTGTGCTGGCTTCACTCGTGCTTCTTGTCATCTGACGTTTCTGTAGGCACCATGCAACCCTTTCATCACTGACAAATTTAGCTGTCTTGAGGGGTAGGGGGTTATGCATGCATTTGTAAGTCTGCTTCTAAGTAACCTTTCAAACAGCAAAGCCAAAATGTACTTTGATTCTGGCAGTGTAGGCAACTGGGAAAACAAAAATCCGAGCCCTGAGCCAGTCTTGTCTAGGGTGGGCAGGTTTTTGGCCTGACACTCTCCTGAGTATCCAGATCTCTCATTGAAAATCAGTGCAAGGGCTAAGATTTCCCTGCGTACCAATGGTGAGGCCTGCCACAAAAAAACAAGGAGAACCGTTGCTTTTATCCTTACAGTCTTACACTGAGGGAGTTCTTGTGAAGGCCCATAAGCCCCTGAAGGAATTCAGGGATGGGCTGGCGTGCTGCCAGTTTGCATGGAAATATGTTAATGGATACCACTGCAGTCTGGTCAGTAGGCTGTAATTTGATGTCTGTGTGCAGAACCTGGATGGGTATATTTAATATACCATCTGCTTCCCCAGGGTGATGTACTATGGGTGACATTTTGTAAATCAATGCATGGCCATAAGAAAAGCCACTCTCTGTGGTTGGAGAATTCCTGCAGCACTTAAAAAAGACATACTCATAAATAAACTGTAATAATGTTAATCTCCTAATATGGCTTAAGTATATTTATTAATCACAAGTACAAAAGGGAGTAAAACTAGAAATAGGGTAAGTGGTTTGTTTTCTTCTATGACAAGCTAATAAAAAGAAGAGGATGACCAGCTGAGTGCAAGTGACAATTAGCTAATGCAGTATTTCCAGATGGAGAAAAAGGATATTATGGCACATCTCTGGAATGCTACTGTGGTTTTAAAAAACAAACAAAAAAAAAACCAAAAAAACCCAGGACATATCCTGTTACCACCAGAAGAAAATGAAACAGTTCTCAGGAGCAGATGCCATATTAATTACCGTAATCATTTGATAATATTCCACAACTAATGGTGAAATGGTATTTTGACCACTCTGAGCCTAATTGCTGAAAGAGTCTGGACTGCTTAAGTACACTGGCAGTAAGCAAGCGAGGAAGTGCTTTATTCCAAAGAACTCTATCTGCCCTGCAGCAGAAGGAAGGCTACTGCTGTTATTAGGCAGTTGTTTGCCCCCATATGACGTTCTTTTGCATTAACCCAATAATTCCGGTCTTGCCACTTGACCAACAGGCTGCACAGACCAAAGGGGTGAGGCTCAAACAGAGAGCTCTGAAACTTCTCTTGCTGCATGACACAATTTTACTATCTGCTTACCAGGCTGGTGGCATCTTGTAAAAGGCTCGGCAAGGTCTTCCCTGTACTTATTAAAAGCAGATGCTAAACAAACTGGACTTCAAGGGATGGTTGTGCGTTCTGACCAGAAGAATATAGAGGGAGATCGTTACTGAAGAACAGAAAGATTAGTGTTTTTCAAATGATATTTTTCTTGGATAAGGAAGGAGTAAATTTCAGTCCTACTGCAAATTTCAGTCCTACTGCAAGACTCTCATCTTTAGGGCAATAACATGACATTCTCCTTATTTATAAAATAGCTTTGCCTCTGTGGAGGTTATGTTCTGTCATACTAAATAAGAAGGTAATTCATCATTAGAGATGGGGAGTCAAATAAATGCTTGTTCAGCTAATAACCTGGTGAATGTAAAGGAAGGAATGACATTTCTATGTCATTGTTTGCAATATCTCATTGGCTACAGCCTGATGACTCCTCTAGAAAGACTAATGTTAGGTTATTAAGCCAAGCCACCGCATGCAATATAATTTAAAGACCATCTAATCTAATTAGGTAGTGAAGCATCACTAGGAAACAGTCCGCTATGTGGTATGCCTTGGTATCATATCGTTGCTACTTCTGTACGTCTTTATCAGAAGCAATTCATCTCCTATTCTTAAAACTTTGCTGTAGAACTCCTTCCAATATGTCACACACCCTGGGACCATTACTAGCAATGAGCCAACATCCTCTGACAAGCCATGAAACACCACACACTGCTCATTTGTTGAGAAAGTGCTCATATGAGATTCATGCCAGAGACTGACATTATAAAAAACTGCAGTTTTGCCTCCCTCCCACACTGCTTTTCCTCAATTTCTGGCACCTATGCACAGGGGCAGAAAATTGCCACCAAGTCAGAGGAACAGGGCTTTTTTCTTCCTACTTGACAGAGGTATAAATTGTTGCACATGCTGAAGCGGTGGAGATGCAGGTCCTGCCTAGGCCAGACTGAGTCAGAGTCACTCAAGGCTCCCTGTGGAGAGGGAAAGCTGCTTACTTACCATGAGTAACATCAGCCAGCTGCTGCAAACAGCAGTCTGGCTCACAAGAAGCTTCCATGATCAAAGGAGAAAAGGAAATAGGTAATGCAATACATGGCTGACTTCTCATTGTACTGCTGTGACTGCATTTCAGTCTGGGACAGCCATGAACTGCACTTACACTTACTTGTACTCTTTGGACACCTGACTATCTTTTTCCTTGTCCTGTATTTGAAACAGTTACTTGCTCTAAGTTATGATAATATCTTTGGTAACTGACAACCACTAGGAATACCTGTGTGTAGAAACTTTTGGTTTTGTCATTACTCTACATACTTAATTTCTGACTCCTATGTGGACTAAGCCAGGGAGCAAATAACAAATTAATATATTCTATCAGACTGAATTAGTCATGAGGCAAAATGCTCTTATATACTACATGTGGGTTTGGGTCAGAAGTGTAAATCATATTTAAACACGAAGCTGAAGAACAAACCCTTTTCCAGTGTGGAGACTGGGACCAAAACCACAGTGTCCAGCAGGCCAGGTCCAGAAGTACTCAGGAAAGCAGCTTGCCCAGTCTAGCTGTTCTCACCCTACCAAGCACCATGATTTTCTCCTTCAGAATCCAGAAAGATATTTTAAAAAATCAGAGCTCTAGTTTGAGACATTTGCAATATCATAAAAATATGTCCACATGCATTAAATCTCTTTCTCCCACTGACTTTTAAAAGCAGCTCTGTTTTGTCTTTTTTTTTCTCTGCAGCTGTCATTTCTGGATTGTACTCTGCTCAGGCAAGTCAGGTCTCTACCATAACACCTCTGCAACATTTAATTTTGTCCTTCTCCATCGCTTATCACTTTCCCATATTGCCTGTACCACCACAACTGTGATCATCGCCTAGTCCAACCTAACAGCCAACTCTTGCCCTGCCCATCCCCAGCCTCCCAGCAAGCAGCAGTAAATATTGTCACCAAGCCTGCCACCTGCTAGCTGCCATGGAGCACGACGTTGCTACTGTCGGGGCAGTCACAGAGCTAAGAAGACAAGTAGGCTCTTGCTGCCTGCTACAAGGGGCTGAGGTGTGAGAGCTGCTGCCTCCAAACCCAAAAGGAGATGGGAAAAAGGGCACCTAAAAGCTCCTGGGGTAAAAGAGCACCTGATCAGCACCAGTGGCCACTCCAGTTTGTGAGTGCAACTGCATGGAAACTGTCTGAGCAGCAGCTTCCCATTTCCTCCAGAAAAAACAGTCCACACACCACCCCCTGGGACTACAGCGATCAGGATTATATCTCTATTTCTGCAGTGTTAGACTCAACCTGGCCACCAGAGCTTCCCCCTTTTAGGCCTCTCTGCAACAAAAGAATCTCAAAACTACATGTGGCAGAAAAGTAATTTATCTTAGCTGAACAGCTATGAGTCAGGATTTTTTTTATTAACCTTTTTTCCAATTTGCAGTGACATCAAACTCCACATGGATTTCAGACAGAAAAGTCCCAAATATCTCGAGTCTGCTTAGAAAGTGAACTGCACACTTGTTACAGATGATTCCCCCTTTCCCCTACACCACAGAGCGCTCACAGCTCTGCCAACATGCTCCCCTTTCGCAAGATGTAGGCTGGGAGCAAGCACTATTCAGTTCCCTGGCTGGTTCAACCTTGTTCTCTTTTTTACACTATGGCACATATTTGTGCATCATGCAACAACCAGATGAGAACATCTTTTCCAAGTGGTGTTTCTTAATGGCATTTGGAGGAAGATTTGTAAGTAATGTCTCATGAATTGCAAATTAAAGCCTCCTTTCCACAGTTCCATGACTCTCTTTTTCCTTTGCATTTTCCTCCTTATACCTCTTTTAGTCTGCATTTTATTTGATCGGAAGCACTGAAAAATTGTTAAAATTGTTAAAAACAAAGAGTGCAAGTATTTTTCTGCACCCTTTCTCCTCACTCCCTCTGATACATTTTACTTCTGTTCTTTTAAGTGCTTTGGATCAGATCCTTGCCTCTGGCACTATTCCTCCAGCCTTGACTTATGTCTAGAATAGAGTCTTCTGGCACGTCTTGCTCCTCACTGCCTGGCTACTGTGTGCAGAGCTCCTGTTTTTCATGCATCAAGGGCTTAGGCATCTCGAGACTAGCACTGGCCTCTCCACTTGGCTCCAATTTCTCCTTCTCAGTCTCCTCACAAAAATGAACCAGAGTTTAATAGTTCTCAATACAGTGCTCCCTTGTTTATTTTCTTCACATACATATTCTTTCCTTCCATTTCTGGCCACAAAGAGAAGAAAGCTGGAGGAACACCACTTTTACCAGTTTATTACCAACTCTGAGCTGTAAAAGCTGCCATAGCAAGGAGGTAGAGGGAGCAAGGGAGGACATCTAAAGGGAACAGAGTAGCCCATCACTAGGCCTGTTGCTGGACCTTTTGCAAGACCCCAGCATAAGTAAGTATCCCCAGAAATGTGGGCATTATTCCTTAGCCCTCTCTGTGGCTGTAAGTAGTCTTCTCCAACAATTCTCTAAATTTTAATTCCTCTTTTGCAAAACCCAAGTAGAGCACAGGGGCTACAGGCTGGCACCCTGTACAAGGGTGAGATCTGAAGGATGACATTGTAGGCAGATGATTATAGTCCTCAGTATAGCAGTGATATGACTACACTCTACTTCCCACAGTATGATGTACAAAACTGAGAGAAAATATCTTTTCAGTTGTCCTAGAAATAGAACTTTTGAGGAAATCAAAATAAAGGGTATTTGACTTTCGATTAACTGGCCAGTTTTATTTGGCTAAAAAGTTTTCATTTAGTTTGTGGGTAAATTCAATTTCCTTCAGTCCCTTTAAAGAAGCAGATTAATTATGAAAAGGAAAATATAAACGGGAGACACAGCAACCCTCCCTTCAAAAATGTAGAAACAACACATTTTAAAATTTTTGAATATTCTCCACTCCTTCTCAGATAAAAACAAGAGGAAAATAACTGGGCTTACGGCCTTTTAGCGATCAATTTACTAATCTCAAGATTTCTTCTTCTTTACATAAAGCTGGAATCATGACATCTCACTTCACCCATAAAAGCCATTGAGTGCATCTAATCTAGCATGGTAGCTAGACTCTGTAGCAAATCTAGGCACCTGCAAAGTGATTCATCCTCCCTACTGCAGACACCTGTCTTAACACAGGATGAAGTGCTCTCCAGCAATGTTTCACTCTTTACTAATCACAGAGGAAATAGGGACAAATCATTTGGACATAACACCTGAGTTTTAATGGCTAAATTTAGATAAGATAAATTTCCCCTTGGTCTTCCACATCCTTACTGTTTTTCTTGATCCATGAAGACCTGATTTTTCTTGTTTCTAGAATTTGGGTACATACCTTCAAGAAGTCTCGGTCACAGTCAGATCCATCTTCTAAATGAAAGGCTGTGAAGCTATAGTTGAGTGTGTTCCCTCTCGTAGTTTGGATAGTCCAGTTGCAGTGCTCGTTTAACGGGTAATTATTTGGATAATTTAAACTTTCCAATATGCCATGGCTACGATTAACAGTCAGTACTTCATGGCAAACTGAAAAAGAAGTGATAAATTATATTTGTGCAGTGCTTACTAACCCAGTATGTCAAAAAATTATTAACTGAAGTTACTGATAGCATTACAAGGCGAGAAATATTTTTATACACAGATTAGAGAAAATAACTCATGCAGAAAGAAGATTGTGACCTATTGAAAAACATATTGCATCTATTGAAAACAGACTTTCCAAACTTGAATCCTTCAGCTATATTTTGCCCTTCTTTTCTGACACTTACAGACTCATCAGTATATGTAGTATGTATATTTTTTGGCAGTTTTCTTTGATTCTAAATACATGGTTGTTCCTGAAATGTGTATTCTCTCTCTCTCTTTTTTTTTTTTTTTTTTTTTAAACTAATAGTAGAAATTTGCCCTGTCACTTGAAACAGTTTGGGGAGGGTGCTCAACAAAGACTAATGGATTAAAGCCGTTTATTTCAGCAAACTGCAAAAAAATTATAATCCCTGGCTAAAACAACAAATGGAATGTACACTACGTGTATTGGGGTTTTTGGCTCCAGGAACTGGAATTGATCATGACATTCTTTAAAAAGGAGCCATGATTTTCCTCATGAGTTATCCAATAGCATCCTAGCATAAGAACAGGACACTCACCTGGAATAATGAGAGCTTTCCTTCAAGTGCAGAGGAAATGAAAAATAAACCAAACTAGATGAAATTACAATTACAACATTAGGTCAGTGAGGCTCATTTTCCTGTATCCACTTTTCACTAAAGTCAGAAAATATCAATGTGAGCAACGCCTCGTCTGGACACAGCATACAATGTGTATTGGGAGCAGACCAATGTAATGCAGAGAATAAGTGGGGGGGGAGGCAGGGAGCAGGACAGGCTGTTTGCTCTGTACAGCACATCTGCCCGTTTTGAACAGCAGATATAGCTGAGATTCACTTGCAAAACTCTTTTATTGTCTGTCACTAGGGATGATACACCTATCCCCTGCAATTTTTTTTTTATATTCTTTCCAAATTATTTACAGAGCAGCAAAGTCTGTGTTTTCAGGACTTCAAAATGCTCAGGATACCCACCCCTGAAGGTCAGGGTCAGGTGGCACGGAGCTTGTCTGCAAAGCTACACTGAAGCATACAACCATTTGAAAGGACAGGATGAAGAGCACAAAATGGATCCTGAAGAATGCAAGATGGATAAAAGCTGCTACCCCCTGCCATCAGGATTTTATTAGAAACATAACAGACACAAAGGTGCCTTTGAATGTTCACTTGATACCATGTTTTCCTTTGCAACGTTTTCCAATCAATCACCACATTTCTTTCATGTACATGTAAATGCATCTGGCATCTAAGCATCCTTATTTTATAACATTACTTCCTACATAATTTTAGCTTCTGGGCAAGCCATTGAAAGCTTTCTCTGATACATCTTCAGGAATTAAAAATGAATGTGAAATGTAGATCACATTATCTGATAGCTCAGGTTCTGCATCTGAGTGCTTTGAAAGTGCTCTTTCTGTTTAATTAATGAAAGAGGAGGAACCACCTTTAATATATCTTCTAAAGTTTGCAGCCTGAAAAATACAAGGTAGATGAATCTGTGACATCTTTAAGGAATGAAGGAGCCAAAGCTCCCTCACTATTCTAATTGTTGTATGGGCCATGTGTGGATGAATAGCTTTGGTTTTCTTGTAATCCATTTACTATTCGCCAAACCTAGGACAACTTAATGTCTATAAACCTACAGCAACCCCTATCACTTCAGCATGGCATATTTAGTGTACGCAAAGATGCTTGCAAATCATTTTGTATGTGGTGAAAGTCCATATTTTCCAATGTGCATTTAACCATACATGCTACAGTGTATTAGGAGAAAAGTAAACACCAGGATGATATTCAAGGTTATGACTGGAAACAAAATAACTTTAATTTGTCATGTATCTTCTTGGATTTTTCTTCAAATGTTAATATTCTGATATTTCTGGGGTAGAACTATTTTATCAAAAAAAGAAGTTTGCAAGAAAAATGTGACCCTTACCAAAAGATATAAAAAAATGAAACTTTTTGAAGTGTTCCAGGTAGGCTAAATGATCCTAAGCACCCACAGTGATCCAGGATGGCTGCCTCAGAAGCAGGAATAAGAGCAGAGAAGCTTGTTCTATCTGCCTTCTCTTTTGAAAAGTCAGGAGACTGAGCGAGCAGAAGAGAAAGAGCAGTCCAATCTACCCTGTTACAGATGTTCAGCACTTGTTATTCTGAGTAAATCTGGAGTGGCAAGTGCCACCGGTGCAGGTAACAGAAGTAGAGCCACCTCACCAGCTTTCTTCTAGGGAGTAGATAATCTCCATCACAGGCAGATGGGCAGATAATTTTTAGCACTCTGTTCTGTGACTGTAGCACACTAGAGAATCTGGGTCAATAATATGCTCTATACATTGTCCTCTGCTCATGAATAAGTAAGATCATAGGCTGCAAGAAGCAGTTTCAGGAACAGGCCAAACTGTAGAAACATGTTCTCACCTTCTTTTACTTACTTACCCTGTTTGTATTTGGCTAAAAAACCTCCACCTTGCAGATTTCTATCTGTCCTCAGTTTTACATACATGCTGTCTCCACTGGAATGGATGCGTTGCGGTATCTGATTCCCACAAAATTTACCTAGCTGTTTAGCATTACTGCTGTTGCCATCATATACCTTAAAAAAAAAAAAAATTAATAAAGCTGATAGCATTACAAATCCAAGTAATTTCCCCCTAACAAATGTCTGCTTAGGGAATTGTTACTGGGTATACAAGAGGTTAAATCCTATTTCTGCTCAGAGGAAGCCTGACAGGCATTTCAGAAACAAGCAAATCAGTGGAAAAACAGGAAGTCAGTAACTGAATACTGGTGGGTTTTGAGGGGCTTACTCACCAGGAGGGGAAAACTGCCCTTCATTTAAACTCTGTTAGAAATATGCCAATAATTTAAGCAACAATTAAAATTAAAAAATTGGGATTAATAATAGGGTTATTAACACTGTTGTGCTTTTTTCCTTGTAATTTACGAAGAGAGCATACTAAGGTTTTGGTCCAAAACACAGAAAATTTAAAAGATATAGACAGATTCTTGTTTCAGTGGCCTTTCTATCTAGACATACATGCTTTTCTTACCAGCAGCTACACAAACACTGCTGTCTTACCTCTCACTGCTCTGTGATACGAAGGTAGCATATGAGCATGGAGCTGTCCTATGCTGGGTCTGTTGACTTATGAATATTTGCAGACCAGGGCAGCCATGTGTTTTCCCTTGCCTGTATACTCATCATACCCAGCTGCCTCCTGTGGAGCAAAGTGTCACAGGGTACTTACTGCAAGGTAATCAAGGCTGCACCTTGAGTCATACTCTAGATGGAACTGTTCAAACTGGATTTCAAATGGGGTTCCTCGGCTTCCTCTGAGCAACCAATTGCACTCTGAATTGTGGTAATACGGCATAGGGTAGTTGGGAGACATGAAGATACCAGAAGCTGTCACCAAAGTCCCACCACAACCTGAAAATGGCAAAGAAACCAAACCCAACATTTAACACCTAGAAGAATAGAAAATTAGACATGATGCGTGAGATTCACGCTACTGACCTCATTCACATGCCCTGAACATCTTCATTGATGCCCTAAAAACCTGCATTTAGCCAACAGTGTTGTAAGCAGAAGACAGCCCACGGCACCTAGAAATATTAACTATCTAATTTGAAGAGTGCTCCTGATAGATAGTTAATCTTAAAATAGAAACCTCCCATTAAATTCTTGGTTACTGCTTTCCTAAGCATATGAGAAAGTTGATGATACATTATATCTAGGGAATAATATATCCTCCCTGTTGAGAAAAAGAAAACCCAAGAATCAAGAAAGTTGTATACTTGATCTTAACAACACGAATATATGTTGCTATATAATTAGCAGAAATATTTTAGAAGGTGGGAAACAGAAAAGATGTGGGGGAAAGAGTGAGAAATTAAATACAAATGAAAGATCAAAAATGAGATGTGTAAAATGATTTTATACTTGATATGGTCATTTTACCTGCTGATGTATCATCCCACTCTGCTGAAAATCCCCTTCTTGTGAGAAATATGTCACTTACAAACTTTATCCACAGCTTGTTACTATGAGAGATTATAACAGGAGGCAGGTCTGTACCACAGTATTTCCCAAGAGGAGGAGAAGTTTCATAGCCTCCATCTCTGGAATGATACAGAAGAAAAAACTTGGGCAAAGAGAGAAGCCATGAGAACTGTTACAAAAATTAAAAATCTTGAGATTCTTTCAGGCCTGGAAAAGACTAATGCTGGCTCTTCATCTTCCACAGCAATACAGCTACCAAAGACTGGAGGAGCCCTGATACTTGCAAGTATCAAGCACCTGCTTGATGAGGATGTCCACTCTCTCATCTCAGCAGCCTGTCCAGAGTCCGCCAATACAATGACATACTCAGGAAGTGTCTCAAGTAGACTTGATGCTGCAGAGGCAGGACTTTCTCTGTATTCTACAAGGTTGTAATCATTGGTGTAACCAAAGGTAACCTAATTTGAAGAAATAAAAGTTTGCTCACTTCTCATTGTTTAGCCTGGCACAAAACCAGATGAGCTGACCTGTAAAAAAACCCATGTTTATTTGCCACCACACAAATGGGAACCCATTTCTCAGAACTGATATGATGCAAGTTTTGAAATATTTTCTTAGCCTTCAGATAACCCTCAAATAACCTCCCTGTCCTCTGTGTGCCTTAGTATAGCTTCTATGAGGACCTGTTCCGTGATCTTCCCAGGCACAGAGGTGAGGCTGACAGGTTGGTAGTTCCCAGGGTCCTCCTTTCTACCCTTTTTAAAAATGGGTGCAATGTTTCCCTTTTTCTAGTCACCAGGGACTTCACTTGACTGCCATGACTTTTCAAATGTCATGGAGAGTATGTCACAAAACAGGCAATAAAACTCTTTGTTTCTGCACTAAGGAAAACAACCAGAATGCAGTGCATGGGAACACAGTCCACATACTCCACTTGCTCTGAGAACTGGAATTTACCAAGTGGGAAAGCTGACAATGGAGCAGGATGGGAGGAGAAGGTAGTCTTTAAAATTCTCTGTTAAGTCCTTTTCCCACATTGACAGCACAGGTGTATAGTTAAAACTACAGGTACTGAACATGCCTAAGTGGATTTGGACAACTTCCATGGTGATCAGTTATAAGGACAAGAGAAATAATTAGGCTTGCCTGATTTCTACATAATCGCTTGTACAAACTTTACTCCCTTCCAAGGTGAAGTTGGTGAAGCGCAGCACAATCTGTCTGTTTATTCCCACTGTGATGGTGTATATGCACTCTGTCTGGACAGGGTAGTTATTAGGATAGTTTGGAGATGTCAGCACACCAGTTTCAGTACTGTAGTTGTATGAGCACACTTTAAAAAGAAAAGAAACAAGTATGAATTAATTTAATATGTATGCTAAATTAACAGGAAATTTCTATTCCCAACAGAGGAGCAAAAACCCTGTGCTCCTGTGCATTGTAATTCTTCCTGGTCACATCTTACTGCTGAATGTCATCACTATAAACTAAAACCAGAATCCGGCTTTTCCATGGGATTTCTTATATTTGAGTTGATTTGTTCAGCTTTTACCAGAACACTGTGTCTGTAATAAATAGGCAACGTAAGACTAGTTCCAGCTGCCTAAGTTGGCTTTGACCCAAAATCCAGGTAAGAAGAGAAAGGAAACTGAAAGAGATAGCTTGATCAACACAAAAGGTATGATTCCTGAATTTCTCAAAAGCAGTGGTGGTGGAAACTGAATGCAGTCTCTGGCTATGAGGAGATGCTATATTGTTCTCAGGCACTCCCCACAATCAATCCTGGGAGATGGGGCTTTTATATCTAAATTTCTTTTCCCATTTTCTGGGCCATAAGCGACAATCAGTTGGAAAATAGTATAATCCTTAAATTGTGAGGATAAAACAGTTCTACTTATGGTCTCATACTAAAATCAGCTACATCAATTCTTCTGTAAGCACTGTAGATGCTTCTTGGTATTACGAGCTGGAAAGACGAAAATAGTGTGGACTAATGCTGAGCCAGAACCTGAGCAATAATTAAAAAGCAGCTCTTTCGAAAGCACAGACGTAACGACTAGGAATATAAGTATCTGCTACACAGTGGTACATGAGACATTTTAGAGAGAACAATTGTGTATTAGTTGGTCAGAGTCTGAGTAAGGTTTGTGATCTGGCTGCAGAAGGGGCAAGAAGAAATGTGATCCATGTCAGGTGTTTCGGTTGAAATAGGGAATCTTGATGCCACTGCACAAGGTAATGGCGACATGTCACCTGGAAAAATGTGGATAACCATGGTCACTGATATTCTGGAAATCAAATGAGAACAAGTAAGACAGAGGTTGTGGAGACAGCAGGCAAGAGACACTAGAAGAACTTGACTTGTTTAGCTTAGCAAGTGCAGGAGAACAAAAAAAAGATAAAAATCAAGAACCCTGAAGAAAAGAAAATTAGAATATCCTCTCAATGTCAGTACAAGCTCTGAAGTTAAAAACTGTCCCTGAATACAGATACACAGAAATCAAGAGAAAGTTTCTACCAGGAACTGAGTTTCCAGGGCAATCATCCAACCAACATAACCGATGCAGAAAGGGGGAAAAAGTCCACTGTTTTTTAAGATACAGTTTGATTAATTTAATTGAGAAGGAGATCACACCATGTAGTTCTTGGGAAAAAAAAAGAAAAAAAAAAAAGAAGAGAAGGGGGACATAAAATTTTGGCCTGGATTTGATGACCCTAGAGACTCATTCTGGTCCTCCCTTCTCCTCTTTCAGGTCCTACATGTTACAAGTATAAGAAATGCAAGTACATTTCTTAAATACTTTCTATCAAATAGGCAGGATTAGACTAATTACAAAGCACAACTGAAACAGCAAGCAAAATATTATGATTAACTTTACGTTCATTTACACTGGTTGCCACAGCTGCAGTGTAGTAATACTTGTGCTTAACACTTCAATATGCATAGTGATTTAGGATACGTTACAGTTCAGGCCCTCCATGTCTAAGGTTGGTCATTTCCACGTCTGTTCTCTATCCATTGTATCTACTAAAATGCTTTTGCTTTTAGCAGTGTCTTTTTTAATGGCATTTTTTTTTCATTCTTGGTCACCTAGAAGTCTTCTGTTGAAAATGTTTTCTGTGGGATAAATATACCCAAAGCTAGCTACCAGACTCATGTTCCTAATTCATCACAAAGAGAACAAAGAAACATGACACAGAAACTGCCCAACAATTTTCTGCCATTGGGTTGTATTTTGGTATTGACAAGTCAAAAAGCTTTCATGCACTGGTTTACCTAAAATCATGATCTACTGAAGCCTTTCTCTAGAATTTTAGTCATTTGTGTTCCATCACAGATATGCTCTAATGTATGCATATAACAATCAGATTAGTCCTAGTCACTTTAAAAACCCTGTGCTGCTTTATAAATCCTTGTAATATCCTTGCTGTGCCACCAGGTCCTGTGGTGTTTCATGATATGTAGGCCTTATCATCAATCCCCAGATCCTTAAGTTATACAATTTCTTGAGAACCCTGCCTGCAGGGTTAAAAATCTGACAGAAATGGGACCCAAGTTTTTCCTAACAGCTCATTACACAAAAAGCAATAAAAAAGTAAAATGCAAATGTGTGTATATTTATTAGGTTACTTATTTTTAACTAATTATTTCCTCCTGATTTTGGAAGAGTATGTGCCTGACTCATGCACACTTAATGGTTAGAGCTGTTGCAATACTGCCATTCCTTATTCACTCAGAAGCTGAGACCATGAATACTGTCTCTCAGCCTGGAGAATATTAAAATTGATGCACTAGATGAGGGCCCTTAGGGTAAAATTAGCAACATGGAAGCCAAAATATTATTATCAGCCCTCTTAAGAACAATTTCCACAGAACTGTCCAGGTTCCTTCCCTCACCAAAGTTTGCTTTCTTGAGAGTAATCCATACAGAAACTCATACCCCAAGTGCACTGTTTTAAACTGAATGCTGTATACTGCTCTACACTTCACACAGTCTTCTTCATAAGCTAAAGGGGATAAATACAGAAGGTGGACCAGTGACTGCCTTAGAAATGTCAGACTACTGGCTACAGTGAAATAAATCCAAGTGTAGATGGAGCACACGCTGCTGTGAGGATTAGGAAAAGCATAAATGAACCCACGTTTTTTCACAGCCAACCCTCTTCTGGTAACTGGATTCATTTGTTGTGTTCTGCTTTCAGCAGGAGAGCTGGCACTCCCCTTTGCACTCACCTCACTAACACTGCATTTGAGAGTGTGCTTGGGCAGTAATAGTTCCTTCAGTGAAAACTGTTAGCAAAGTTAGCAGGAAAAAAGTGCTTTCACTCCTTTGCCAAAGTTCAGAATGCAGGACTAATGCCATAAGGTGATTATTATATGCCTGGAAAAAATAGGAATTCAGTTTAGTTTGAAGACACTTAACGCAGCTCATGAAAAACAGGAGGAGGCGGCAATTGCCAAGGTCAATCGCACATCTTGTCTTGCCAGTGTGTGAGGTTCTGAAAGCTATTCAATCTGCTTTCTGATTTTGGTACTGAATGTGTTTGCTCTTCTGAAAAAAATGCCATAAATGGCAGTAACCCACTGTAATAGACAACAGTGGAGAAAAATGCCAGCTTTTGTACTGCTCACTCATGCAGTCATGCATCCTGCAGAAAATTATATCCATGTTTTTTCCCATAAAGAGATACTCATCAGCTGCCACAATTCTAATTAATCAAAAATAAAACTATAGTGTTGTATGGAAAATGGGAGATTTCTTTCAATCTCACTCTGCCAAAGCAAAACTGGGATCCCTAACAATTAGATCTTTATGTAATACTATGCATGTTTGGAAAAAAAGGAAGAAACTATCACATGAAGTATATGCCTCTCCACAGGCAATGGAAAAGCACATCTGCATTTCAGGGCCTTCTGTTACTGCTGCTGGCAGATGCTAACAGGCTTCATTTTTACCAAGGCACACAAAGGTCCTTTGTAGCATTTCAGACCCTAACTCCTTAGAAACACTGGGTACAGCTGTTCAAAAAGAATCTCCAACTCTCTTCTGCTGATTCACACATAAACACACATACACTAGAGTCATATACACATATATAGACATATATAAGCAGACTAATACCTGACCAAACATAACCTAGTTATAGTGGCCTAACAAGTTGTCAGTTGCCAGCTGATTGAGCCTTTTTCCTGAGGCTCAGGATGAGCTGAGCAGTTGCCCAAGATGCATGCAACACTTCAGCTTTTTTTTTTTCTGTCTTAGCTCAGCCTTGTTCAATCATGCCCTGTATCTCTGCACACACATTTGTCAGTCATTACTTTCCATTCTTGTCTTTGCTTGTTCAGCTGAAAAGACAGGCAATGTCCTCCTAATAATTACTGGGTTCAGTCAGCAAGATGGGAAGTGAGATCTCAACTTGTACTGAGCTATCAGTAAAGAAGAAACACAAATCCATACATCACTTTCAGGTGCACTTTTAAGTCCATGGGTTCACAAATGTTTTTCTTTCTTTCCTCATCCTTCTCAAAATCTGACTTCTCCAGTCAAGTCATTGCCAGCTAACATATACCACACAATGAAGCTACTTAAAACTGAGTTACACCTCTTGATAAATAGTATCATTCACAATTCAGGATGATAAGGAGGAAAAATCTTAACTTTCACCAAAGCCAGAGAATGCCCAGGAATGAAAATTCTATCATGAAGACAATCCGCTAAAATCCTTGTAAGGCTGACTTTTCTCAGCAGAAAGGATGAAATTAAGCCTCTTTAATGAAACAAACAAATGAGAAAAAAAAGAAACAAAAAAGAAAAAGAAAAAATCCCCCCTCCCCTCAATTCAAAGTAAAACAAATAAATTCCTGCTTACTTGTGAAGAAGTCAAGGACAACAAAATACATACACAAACTCTTGGGCTATTCCTACTGGAAAATTGTGGTCTGGATCTTTCAAGACCCTGAACAACACTCCAGGAAAGACTGAGCCCTTTCAAAGATTTTTTCAACAATTTTACATGGGTTCTTTGTGGTGTGGTCAGCCACGATGGGCAAAATAAACCCCTAAATTCTATCATAACACTTGTATGGCTATTGTGACATTCATCTATCTGGTATTTCAGTCCTGGACTCTAGGAAATAAATCCAAATATTACTTTGCATTCTATGTGACTTTCCCCTTTAAAAGACAGAAAGACAGTCAAGAACTAAGTAACCCAGCTACAGATAGTTTAAGTGGTCAATATACATTTTAAACAACTGGTTATCATGTGAGCATGTTTGACTGAAGGATTTCCATTTGTATTGCTGCATTATGAGCTATTTGCAAGCTGGCAGACTGTTAAAACAATTGTTTGCGCTTTACGGACCATGGCCGTATCTCATAGCAATCAATTTTTTTGACAGGAAATATAGCTTTGCCATTATTTTCAGGCTACTTTTCAACTAATTATTATAACACAAATAAACAATACTAACAAAAACATTCTTTGCTAAGATGCATGATGAAGAAAATTAGTGTTGTTATACATGTTTTTTTCTATTACTTATCCTTTTTTTTTTAACTCCTATTTATTCTTTTTCTGGGAGATAATCTTGTCCATCTTTTCAATAGCTCATTCTCTGTAAAATAACTCCAGGCAAAAGTCTATTGAAATGTCTAATATGAACCAGAACAGCTTTGACCAGTTCTGATATTGGTTACACTCTAGCCGGCTAAGAAAACAGCTCAAAAATATGAAGGATTCTTACTGCACAAGAAACACTATTGGAAACATATTTTCCTTTGCAGAAAAATGAAAATAGGCAGCAGATGTAAAGAAAAAAAGTCCATTTACTTGGTAAATCTCTCAGATATGATTATGTTCAGCAATTTGTTACCTTAGTGTAACTGGATATACATAAGATGAATATCAGGCCTAAACATCTCACAGTCAGAAAACTAAACTTTATACGATTTCAGGGAAGTGAGGAGTTGCTTCTCACAGCAAAGTCTACATACACACATGTGTTTGCCTTCTCTCAGGCCACTGAAGCTTCAAAACACTTTATTCTTAATAAAAAAGGAATGTTAGCAGTCCAGTATTTATGACAACTGTATAGTACTGCTATGCTTGTTCTGGGACCAAAAGAAACAGATCTCTGTAAAGAAAACAGATCATAGTGTCAACCACTCTCTAAATTTATTACTCTCAGTTTCACCAGTTATCTGTTTCTTTGCCATACTTACACAAACTATAGTGGTTGAAACAAAAAAGCATTTATTCTAGAGATCATAGTTCCAGGTCTGAGTGAGAATAAATGGAGAGTCAGTCCAGTTTAGCTGAAGAGTAGTAAAGATATCTGTGTTAATTATGGGAAAAGAAAATCATATCTGTTGTTTAGAGTTTGGATGAAGATTTATATAGTTCTTATTTCATATAAACATTTTATACAGTTTCTAGTTGGTAATAGCATTGAAGAGAAAACAGAATTGCATTTTTAAGGCATAGTTTAACCCATTCCATGGACAATGATGATGCAGTTTGAAACTCACATGATGCATATAGTAGTGCTTTGGATGAAAGATGAGAAAATACAACCACCATGGCGGTGGTAAAAGAGGGGAATATGGAAGAGAGGAGGCAGAGCAGTGAAGCTGGACAGCACAAAGATAACTAACACCACCAGAGAAACAGATAGGGTTACATAGAGAAATATAGATTCATGTTGAGTAAAGAATATTTTGATTGATGAAATGTGAGAAAAGCTGCTATAAGAACAGTTAGGAAGGAATCAAATCCACCCACGAAATACTAATCTGATGTAAATTAAAAGAAAAAATCACATTAACAAGCAACAATCGTATTTACCGAAATTGCAGTTTGCAGCTGCAAAAGCAGGCTCATAAAAGACTGACTTCATACAGCTGATAATTTTACAATTTCTCAGTAGTAAGAACTCAGTTTTCTAACTACAGAGTCTTTCCTGGAAAGATTTTTAAAAGTAGAACTTGGGGTTTGGCCTATTATTTTCTAACAGACAGAAATTTCCTCCTTGGAATAGTTCTCATTAAATCTTAATTGTTTTTATTGGCTTTTTCGCTTCCATGCCAGATAAATCAAGTATGAATGAGGGCAACTGAGAAAATGGATTATGTGGATTTGTAAATTGTCTGGTAGTGAATAAAGACACAGTGGCAAAATTTGTACCAATCTCACCTACACATACACTTCAGAGATTAAATAATAGCCACATTTTCCAAGCTGTCACGAAGAAAGCAGGTTTTTTTTCACACGGTAGAAACTGGAAATTTTGCTGGTTGCAAATAGGTTGGAGAAACTCAGAAAGTGGGAAAAAAAGAATTATTAAAGAAACTAAGAGCAAACAATGAACAGCCATTGGTAGTTTATGGCTGCATAGATGAGTACTGTGAATTTCTTATAGTCATCTAATAAATCCCTTGTAATCTGCATTCACACACACAAACCACCTAGAAACTGGTTAACATGGATACACAAATAACCCAGCTACAAATGTATTATCACTTTTACCTTTTTTCATTGTCTCACTCTGCCTCTTCTGTGGTTTAATTCTGCTAGGCAGAACCTGTCCTTCTACTCATATAAATCCTCTTCTACTACAGATCTCTGTTTAGCAGTGAGGGGAGCAATAACAGACCCATGTCTATTGCATCTATGAAACTGGTAGTTACAGTCTTTCATCAAGAGGCTGCTTTTTCAAGCACAGCTCAGTCACTGCTAAAACATTCTCAGTGCTGGAGAGATGTGCAAACGCTGGGACAGGTATGGTGGGTTCAGCATAGTTTGAAAACACAGATGTGCTCCCACGCTGGAAAACCTTCAAATCAATTAGAATTTGAAGTAATTTCTCAGTTTTTCTCTGCCTTAGAGAACTAAGGGAATGAGTGGCCAGTCTTCTCTTCAGTAGTCTTTCCCCACTGATGTATGTCTTGGCCCCTTAAAAGGAGATAGTTAAAGAACAGACTTAAAGCATAACAGGAACCTTGAACTCTTGTGGAAACAGAAACATTGCACTCTGTCGTAATGAAAAAACCAGCTTGTGCTTTCAGGTTATTTTGCTGCTTTACCAGATTTCATCCTATATCACCCTTCTCTGCCCATCATCAATATTGAACCTCAGTATTGGCTAAATTAATTTTTATGGCCCCTGAGAGTCTCCCATTCAAGTGAGTTGTCCATGATTGCTAAGCTTCCTAGATCACATACTCAGCTCAGAGCACACAAAGCAAATTCAGAAAATACTTTTCCTAAATAATTCATGCAGTTCTGCCATGTCAGCTCTTACTGGGTTTTTAAAGAAAATAGCAGTCTTGCTCACAGAAATTGCTTTCTGCTTTCCTAGGGAGGAAGAAGTTTGTGAAAAAAGCAGGATACATAAGAAGGGGTAGGAGAGGCACCAGACAGTCTTCTGCTAACACAGAAACTAATGTTCCTGTTTCTTGTAGTGGTTATTTACAGTGACAGCTGAAAACTTTTAATTTGCGTAATGAACAGACTGACATATTACCTTTTGATGCATCCAGGGAGATATATTTAGCTGAGAAGCCCTCAGATGCTGTGTTCTGACTGGTCACGAAGTACAACATCATCACATGGCCACCACTAGTGAGAGACGGTGGAACTGATCTCCCACAGTACCTGCAGCAAAAAAGATGCCCTAAACTGAATGGCAGTACCTTATGAAGCGCTTGTATTACTGGAAGAGGATTCAGTTTTCCTGAGAAGTTTGAACAGGTATGCATACACAAATCTCTCCTTTGGATAATACAGATCCCAGCCATACAACCTGTATCATGGGACTAAATAGCACATACATGTACAAGGGTGCAAATCTAACTTGTGTGGCAAAGTGAGAGAAAAAAATGTTCATCAAGTTGTCAAATTCTTACTGAAATTATTCCGTGCTGTACCTACAACATATTCTGTTCTTCTGTAGGAGTCAGAGTGGCTCGCCAAACACTAAGGTTGCAAAACACTCTCCATCATGAGAGTCATTTGCTCCTTATTTTCCAAAACACTGCCATGTCAGCCAAGTACTTTACAATTTGTGGCTGCAGCTGGATACTGTTCCCAAGTAGTTCAGATGTTCCTGAATTCTAGGGTGGCAAGAAAATCCTGTGTATACCCTAACTGGAGAAGGGGGAAAACAAAAAAAAAGCTTCCTCCCTAAGATAAGATCATGTATCAGGGGAAAGTGAAAACAAAATCCTATAAAATGCAGATTTTGTGTTAGTTTTTGCTGAGATCCAAATGCACATTGTTTCAAGTAATCTTTCTTTCACTTCTGCAAGTATTTCAAATCATGTCTTTTCCTGGGCACAGATATATTAATGCTTTTGAACTTATTTCCCATAAATCAAAATATTAACGGAGCTGGACAATGCTCACTATTGAAACCCGTCCTTAAAAAAAGGCATCCTTTTGACACAAGTTAGTTTATCCCAGTATAGTATTTATTAAATGTGTTTCTAATTTGATGGTCAAAGAAAGCAAGTTGCCTTTACTGTCCTAGGCAAAGAAATTGCTGCTGTTGTTTCTGTAATGCAGAGAAATTAATCTATACACAAAATTTAAGGAAGCAAACCAGATGTCAAGATCTACAGAACAGTGCTCACTCTACAGTAATTCACCTCTGTAAGCTAATGGACATATTTACCTTCCCAATTTTTGCACAGTGCTGTTGTCATATATTTCAAGATAATCCCTTCTGCAACTATAATCAAATGCCAAGTTAAATGAAGTGAACATCAGGCGGATAAGGTAGCCGGGCTGAATGTTGATAATCCAGGTACAGTTAATACCATGTGGGTAGACATGCAGACGATCAGGACTTGTAATGTTTCCTTCCGGTCCAGTGAGAGTCTTTCCACACACTGTAGAGATTTAAAACATCAGGTTAAATCATATATTTATAAGAAAGTTAGGCACTTATAAAATCGGTTACTTCTCTTTCTGAAATTTCAGTCTTTTTTTCCTCAATGCATACTATACAATAACTGATTCAGAATTTATCTCCCATTACACCATCATAAAACTTGATGGCCAACTGTTTTCGGTGTACAGCGAAATTTGGAAAGTCCCAACATTCTACAGAGAACAAAAAAATCCTTACCTGTATCTGATGGCCGGTACTCAGCTTTGAAGCCAAGGTTGGTAAGAGAGGAAGCTCTGAATTTGATATAGAGATTGTTCCATGTAGATTGCACTGTAGATGGTACAGCTGTACCACAGTATTTCTCCAAAAGAGGAGAGTCTGTGCTGTTGCCATCTCTGACCTGAAGAACAGTGCATTCAAAATATTCCATAGAAATTTCTATTACATTAAAGTTTTAAGCATAAATGAATTCATAAGAACCATATAAAAGAAATCCTTACTAAGTCAAACCCTACCTTTCTTCAGCATGGTTTCTACTACAAGCACATACAATGCAACCTTACAACTGCCAGAGAAGCACTCTCCCACCCAAAGCATGCCAGACAGAGCTGAGATATTACACCCTCAACAATAAGTGGCACATAAACCTCCAAAACCAGGTTTGTCTATTTAAAGACACCTGATACTCATCTGATTATCAAAATGACCTTATCATCTTTGGAGAACCAAGAAAAAGTTTAGGATCTAATTATGAACCTGGAAAAGCTTTTATAACTGCTGTGACGAGTGCTTGCCTGTCAAGCAATTCTGCTTTGGTGGAGATAAGAATGAGAAGGAACATACAGATAAGAATCTATCTGCTCTTCATAGCGTATGTGTATCATTCTTTACCTCAATGTAGTCTGAGTCACAAGTGGTTGTATTTTGAATGCCGAAGTCGATAAAGTTAAGAATCACCACTTTGCTAGCTGGCTGGGAGATGATCCACTCACAGGTCTTTGGGTGAGGGGACATCCTGGGGTAGTAAGGTGAATGGATAGTGCCTGCTCCAGACAAGAAGCCTCCACAGGCTGCCAAGACACACCAAGAATCAGTATTTGTGATGAATGGTTTCAAGGAATGTATAATGTGATGCCTATCAAATATCATTATGAAATTAGAAGAAAACTACCCCTAAAACTCTGTCTTCTTACAGCATCTACCACAGATCATCCAATTAGTATTAAGAACATATTTAAAAGAACATATTGCTGTAAGTATAGCATAAACATGCATGTACAAAGACCAATCTAACTGTGCCCAAGAAAACTAATGGATTTGACTCATTTGTTTCACAGGCACAGATAGATTTGCTGGTGACTAAAAATTAAAAGACAGGAAAAATGAAAGTAAAAATATTTAGGCAGAATTACAGCTATATCATCTTTAGTATGTTAGTGGTAAGTGATTTATCATTAATAGAAGCAATGAGGGGTGCATTTCCAATCATGCTAGGAGGGCCAACTACAAACCTACTGCAGACATTATCTTAGTATTTCTAAAAGTAATAATAAATATATAGACTCTTTTTTTTCTTTCCTTTCTTTTGAAGTTTGTCTTAAACCCATTAGATGGATAATATAGCACAGAAATGACAAAGTGTTCGAACTACAAACAGTTCACTGTGCCAGTCACCAGTTTCACTTACCAACTTGATAAATGGCTCTGAAGCTAGCTCTGTGCACTGAAGCATCAGACTTGAACTTGATCCATAGACCATTGCTGGTAGAAGTGATTGGAGACATGAGTGTACTATGACAGAATTTGCTAATAAGAGAAGACATCTCACTGTCACCATCTCGAACCTAGTCATCAAAGAGAAAAAAGAAAAATGTCAGATCATAAAAGCTTTGGGATCTGATATCCAGATAAAATTATAATCTCAGAAAAGCTGCTAAATAACAAAAGGGCTATTTTACTTATTTATAAAAGGGGCAAAGAGCCATCACAGTAATTTGGCATGAGCACATGATTTACAAGAGATCTAAGGAAAATTGGATAATCAGCACAGAGGACACACACACACGTTACTGTCACAGGACATTAGGATGAAACAGATCTCCGAACCACAGCTTTAGTACAATTTGGGCCTATGCTTCCAAAAGTGACACCTTTAGTATGAAAGAGGCAGGTAAAGTGCTCACCAGTAATAGCTATGAAGTTTTTGCCAGCACTAAAATCTGCTTGGGAAAAAAGGGGATATTTGTGATTTTCTTGCTCTGGCCATGAAGCTTCTAGTGATATTTCAATGGCACTTCTTCAGAACAAGCACATGTCCCATCACACCCATACATCAACGCAGCCAGACAGCTCACTAACAGGAGGTGCAACTCTGAGTCCCTAAAGCAGTAAAAAGGTATACTGGTATTTCTCCATTACTTTATCTGAAGGGTCCAATGCATGATAATGACAACGAAGCTGTATCAGGGAATCACCTCCAGCTTTTACTTTCTCCACTGCTACTCTGCTGACCTCAATCAATTTGCTAATCAAAGGAGAAATGTATCTTTTGTGTTTTCCCAGAAGCTGATAATCAATTCTGATTGTCAAGGAGACTAGAAGGGAGAAACATATTTGCACCCCGAACTTCAGGCCTTGAACCTGAGTAAGAAATAGTAAGAACAGGTGCATCCGGGGACCAGGCAGAGCACTGATATAGCCAAGGAGCTCTGAATACCCTCCGAGGTGCTCATCTCATTCCAAGAGAGCAGCCAACAAGCTGAGGTCCAAAAAACGAGTCCTCTGCTGTTTGCCCAGGCAAAAGATGGAATTATTCTCCCAAAGATCCTCCTGAACAGACCAGCTCTTTTCTGCTGTAAAAGTGGTGGTAGCTCATGTAGCTGGAGCTGCTTTTTTTAAATGCACCTATATGCTGTTGACCCCAAAAAAACATTCCAGAGAAATCACTGGCAAAGCCAGGGACATCCGGCTTTCAGGTCCCCTCTCACCACCTCTTCTTTCCTCCTCAGCTGTACTCCTCCATCAGCTGGGAGAGAAGGCAGGGAACCCTCATCAGTGCCCTCAGCAGCAGCTGGCCTGCTTGCCCAGCTTTGGCAATCTCAAGCTGGTGAGATGGCTTTCTGAGTAACAGATATTTTTAATTTCCCTGGAACCTGAGTTTAAGGTGACAGAATTTACAGTGGAGCAACTGAGATCTGAAGTTGTACCGGAATATTTAGAAAATCTTTGGACAGCAGTAAAAGTTTCCAGAACTATAGTTCCCAGGAGCTTACATTTTTTCTTGAGCTGATTCTCCTTACATTTTTGGTTTATAAAGCCCAGTGAGTAGTGACAAAAATAACAGGTTCTCTGAACCATGTAAGTAATGTCTCCTATTGCCAGTTAGAAGGATGGCATGGAAAAGGAGCTGTCTTGGCTAACACCTTATCTCTGCAGCACCATGTCACAGTCCTTCGTAAACAAGTTTTATTGTCTCTAGTTTCTTATTGCAGATCCCTGTTCTCAGGCCATTCCTTCCTTAGTAAGAGACTAAACATCCCTCTCTGAGCAAGTGCCTGTGAGCTGTGTCTGGTCCCTGTGGAAACTCTGCAGGTTTCCTGGTATCACCAAGGATGCGAATAATCTGCACCTTTTCTAAGTGACTAATTGTTGTGAAGTGACTCTTAAAGTAACTTAACCACCCAAAAGCTGTCTCCCTAGCTGAACCTCATTACAAAACCGAGCGAGACAGTATTTTAGCAAAGCATATGTTGAAAATCAGGCCTTGATAAAAGAGCACAGTGCTTTAGTCACACCAGCTGTCGCAGTCAGAAAATGTTGGTCCCATTTCTCTGCTCTGGCCTGAGCCACCGAGTGAGAGGGCAGGAAGAAGAGGACAGAAGCACAGGGAAACTGAATGGCTTGTGACTGCTCAGCAAACAACGAGGTAAATGCCTTGCTGAACTAATGCAAACCCGATTGCGTTCAACAGAAATGGTTTTGTTTCTCTGGCTGCTGTGAATTTAGCTGCTGTTCTGCCAGCAATTAGGCAAGAGGAGTACCAGGCCAAACAAACAAAAGCTGTCTGTTTTCATTAAACACACTTCCCCTCTCATTTCAGAAATTAATTACACTTCATTCCAACCAAAGTCTCTGAATTAGAGGAGGAGGGAAGGGAATGATGTCAGCACAATAACATCTTTTAAAAACAGATTAACTGCACGGAGCTTACAGGGGCCTATTCCTCGCTTGGTCAAGAAGAGATTAAACATAAAACCAAGCCCATGTTGCCACTTAACTGTGTGGCCAACAGTGCAGGACCCAGCTCTGCGCTGGGGCTGCAGGGTTTGCTCCTACCTGCTTCAGCTGTGGCAGCACCTTTGCAATCAACTGGGTGTCTGCGCCCAGTTTGTTTTGCTTCTGTTTACCTCTGTGCGGTACAGCCACAGCTTTATACAGACAGCAGTACCCAGCAGTCATTCCACATAGGATGAGGTATTTATGACTGTATGGAGAAATGCAGGCCAGGTACAACAGCAGACGCCTTGAGATGTGGCAAGTCAGAGCATAGCACAGAGAACAGGGATGGGGTGACAGAAGAAGGAGCATAGGCCACTGACTAAAGAGCTTACCAAGCCCTGAGGGTGCCACCAAGACTCACTGGCCCAGCCTTGCCTCCCCCAGCCCCCCACAGCCTGCCCAGGCCCAGGCCCCCATGTCAGCCTCCCAGGGCTGCGAGTTGCCACCCCAGCGACACAGCAGCAGGGCCAGCCTCCAGCTCTCCACAGCCCTGCGCAGCCTGGCCATGGGCTCTGCTGAGCCAGGCTCACCCGCACACCCACGTCCAGGCCTGGCCGCCTTCCATCCCCGTCCCCAGGGAGGTGCCCCCTCTGCGCTGCCCCTCCAGGGAGCCCCCAGGCCCCCGGGAGCCCCTGGCCCACACAGCACCATGCCAAACCTCACTTGTAGTCAGATAAAGAGACGCAGACCCTGAGCTGGACAAAACTGAGTTTAGGGATAACAAAGAAAATGAAGAAATGGCATCTAGTGTACTTAAAAGGCACCCTGTAGCAGTAAATTTGGATGTAACGTGAAGCTGCAGACCAATGAAGACAGAGCTAGGTGTAAAAGCAAACACAAAAATCACCTCAAGCTAGTATCAACCTTACTATTGTACTATTACTACATTTTCCACATAGAAACATTCTAACTGTACTAATCTTTTTTCTATAAGAATTATTATCCAATAACAATTATTGAATTAGACTTGTGAGATTTCAGTTATGCTAACAATAAACTCCTGGCTTTACTTATGTATATATGTACATATGTATGTATATATACATACATATATATATGGTGTACTTCCTTTTTGTGCCAGAACAAGGTTCTCCATATAACACCATGACTCCAGGAAACGCTGCATAGTGGCTATGGCATTATTTCTGTTTTTCTTGCTTTTGGCATGCATTTACCAATGGTCCAAACTCCACCTTAATCGTGTACAGTGAATTAAGAATTAGTGTTAAGCTAGATGGATTTTCTTGTTCTCTTGTCTTTGCTTTGTTCCAAACGTACAGTCCTGCTCTTTTAGCCCCTGTGACTTTTGGACTAATAAATCAACATACTTAGTCCTTTGATTAACACCTACTTCTGCAGTGGCCCTTGGGACCGAAGTTATGCAGCATGGTTTTGTACACACATGTAATCAACCTTTCATATCAACTGATTAAGAGAAGTCACCTCAATATAATTTGATGAACAACCAGTGTGACTCTCCAGCTCCATATGGGTGAAGTTGAGGTATATTTTTTCATCCTCTGGCTGTCGGATAATGTAGATGCATTGTCGTTTGTTGATGTAAGGGTTAGGCCAGAAAGGGGATGTGATAACCCCTTCACTACCCGTGTAATTTCCTCCACAACTTGGATCTGCTATATAAATTAAAAAAAAAAAAAAGATATTTGCAAGCAAGGTAACTGTTTCAGTTTAGACTGCCTCTGTACAATGGCTGCAAATCAAAGAGGATTTCTGTATTATTAAATAGCAAGTGTTAATTACATTCATTCTTGTGTTGTTGGCTATATCTTGGGAACATCGCACACCTTCCAATTCACCGATGCTGAAGTCTGCTTACCAGGAGATGTTGTATAGACAATGTGGAAGCCTTTATCGGTAACCAAGTCATCAGAGTGAAAGTGAATCCATGCATATGGACCAGTGGTTTGGAGTGGGGGTGGAGATCGCGTGCTACAGTATCTACCAAGGACAGGGTCTTGTGGAAGAAGACCATCTCGAATCTAAACAGAAAGATACATCAGTGTTTAGGATTATTAAATACGTACCAACTGTGAACAGTACCAACACTCTTAGTTACCTCAGGGGTCCCAGGTGGGATATTGTAGATGGTGGGTGGAGGGAAAGCTCCCTTGGAGCTTTGGAGGAAGTTTCCTCCAAACACATAGGAACCAAGAAACATACCCACCAGCATAGCTGTGATGGTGCTCCTGGGAGAGTCATCAAGGGTTTTGTGAAAGGGAAAGTAAGTTTCAGAAGATCTACTGTTGAACTGTTTTCCTGAAATCACGCTCTGCATTGCACAATTTTGGAGAACATGCTGTTCCGAACCAGCCTCTCATTTCTATAACTGGATACTGGTGAATCCTATAGCCATCCCCTTGCACTTCACAAAAAGCCCTAAGCTCACACATCAAGTCATGGACTGTACTATAATAAGAATCTATTAATCTTAGATCCCTTTCTCTAATAGTTTACTATAGAGGAACTGTAGAATGTTAATTAATATTGATAATATACAGTTGTGGGCTTGATTCTGGGGTGGTGGGTTGGCTGATGTGGATAATGTACAGCTGTGGCTTGTTTGGGCTAAGTAGCTAAATAGCACTGA
>JAVJGI010000050.1:72635229-72691288 GCA_035590275.1 Ibycter americanus | reverse complement strand
CAGCTGTGGCTTGTTTGGGCTAAGTAGCTAAATAGCACTGAGGAGCCTGGAAGAAAAGGAGCACTGGGTGAAGAGAGGAGACTGGATGAAGAAGAGGCCAGGGATGTAGGAGAGATGAGGAGAGGCCCCAGGAGAAGATGAGAGAAGAAGGGGGCCTGGATGAGGAGAGGCTGGCTGGAGGAGAAGCCAGGAACCCAGATGCCGCAGAGGCAAGAAGCAGGGTGGACTGGCCTGAAGAGGATGAAGAAACAGCACGGACAGTAGATGACCTTTTGGAACCTTGTGTGGGAAAGCCTTGCTGCAGCTGGCTAGTTTGGCAGTGCAGCAACAGTTTACCTTAGGCTGATTAATTCTCTGTGGGTTGACGTTTGACAAGGAGTTTGGAGGCTGAACTTTGTAAGAAAGTGAAAGCTTCCCACCAGGTATTTGGCCTGAATCCCATCCTCTTCAGTTGCTTGACTCCCACTGACTTCAATGGAGTGGGATCTCATCCCCTTTCTGTTATACTGCCTGTATCTGAATGTGCATTGATGACTGGAATAAGTAAGTACAAATGAACATTTCAACCCAGGATTTAATTTTCAACAGTCCCCTTCTGTACATACAAAAAGTTTTGAAATATCTTGTTTTGCAATAACATAGCCATAAAATGCTGTCATAATCCACAATTACACTTTACCTCTAAATGGTCATAACTGCAGTTTTCATGGTGTTCTAGGCTTAGTGTGCCAAAAGCAAATGTGATGAGGAGGCCAGGACTGGTTGAGATGGTCCAGAAACAGTCTCTGTTTACAGGATAGTTACCAGGGTATCCTGGAGAGCTTATCGAGCCGTAAGTACCCGTCAGCTCACCACCACATTCTAACAGAAAAGAAACATGGAAGAACAGAGTCTTTAACACTGTGGTATCAGGGCAGGTCAGATGATTTCTCCTGTGGTTCAAAACCAGGTAGCATTTTGGGAACCAGAATGAACTCAAAACCAAAGATCAAGCCAAACAAACCAACAAGTTACTTCTTTCTGTAAATTTTACAATTAATTCTGCAACTCAATTATAAAAGCAGAACTCCAAATATTTCCTGATTTCCACAGTAAAAGAAAGATTCTTTCCCAGTTATGATGGAAGTATCTTTAGGAGAATGAGCAAAAGCACTGTTTTGGATTGGATTTACAAAATTAATCTGAATTTCTGTACTTTGTAAATACTCTCCATATTTCAGCCTAGCAGAAGAGTGTTTTTATTTAAAATGTTAATTACAGGGAAGACTATTTCATATATCTGTAATAAAAAAAATATCCCTATCAGCATTAATGGTTGGGAATAGTACAGGTAACTTGTCTGTTATACCTAAGAAATAGCTAGTTTAGTCACATCTATACCTCTCTCCCTCTCTGTTGGTTTTTTTTTTTGGGGGGGGGGTGTCCCCCCCAAAATCTCTTCTCACGTTTCAGTATCCATATTTTTCAATTAGTAATTATCTATTCAATAATATAAATTGAAAGGAAAAAACCTACCAAAAATCACATTAAAAGCATTCCAATAAATATTTCTGGAAATACAGAAACCGTTTCCATCATGAATTTTCTATACTTTTTTAACTCTATGGTTCTTTCAAGACACAACCCAATGCACAATTTTGTTTACAGACAATACACACAACATTGAAGTGAGCTTGATGTTGCACAAGATGATTTGGGGTTTATATCTAGAAATGCACTGCCAGGCCTCCTGGAAGAATCACACAAGTGGCATTACTAAGAATTCAGGCAGAAATGTACAGCAAACCATGCCAAAAAGCTCACAGATAATTTAAAATCAAATTCCCAACAATCTATCATGTTTGGAAAGCATGGTTCGAGCTCTTTAGCCTCTTCTAAATTGTCAGTGGCAAAAAAAGGTAACTTGCTTGTTCAAAGTACTAGATACTTTTGTGAGATAAGAGAACTGATTAGAAGAACGGCATCTCCAGGAACACGTGCTCTTTGGGGGATTCCTCACAGGAGGTATAAAACAGCCTTAAAAAGCAGCAAAAAGTTATTCATGCAGAGGCCTAGAGTTGGAGTTTAAATATTTTAATGTGACATATATGTCTACATTTCAGCCTCACTCCTTAGTAAAATACTGTCCTACCGCTCCTAATGTTTCCTAATCAAATGAAATAGCCATCCATTTTGCTCCAAAGCCACAAAGATGCTAAATTACTTGACATTTCATCAAACTTACCAGGATCCTGAGATTCCCACTGAACAGTAAAACCTCCAGCCGTAACAGTGTGGTTTGAGTAGAACCAAAAGTACAGGGAGCTGTGGGAACTGAAAAGCTCTGCAGGAGGTGAAGAGCCACAATATTTTCCCAGCATGTGCATTGACGCTGAAGGCCCATCATGGATTTGAAGGAAGTTAGAGTTACACTCATTACTTGCCTCCAGTTGGAAGAATGGGAAAATAATATGCAGAATCTAACAGGAAGTAACAAAACAAGAAATCTCTTTTTTTCCATCTGCTGAGATGCAGTTTATGCAATAACTCTGCATAAAGCAGATACATGTGTTCATGCATGTACGAGAATCTACGAGCTTTGGAACCATTATGCCATTTTCTGAAAAGTTCCAGGACAGAAGAAGATATTACAGAATCTTAAGGGTCAAAAGGAAAAAGAGAAGACAGATAGGAAAGAATTTGGCCAGGGAAGTTGTCTGGAAAGAGCACTATTTCTATAAACTAATAACTGAGACCATTTGCCTGTGTCTGTTATATATGTGAAATATATACATGTATACATTTCAAGCCATGTATATTTCACAGCATAAAATACTTTACTCTAGGTTTCCCATGGCAGTTTTCTCATCAGATAATTAACAACGCTCACCCTTGCTATGTTGAAAGTATTGTCATGAAAGTTAAAAAATGAAATGATCTTTTTTTGCACATATAAAATGTGTCTCATAAGCCCACTCTGGATATTTAGTGACATGCACATCTTTATGTATGTTCAAGTTCCTCACTCATGTGCTTTAATATAGCTCTACTGAAGACAGTAGTGGCTCGTAGGCTTAAAGCTGAGGATGTGTTACATATATATATATTGCTGTGACAAGCACTGGTTTATAAAACCACTGAATTAATTCCATGAAATGTCCAAAATAGATCAAATATTTAGATCCCAAGTAAGAAGTCCCATGCTAAAGTGTGAAGTACATGTTCTGTAGTTGTTATTTATAACACAAGTGGAATTGTTAGTAGCAGATCAAAATCAGACAGAATCAGAATATACATTTGAGTTCAACATTTAAAAATCAATCCTTAAAAAATTCAAATGCCATTATTACACACAGCCATTGACAATATGAATTAAGCACTCCATATTTCTGGCACTCAGAAATCAGAAATGAAATTGTTATGGGGTCACTTAGCTCATGAACTAACTATGGAGCCCATCAGAGCAGAGCTTTTCTCATGCAGCTATTCAGAGATCACATTGTAAAGCACAGTAAAACAGCCACCTTCTCCAGCTGGTGGTAGCCGAATAAATTTTAACTCCCAGCTGCACAGGAAAAACCTTGAAAATGTAATCCAGGCAAATTCTTAGGTTAAGGAGTCTGAAGGTTTGTAAGGATCTGAAACTTAGTCTTTTTGGAAAACTGTATGAGGGGATGGGATCACAATATTGGAATATGCGGCATGAAGATGGTCATGTTGACTCTGATGAGCTGAGGAGTCCCGCAGAGTAAAGGTTTCTTTAACCTGAATTCTATTTTACCTTGCTGGGATTAGCTTGAATAACCCAAGCGCAGCTGACCCCACTGTTGTACTGTTGGCTGTTTGGGTTGTTAGGGTAACTGAAAGTCCCCTTGGAGCCTGAGAGATATCCTCCACAAACTGCAGAAAGAGAGAAAATTAAACAGGTTGATTTGTGCTATGACTATATAGACTGAACCAATGCCTAACCTTCTTGCTTAGCTTTTTCTCCCCTAAACATTTAAAACAAGGGTGGCAGATACTTCTATAAAAGACTCTTCAGGATTTCCTCCAAAGTAGAATGACATCACAAAAAATGAACAAAATTACTCTCTGAAGGAAAAGTAGTTCCTGGGAAAAGAACAAAGGTTTTCAGCTGGAATACGCCAAAAGATGTTAATTCTGTCTCAGTAAAATGTCCATAAACTAGTTTGTTTCCAGAAGACTACCTCTAGATTGAATCTTTAAATTTTTCACCTATAATCAAATAGCATTTTGAAGCTAACATGATATAGAATTGGGTTTCTCAGCAGTGCTGCATCACAGAAGTTATCCGTCAGATACTTTATTGCCCCATTTATTCTTTTTGGTCAGATTTCTGGGCCTGATAATACCTCTCACGATATACTGTGGTCTCTTCTCTCACTGAGCCATTCAATGACTGGCAGCTGTGAAGAGGGAATCCCAAACAGCTACAGAAAAATATGTCCATAAAGCACCCAAAATATAATGCACGTATAGCTACAGTGTACAACAAGCAGCTGTAGTTTAACATTGAATGGATGCTAAAGAAATATTCAGTTCCTAGCAAACTGAAATGAAATATATAGTTTCAAGGAGTGGTAAAAAGAACGTGATTTTGAAGTGTCCATCTAAAACATCTCACAATTTCTCAACCAGATTCACAATTTTCATGTCACAAAATGTATTATTTTTCCCTTGATTAGGAACTAAAACAACAGCTGATACATTATAATATCTCACTGGATAAAAACTGGTTTTCTATCTTTTCTACTATGAATGGTTAAAAATAATTTTTTCCCCCATGTGCTTAATAATAAAACATTACTGGTTAGATATTTAAGGAAAATACGAAAGAGTCTGAAGCAGCTCTAAAATAGCATAGATTTCACAGGAGGTCAGTGAAAGTTTTACATTCTGTATTCTGTGAAAATTTCATCTGCTTTCTTCACAGCAACCTGCAATAAATATGAGCCACCTGACAGATAGTTGCCACAGAGACACCCACTGGAATGCTATCCTGACCTTGCTTAACAAAAATTAATAGCAAAAAATCCCAAACAAACAGAAAAAGTGATATTAAGAAGACGTGTTAAAGGCAGGACCTCACAGTCACTCCATAAAACTCAAGAGTCCCCCATTTTCATGGATGACGCTGCCTTCATTAAGTTTCTGTTTGAAAACCTTTTCCAGCTTTTCCTCTTGACTAAGTATGTCAGGATGTCTCAGCTTTGCAACAAATGAAATAGTATGCACAAAAGAGAAACATCAATATATTATCTTGTAAATCTGTTCTCCTTATATTGGATCCTCTTTCCCAATCAGCTTACCAGACCACTTTCTCAGGAACAGAGGTCTGATTTTAGGATGTCTGGCATCTAGTCAAGGCCAATGGGCTTACAGATCAACTTCATTGTTATGCTCCTACTGATAAACAAAGCAGCTATAAGCACAACTCATGGATAACCGACTTTAAGGGACTTTGGATTGGGACCTGTAATCCACTGAGAAGAGGGCTGGGTTTTTTCTACCATAACTTGGTTCTTATTTACATATTAATCATATATACCAAGCATCTACTCGCTGAGGCCTGGTGGCCCATTTCTGCTGGGCAGGAGGTCCTGGCCATACCTTGCTGGGCAGTCTGGCACTGTGGTCCTGTCCAGGCGCTGGTGCACTCACAGGAGTAGCCATTGACCCCATCGGTGCAGCTGCCCCCATTCTGGCATGGGTTGCTAATGCATTCATCAATGTTCTCCGTACAATTAGGGCCTGTCCAGCCCGCATTACACAGGCAGAAATATCCAGAGATCATTGCCTACAGGTATAAGCAAATGCATTAAACTTAATGAGCATGAATCACACAAAGGCATCAATGTAGTCCACAGAAAGACTGGTATTTACACTTATTTTATGTGAAGATATCAGAGCAAAGAAATAAAACCTTTGGAATTTAATGGCCTTGATGGTCACTGGTGAACACCAAAATAAACCTAAAGCCTAATCAAATTATCTAGCTCTTTGCTTTTTCTATTAAGTTATTTCTTTGCAGGGCTCGTTCAAATTACTTTCTAAAAGGCAAATCAGTATTCATTTAGTCATTCAGGAAACTGCTTGGCTTTGAAATGATCACCCTAGAAACAAGTCAATCATATTATCTAAACCTTATAAATAGCAAGTCAAGATAACAGTGGTTTATAAATCATTTCTCTCAAGCCTGTTATCTAGGAAGTCTGCATGCACTGCAGTTATGTGGGCTGTTAACTTTCATTTTCACCCTGAGGGATGTTAAATGGGAACAATTTCATTGCCTTCTCTGCATTATTCCTTATGCTGTATTTCTTTTCCATTTCTTTTGTCTCAACCTTTAATACTTCTCCTCATAATCAAGTCTTTCCATAGCTCTAACTGTTTTAATTTCATGTCCTCTTTCTTTATGTTCATTTTATAGTCACAGTTTTTACAGGTTAAGCAGAACATGGTATTCCAAGGTACATGCTAACAATCCCATCTCTGGTGACATAGAATTCATGTGCTACGTTCTCCATCTCTTTTTGCATTCTCTGTTCATGTCCTCTGTGTCCTGAACAGAGATTTTCAGTATGAGGGAAGATGATTTTGATGTGTATTTAGGGCTCTGCATGCTGCTTTAGAAGTGAAAAGGTGTTTTCTGATCTGCATTTATTTAACTAACATTGGATTTCATCTGTCATTACGCTAGCCAAATATAGCTTTGCTGTTCTTCTGTCTTATTAGATGCTTCTGTAGTTCCACTACTGAAGTATCTGACTGTGTTATTATCTTTATGCAGTAGTTTGTAGCCATGATTGCCTATGGTTTTATGTTATATATTTAGGGGAAGATGTCATATCTTTTAATAGGCTAAGATAAATAGTTTCTAAATAGTCAGAAAAAATAGATTATACCTGGGCACAAAAGGCCCTTTAAATATCTGAGTGAAAAGAATAGGTATCTACAGAGGAGAGAGTGAGGAATGCTGATAAGGGGTCGGGTGGAGTGCAGGAGAGGGGATCATGTCCTTTCACACAGAAAATGGGAATAGGGAAGGGTAATGTATAGAATCATAGAAACATTCAGGTTGGAAAAGACAATTAAGAACGGTTAACCTAACACTACCAAGTCCATATCGTATGTCCCATTTCCCCCATGCTGCCCAAGATCATCAAAAGAAGGATATCCCCAGACTGATGTGGACAAATGGGATCAGACTCTACTGGAACAACAAATGTACCATTTGTGAAAATTTATCAAAAATCATCAGTGTAAATACCCTCCACAGAATTATCAGAAACAACAGTTCTGCAGTGTGGACTTTCTTGAGCACAGCACACCTCACTGAGGAAGCCAAAAGGCCTTCACAGGGTCCACGTGGACAAACTAAATGGTCACTGTGCGTAAGAATGAATTCACACCACCAGTCAGTAAAGGTCCAGAGCCCTCAGCTACCAGCAGGAGTACAACCAATTCCCACGAAGCACCCTTTCCATATCCATATAAACAGCCTGAGATGCCAGGGGGGCTTCTCACAAGATCAACCTAAGAACACATAACTGTACTGGATATTAACAGTATGAAGGTCAGCAGAGGTACTACTTTTGTTATCTTGGGTAATTCCTCCATGATCTAAGGTGGCAAATGACATCCGTGTCCCACCAGGGACAGCCATTCACCAGTTCTTCACCACCAGCACCAGCACCCCATCACTAACCTGGGGTACCAGCTACAACCTTTTGGGTTCTCAGTGCCAGGATTGCTGCCTCTACAAAGAAATGGATTGTATGCCCTGAAACTCACTTTGTTTTCCCCAGGTATACCCATTCATCTCCCACTCCCCGCTGACCTTGCCTCAATACCTTTAGTACGTCTGCACTCAGCTTTCTGTCTCACCGGTCTTCCTGTTGTTACTGGTTATAACTATGTAATGGTGTCATTAACTGCAAGGAGCCGAGCACTTACCAGGCACTGCCCATTTGCACAAGGGTTTTGCAGCTGACAGGCGTCACTGAGAGCAGAACACCCATCTGACCCATATCCACTTCCAATGTACCCAGATGTGCAGGAACAAAACGGCATTGGCCCTTGCAAGATGAGATAAGACACAGAAAGTAATTTGGTCCTTGTTACAATGGCAATAACAGTAACAGTAAAGGTCCCTGACATTTTGAAGCAGAGCCTTTATATAATTCTAACTTATTTGATCTATTGATACCTCCACTGGTCAGTGTCCACTTCGACCATGGAAAGATCCTTAGTGTGGCTTTGCTATGGGTACCTGAGAGTCCAAGGTCACCTTTGTGGGAAGTGGTGGGAGTAGTCAAAGTGTATTTATGGAAAGGAGAATAGTACAAGCAGCTGGAATTGGAAAACGACATCAAAGAGAAATGGTGAAGATCTCCACATTTTTATGATTAAATCTGCTCTTTAGTGGAGCCTAAAACTATTTCTGTCAGTATTTGTGGAAAGGCCTGCTGGCTTCAGCTAACCTGCCTCTAAAGTCCTTTGGGTGAGGCAAAACTGACTGTGGAGAAGGGGCTGCAATCTAAATATGTTGCTACAAAGTGGATTTAGCCTAACTAAACCCTCCTTGAGATTCACACTGGTATTACTCACAGTCCTTAAGAAAGCATCGTACCTGGAGCTGAGGTACAAGTAGCCAAAGGATGGCACCCTCCATTATCTACTGAGCAGATATCAACCTGGGTACACGTTTGTCCATCTCCCTCATAACCTGTTCAGAGGTAAATCTCAGTTAGCCTGTAACAAACAATGTTCTCTGAGAATCGACAGCAAAACAATCATCTGATGAGCAAAAGAATAATTTATGGTGTAAAATCATAGTCTTCTGCAGTTAAAAAGCTGAGATAGGCACTGAAGTAAAATCTGGCATATTTATTGTGGTTTCCACATCGCAGGGATGGATTCTGATTGCAACTAAATCCTCCCACAATTTTAGGAAAAAGATATATTAGTGCTAGCCAAATACATATGAGGTCAGTGATGCCATAGAAGCTCAGTTCTCTCAGCCACCGTGTCCTGCCCTCCCTATATATCTGCACCAAGCCAGCCCCAACCACCTCCAGGCTTCCTGCTGCATGCCAGAGCTACCCTTGGGTCTCAAACACAACATCCAGCTTCCCTCAGGAGGCTCAGCAGGACCAAAGCATGACTCTTCACAGCCAGAGCTGAGGTCCACTGCACAGCATCAGAACTTGCCTGAGGCCACAGGTGATAGCCTTATCCTGCAGGGTGATAGCCTTATCCTGCAGGGTGATAGCCTTTCAGCGCTCAGTAACTGAGACCATTCACTACCTGCATTCTATTGCCATTTAAGTAGAAATTGAAAGGTCAATTTGAAACACTTTGTCCTGCTAGTACTTCTAGTATTGATAGCATGCATTTCATAAAGCATTTTAAATCATAAACCACAAATTATAAAGACATAAGTCACAACTTCCACTGTTTGACCTGTACTGCAGTAGAAACACTGCCACCTTAGACAGCATTCAGAGCATGACAATTATGAAGGCTTTTTTTAAGACAGACAATACAGCTGATTTATGGCACACAGGATATTCTTTCAATTAATACCGACAGTAATTACTCAATCCTTGTTTCCATTAATGATGTTATAAAGGAAGTACCTCATCAAATCAAGGCTTTAAGACTGAAAAGGGCTACCTAGTACAGGAGAAACTCATTTCAGAGAATCATCATTAGAGATATACTCTACAAAATGTTCATTAATAGTTGCAGCAGCTTGAATAAACTTGGTCCCTGCATTCTGCATTACAGTCTTGCTTTGTGTACGTAATACTTTACATAAAACCGATCTTCAGCTTCTTAAGTCTACCACAAAACAGGATCAGATGTGTTGAATCTTGGGTTTTTAAGCCATTCCATAGTTTTAGCAACAAAAAAAATCCATTCTACCTGGTGGACAGAGCCCACAGTGGAAGGACCCCATTGTGTTAATACATTGAACCATTGGTGCTGTTGAGCAGCCTCCATTATTACTTTCACATTCATCAATGTCTTGGCAACTGTAGCCATCTCCTTGCCAGCCTAAAAAGAAGCAGAGGAAAGACATTAAAATAGAAAATTCCTGGCCTTTTCATTTTCTTCTTTGACCAGATCTTTTCACAGAGCAGAAAAATATGACTTCTGAATTTCACTTCATTAACACAAGAGAAGACCTGTCCCTCTCATAACTGATGAAAATTAATACTGGTCTGCTAAATAGGTTACAAACACAACAGGGTGGAGATGTGTGTGCAAGAATGTTTTATTTTAACTGTATTCTGGATATTCCAGAATCAAACACACTTTAACCTAAAGAGGAGGCAGTTCTGGTCTAGCACGTACATGTACAATTTGCAGCAAAGCTTTATTGTAAGTTTGGTTAAATACTTCAAATACTTCCCCTACACACATCACCTACCCAACTCAGGAAGAGGAATCACAGGTTATATGGCTTGAGGGACAATTAGATTTTTATATTGCCTTAGGGCAGTGAGCATAAGGATATGAAAGTGCTGCAGACCTATTACATGAAGGTTATAGGACATGATGGACATGAATGTACCGATGGACATGAGGGTACATCAGACCTATTTAGATGCTCAGTTTAGGATGGGGTAAATCATGCATTAGACTCTACTGCCTGTGTTACCTAGATAATACATAACCTGCAGGCATTTGTTCTCTAGAACACAGACCAAAGCATTTCATGGAGTTGCTCTCATCTGGATCCTGTGTCTGTGCTTATGACATACAGGCAGGCAGTACTACCTACTGCCACCCCCTCCCACCTGAGAGCACAGAAGGATGTGATACCTGTGGGGCAGGGACCACATGAGTAGGAGCCTGGTGTGTTGTAGCACTGCACAAGCGGGTTCTGTGAACATGGACGATTAGGGAGGCTGCATTCATCTATATCAGCACTGCAGGCAGGGCTGCCAGGAGGGGACATCCAGCCAGTGTCACAGATACAGCGGTACTTGGGCTGCCACAGCAAACATCACATTACATATTTAAGGCAGTTAGAACAGTCAAGAAAAGGGCAGGAGGAGTTTATTTTATAAAATGTCTTTTAAACTACAGCAAGAAAGCTCTCAGAGCATTACATGGTTTGCACACTGTTTATAAGTTGCTTCAGTAGTTTTCTCAGTCTATTTCTTCCTCTGAATTTACCTATTTAGATCATGGAAGCAACAACAGGCTCATTCATTACGTTCATAAAAGAAACCTGTAATTTAGCCCAAAGCTCCCAGAGAAAATGAGCAGCAATTATGATCTGTACATAAACATAATTAAAAGCCATCAGCTTGCTTCGTAAACAGATCAGTGTAAGCAACCTGAAATCAGCCTGGCTGTAGACTTTTAAGCAAACTGTTTAGTAATCTGTCGAATGTGCAGCACTGACATTAAATTGCAAAGGTACATTTTCTTTGAGCAAAAAAAGTTTTCTCTCTAGTAAACTTTACTAATGGCCAGATTTCAGCATTTATTTAGCTTTGGTCCAATTAAAGCTAGTGGGAGCTTTATTGCTGACTGTCACAGGAGCACACACTGTTAAGCCAAGACTGAACCCTTTTGAAAAGCTTTCTCCACAAAAAATGGGCAGAAAACAAGTGATGAGTTGTGAAAACTTTTACAAATTGAGCAAAGAAATTATTTTATAGCATAGCACAAAGAATATATGGTGTGTCTGAATCGTTGCATAGGTGTATAGGTGTGTTATAAGCAGCACAGGCTTGGCAGGGTAGTTTTGGAGGGCTGCTCTGACTGGAAAGAGCCACAGCTGGCATGTTCCGTATGTCCCTTTGAACAACCTGTACCCAGATTCTCTCCCAAAAAGAATGAGCTGGCTTGCTCCACAAGACCGTTTAAGTGTATGCTAGCATCCAGCCAGTGCAGACACTTGGAGAGCTTGCACCTGGAATCAGAGACCAAGTCCAAGTGACAATGAGGGGCACCAAAGATGAGCAGCAGCCACCCAGCTGCTATGCAGCCCTGGCAGCTCCCAGGCCACTGACAGTAATGTTCCACACGTATGCCTTTTCCCAGGGAAAACAAGATTCCCTGTTTGTCTGTCCTTAACCATTTAGGTAATAAAATGTTCCAGCAACTTAGAACTCCCCAAATAATGAATAGTAAGAATATTTATTCAAAGAATAATTCAAAGAAAATTCCTAAGCTCCCCATGGAGGTAGTAGTAGATCTGATACTGTGACAAGTAACTCCAACAAGACACAAGGCATTTTCAATTCTTTCTGCTTTCCTTGGGACAACAGAGAGGTTAGATTATGTTACTCAATGGCATTTCTTGCTGTTTTTCAGCAGCAGTGTGCGCTACACAGTTCTGTGGTACTCAGCATTACTTGTTGCTTTTTTATGCTGTGCTGTATAACGAGACTTGTGTGTTGTTCCTTACCTTGTTGGGCTGATCCCTGTCTGCATCTATGCAGATGCCGTGCCCACAGAGTATCTCAGATCCTCCCTGGCAGTCATCAAACTTCAAGGCACAGTGAGACCCATAGGTTTCTGGAGTACAGGAGCAGCTAATGGTGAAAGCAGACAGAAAAATAAAAATGTCGTCTTTGTATAACTGTTAAAGATCATATATTGTCATAGTAAGAGGTTATTCCCCACTCTTACTTATGTGGTGTTCCTATTCAGCTATACTGACAATCCTATTAATAATCATGCACAGAGGCAAGGCTCTTGCTCAGCAGAGACTCAACGGTCATATGGGACTTGCACATATCCATGACTGTCTGAGCCTGTGGGAGAATCCACAGCCTTTTGTTACATTCATAAGCACAAATCCAGAAAAAAAGAAATGTCTACTATGAGACTTCAACAGAATATGAGCCTGGAAATCTCCGCTTCAGTAAGGGAGCACCTAAATTTTGTGTTTCAGTTTATGACCATCACATGATGTCAAGTGCCTAAAACCCTAACTAGCAATACGCAGAAATGCCATGTCTGGCTTGTCCCAGGGAGTTGGGTACCTTCACCCCCACACTTTAATATGTGGCAGCTGCTGTCTCAGCAGCAGCCCAGCTTTCAGGTAAGTGTGGTGGCCAGGAGGAGGCATTTGGTGCTGATGGGGTGGGAAGAACAAAGTAGTGGGCTGAAGCGAGGCATTCTGGTGGGGGGATCTGGATTGCAGGCTGCCAGCTGCATCATGTTGCTATTTACAGGGCACACCTTAGTCACAGCACTGTACTTATGCGGTGGAACTGAAATAGGGAACTTCTAAGCCATCAGGTAACATTTCCCTTTTCTCTCACCTTTATTTCCACATAGACCAAATCTGAGGCTGTGAAATACAACTAAAAGGGATCTAAACCTACAGAAATCCTCCTGTAAGTTCACTAGCTTTTTATTAAAATGACAGTGAGATACTTCTTTGGATGCAAGTTATATGCTGCCATGTCTGCTGATGTCTGCTCCTCACGGAGACATATGGCAGGTACTCACCCTTCTTGCATTGCTTTTAAGCTGGCTAATGGAAAATACTCTATAAAAGCATTTATCTGCAGAATTTGAATCAGAGTATTCCAGTGCAGCTGATCTGGACCTTGGAGCAATTTATTAGTAAGCCACTACTGTCCCTGTCAGTGTCACATGCTCAATTGAAATAGCAGTGTGATAAGCCAATTGCAGGCAACTAAATGCTGCACCCAGGACAAGTAACCCCCACGAACTCAGGCTTAAAAAACTCACAGTAGCTTAATGCTTAACTGCAGTCTGCAGTACTGTAAGACAGCAAGTTCATTATTGTAAGAGACGGCACACAGACCAACACCATCCTGCCAGTGCAGTAGCTCAACCTGGGCAAGCACAGAGGCAACAGGTCAGGGAACCAGCTCGCCTTTGTATGTTCAAAGTACATTCAGAGCCTCACATTCAACTCCAAAGGACAGAGCAAGGCAGTATGACTGGCTCCAAAGGAGGACAATGGCACTGTCTCCTGCCTAGTCTGTCAAAGATTAACCTGCTACCCATCTGAAGTTGCTCAGAGAACAGTTTCAAGAAGTAGGTCACACCACAAGGAGCTTCAGCCAAATTGCAACGCACTGCTGCTCAGCACTGCCCTGGTTCTCTCCCATTGCTGATAGCACATTGTGATGAGGCCCCCGTTATTTTGGTTCTGACACAAAAGTCTGATAGACTTGGGGACTCTCACAGCCCTTCATCCAACTGACGTGATGTCCCCTTACAGTTCTGATTCAGGAAGGCATTTCCTGGATACCCACTCTTTTTCCCTCACACTTCAGTGCTTTCCTGAATTACAGCTTGATGCATGCAGGTAAAGAATCTGAACCGGGAGTGAAGACTGCGTTATGCTCCACTTCACAGTACCTAACCTAGTACTGCCCTTCACCTGGTGTTATCTCTTAGGGCTATGGAAAGTTAAACATCACCCTTTTCTTTATCTGCAGTCCATGCTGCTGTATATAACTACACCAGAGCAGGAGTGGGGTGACCTGGGTTGCTGGGTCCCAGAAAATTTAGCAGCAATGTTCTTAAGAGTTGCCGAAAAGAGCCATGTCACACTCTACCTGGGGATGGATTTAACATCTGGGGAGCACTCAGAAATAAGTAAGCCGGTACGTGAAGGGAGACTGTGAAGACAGTACAATGGGGTTGGGGAAAGGACTAAACAATAATACTGAGGTGTAATGCAAAAGCAGTAATATTAAGATTTAGGTGACTTATAAAGAGGTCTTAGTTCATTTCAGGAAGCACTGATTCAGCAAGTACCAAGCAAGGCAAGAATTACATTGGGGAAGAAACTTACAAGAATCATGACTGTACTAACACAATGACGACACTTGTGAGAAAGGCAGAGGGTTTGTCCTCTCAAACCTTAATTTAGTCACACACTTGTACATCAATCTCTGAGCCCACTAAGAAACAACAAGTAAAGGCAGGCTGCTTTGTGTGTTGTTTCCTCAACAAAAGTCTGTATTGGGGTAGTTGCAGGCAAGCTAGAAACATCCTTTAAAATCAAAGAAAAGCTGGCAGGAAGCATCATGTACCAGTGACACCTCAGCAGGCTCAGTGTTAATGCTGAAGCGTGAGGAGCACTGCAGAACTTCCCTTGTGTGACGTTCTTCCAAGAACTGACAAAGGACTATAAACCAGTGTTACACCAAGCAACTATTTGTGGGGGCCAAGGTTTTCATGCTGAAGCAGGAGACAAAATGCTTTACAGAAAGCTGTGGCACACTTTCCAGCCTGCTCATTCCCATTGCACAGGGGTAGCTTTGTATTATATCTGAAAGTTATTTATTTACCAGATTATTTGACATTTTGGAAAATCAGACACAGAACGTTCAGGATGGCTTGCCTTGTAAACAAGAGCATGTTTCCTAAGGACCTGGGCACAGCCAGAGAAGAATATGCTCCAGGGACCTCATGTCTATGGGGGCCCACAAGACAGAGACCCTCCTGGCCAGCCAGCTGCAGACAGCATTTCTCCTCCCTTTCTGCCTGTCAGCACTGTGCATTGCTTGCTCTGCTACAGTATCAGCAGTGCCTGTATTTCTGGAGGAGGTGAAGGCATTTCTCAGTTATGCAGTGTGCTGGGAATGCCAGTGATCAAGGGTGCCCATATATTCACGTGGTTTCCAACAACTCAAAGCCTTTGCTGGGCCAAAGCTGTTCACCCCCTTCATCTCCTCACTCCCTTTGGTCTCAAGGGGTGGGTGATAACAGGATGATAACATGGCTGTGCTAGATGGGCACATTGGTGAGTGCTGGTTACAGACCAGCATGCCGCATGTCACCATGCCATCTACATCCCATGGTGCAGCAAATTTCCATTAAAGCATCTGCACCTGCAACAGAGGGCTGGGTCACTGGAACCAGTCTCCAATTTGCAGCCCTCTGCCCCAGAACGGTCATATGATAAATCTGGTTCTTACTGCTCTTCTTGTGTCAAAGCAGGCAACGGCTTTGGAGGGCCTCTGTGTCTGTGGTGGGCTCAGTGTATGGTGTATTAAGGATTTTACAGTCTCTCAGACTGAAAGGGATGATAGTGCATAGATACTAAACAGACTTACTCTTAGAACTTGTGCTGCAGGTGTGATATGGGGTACAAAAATTGCAGAGTATTTTACATAGGATTTTTGTGTCTAGTTTTGAAAAGTTACCTGTAGCTGCCTGGTGTGTTCACACAAGTGGCTCCATTCTGGCAGCCTAACGCTGTTCCAGCATAGATCTGGCATTCATTAACATCCACTGAACACAGGAGGCCCTAAGATGAAATGGAAAACCAGTTTATTTTCCAAATAACTGAGAAATGAAGCAAACCATGGAGCCAATGTTTAATATAGTTTCCAAAGGTATATAAACCATGGGCTGCTATCAACACAGCTTCCCTTATGAAACATTATAACAAAACTGTATTTTTCAGCTGTGTTTTTGTGACCCTCCTTATCAGTCAGATGGGGGATAAAATATTTCAGATGTTTGTAGAAAGCATATGGACAGCACAGTACTGTCATCCCCCCTACTTTCCAACTTGCTGGCAAAAGGCTCAGAAAACTTACTTTCAAACTGTTTCTGTCAGGAGATGCTGTTTTATTAAGACTGAAAGCAAAGCAATTGTGATCCAAATCTCGCTCAGACAACTTTGAAGTTGAGAGCCTTTGAGAAGAAGATAGAACTTTTTCATCTCTAGTGCATGTAACAGCACCACTAAAGCCTTTGCCAGTAAAGTCTTTGGATTTAAAAAACTCTGAACGGGATTGATTACTTACATCCCCATTTGTCTTATTTGTTTGAGCTTGAATAAATATCCTTCTCTCTCCCCATTCTCTGTCTATCTTGCATAAGATCAACAGGAAGGCATGCAGTTCAGTTCATTGCTCAGCAAAAACCAGCGACTAATTCTCTGCTGTGGGAACTGCCAAGCATTGCTGGCTCTGTGGGCCATCACCCGTGTATAACAGTGCAGGGTGTGGCCCAATGGTTTGGGGTTCATTTTTTTGGTATATATTGATATTGCGGGGGGTGGTGGTGGTATTGATATATTGAAGCAAATGTGTTGCCCTTCAACCAAACAGTAAGTGTGATACTGCTGCTTTGCTGTTCAGTATATCCCATTCTGCCCCGAGCAACCTTAAAATGCTATGCTTCATCACAATTACACTGTCAGGTGTATCCTTACAGTTAAAATACACACTCCACGTTCAAGGATGCTAAAGACTCACCTGCCAGTTGCTGGGGCAGAGGCAAAAGAAACCATCCAGTGAGTTTACACAGGTCCCTGAGTTTTCACAGGGGTTACTACTGCAGGCTTTCCCCTGGATAACCTGCAACCCAGGAAAAGAGCAGAAGATGAGGTTCCTGCTTATTTGGTGTTCCATTACCATTTATTTTCAAGTAAAACTTTTTTTTCTTTTTTTTTGCCCCCCACATTCTTTCTTGGGTTCCCTCCCTGCCCACCCCACCCCCTTTTTTCCCCAGCAAGCTTGATTTGTAAAGATTTTGAGCTATTTTGCTTGTCCCTGTACAAAATAATGACTAATACAATTGGTCTTACACAGAATGGCCAGCTGCAAGCACTAGAATGGCAAAACCCATGCAAGAAGTAAATATTAACAGAGACATAGGCCACAGACTATGAGTCTAGATGGAGGGTTATCTGTCTTCTCGATTCCATAGGTGACTCATCTGACAACTGCTTTTACTGGCAGCTGTAGCTGTGGCTTGTGACAAGCTCAGTGTAGAAGCAGGTGACAGTTGAAAATTAGATATTTCCAGTGCAATATAAAATCCAGTTTGAATTCTCCAGTCTTCACCTTGACAAATCAGTGAAGGAAGAGTTTGCTTCTCCTTAGTATCTAGTTGTTGTTCTTAAGTCTACAACTGTTTTTCCTTTAAGGATGCAAGCTCCTGCACAGTTTATATTTTGTAAGGCAGCATTTTACCTCCTCCACAAATCTTGGGAGTTTTTTTACCTCCTGTTACCAAAATAAAGTTTTCCTGAATAATATAGGAAAGGAAAGAAATAATTCAGCTATTTAATCATTGTAACCTCACTTTATTTACCTGGGGCTGTGTTTTTCTTTTTTGATGTCTAGTTTGCTTCCCATTTACTCACCTGCTCTAATCTTTGAAGTCTGTTATCAAGACTCACGATCTGCAAGAGAAATGCAAATTGCACTGTGCTTGGTATGACAGTGACCGCAGAAGCATGTACTGGATACTGGTAGACTAACAAAATACTTTCTTAAGAGAAAAAATTATAGCTGGTATGTGAAACCAGGTGACAATCAGGTTCAAATCAGGCCCCATTCACTGGGATTTTGGTGGTTTAGGCTGTTCAGAAAATGACAGCTTAAATATGTCCCAGTTTGGCTCCAAAGAACAAGACTCAGTCTTGTGAAGACGTATTCAGGTGCTCAACATTCAGAATGTGAATATTACAGCAGGACTGTTCAGGTGCTTGCATGCATGCATGCAAAGAACGGAGGTCTGAGGCAGTACGCCGACAGCCAAGAATAGGCTCACCATGTCTCAGTGGGTTATAACCACTAACAGCAAGCTGAAACTGAATCAGGGAATATGACGGATATGTACTAGCACAATTTCCCTAAAGGGAGGTCTCTTAGGCTATAAAATATTTTCTGTAAGGACCTTGGAGCAACACTGTAACAAAAGACACTTAAACTAAGTCTAAGTCAGACAAAGGTTTCAAAACCTTTTGTTGGAGAAAAATCTTCAGTAGCGGTGAAGAGACAAAACTACTGCATAAGTCTTTTCTTTCCACTGCAAACCCCTACAGCCCATTTCACCTATGGAATGGAATGTCTGTGAAACAACTATAAGAACATATATGGTCCATTTCCTGAATTTAGCGGGATCTCACTTCCATAAATATTAGAGTATATAGACCATAGAGATGGTGACAGTGAACAAAAGCAGCACCTGGTAACTGGAAATTATGGGATTTACAAGAATTATTTTCATTGTCTCCAGAGTTACTGAATAAGTATCTCAACATTAAACATAGACTGAACTGATGTCAAATATGGACTCTACCCCAGTTCTCTGAATTGGAGCCCCAAAATACTAAAATGAATCAGGTAACAATGTTAATCTGAGGAATGGAAAACTGGGAATGCTGGAGGAAGGTAACATGAGGGTATGGCTCACCTGGGAGGTCAGCAGAGCAACCTGCTGGAACATGTTCTGAGAGGCACCATTGGCTCTTTTAAGTTCTTGAATCTCCGCGTTATTTTCTCTCAGCTAAATTTAAACAGAGATAATGTGAAACAAGCTTGACTTTTTCAAAAGCTTACAAATGCAAACAAGCTTTGCTTTCTCAGAAGCTTAGGAAAGTTTCAGTTTTGCTTAACTTTAGCATTATAAAGTCCACTTAAATAGAGCTCTATTACATACACAGTTTAATCTTTTAATTATTTGCTGAAATGGCATGATTACAACTCTGCAACAGCTTACTTTCATATTAGAGTACTGACACAGATAATATAAAATAACAACCATACAAAACACATCAAACATTTGCTAAGACAAATTCTGAAGACAAACAATTAATGTGCAAAACTGAAAACGAAAACATTTTAAGGAAAAGTAACTATATCACCTGACTAAAAAGTTCTGCGAGGTCTTCTTCATTGATTTTTATCTTCCCCAGTGGTCCAGTTCTAAATTCAATATTTTTGCTGGAGCCAGCATAGAACACTAAATTACCCTGCTCTGAGGACAAACGAGGCCTGTTGTGTTAGAGAAAAAACAAAGAGATCATTTAGTTACACATATCTGCCAAAGAGTATGTAAAATAGAGCTGCAGTAAAGCCATTCTGTTCCCATTACTGACACTTAGAAGCCACCATATGAACAAATGCACTCGCAAGCAATGGTACTTACTGCTTGTCATAAATGGTTCTTTTCTGCCTCTTTTTTTCGTGGTGGTTTGGTTCACAGCTCAATCCAGTAAGTAATAATAACACAACTAAAAGCCCAGGAGCAGGAGCAGCCCAAAGCATTGCTCTCCTCCAGCTCTCCTGTGCTTGAAGTGAAACCTCCAGTGCTGAATTGTACTTTTGCAAGCTCAGGTGCCCTTTGCTCTCAGCTCTTGATTCACAAGGTGCCCATTCTGCTGTCTTGTCTTGCAAGGGTGAACTTTCTGTCAGGTATCTTAATTAAAGATTGAGAGCGTGCAAATCCTCTAGACATTAAATGCATTTTTCTCTTTTTGCCTTTTGGTGTCAGAAGCTTTGAAAGATCATTAATTTAAATCTGCCTGTATTTTATCATCATGTGTTTGACCTTTGTACAGCTGAGCACCCCTGTGTCTCAGAGCACCTTGTAATCTGCAGCTGGCTACTGCAGGAACAGCTTGTTCTCCCCACATGATGCACCACATGGGCAAAGGAAAGACTATCTGGCAGCACTAAAAGACCTAGATTGTTACAAAAAAAACCAACCCCAAACTCCACATGTAAAACCCACAGTGGCTGGCAAGGAATATTTTTATTGAAAGAGAAGCTTCCAGGCAGTAATTTGTTGGGCAGATGACAAACAAGTTAGCAGTACCAAAGAGCATCCCATGGATTGCAACAGCAGCAAAATACAATTTTAACCAAATATGGTTGCCCTGACTCAAGGATGACTCAGTCCCCAGATGCTGGGGAGACGATCACACACAAAGGGGACTGCATTTTGTTTGGCATGTGTAGGCTGTCTTCGCTAGGGCTCCCAAATTCAGGGCCAGCCACAGACAATGCAAAAGACCAAGGAAGAATTTAAAGGAGGCTCAAAAGTAATTGAAAAATGCAAATTAATATGTTCTGAGAACCAAAATTTTAATCTTGACCCCATTTTCCTCTACCCTTCAGCAGTACCTCATAGCCTTCTCAACAGAAGTGTCCCACCCAGATGCCTGTCAGTACTTGTCTCTGAGACCCAGGCTGTTGCTGCTGGAAACCATGAGAGTTCACATCCCACCTCCCCTTTGCTTTTGCCAGTCTCCCTATTGCCCTTGCACGAGGCTTTGCTGTGCTTTACTCTCCCTGCTCAGGGGACCTTTGCATACGGTTTCCTTCCTCGTGCTACGACCTATCTGAACCTCCAGGCCCACCACCGCTCTTTTTGATTTTCCTTTTTGCTTAGTAGACAACTCATCCAGATTACTCACATCCCAAAACTCTACTGAGAAGAAGTAAGTAGCAACAGTTGTAACTGCACTTGCTTGAAGGTAACAGTAGTCACCACCCCACTGATCCTTTAAGCCTCAGACCTGTCTGGAGGCCAGAGAGCTCCTGCACTTCCTAACCCTGCCCAGCCTTCTTTTCCACTCCAGTTTGCACTTGTCACCCACAGATGTCCCACAGATAATGCAGGACCTGCCCTGGAGTTGGGGGGTTGAACGAACTCTACAGCTTTCACAGGCAGAAATGTTACGAGGTCAAAGCACCCTGCGAAGAGATTGGATGTGACGACAAAAAATATTCATGTAATCTCAAAAAGAGACAGATGTGGACTGCAAAACTGAATGTGAAGCCAGGACAGCTGGTGTTTGTGGTGCTGCTGCTAACTTGATCTTTACTGTGAATAACTATAATGTTTGAGATATCAGCTGCATCCCACCACGTTCACCTAGATTTTTATTACATTTTAGTATCTGTGGTTTTAGAAACTTCTCTCAGAATTCAGAACACCGTGAGCCTGCTGGCCATCTTTCCTGTGCTCAGACTGTGATCCAGGTAACCCAACAGTTACTGCTGCTGCCTACAGATCTGGAAGGGCAGAGGTGAACCTCCTGAACTCATGCGAGACAGCCCATCCCATATGCCTACCAGTGCAGTAGCAGCAGCTCAGCTCTCTGGATGTTCACCGGCTCCACAGCAGCCTGTGGCCTCCAGGAGACTAGATCTATCAGCTGTTGCTGCCAGAACAAAGGAACGTGAGGAGGAGTTCCCATGTTTTGTCCTTTAACATCATAAGGGATAGTGTTTACATGAAAATACAGAATTGTATCCTCAGTTGTTGAAAACTGTCACTGCTCCAGTCAATCCGAATGAGCTATGGTATTTTACACAAGCTGAGAATCTTGTCTCCATGGGTTTTTTTTAATTCACCATTATGCTCTTTGCTCTTAAACTATTCAGGAATAGGAGAGTATAGACAAATTACTGATGTTTCTGTCTAGTTGACAGGACACCTTCTACCTCTAGGTATCCTGGTACTGTCCATTAAACTAGTGCTCGCTAACATTCTTCATGTCAGTTCTGATGTCTGTTGGGGTTTTTTTGCTGGTTTGGGTTGGGTTTTGTACTGAGTTTTTATAACTTGTCAGTTCAGTGTGAACGTGAAGAAACTATGGGTCAACCAAACCTGTACTTGTTAGCAGGCTGGCTGAATGCACACAATACTTCAAGGACTTTCTCTCACAAAGCCCACTGTATGCTGACAGTTTTCAGCCTGGACTTTAGCTGTGACCCACAAAATCCTTTTCTCTATTCGCTTCTTTCGCTTACTCAGTATGTATTGGCCCTCTCTGCTGCCTGTCAATCCTTGACTCAAGCTTTCCTTTCCAACTAATTAACTCCAATATACCAAATGACCAATGAGCAATAAACCGTAGAGGACAAAGAGAAAGCTGCTAATGCAAGGAGGAAAAAGAAATGGACCTTCTCTTCCTGCAGGCTTTATAGCTTAGAAAATGGTTGACCTGAAAACCAGGTGACTTTGACTATGCACTGATTATAGGATGGAAAGACAGCTCTGGACACCTATCTAAACTTTGCATGACACACTATTTTCCATTTCATTAGACCTTCCAGATTTTAGTTAATTTACTCTCTATTCCTAGTGAACACACCTTAGGCTGGCCACGTTGGGGAAATCTATAAACCATCTTAGGAAGAAAAATAGGTTCACACCTTTTAATTTTACTGAAACATACTGGATTGGGACATCATTTTTGGAAGAACAGAGTGGAAACCCTGCAAATGTCTGGCATAAGAATAGGGGCTGTTCTTTCTGACAAGAGCTGGCATGAACTCCTCCTCCTGGGACAGATCATTCATTACTTTACCGACATAATGGCTGAGGAAATACCTCTAGAGTATAGGTTGTGCACAGATTTGGCAGAAAGTAATGGAGCATTTTTCTCTAATTCTGATTGAAGTTCATCCTGTACTAGCAGGGACTACAATTTACCACCATCTTGTTTAGCTGTGTGAAATGAAATGGTGGTATCCCTCTACTTCTCTAGCACTATGTGCCTGCAATGGAAAGACGCTGCTGTAGAAGACAGGAGTTGATTCAGCTTATCGCCAAAAATTCAATACGCATTAATTGCACCTAGAAAGTCAACTCAGATGCAGAGACATGACACAAATCTGTGACAATGCTCCCCTTCTGTATGGGGGAAGGGCAACTATTGGTGTGAATCCCAACCTGGATAATTATTTAATGGAAGACTAACAAATAATCCTTTATTTTGTTCTACAGATGCAAAATAGATCCCTGCTATTCAATGTTATGAATCAAGTATTTGAAACAATCATAAATCCAGCCCCGTCACTGGTTTAATCCCGAGTAGTGCACATTTACCTGAGCTCCCCTCAGCTGAGGTCATGTCTCTCAGTACTTCCATCTTCACTTTCCTGGATCCTCTTTCATCTCTCCTCTTTCTAATATTCCAGTGTTCAAAAGTGACACATGACATATGAAGCAGTACTGTTACCTCCACGGTACATATGTGCAAATTGCTGGTGTAAACAATGTTCTGTATCAAATTCAGCTCTTTCTGTGTGTCCCTGCAGCTCTGAGACAATCAAGCACTAAGCTGGTATCAGGCCCTACACAGAGAATCAACAACCACAAAGTTTACAACAAGCAGGGGTGACTGAAAAATAATGTTCCTCTTTCTGTCCCTTACCATCCATCATCACTTCCCTCCTTTTCTTCACATGTCTGGAGAGTTTCATAGCTGCAGCACCTTCCCCAGGGCAGCTGCAAGCCTCCATTTCCCACACCACTTCTTAAGGATTTCTTTTACTTTCAGCATACTGCCCTCTGACACCTGCTTAAGATTTTGCTCCCTCAACAGAGTTGAGGTTAATAAGTTACCTGCTGATGAAGTTAAAACTAACCGTCCAGGAAATCTAGGTTTTCCATTTTTAATAGTAAATAGCAAAGATACAAGTTTTGATCTATTTAGCTACTTCAACTGGAATTGATCTACTGTCTCAAGTCTACGTAGGTTACTTTATCACAGTGAAGGCAGTTATGAATTAAGTTTTTAGTTACATTATGAGACTCGTATTTTGGTTCCTCTGTTTTTCTGATTTTTCTTCCTACACGTTATTTCTAACCGCCAACCACTGATGCTTCCTATTTTCTGTTTGTTTTTTTTTTTAAATTAGGTTCATTAAAAGTTTTCAGTCAGTTACATTTGCTTTGTTCTTTTCTATTATTCCAGCCCTTTTAGCACATTCTAATTGCTAAATTAATGATTGTTGTTAAAGCAATGTACACTGGAGTTATTTTTAGGGACTCCATTTGCATTGCCACCCTTCTCCAACTACTAACCCTAAAGCCATGAATGGACCTGGCTGCACAACCTCCCTCAGATTCATTTTATTCTGTACTGCTGGCTTCATATAGAGGCTCAGATCTGAGTGAAGTCCATAAATCATTTGCTGTGTATTGATGCTGTGATCACAAATATTGGCATTCTGTGACCATACAAATATAAGGAAGTAGCAGTGGTCAAACTGGGTTAGAAAAAGATCCATCTAGGTGAGTACCCTGTCTCCAACAGTGACCAAGAGCAGGTAGTTAGGAAACAAAGGGTACATGAAGGGGCAAGCACATACAGTACCTCTTCTAGGTACTCTCTTGGCTTCCATTTTATTTGCAGCTTGGGAACTTCTTCAGCCAGAAGTCTACTTACTCAGTAGTCTCAAAGGATTTTTCTTCCATGAACTTGTCCTGTCTTCTCCCTCCCTCCATGCTTCACCTTACAACACATGTACAATGAATGAGTAATGCCACATTATAAGCAAGATCAATACACAGTCAAAATGCCACTCAGAAATATTAATTCTCAGTAGAATCCCATTTTTAAGTGTAAAATTTATAAACAGAATGGGATTAGTTTCTTTTTTTAAATATATATTGGGCAAATATTTGAACTAATCAGAACTACTTATTACTGTCTAGGTGTGAGACAACACAGCAGCACCATCAATGTGCTTGCTTCCAAATGCCGGGTTGTAATTTAAAAGTGTTTGAGTTACAACAGCCCAGTGCATGGACAAAAGGACAAGACCAACACGCTCTCAATGAAGCTGGGATTTCAGGAGGTATTCCTGTATTTAAAATCAGAGATGCACCCCACTGGAGGAGATTTTAGAGACTTTTTTGCTGCAGTTTTCTGAACCCCAGTGAAGGATACCTAACTAGAGTGGCCACCCAAAATTCCCTCCAACAACCCTCTCTCATTAAAAGTGGTGTATTCCACTCAATTTCAGCCCTTCCAGCTCTTGCTTCTTACTTCATCAGAGCTCTTACCAAGAGATCCCTTGTCCATGCTTCCTCCCACTGTCAAAAGGACCAGATGGAAGAAAGTCAGAGAACAACCCAGCTGTCTTGCCTTCACAAGTGGCTGCCTGGTCATCTCAGGCCACATACTTCTTTTCTTCAACAGCTATATAAATTCCCCAAACCTTGTAATCAGCTAAAGATAAAAATAACACAAATCTCTTCGTGCTCTTCACAATAACATTTCAATTGACATACTGTCATTACTCGGTATTTCATTTTCCCTGGTGTCTTAAGTATCAGTGATCTATTTGAACAAGTTATTACTAAACAAGCATAAACTTCCCATAATGAGGCTGTAACACTACAATACTCATGCTTCCACAGGCAAAAGGAAAACGGTTACTGGAATTCATTTTGGGCTCTGTGCCTAGTTTCTTACACTTTCGCATTATTTTTTCTCAGATATTTCTTTGACCATTTCTACTTTATACACTATTTAAGACTGCCCAGAAATCCTTAGTATTCTTAACAAATTATTACTTTGTATCCTCCAAATCTTTACTAATATGGTGTATTCTTTAAACACCACGCAGAAAAAAAGTACACACAGCACCTAAGTCTTTTCAAGCATCTAAAGAGGCAAAATATACTAAACTGCTAAGGAAAAGAAATATAATTTACTATCTATACAAAAAGCCAGCAGTGTTAAACTTCAGTATGAATAGCAAGCAAATAGAACAGAGAAATCAAATGGTGAACTGAGAATGAGTAAGTTCATCCTTGATATGTAACAAGTATTTGCTAGATTTTCTATTTATTTTAGAAATGTGTGACAACTGCTAAAGCAGAACTGCACAGTCATCGAAGCACTGGATCTATTCAGATTTCTGTTGAGATGTCTCTTTAGAAAATAAAATGGGCTTATCCATGATTAAGTTTACGACATACGATAGTGTTATCACAGATCAATGTTTTCCAGCCTGCAATGCACAGATTCCTGATGATTCTTGTACTCCTTCTACAAGGGTCAGCAAAAGATGAGATAAAAAAGCCTGTGGGTAGGAGCCCTATATTCACTGCATGGAAGAAGGCACCTCCACTGAAAAATTTGGAGTTCATGTATCAAAAAATATTCAAACCCACTGCATTAAATGGTATTTTAGTAACTTTATATGTTCTAGAAGAAACTAGAAGAAACACAGGTTTCTTCACAAGTATAGGGAATCCCTAGATCAACTCAGATAAAAACAAGTTTATGTCGGTAAGACATTCTGTAAGGCAACGGGCAAGCTTCCAAACTGACTGCATAAATGACACCACCAAATATGACATCCTTTTCCTCAGTGGAGCTTCTCAAAATTGAGGGAGTGCAACCACATCATCTCACTCAGATAATGAAATGTATTTCAGGTGTGCAGAACAAGTGAGCTACAAAACCAAAAACCAGATTCTGGAAATTTCCTTCCATTTCCAGAGCTGTCTTCCAGATTGCACTCATTTACCTTTCAGCTCCTTTTGTAATCCATTTCATTACCATGAAAACATGTAAGCTGAAGTTGCAAAGTGCAGCACTGATGTAGGCTGCAAAGCACTTATGATTAGGAGACTGCTTGGAGAAGGAAGCAATGTGATTGATCATCAAGTGAGGTCAAGCAGGTACAACCCAACAGAGCTCAGTAAATCAGTCTATTAATGACAAACTGATGGGATAAGAAGCAGTCACTCGATTTAGCTGCACTGGTATTACAAGGTTAGCAGGGGCAAAATACACAAATATTTATTTACAACCCTGAAATCTGTTCTTTCAAAGTATCTCCTTCAGAAACAGCTCTGATTAGCAAACAGATTTCAGTCTTCACAATCACATTGAATTAAAGTTCACTGTTAACATGTAGCAGGCTGTATTGCTGTATCAGTTTTAGATGTAGCTAGGTAACTTTCAACTTACACTGTAATACTGCTTGCTTACGAGTGGCATATAAATCATTAAAACATGTTTTACACATTATGGAATTGAAAACCAATTCTCAATAGTAATATTTTGCCAAATATTATTATGTGAGGCAAAACAAATAGACTATTCACATAGTTAGCAGAAAGAAATCCCAATTTATACATACAATTGATCTCATTTGTTTCAATGTTTCAATCACGTTAGACTGCAACACATCTTCCTATTACCACATTTCTCCCAAGAACAAGACCATATAGCTACTAGTTCTTGACCTGGCTGACAAACTTACACAATAACCACCATGTAAACACATAACTATGGTTCATAACACTGTCAAAACCATATTTGCTCTTTGCAGTTCAGTAGTAGGCACAGCCTATTAGCCTAGTACTTTTTGCCATTACAGTACTACAAGAGACCAGGTAAAGATGGAGGCCAACCTCATCCTTCTCTAGACCCTAGTCCAGACCTCTTTTAGGAGAATCCATTTCCATTTGTCTTTTATGGCTGGAACAGCCCAAGCGATCCAGATGTTCTTGGAAAGTAAGACAGGCTGAAGTAGGTCAACCCAAGCTTTTCCTGGTTTAACAGTCCAGAAGCAGCATGCAAATCAAGACTGAAGAAGAAATACACAAGGAGTCAGCATAAGATAAAGTATGGCACAAAATAAAGAAACCAAATTCTTTATCTTTTTCAGGAGGACTACCGCAGATGAGAATAGCTGCAGTATTTCTCTCTACAGCAGCTCTGTTCCCTACGGTCTTTAGTTTCTCTTGCATTACCAAGCCCAGGTGCAATACAACACGACTGCTCCTATGTCATCCTATAAGGACACTCCCCCCACCCCGAAAACAAAAAAGAACGCCAAACCCCCAGTCTTTTTCAGTATTAGTGGCTTTGATAACTTACTGCTTTGGTGCACAGGACCTATGATCAATCTACAAAATCCTTCAGTTTCGTGACACACCGGATCCATAATGGATGCTTACCAAGTACCATCTTGCCTTGTCCTCCCTCAAGCTGTTTTTTCTCTAGATACCAATATAATATTATCTGTAAGGAAAAATAACAACCGGAACACGTGCTTCTTTAGAAGGCTTTCCATTCTGCTGTGATCTTCTCTATTGTTTCAGAGGTATTAAACTCTGACTTGATGATTAAAAAAAACATTCGGTCCAGCTCTATGAGACTGTGTACAGCTGTGGCACTCTGGATGGCCATATGCAGTGGTTTCATCCCAACATAACACTTCTGACCCTAGTACTACTATCAAGTTTTGTGAAGAAATTTTCAGAAGAGGCCCATTTATATGCCACAGGAACCTAAACATGGAGCTTTTCCATTTTTTTGTCTTTAATGTGTAGGTCTTCAGTAAGGAACAACAATCTTATCCTGAATAATATCAAGTGAGAACAGAAACAGGCAAGTTAGTGTCAGGGTTGTGATAATCTTGAAGCATTTTTATTCAGCTGCAACTAAACAAATCATTCCAGACAGATACAGTTGGTTTCCAGAATCCTGCAAGTATTTAGAGAGGAGACGACAACCATAAAAATAAGGATGACACTGTGTCTTCTGAAAAATTGTATACAAAATACTGAATTCTGTAGTTTCATTAGCTACAAAAAAACCACATTAGAATTTCAGATCATATACACAATAAGGAAAAATATATATACAAAAGATCCATCATTAAGAATGGATCACTGATATTTACAAATTAATACATTTACATGTAGAACTTGGTCTCTGCACTTAATTTAAAAAGTTTTGACATTTATAGCCTTTTTATACTGTACTGAGGAGATGGTTTTAAGATAAAATAAAATAGTCTTACCCATTTTCATTGAGGTGTATGTAAATGCTGCTCTTTTTCATTTTGCAAACTAAAAAGGATAATTAAATAAAGCAATTAAGTGCTGGAAGCTTCCATTTAAATAATACACCTCTACAGTGCAAATCCACCATAAAAGCAAGGTATTAAAAACGTATCAGAACTGTTCTGCACAATGTCTGGAAAAATATTTTGGTAAGCTATGCCTTTTGTTCGGCTGCCGTCAGCTTTCTCTTGAAAGATGGAAGTATTTTCTGTCACCAGTCTGTACTCATCAGATTCAGGTTCTAAATTATCCAAGTAGAATGGAGATCAGTTTTGCCACTACATGTACATTGAGGCTGTTTCCCAGAAGACGGTAGCGTTGCTTTATCATTACTTTGTCAGGAAAGCCTACAACAAAACATACAGTACAATGTCATTAGTCTGGGTTTGTTCCTAGCTTTTAGGTCTACTCCTTTTTTCAGTGAATAGTTCTTAATGCAGTTATCACAGATTGCAGCAGGATTCACCACCCCACTAAAATTCACAAAGTTACAAAACCAGTTCCCAACCAGTTCATTGGATTTGAATCCGTTCTTCCATTAGCAGTACTGCCATCCCTAAGGTTTAACAAGAAGTCTCAAAACATTGCTCTGTTGTGTAACTAATGCTAATTTACTTCCTCTTCATATAGCTCAAAACATCCAGCAGTCTCAGGGAGGGGCAGCAGCACCCGAAACACAGCACAACTGCTACTCTAGAGAACATCTACAAAAGAACACGGCCACAGCAGAAGGAAAATATGATGATTCTGCAAATGGACTAAACTGCATTTCTCAATAAGCTTTATATTGTACCTCCAAACTGAGCCCCTCTAACCAGTTGAAGAAAATCAAATTAGTCTCACAGTGCAATATACCACTAGTACAGATTAAGCTATGAGCAAGGCTTACTCAGTGAGTGATCAAGCAGCTGAACAATTTTCCATGTAATTCAATGCTGACCCTGTCAAATGCACTCAGAAATACAGACAACACCAGAAATGTCCTTCACATGGTAAGTGCATGGACTGGCAGAAAGAGGAGAGGCCCAGAAAAAATTAAACTGGGCCTATGAAAGGGCTGTCTTGCATATTGAGCTCACAAAGGTGACTGAGCACACAGTCAAAGGTGACCAAGCTTCTAAGAATGAAGAAGGTGCCAGCAGCCACCTGGTCTGCTCTGTAACTGTCCTTGCTTGCACTCTTCGCTTACTCCAGCTGTAAGCTAAAGTGCATTTGCTTCAACCCAAGTGAAAGATGAACAGTGGTGGTGATTCAACTGTTAGGGTCACTTGCTAAGCTGCTGAAACTTGATCGCATTTGATTATTTGATCATTCCCTAAGAAGAAACACCTAACTTTGACTCTGAGGTCATCACCACCCAGATTAGCTTTGATACATAAACACTGTGTGTGCAAGTAGTCATAGATATGCTCTGAAATTTTCACAGCACTTCAGAAAAAACCCTCTTCCAGGGAGAGCTCAGGAGAGAACATGGTTAGACAGTTGCTGAGCCAAGGGCGGAAAGCTGAGGAGGAGGTGTCTGGGAGGAGTTGTTCCATCCTTCTCTGCCAATTACTAATGCCTCAAATGTGGACTGCTTTGGTAAACACATCTTCTGCCAGCTCCATCCACTCTGCCCAGCTTTCTGGCACTCAGATTTGGGCAACCATTCTTCTCTCTTTGGAACAATCACTTGCACTCCACAAACACTTCTTCAGATGGAGTTTTCATATTACATCACTGAGTAAGGTACAGAATCTATACATTTTAAAAGAGTAGATAAATATGTATTTATGCACATACACACATGCACTAAGAATCCAAGAAGCTTATCTGAACCCTGAAAATTTCAGTTTTTCCTTCTGCCTCTTGGCAACTGAAGGCCTGAATTAATTTTCAAGGCTTACTGTTTCCTTTATCCCAAGTGCCCTCCATCTGCCTAGTATCTTGCACCTTCTATCTTCTTGGCTCAAGAGTAGCCTACAGCAGAAGGACAGCTTTAAAAACTCTTAGTACACTGGCACTTGCTGCACAGCTCTCACTGTTACCGTTTAGGTCATACATGCTACTTGATGATGTTGTGGTCTTGGCAACACACACTACCACATTTTGCTGGCGTTCCACTAGGCTGCCATTTGTTTCCTAATAGCTTACATACATCACTAACAGGCAAAATGGAAAAGGCATCCTGACATCACCCTCATGAAAGCAGGTCGCAGGTGCAAGAGCCCTCTGATCACTTTTAATGATATTGCTGTGGGACCCACAGTAGTAACTAAGACAAATGACTGCAGTATTTCATTGACCTGTAGTGCAATTACTATTTATACATTTAGATGTTAAAAGCACAAATAAATCTGTTAATGAAAATGATTTTCACTCTGGATCTCAGACATTGGAAAAGACCATCAATTTGTTAAAATACAGACCCATTTAGACACAATCATGTTTCCTCTGATAATACTGTAGGTGCAGCTAGTAACAGCATCTGTTACAAAGCTTCCTGACATTCTTTTCACTTCATTTTCAGCTTACAGTTTTCTCATTCTTTAGCTTCTTGGGCAAACAAAATATTTGCTGTGGATATATCTCCAAGCTTTCTGTTGTTGAAAATTTCAGCCCAAATGTTGCCATTGCTACAGCAATTACAGCACATTTCTCTCTGAAAATACCACACTTTCATGTTAAATTTCAAGTCATTACTGTGGAGAAATGCTATCAGGGAGACACCCTTTGCTGTAGCCATAAATATAGCAACTTTCAAAAAACCCATAGATTGAAAATCCTCAGAAGAAACAGAGATTATAGTACCTAAACTCACCAAAGATTTCAGTCAGCCTAGAGCTGAGTAACACTTTTTAAGTACAAAGGGGGAAATGTCTTAGTACTAGGGAAAAAAAATGTCAGACATGACTCAGTGCACTGGGAAAAGCTTGTTCTGCCTGTGAATCAGGAGTATATGTGAAAGGAAGTCACTGGATGAGAGAGGCTTGTTTTGTGTTGTGAAAGTTGGAAAAGTAGTATAGCGAGGCAGGGAACTGCAAGAACTGTAAAGAAGGTCCCATGATTAAGGCAGAAGAGTACTGCCCTCTGAGAGGTGGAATCTGTCCCTGTCCTTCCCTCACAGTTCCCCGGTGACAAAAGACAAGTTTGCTAAATGAGCATATTTGTAGATGATGATGATCTGGATGCTCCTCAAATTCAGAAGCCTGACTTGTCTTGAGAGGTCAGTTCAGGTTTGCAGGACTGTTGAACCTTACAGCTGTCCCTGAAGATGAGCTCCGAACAGAGAAAACATGGTATCTTTCCAAGCACTCTGAAATAGTAAAGGTCAGGTTTCACAAACTGATCACCCCTAATAGAGACTTCCAAACAAATTTCTCCATTGTCTTGATTCTCCCTCTGTAAAATATAAGCAATATTAGCCCTACTACACCTCTCAGTGATGTTGTAGAGACTGATTTAACATTGGGGGGGGGGGGGGGGGTGGCGGAGACGAGACAGAATGGGCAATTCTGTGCTCAAAAGAAATCTTAAACAGCATGAGAAACCTATACAAGCCCAATCTACCCCTGTTCAGCTCAAGTTTCTTTACATTAGCCTACATCAATATGGAACAGAGTTGTGCTAAGAAAAAGGCTGTCCACAAAAAGAATAAATTCATTAAAGAAGAGAAGCTACGAAAAAATCCTGCATGTTGGCACATAGCTTAACACAGCACACCTGCAAATACTCTTATACTAGTAAGCTGGCAACACCAATGCTTGACTTTGCAAACTTTACAATGTTCTTTGAATGTAATAATTTTGAATATAACATTAAGTAATAAATGAGAAAAACTAAAACTGCAAAACAAATAAATATATAAGAACTATTAAAAATACAGAAACTATTAGAGATATATATAAACTATTAGTACTCCTCAGAACTCTAAGTCACTGAGGAAGTCAAACAAAAATATAACAAATTACTCAAAGTCAGTGGTGCTTAATCTGTGGATACCTGTGTTGCTGAGACAATAAAATGATCTGATGTGACAGCAGCAGGCCAAGCTCCTTAGCAGGTACTAACAGCTACACTTTCTTGCCTGCCTTTCTTTACAACGGAAGTCTAGTGAATTTATTTCAGGCTTAATTCTAGTTGACCTGTGTCCAATGCACCGAGTCTTGTTCCTTGACTCCCTTTTCCTCACAAAAACAGTTAGAAAATTAAGTAACTGACCAAGAGCTAGGACTGCCTTTTCTATAAAACAGAGATGACAAAAGATCATTAACTGAAGAGTCTGATTACTCCTGAACAAAGAAGCATCTGTAACTTCTGAAATTCCCTTTCTGTCAGCAGCTGCAAATGTGTGGAAGGGAGAAAGCAAGAAGCTCAAACACTGAGAACCACTAACAGACCTAAACTGGCGGGATATATTGACTTACCACAGTTGCAAGTAATGTTGGCTGCTGCGTGAATGGTTTCAACTTTAAACAAAGGTATTCCTTCATTGTCATTCAGTAATAGAACATTCTCATGCCATAACTTTTTTTTTTTTTTTAGTTTATGAAGATAAACCTAACCACAGAAGATGGCTCTTACAAAATATAGAAAACTAGTGGAAATTCAGAGAAGTTCAGAGTTAGCCAAATAACAAGAATCAATAAGAATTGGTTCAGTTTTGGTCCAGGAAAAAAAACAACACTGCAACATAAAAAGCATGGATTAGTCCCCAGTAAAAAAAAAAAAAAAAAAAAAATTACACTGGCATTTCTGAAGAATTATGTAGAAATGGGTACTTTCCAGCACATACCAAATTCCAGAGGGAATCCATGAAGATTTGCTATTTCTCTTGGGGTAAAGTACCTCAGTTTTAGTGTTGACAATTTCATAAGCTTCTCTTCTTCTGGTAACTCCTCAATATGTTTAAACACTGATTCAAGCTATGAAGAATATCCAGAACAGCAGATATCACCAATGCAGACCAAATATGTAAAATTTAAGTCACATTTTAACAGAATATTTCTTTTAATTATCACAGTGACAAAGACAATAGCACATTTTCCTTGAAAGTATAATCAGTGGTGTATTTTTGCAGCCAACAACTCAACACGTGGACTTGCAAGAAAGAAATCAGTGTTGCCATGAGGGCATTCATCATTTCTTCCTCCAGTTACAAGCTATACCACTAGGTAATGAGGCAATCAAAGGACTATAAACATTTGTTTATGACAGGATAGTGACAATATAAGCCAATAGCAGACCATCCACACAAATTAAGCTGTATGGATACAGCTGTTTTAATACAGTCACTTTGAGATTATCCTGAATTCCAAAGCTGCATTCTTCTTATGCTTAGAAATGCTATATAATTTTAGTGAACAGCACAGAGGTGCAGGAGATGCTTGTGTACAAAACAGGCCTTGTGAAAAAGTATCTGATTCACTGACACACTATTACCTTCCCCAATGCCTAAATACCACTCTGTGGTGAACTTAGTATCAACACTAGAACTTTACAAAATACTGTGTCTTCCCCAATAAGTAATACTACTGAAATTAAAACATGCTAAACATATGACAATATTTACTGGACCATCTGTGTACAAAAAATGGCCCTGGATTCATGACACTGTACTCTAGTCTATCCATAGAATTAATCATTTTTAATGCTTTCACATAACCCTGTGAAACCTCTGTATGACACGACAGATAACAGAATAATAGCAACTCATATTCTACACACAGAGCCACATGTACAGTTTTGATCTAAATAAACTGTTGTTTAGGAACACGAAGTAAATCAATTGGAAACTCAGTTGCCATAAAATGTAGTTTTAAAAGCTTTTTTGTTACAATATTCAGAGCAAAAAAGCAGAAGACAGGGAAAAAAAAGTTTTAAAACAAGTCTCATATCAGTTTTAAAACAAGTCATTCTCATATATTAGTCTACACATTCTTACCTGTACATCTACTGCTGTCTGCAGAACTGAGCCTGTCCCTTCTACATAGTGTCCATACCTTAACAACAACAACAGTAACAATCTTAAATTAATTTTTTCATCGAACCTCATAGTACTGACAACTGCAAAGATGCAGGGAGGTTACTATCCACACCAACGGCCTTATATAAGGCAACTAGGCTACTACACAAGCCCGAGGAATTCAAGCATAGCATCATCAGAAAGGGCCACCTACAGTGCACAAACCAATTAAGGCAAAATGTGTCAAAGGCCAAATGGTCCTAAGAGTTCAAATTGTCTCTCCATTAGGAACAAAGTTGTTCAGTCAGATTTAACTTTTGGTTGCTTGTGGATTTTCCAGAGGGAAGGGATGGGGGATGGCCAGGCATCTATGCAGGGCAGTAGAAGACCAACAGAACAACAGAAAGAAAAAAATTAAATCCAACTAAACAGTAAGCAGACTTACATTCTAAAACCATATGATAGTTTTCCTGGATGCTTTGTGGTTGATTGCATATCAACACGTTTAGTCTGTAGTCTCTTCCAGGCTATCATTTAAATGTAATCACAGGCTTTCAGAAACATGCTCTGACGGTCTAACTATGCTAGTGTTTGAACATCCTGAACAGAAAGAGACTGAGTCAAGTGAACAGAAGGCTTTTGCACTGTGGAAGAACTTCAGAAGATCCCTCACATTAGAGGGATGTGGTCTGCAATCATTAACAGGTGCTATTCTCTAGTTTTATCTGCACATCTGTAAAGACAATTATAAAAGTCTTTTGCTCCACTTGGGGCCCATTTTAGAGCAAGGCACTGGAACAATTTTTGTTTCAAGCCTTTCTAATTCCACAATAAATGATGGAATACTCCCCCTTCAGCACAGACACAATGACCCAGCATGGCTCAAACTTCAGCATTTCTTCTTCAGTTGGAAAAGCTTATGAGTAGTTCCGCCAATATCAGTGACAGCAACAGTTGTTTTAAAATAAAGTGCTTGCAAATCTTCCTTAGGATCAGAACAAAAGGCCCTAAACACTGATGCAGATTAAAAACACATGGAATTGAACTGTGTTGTAAATATACCACCCTTAATTGGTTAGTTGCATTCAGAAAATTCCTAATAAGTTTCACAATGTAACACACATATAGCATTGAGAAATCCTGATCTTATATAGCATCTGATCGTATTTCAGATTAATATATCTGAGCCAACACAAATAAATGAAGACAAATTTCAAAGTGGTATTTTAGAGTTTTACTGGGGGAAAAGAATCTTGGCACTAAAGTACAGAGCTCCCCCCACAAAAAAATTTCAGTTAGTGTAAAAGTGGTTTGGGAGCCAGGGGTGGTGGTGTTGGCTTTTTAACACAAATGTGGGCAGATGGCCAACATTAACTGGATTGTTATTAATCATTATTGCAGCTGCTGACTACAGAAAAATTAATATTCATACCTTAGACTCAGAACATAATTAAAAATGGGAATTTTTGCCACAGTAAAAAATAATGCATTGATTTTCTGACATTTCATTACCAGTTATAATGAAAGAAGTTGGCTTACTAAATTACAGTCTTCAATTTTCATCTGACTCAAGACCTCCCCCCATCCTTATTTCTGCAGGCTTTCAAAAAAAACTTTTAAATTTCATACACATATTATTTCTGGGTATATTGTGTCCTACATTATGATTAACAAAAAGGTAATTTCCACAATGCTAGAGAGAGTTCCTGTAACTAATATAACTAATATTAATTTAGAAGGTATTGCTTCTCTTGTCAATCGCATATCAACAATTTTCAAGTAAGTCCAGAGGATTGTATCTGAAGAAGCAGTTTTCATTTTCTCTGTCCTTTAAAATGGACAACTTCAATCACCACAAACATATTCCTAAGAGAAACCATGGTGTTTGTAGTCCCAAGGAACTCCACAATCATTTTCCAATTGCCAAGGAGTCTAAGGTCAGAAGGGAACACAGGATCATCTGCTCGATCTCTCACACATCACAGGCCATTACATTTTGCCCTATACTCCACCAAAGCCTTTCAGAAGACATACTGGTATGACAAAGGCAGAAAGGCAAAAAACACTGACAAAATATTGGTGTCTGAGGTCCCTAAATTAGCAAGGACTGGAGAAGGCATACCCAGATTATCGTCATCACACAAACTGCTGGAAATACCCGAAAACCAATCAGACCTAAGGAAAATTTTTCTCCCAGTCTCAAAGCTGAGTCAATATGACTTATAAGAAAGACACCAGACAGGCATCTCAGTAGAGGCATTGTCTGTACTACTTAGAGTGATGTTCTGCTCCATCCGGGTCCTCTTTACTAGATCTCATGCTTCAGAGAAACCTAAAAACAGAACAAGAACACATACAGCAGAAACTTATTCTTTACCTCAGAAAAATGACTTGGATGAAGCCTGAGATGTAATTACAACCTTTCTGTTAAAGGAGAGCTGTAACTTATATGACCACATTGAGATGATGTTGCAAGCCTTCCTTCCCAAAGGCTCTTAAAAAAGGGAACAAAGATGGCAAATCAGATTCCTACATTTCGAGCCAAGAAGAACTACCACAACTATCTGGCCTGGTTCCTTCCACATCAGCAGAATGGCAACAGTCACATTCCGTGTCAGATTTCCCACCACCATATATAAAGACTTCATATCAACTACTCAGGAGCTTCCTCCAGTGTGATTTTGATAAAAATAACCACAAACTACCATGACGTATTCTAGTGAAACCACAAGTGGCCAATTTATTTTTGATGACACTTAGGGCATACATGAGCTACATAAGAGATCATTCTGGCCCAAGGTTTTTATTTGACTGTTCTCATTAAGAAACAGATCCCATAAGATGCCGACTCCCCCACAATTCAAAAAAGTGAGGGCAGAAAACGCGTATGTCAGTAAGAACTGGGGGAAGAGCTTTCCTGTTGCACAAATTTTGAACCTCTGAAATTCTTTCTCTTCTCAGTTTTTTTATTGTCAAATAGTTAAAAAATCACAAAATCTGCAGGAACTCTGTCAATCTGGCAGTCTGATTTCTACTAATTAAAAAAAGTTATGATTAGCTTTAACTCATCAACTAAGCCATTTTACTGAAACATTCTGAGAATTCCAAAAAAAAACCAATCTAATTTGAAAAATTCACCAATATTAACATTTCCTACAAACTTTCACGCTCCAAATGGCATTTTCCAATACAAATGCATTCAGTGGAAAAGCTCCTGACCAATTGTCTGTGGGGTTTCAGAACACTCACCAACCTCTGGCAGTCCAACCTAAAATTGCAAGGCACACATAAGAAAACTTCTAGACAGAAAAGGACTGATGTTCTACTCTATCACGTATGATTTGCAATGCAGCAACCTAACTGGTTTTATGACACATGGCTGATCCACAGCTATTCTGACCTACGCAGCTGAAAAATCCAAGAAATCAATAAAATGTACAGTGAAGACAGTTTTAATGAGGAATGGATCTGTCATGCACGACACTTTGTAACTTCATTGAGCAATATAAAGAAATTCATTAATGAATCAGTACTACAGAGGTCTACTGGAACCATATTTCCGCAGGGGTAATTAAGCTTCTGTGAAGGTCAACAACAAATGGCACTGTCTTTTGTGAATGCCTTTTTGGAGTGGGCACATAATGTTCTGCCAGACAGATTCTCATGCTGGCATTCCACTGGACCAGGAAGCACACTATATAAGGAGGTTTTTTTCAGAGGCCTGGGTTGTTTTTATGACATTTCCCTCTTTGTTTTTACAGGACATAAGCAAAAATACACTTAAAATTTCCAGACATGATTCAGCAAGACATTTTCTTTGCAACTTACCCTTTTGTGAAGCATGTGGATCTCCGGCAGGTGGGTTTAACGATGTCTAACAAGAAAGCATAGCGCAATAAGGACTTTGGTGGTAAGAAATATTGACTCATTTCTTCATTTCCCTCTTCCAAGAAATCTTTTAGCATTTGAATAGAAGAATCATTGTCCTGATCACGTTTCCTTTCCATTTCTTCTGCTGTTTCAAGTTTAAAAAGAAAGGTCCCTTTTGGTAAACTCTTCTTGCTGCTGCAATCAAGACCAATGTTTGGATCCAGATTCTTCTCTTCAGAAGACAAGGAAGAACTAACTTTACCCACTTCGTCAGTGACTTTGTTCTTGCATAAGTCTTCTAGATCCTGATGTGGGAATCTTGTCAATATCTAAGAACAAATTGTGAGAAAAAAAAAATTAAAGACTGCATTGGACAAGCAACCTGACAGCTGACTCTGCAGTGAGTAAAATTCCTTCAAGAGATGCTCAGAATAAAGCAAGTAACCATTTGATGTTATTTTCATAAAGGTTTCAAAAAATATTGGCATCAAGATTTGCTGACCTAGCAGCAATAATGTCAGGAACAACCACAAATAATTGCCTTTGCAAAAATGCCTTCCCAAGGTCATGAAAAAGGCAGCAGAATGAATTGTTTTCTAGTCCACTGTCAGCTACTGTTCCCCAACTGGTTAAAGCCATCTAAACTACTGACATGCATTTCAGCCCTTAGAAAACTCAGCATCCAGGCTAAAAAAGAGACAGAATTTAACCCTTCTGTAGATATTATTTATCCCTCTCTCCATTCATCAACAACACCACTAAACTGAAAATTTAAACCTAAACCTTCATGAAACAAAGCAAATTCAAGTAATGCTAACAGCCTCACCTGATCAGGAGCTTGAAAGGAAAATGGTTCTTGGTGAAGCCTTGCAATTAGAAAATATCGCAGCCTAGAATTGGGAATGCCAAGCTGTAAGCAAAACACACAAGCTTTTAGCCTTTAGACTCACATGTCATAAAGAGAGAAAAAGTGGTCTATAGCATCATACACTAATCTGCCATTATATAAAATAACAGAACTAAGACACTAATATGTTTTGTGACTTCGGAGATATCAGTATTAATTGGTAATACCTAAATACTTGTAACTTCCATACCTAGGTACTTTCAAGGAAACAAGTGGGCAATTATTCTTTGTACCTTGTGGCTTTGACTTTCTCTGTAAACAAACAGGAATGTAAACAAACTTTTATATGAGGTAAGAAGAAAAATTACATGCATCACAATTTCTTGGGACAGGTACCACCTGTTTTCTACAGAAATGCAAAAAGGTGTCTCCTTGACTTTTTGAACAAGGCATTACAAGACATCTAACAACGAAACAAATGCACCACAACTGGTTTTCAAGCTACTCTCTATCAGCTTCTCTCAGAAGTACATACAGTATTTCACTGATTCCATTTAGTCTTGCACAACCTGAAATCTCTCACAACCCTTTTTTTCAGTTGCCAGGGAAACATGCAAACAAAGCCCATCCTCCCACAAATAACACAGTCACATTTTCTGTGCTGCAAAATTCTCAGGCATCAGCACTTCTGAAGCAATGAGGCTCCTACAGGGAAAACCACCTTCCTCGTCACAGTGTAAATTCATGCCTTCTTAAAAAATATCAAGTAGTCGCAAAGCAATATGGGACTAGGGTCTGAACAATAACAGCAGTATGATTATGCCAGTATACTGATGAGAAATCAGAAGTCATGCCAGATGGCTTTCTCATTCAAGAGGATCTTCAGTTCTGCATGTGACTCTCTTTTCTAATAAAATCGATCATTTCCAAATGTTCAGGGGCTCAGTGCAGTTTGAACAGCTAAATAATATTAGAGTGATTTTAGTACTCACACAGGTTGGAGACAAGAGAAATTCTTGACATTTAAAACCACATGTTGCTAGTGTTCGCAAAAGTTCATTTCTGGCAGTGAAAAGAATCAAAAAGCAATTACTCCCTTCATACAACCTTTAGGCCCTTTTTTTATCCTAAATAAAACCACATTTACTGCAATACCTTAGGTATCAAGACATTCAGCACATTCAGTGAGAAAGAATTGGACAGGGAATTACAAATATGAAGTCATCCATTTCTGAACTTGACGAGACAACAAACAAAGTTCAGTGTTACTATAACAAAAATGACTACTACACATTCACAGGTATCTCATACCTACTTCAAAACACCCCTTCAAAGAATATCCCATCTCCAGGAGAGTATTTATAGTATGTCAACAAGGAAAATAATCAGAGGGCAAGACATTCTCTTTATTGTGAATTATAAAACAGGAGATTAAAACCACTACAAATAGCTCATTACTTTGCTCTGTTCACATACATGGCATCAGCTAAGTCTAATAAAAGGGCTAACTCAAAGGATGACAAAAATTGGTGGCTTTGATAATAACAGTGAGGTAGGACTGTACTTTATAAACAATGGAAAAATCACTGAAATGGCAATCTTCTTAAAAAGACTTGTCTTTTCTTTCCTGTTCCATTCAGGCTACACTGGGCTCAAACTATGCAAAAAGCAGGAGCTATATGACCTGTACCTGGTATGTGACACTGGATCCCAAGTGTCATAAGCGAAATCAAGTGTTCTGACTGGGGTGTTTCTGAACTACAGCTTGTTTCCAACACTGGCCAGCAAGCCATAGCCTAGTGAATCGCAGGATCTACAGCTGCAGCCTGACCAACAACAAAGTGTTCAAGTGACTGCTGTATGCTTAACCAGTGAGAGCGCTAACTCCCAGCTGCTCCCATATTCATTAAGAAGCATGATATACAGCGTGGCTACTCTCTCAGTGCTTTAAGGAATGCTACGGAAAGATCCTACTCTATGCCAGCAAGAAATGAGAAGGAAGACTGCAACCCCATCTCCTGCTTTGCCCCCAAGAGAGGAGAATGCTCCTGCTATCATTAGGTAACCTTACTGACAACTTTCCTCTTCCACATTTCAAAGATTTTACACAGTCTTCATACTGTATCTCTGGACCATTTGATGGCAACTCTGAATCAGTGATAATCTATTTTCAACAAAGGTACTGAAGAAAGCCCCTATACTGTATCATGACCTTAACACAAGATACCATGAGCTCCTGTAATGGATAAAACCCCAAAACCTCCAAATGCTTTATCTACTGTTATTTTTCCTTGAAAATTAATATTGATGTTTTGTAAAGGACACAGGATCATCAAATAAAATCAATGGAGTCAACCTGTTATGTTATCTGTTTAAAGAAATAAATAGTTATTTAGCAAGTTCCTTTCACAACCTAAGATTTTCAATCCTGAATTAAAACAGTATTTTTAACCCACAGCTGCTAGCTGTACCATCTGACCCTATTTTATTAACTTAAATTCTAGGAAATAAAAATCTTGCCTTCCCCTTCCAAAGAAAATGTCCTTTATTAAAAAAATAAACCTGCATAAATTAGACTTTACCTTGCAGAAGAGGATTCAAATCCTTTAACATTTTCTAAAAGTAGGTATTTTGGAAGCTTCTGCAGTCTACAAGGAAAAAAAAAAAAAATCAACAAATCAGAGTAACAAGATGTAAACTACATTATATTCATCCACAGATTTGTTTAGCTACAAGAAAGATCAAAGTATTTCCACAACATGCTAGCTGTTAAAGTTTAGCATCCTTAAAAACAACATACCTCAACTTTCAAGGTAGCCCAGATCAAATCATTCCCAGCTGAATTAAAAATGGGGATTGCTGGTAATCATAAAAAACAACAAAAAACACTCATATTCAGATGGACTGCTGTACCCTTCTGTACCCCACGCATATACTTCTGAAAATGCTTACCACCATTCATTTCCTAAAGCATAACATTATTATTTAACAGATTGAGTTTGTAATAGCAAAGATAATTCTCAAGGGAAAAAAGATCACTATTTAGCCATGGAATAGAAAACTTGTTTTAAAGTGCCTAAACTAAAAATCGATGTCAAAATGTTACATCAACTTCAGTGGTAACACATCAGAACCAGTATTCATCTAATTGCTTTAAGAAATACGATGTTTAGAGCGCAAACTGCAGATATTCTCAACTTTTACTTAACTTTTCCATTTTGATGGGGTTGGGGGGGTAGGGGGGGCTGAGGTTTAGCAAGATCAGTGCAGAGGTCTGGAAATAGGCTCAATTCCAAAACCAGCATGTTAAATCTCTGGAGAAAGGAACATGCCCAAACTGTACCATGGACCATTCTAAAAATTTAGAAGCATAGATGATTCAGATTCAAGTCTCCGGGAACAATCCCTGGCACTGATTAATTCTCTAGTAAGGTTAATGTAGATATAGTATGTCTGTTACACATTGGGATCTCAGAACAGAATATAGAAACAGGATACTAATGCCACCAGACAACAGTTCCACGCTTATTTAAGTCAGTAAGTGACTTCGGACTTCCACTGGTACTAATCATAGTAGAATTTGTTTTAGCATGTTCTTAACTATCACCAATTAAAGACATTCACATGAAAAAGTAAAGAACTAAAGCGTTTCACAACAAACTGGAAAATGTACAAGGTACTACATCAAATTTAAAGATACTAAAACTAATAGTGAAAAAAATAATACTACACTGAAAAAAGCAGCAGCAGCCGAATTCCCTGCAGAGGAATGGGGGATGCATCTGTGGGTATGCCTACCCACACTCATCATCATCATCATCTACTACGAAACTTATTTTTAAGGTAATGAATCCAAAGCATAGCCTGAAATGCAAGAGCACATGCAGGATCAACAGACCACAAGACAAGTAATCACCACACAAAGAGTATATCAAGTACTTGGCAGGTATTAACAGTACAAATGTGTCTGTAAAAGTAGCACTCTGACGTCTTAGCATTAGATTTCCCTGGGTTATTGCTTAGACATGATAAACAGTGTCCAGACCACTTGGGTCAAACTTTGTTTGCTGGCTGTGTGCTCCAAGGATTTCCCAGGTCTTTCCAGATCTTGAAATTCTCCTTTCCATGTCTCTAATACCTGTCTTCCTAGACTATCTTTGAGCCTCATTTCAGCGACATTTCATTATAAAAAGCTGAACATAAGGTAGGAATAGCCAAGGGATAAGAAATTTATAGTTTCCATGAACTGAATGCATGCTGTACCAAATCAGAATGCAAATTCCTATATTAAGAAGTTCCCTTTTTTGGGCTGAAATACTCCACGCTCAATGTCTGGCAAATATGTCATATCCAAAAAATACACAAACACTATCTCGGTAAAACATAAATCTACTGGAAGTGAGAAACTCTACAGAAGCCACCATCTTGAACATTTTACAGACCACTCACAGCAATTACTGCCTCAAGAAACAACCTGCCCAAGGGAGATAAGGGACATCAGGAGGGTCTCATGGGGCGTTGAGATAAAAGTGCCACAGCCAAGCCCAGCTCCTTTGCATCGTCATGACGAAAAACATATGTAGTGTCTAAAGCTTTGGTTTTGAGAAGGAAAAGCTTCTGCCCTTTATCCAGCTAAACCCACAGCAACCAGGAAGCAACGTTTCCATATTAATGCACAAGAGTGTCACAAAAGCAGCCAGCCTCTTAACTGTGTCTCAGCTTAACAGAAAGGAATACTTAACTCAGAACTCCCTTAAGGATAAGGAAGGTACTATTATTCTGACAAATTACTGACTTACACACCATCTGCTGTTTTTAATTTATCATTTTGAAAGGTCAGTCTGGAGGACTGAGTTACATTCCTCATTCTGGAAAAGACATCCTTTGCAACTTCCAGAAATCCATGTTATCTCCCTATTTTTGTGTCTCTGCTAGAAGCAGGAAAGTAATAATAATCTCTCTTTTAATCACCTAATTTACTAGGCTACAGAATCTGTATTGTGTTCTGTGCTCTCTGCCACAGATTTCTTTGGTGATCCCAGCCAAGCCACTCAGCCCTTCTCTGTGTTCTCTATCTGCTGATGACAAGGGCAAAGAGCTAGTCCTATTTCATGTTGCTGGCTGTGGAAAAGTTGTTTCTGGAAGAAGGATGAAGACCCTTTTCTCCAGTGTTAACAGCAGTTTGAAAGAAAGGTTGTTGGTGGTATCAGTCTCCTTCTGTGTAGAAAGCATTTGCGAGACAGAGAGCACAAGAGAGAAAGAAAGCAAGCACCAAACCTCCCCTCATCCTCCCGAAATTCTGAACACAAGATTAACAAATCAAGAAATACATAGAGAACAGCTGTTCCAGTCTCCAGGAGAAGCAGGACTGTCAGGAATGGTTAAGTGTCTGGTAGACTGTAACTGATGCAAATTCTCAGGCTCATGCCAACTGGTGCCCAATGGACATCTCAATCCAGAAGCAGAAACTTCTGCTGAATAATCTTCCTGAGCAACTGATTGCTCCACTTCCCCTGGAAGGGTTCCTACAGTGCTATGCACCTCTTCCCAAAAAAGACTACAATCATTACTTGGAGCTGATTTTTAATACTCTCAATAAGAACAACTTAGGTCAGCAAATCCACTGTTTCAAAATTTAAGGCATAAACAATACAAATAATTATGGCTATTTTATTAGGAACTGAGGTTTGACGAGGCAAAAATGACAGATCAATATTAATACAAGGGCACTGTTCAGACAGTGCAGTGCTATTTGAACTCTTAAGTATTACTACTCAAAACAAGAGACTGTACTACAAACCAAAACCACACGATTTTCCCCAAGATACCTAGAAGCAGCATGAAAAAGACAGAATAGACACTTCAAGAAAGAACAGAAGGGGGGATGGAAGACGTATCATATTGCCCATTCAATAACATATTTAAACTTTCAAATGTTGCCTATTCAAAAGTTGACAAAATGTTGAATCGAAGTTTTTTTAATCTGGTATTTCAAACAATTTTCATGTTTCCATGATGCCCATTAGAAAACTATTACATTATCTACTCCTGTCTCTAAAGTCAGTGCAAGTTTGATGCTGAACTGAAAATAAGTAACTCAATGTTTTTCCATTTATAATATAGCCACAGTTTAAACAGACAACCAGTAAGAAGAAAACCAAACAATGAAAGCATATACAGTAACTATGAGATGATAATGGCATTAGCAAAATACAAGTATTTGGAAGTTACATAGGATCATGTGAAAACAAGTAATACAAAAGACCTACTTAGTTACAACAAAGGCTTAAGAACTGAGGCAGAAGTTCATTTATACCTTGGGAGAGTGTCAAGGATATAGAGAAAGCTTTTTGTCCGTGGATCAGATACATCACCTTGCAGGCCAATTCTAAGAAAGAATAAAGAAACACCTGTATATTACTTGGAGCAGACAGACATTTGACTTACATTTTTCTACAGAATGCTGACACTTTTTGCTTTGAGTTTCAAAAAGGGATTCTACAAAAGCATCGTGTACAGATACGAGGACCTGCTCACAGCAGCTATGTCCTAAGAAATGTTTTAATGAATCAAAGTCTATCCCTGGAATCCATCAGCTCATAGTGAGGTTAAAATTGAAGCATTTAGTAATAAAATCCACCCCCTAGTCTGCAAAGCATTCAGCATTCTGGTCTTGTCCAGCAACCCCCTTGAATGTACTTGGCTCTGAAAGGACAAAATATCCCCATTGGGTTCCTGGGAATACCTCGCTATTTTACATTGAATATATTACATTTCTACGAATTAAAGCCTCAGTGCACACCACTTTGCAGGACTGAGCCCCATGTGAATAACTTTGTAACCAATTTTGTAACATTAAACTGGACAACTCGTGTAGGTCATAAAGATAATATAACTGTTCCAGACCTGTGTTCCCCTAACCTGTATTTGTATTAGATCTTAAAAAAGAATAAAGCCTTGGTAGAAGAGCTTCAGCATGTCTCTAAATTAATTAGTCATACACAGATTTTTCTTTTCATCATATTATAAAAGTTAAAAATATTTTGAAAGAATAATTCCTATATGCATCATAGGTTTGCACAAATACATCTTTATAGATCAACACCACTTTGGAAGGATTTCTTTTTAATCTTAGAGCATTCGATGAGATATACTGTCTTACACAAGCAGTTTCATCGCCATCAACAGACTTTTTCATGAAGCTACTCAATAATTAAGATTCAAATTGCTGCATTCCTTCCACTTCAGTAAACATCAGGGTGAACAAAGCTACATTTTTGCTTAGAAAGACACACAGATGAACCACACATCGTGTTACTCTTGAAAATCATTTCTACTTTAACAGTACATGCGGTGGTAACTGCACTTTTCTCCAAAGCGTGCTGTATCTACCTGGTAAATGGCTGACAGGGAGGACTCATCAAAATCATATCAAAAGATAATCTGTCAAATTCTTTCAGTGTTATGCCCTAAATAAGGAAAGAAAGAGAAGAATGTTGAGCGTCATAAACTGTATGAAACTCTCAAGTCATCTTTCAGATCAAACTACCTCTCTTACTTCCACTATATGCTTCATCTAGCAAAAAACCACCTAATCTCCCATTTGACCTAATAGATTCAATTTTTTCTACCTTGGCAAACCATACAGTGCAAATATGCATTAATTGCTTTGAATATAAACCAAAACCACTAACGATGTTAGCATCTATACATAATCTTGAGGGATTTATGTACTCATTCTTTCAGAATAGGTGTATAGTGGTTCTTTCAATAAGATTACATCAAAATACTCACTACTTATTTCTCCCCATCCCGCCTCCAAATACATTATTCAGATAGAGAGTCTCTGTACATCAAAAACAGTATTAACATGTTCAAAACAGGTGAAAAAATACTACATCTTCTCAAAAGACAAAATATCTAAACAGAAAAGTAGCTCAGGTGTTAACATGACAATTTCTATAGGTCCAGACTGTGGGGTATAATTCTTAGGAGCTCACTACCAACACATCCTGTACAGTTTACTTCATTCTAGTTTTTGCCTAGAAAAAATCCCTCACAGATATTATATGGCTGAAAGCTCTACTCTGCAAAAATATTTCTGTTCAGAGAAGAAAAAATTAGATCTGCTGCATGTATTAGACTAAATTTTAACCAAGACCAGAAGGACAGCATATTAAGGGGCCAAGAGGAGAGAAGGATAACAATCAAGTAACTGTAAGCCAGACAAAAAAATCACCGCCTTAAGTATTTTGAGGGATAGATATATAGCAAATGTAACATAACTGCCCACAGAAACTAGACAAAAGCTTCTATTTTTTTCCAATAAATTTAAAGAAGGTCTTACCGACTGTAATCTGCTCTTACCTACTATAAGGAGACATATGCAAGCATTCTTCTCCTTTTCCCATATAAAACTGTACACTATTATTCAGCCTGTTATTATTGAGTGCTGAATAACCATTTAACCTTTAGCCACCTATTTAAGTCTTATTTAAGTTGGTGCCTTGTAACAAATTCGTTATTTTTTACTGTCATGTTGTAAAGCTGTAAAAGAAGATTGAGAAGTATACAGTAATTTCTAACTAAATCCAGGCAAAAAAACGTGCCTAGTCCGCCCCTCCATTACTGAAACACAATCCGATTTTACCTAGTTCTTCAAATAATTCAGAAAAGGGACAAAATTTCTAAAACATTTGATCTATTGAGCCCACAAAAAACCCACAAGACTGTCCCAAGCAGTATGTCTTCTTGTGTTTTACTGAGCTCAACTATAACTACAAAACAAAGATATGCCTCCAATTTGATTAAATTCTTTCAAAATAAATGAAAATAATTTTTTAATCTAAAAATAGGATATTTGTCATTCCTTTACTGTTGGTAAGCATTCCTCTTGACATCACATAACTTTCCTTCATGCAGCAGTCAAGACTTTCAGGAAAAGACTGCAGTGTGAGTATCTCTCCAACTTCAACAAGTAACCATAGCACAAGAAATCAAAGTTATAAAACTGCTATATTCCTAACAACATATTTAAATTTTTTGTTTCTCTTGTTACTAATAAGGATAGCGAAGACAACTTACTTCTACAAATGCCAGACTAGTGTAAAAAAGACATTCACTACTCACCTCAATTGTCTTTGCCCATAATGGCGTGCCAGGAAAGTTGTGCTTATAAACTTCGTTGGCAAGTGTGTTCACATCAACAGCAGCAACAACTTCTGCAGATGTGCAGCTTTCTAAAGTTAAAAAAAGAATTTGAGAACTGTAGCTTCTCTTTACTGCTCTTGGAAAAAATGTGTTTGCTCAGCTGTGTTACAGCTACGTTCAAAAATAAAAGGGAAATTACATGATTGAAGTCTGCTGTGTTACCTTTAAAACTTTATAAGAAAGATATACCGTGTTTCTAATCATATGGCAAGTACTTCCCTTCCTCATATATATCCAAAACCAGAAGCTAACTGTGCACTTCCTAATTTGTAGGTACAGTCACATAAACTCCAAAGAGGGTGCATCTTTACAACGTTCCCACCTGCACTCAGCTGGTCTCTCTGGCCACCAAGATGCTTAGTTACCGGAATGCAGCCTGAATCAATCTGCCAAGCCCCCCTGCCACTGTCCGAGCCTCTCCAGCCACTGACAACTTACAGGAACTAAACGTGTTATTTTGGAAGTATACTACTACTCATTGTGAAAAAACGGCACCAATAAATATGTTTGAGGTACACCTACTCTTGCAATAAAACTTTAAGAAGTTGCCTGCAAAACACTGGTGCTTATATTCCAGTAAAACCTTGGGCCTTGAATTCAGCTGCTGCCCCCTTTGAGTTCAGGGTCCCCAAAATATCAAATGCTTTGAAGGACAAAATTTGGCAGCTCCTCTTCTCTCGATATCAAAGGAAGTACTTCTGGATGCTTACATGTGTCATTGAAAAGGAGAGAGCACAGTGTAACAAATCTACTGACAGCTAAAATCCTGAAAGAAAAATACACGAAAAAGAATGTAAATAAGCAATGGTTAATTTATAGAGTAACAGAATAGTAGGTTCTATAGAAACTAAAAACATTAAAAAACCGGTGTTTAATCCACTGCTCATCATGTCACACTATTTATTATTACTAACCACAATACCTTCCCTCAGGCTTTTTATCCAGGAAGATAAGCTGCGGTCACTGTTACAGCTGCAGGCAGAAAACAGTGACCGTACTTCCTGATACACAAAACCAGTTTCAACCACCAGGAAATTTACATCATAGTCACCGTTACAAAGCCTCAGATGAAACATGGGCAATTAAATATTTAATTTTTTTTGCAAACCAAAAGAAATAAGGCAAATAGCTACATGCCTTTGAATAGTCTGACAACATGCTCAAGCACCACTGACAAATGACCTTACGAGACACCTTATGAATTACTGCTAGTCAGCTAATTATTTAGTTTGAGAGGATGAAAACCCAACTATGAAGTCCCCAGTGGATTTTATTTTGAGTAATGCAGTTATCATCCATCCACTCTTTTTCAGGTTTTCAAGGCCACCTTATTCAAAACTAAGATGAATGAAAAATCTGGGTATCGGACAGATTGTAGCAGTCATTTTAACAAAGATCAACCTGGTTCTCCTGCATTCACTTGGTGCAATAGAGGACAATAAGGAGTTTCACAAGAAAAATACTTACAGACAGCCGCCCATTAAGGGTCAACATAGAAATACCTATTTGCAGTTACTGTCCTGACATTTTGACCATACATTGTAACTAAGTATTAAATACAGGTGTATCCATGAGGACAACAGAGTGACTACACCTGGGATTAAAGAACAGGTATGTTAACACTGACATCTAGCGTGAAAAGATCGTTGCGGTAGCAGGTTGACTGTCTCGATTTACAAGTATATTCAAGAATCAACACTTTGATCTTCTTAAAACAAAGCTGTAACGCCTAAGTAATGGGAACAAATTTCAAGTACTGTTTAAGAGACTGCTTTTCTCACTTTTTCTTTCAGTTCTTAAAACATGTCCTAACAAGCTGATCCTTACTGTGTGTTCCAGGCACTCCATAAAGGGGGTGGGGGGATGGGGGGGGCTGTTTAAAAAAAATCAGGAACCTCAAATTATTATCTAACTGAACATACAGTTTAAAAATGACAACTGACAGGGAGCATGCTTCCTCTCACAACTCATGATTCAGATGTTCATCCTTTTTGCTAACATCAATCCAATCTCTCCCTGCACACATACATGAAAAAAGAAGTACTGAGGATTTGTATCAAGGGACTTCACAGGCCCAAATGCCTGGAAATAGTCAAAGAGAGTACATAGCTAACAGTAATTTATCGAATCCCCTTGCAATACAATGCCCTGTCTAAACCAGAGATGTTAACCTGCATGGAAAAGAGACAGGAACTTTTCCTGAACTATTCCACCTGACATCCTCTCTTCTCATTTCAAAGAACTCATAATTTTTTCAAAGCTTCTCCCCCTTTCCACTCAAAAGCTATGGCTCACTTGGGAGTTCCTGTTACAGAACAGACTCCCTCTAAAAGCTGATTAAGCATATTTGTGTGGAAATACCCTGGAAATGCATGAAGGAGCTTGAGCAGACAAGCAGATCTCACACATCCAACCTAACAAAGAAAAGTTTGTGTACATGTCAAACAATGAGAAAATGAAACATTTAAAAATAAATTCTCTTGAAATTTAAATAACTTTGATGTCAAACTGTGATATTCCATTTTGCTGTATAAATATAAATTTATGAATTGAAAATGACTGTAGGAATGTAACATAAAAAAGACTGAAAGCAGAATCTAAAAAAAACAGAATCAAGACTGTGTTTAACTATCCCCACTGACAAAAGGCACAAAAGCAACTCAGGAATATGAAAATGCCCCTGAATTGCTGACTTAGTGAGATGTTAAATCAACTCCCCAAAATATATAGCAGAACTTCAATACAGAAACAGACACAGCTCTGGAAACTTCTTTTTCCTCAAACAAGCACATCCAATTTTCAAAACACAGCCATTTGAGAGAACAACTATGCAGAAAACTTAACTTCATGCAGACTAAAGAAAAAATAATACACATTATCTAAGAGAAAATAAGTAGCTGCTAGAATACTTGATTTGCAATATTCCTTGACACCACAGTTTTTGAACAGAGACTTCGCATTTCTGAACAAGATGTTGTAGCTCAAAAGGAAGCCACAGACATGATGGGGAAGTTACTGAGGGAGGTGCTATGGCTTATTTTTAGGAAGAGTAGATGGTAATACTTTCTCTTGGCTGAACTCAAATTTGTATCACCCTATGAGGAAGGTACTGATTTTGCACTTGAGGCTTAAAACCTCTAGGATCCAAATAACAGAAACCCTGTTATTTAAATTGCCTGAAGAGACGGCAATCAAACTTTGGGTCCCAATTCTCTATTTTGTTGTACAGACAACACTTATGAGCCATTTCAGCTATGTAGTAGTCACTCGAGTGAAAGGGACACTGCTGTAATGATTGGAAGGTGTGGCACTTGAAACAAAGGAAGACAGGATGCCTGCATTAGCTTCTCTTTGGAAAAAACAAACCCAAAGGGTGTCATCTTCAAACACACAAATAACATCTCTGACATTACAGTATCTGTCCTTTTCCTCTTCAGAATCAATTCCTTTGTCATGTGTTTCTAGCAGACCTTAAAATTAACATAGATCTGTTTATATTCACCACTGTACTTTTGTAATAGAATCATCAATGTCAGCAAAGCACATGAAATACACGGTGCTACACCAAGGGCAGAGCCTGGCAAAACTCAGCATATTGGAAAATCAGAGCCAGAACAATTATCTATTCTAACAGGTACATGGAAACAGATGGAAAAGGGAAGATTAGTCACATGTTTTGTCAGTCCTGTTTCCTTTTAAAACAGAGAGCAAAGATTTCATTTCTAAGTTGTCAGCTCTTGGCTGAAATGATTACGCTGAACTGCCCATGGCTACAGTCAACATGACTATCAGTAAACTTGATAGTTGCTTCCTGCCAAGGATACTTGGCAACTTTTTTCACTGAACAGCATTTGTTCATGTTCAGCCATATAAATTGTTCAGCCATATGTAAATTTACATTACAGCAAAACTGGCACTATCCTGTGCCACAAAGGGCTATATTTTATGAAATCATTACATCAAAATGAGTTCAGGTGTAAAAACTTGCTCTAACCAGCAATATTTTTGTTTTGCATTGTGCTGAATCCTAAAGCTGCTTGCCAGTTTTGTCTCCTTTGTCACTCCTCATGAGATAGCTATGCTCAGTGTAATTATGCACACCGGTTTATTATGCTGTGCGATTCACAGAGATAATAAAATAAAATGAATAGAGATAACAGAGTAAAGAGACTCAAATTCTTACTCTGTAAAACTGAAAGATAACAACTGCAGAGGAAAAATATCACCAACTTTATCACTGAAAAATTATGGTATTTTTAAAAGATGTCCTTTCATGTTTTATGCACAGGGACTTTCTTCAGTCACCTGGCAAACACAAGCACTTGTGGCAGAGACCTGGAACCCATTTTTCATGGGAAAACTGCCTAAACTAATAAACCAGTTAAGTTTGGTTTGGTTGGGAATGACGAAGAGCAGGCTGTTTGTTTGATGGGAAGCTGCTAAGGAAATGAATTTGTAGTCACAAATCTTCTAAAAATAAGACACTTTTTCACTGCAGAAACTCTGCACATATATAAAGAATACGTTCACACACACACACACACACACATATATAAAAAGTATCATAGGTTTAGACATATACGATCTAAACATTGACCTTTATAAATCTCGCAGTTTGGAGCACAGAGTGGGAAGAAGGAAGAAATGCACTCCCATCTCTTAGCTGCCTCAATCTTTCAAGAGTATGAATATGAACAGACTCGCTGACTGTTGCTTAATCAAGCTCAACTTTCTAAATTATATCCTTTTGTATGTCTTTGCTGTTAAACTTAAAATACTATTACAAAGCATTCAGAATTTAAAACTAGAAATTCTACATATACTGAATTATCTACAGCTAAAGCATCAACACAGAGCTAGAGAATCCCCAAGATTTGTCTTTTTCAGTTTTGGACTGAAATTGAAATTCAGGAACAGCCTTCTTTTCACTGTCAAAAAGAACTCGATTCAACTACGTAACTATGCACTGTTAATAGAGATATACTGTAGGAGAGTATAAACTTCCATGATCTTACTGAAAATTCAATTATTTCTTATTGTAGGCGAGGACAATTTCAAAACCAATTGCACACTATTTGGCGCCAAATGCATTCTACTTTAATGGCAGCTGCCAAAACAATGAACAACCTCATCCTGCAAGTTCAAGTATATGCTATTCTAAGTTTATGAAAGATCACAGCCAAAAAGGACTTCAAGGTAGAAAAGGCAGTACCAGATTTCCTGGAAAATACCTATCTGCCAACTGAAAACACTGGCAATTTCACAGAAAAGTAAAAAGTTGGGCCAGCTCTGCTAGATATAACTGGCCACAAAACTGACTACATAACATGTCCAGGAAACAACACTGAGCCAGAACTTGCCAGAGCTGCAGAACCCCTTTTGTAGAATAAGTAGCTTTCCTGCGGTGCTGCCACTGAAGTATTACTCCATGCTCCCTCTATTTCCTACATGTTCCTATCATTTTTCTTGGCCATATAGAATCACTAGAAACCACACCAAGAAAATAAAAGTATTATCCAAAATCTTCGTCTCTCATGTATTTCATTTATGGAAGCACTGGCGAAATGGAGGGCTTGCTTTCAAGCTGCATATTTCTATGGAAAAAAATCCTCTTCTAGTATTTCCATACTTGATCTAAACAGAAGATGCCATTTGCTAAATGATATCAAAAAAATTGTATCGGAGGTATTTTCAAGTAGCATAGTTTCATGTACACATATAGGCCTAAAACACGTAAGAAACCCTGTTATTAAAGTACTTACAGAGGAATGTTCACTTTTTTCTGTTTGATTTCCACTTAAAACCAAACACTTAAGTCCCCCCTGACTTGACTTTGTTCCTTTATAAACTGCAAGAAAACTGAATACAGATGTCTAAGAGACTTAAAAAGAGACCACAGCAGAAAGGATCAAAATGCCTGACTATATCCATATTCCTGAATGTAATACAACTCATTAAAACTAGTTTTATATAATGACCTGTCATTAAATACTTAAGTCAGTGCAAATGGTACAGAACCCTTTTTATTCAAATTGCCTGATTATTAGTTTTACCACTGAAAACAAGATTTTCATCTAGAAGTGTCAGGTTTGGACTTTTTCCAAGACAACCCAACACCTATGGGCTGAGTTCTATGCTTCCCAGAAAAATAAGCACCATGATTAAAAAAAAAAAAAAAAGTTCTATCAACTGTAATGCAAATAGCATTCTATCTATCCACTTTGCAAATTTCAATTAGTATCTAACCATTTACTACCATCTAGGGTCATTGACACAAATAAGTCTGCGCTTATACACAGTCCCTTCATCTCCTGTGGCTGGTACCACTACAGAAAAATCTCAGTCTCACTATTCATACTTACTTTAATTTCTTCAGTCAAATATAAGCCCCAAAGAACAGAAATTACAACATGCACTGACACTGATGCAGTTCTGTTCAGCAAGTTCAGAAACTCCAGTAAGTTCGGTAAGCTTGAAAATAAATTTACCCTTTCAGGAAATAAGGGTTTTGGTTAATTCATAGAATCATTTAGGTTGGAAAAGTCCTTTGAGATCAAGTCCAACTGTTAAGCCAGGACTGCCAAGTTCATCACTAAACCATGTCCCTAAGCACCACATCTACACATTTTTCCAACACCTCCCTGCGCAGTCTGTTCCAATGTTTCACCACCCTTTCAGTGAAAAAGTTTTTCCTAATACCCAATCTAAACCTCCCCTGGTGCAACTTGAGGTCACTTCCCCTTGTCCTGTTGCTTGTTATCTGGGAGGAGAAACCGACCCCCACCTGCCTGCAACTCCTTTCAGGCAGCTGT
>JAVJGI010000050.1:72619704-72632504 GCA_035590275.1 Ibycter americanus | reverse complement strand
CGGTACCTTTCAGGGCCTGGTGCATCCCCCCGATGCCGCTGTACAGCTCCAGCACCCGCAGCGGCGCCATTCTCCGCCAGCCGGCGCCCGGCTCGGCCCTCCCGGCAGCCTCCCCGAACACCGCCCGCCCGTTCCGCCGCTCTTTCGTTCCCACCTGCCCGCTCTCCTCCGTCCTCCGTCCTCCTCAGGGCTGGCGGCTCCCCGCCGGCTCCCTGCCAGCCCCACCCGCCGCGCAGCCCCAGAGCAGCGGCTTAATTTGGCATTACTAATTGCTCGTTAAACCCCAAAGTGGGCTTGGGCCCGGAGGATGAAGCCACCCCCTGCTGCCCCCTGAGATGGCCGTGGGGCTGATGCTGGCCAGCAGCTCTACAATCTGCGCTCTCCTGGAGCGAGGGATGAGAAGGGCCCGCTCCCTGCCATGAAGCCCGTTGGGGTCAACGTCGTCTGGCAACTGAGGGCTCCTCACGGGGTCTGCGATGAAATCCCCAACCCCACTGCCCTGCCTCAGGCCCTGCACCACCACCGGGTGGCCGGTGCCCGCTGCGAGGTGGGGGCCGTGCCTGGCTGTTGGCAGCAGGGCAGGGCAGGCTGGAGGCCGAAATTAATTCAGGTGGCTTATACCTAGCCAGGGCAGGAGGAGAGAAAGGGGGTGCAGGGCAGCAAAAGGGGCTTATCGCTGAGGGGGGTGTGCGTGCTGGCCTGCTGTCCAGATGGGCAGCTGATGTGAGTGGCCCTCGGCAGTTTTACAGGCCCAACTGTTCCGTGATTTCAGCGTGCAGTGATGTTTTTGAGAAGTCATTTCAAAGCCTGCACTGCTGGTGGAACAGGAAGGAAGGAAATAACTGATGAAAGTGTGTAAATTTGCTCCAACACGATGAAATTGCCATTGCTAAATTGAAAAGGAAGAGGCAACCCAAAGACATTGTTGTCTGTGAAAAGTAATTTGTTTTTAAAACAAGTGTTAGACAGATGCATTTATACACACACAAACATATATGTAACAACCAGAGTAAATACCTTGCACACTATTATGTGAGTTACCCACCACATACAAGTAGATACTCACCTATGCCTCAGTTTGCAGATTTAGATTGTAAAGTGAAGATGAAACGTTACAAAAAAAACCAAACCACACCACTACCCCTCAAAAAAAAAAAACCCTGGAACATGTTTCTCTTACAATTTGAGTTAATCATATTTTTGTGGAGCCTCTTAGAAACCTGTCAAAAAGAAAGTGGATTTCAGGAATATTTAATTTTCCTTAGAAGCTGCCTCATACAGCCTGTCGTAGTAGCTCTTTCCTCATGCCTTTCAGTGGAGGAAGAATTTTTAGCTGAAACTGGAGGGCAAAAAAGAGACATCTGCTGCCTTTCAACACACTTCTCCAGAATACGGGATGCATCAGCTGTGGAAAACAGTGAAACTAGAAACAAAATTTCAAAGTAAGAATATTGGTCCTTGCCAGCTTTTTTGAAATAGTTCTGTCATTCACCTGTGGATCTTCATCATCAGAGTCAGTGGCTGCTGCTTTATTTGTCAGCCATGGAAGTAAGCAGGTGACTAAAACAAAAAGTCCAAGGTCTACTTCTAGAATTTCTGAACGGAAGTGCAGCAGCCAAGGTACCAGAGGAGAGCAGCACGCATTGCAACCTGTGGTGAGGCAGGTTGCCTGCACAGATGGCTGACAGAGAACTGAGAAAGGTGAGTGAATCACATGGCATAATAAGATGGGGAATGTACCATCTGAAGAAAACAGTCATGGGACAAAGATGGTGAAGGCTCTGAAGAAGAGGGTTCAAGATGATGAAGGTGGCTACAAAAAGCAAGGTTGTTATCAGCTAAGAAGATATATCTCAGTAGGACCCCTTCAAAATACAGATGCAAAGTGAAAGTAAAGAAAAAGGCAGCTTTTAGACTACTGAAATTAGTAAAGCTGATGAATGTTTGAGCTCCTTGTATTACTGTTTCAGCAACCTATACGTCACAGCATTGCTAGATACTGTGATGAGTGGGAGCTGTAGGGAGCCAGGAACAGTTCATTTATGTGGAGCTGCCCAATACCTGGAGCAATTAAAGCAACAGAGGAGCAATATTTCCCTGTATCAGACAGGGAGACATAGCTGAGCCCTCTTTTTCCCTCTCCTTTCCCTGACTCCAAGATATTCTTGCCATTCATACATGGGAAAGGTGGAGTCCAATGGAGAAAGCAGCAGAGGAGTCTCTGCTAGACTAGTGGCAGTAGAACATTCCCTGCTCAGGGGAAATCCTCCACTTACCTCCTCCACCAGTGTAGTAAAGAGAATCTGATCAACATGCCTCTACTCTGGCAACAAAGAAATTAATAAACTAGGTTAGAATTTTATTGGCTTCTTCTTGCAAGGAATGGGAAACACCAAAATTTCCCTAGTGCTCATTTTTAAACAACTGCCAGTAGTCAGTTTTATAATTCTGTGTAACTGTGTCTACCCTAACCTGGTTCTCATTATTAATTGACAGCTGTGAAAAGAACCAAAATGAAAACAGGGAATCTGGAAACAGTTACTTTTAGCACGCTTCCCTTTATAAATGTAAAGTCAGCATAACAACAACCATACTTTTTGGATCAGGCCTTATGTAGTAGTATTTAAGGTATGCTGCTTATTTCAGAGACGGGCAATGGCTGAGAAGTGCTGAGATCCATGGCCACTCGTATCTTTATTCTTACAGAAAAGCTGAATGATTGCTGAGAGCGGATAAGCCCTGCAAAAGTGATTGTCCATACTTCACTCAGAAAATCTTGCTAAAACATGCTGCCTCTGCCATGGGGCAAGCTAAACAGTTGCTCACTCTTTGTCTTGTGATTCCAAAGCAGCCACATGTCTGCAAAATTTCCCAACTGGATCTGTCTGACTTACTGAAATCTGGGTATTGTGACAGCTCCTTCTTTCTCTGCACCATGCGTATAGGATGGATAGGATTCCTGTAAATGTCAATGAACAGTTCATTTTATTAACAAAGGAGGCTAGTAACAGAGTTGAAGTCCACTGTACACCTCTGGACTCTTAACATTTTTTAGGACACAGGTATGAGCTGTTTCAGTTACGGCTCAACAACATAGCTTGCTTTAAATAACAATTGATAGGCTTTTCTAAAAAGATCTTGTTTATTCTAAATGAGTACAACTATATAACTATGATAACGCATTGATGAAGCAGCTATTTTCTTCACTCTATTTACAGTAAAACATATTTTAAACAAACTGATCATTTAATGACATCTTTAAAGCCGTTGACATAAGTATGCGATAGCATTTTCATTGAGACAGTTTCTGAAAACTCCTGCCTCCTAGCAACTAGCAGCATTTCCTCAATGTAGAAGTTTCTAAAGTTTGCCCACATCTCTGATGAGTGGTATGATACAGGTAATCATGCTAGATCTGAAACTGTTGCCTTGGTAACCAATACACACATCCAGTGAAACAGCTACATGTGGTAAGAGGAACACGCAAACAAAACCCCTGCAGTATTTTCTCTTCTTAAAATCCTTTAGAATTGTTTAAAATGTTACAATTATCAATGCTCCCAAACAACATCACAGAAACATGCAAAAACCACTGCCTTAAGATTCTGCAGTGTAATTGGCAACTGAAAGGTAAAATTACAAACTATGACTGGACCGTATACTCTTGTCCTCAAAGTAAGAAGAAAACATTTTCACTGTTGTGTTTCTATAATTCACACCAGCAACGAATGCACACAAAACATTTTAAAGGCATCTCAAGGCTTCTGCAGTCACACGTAACTCTTCTCGCTGCCCTCCCATCTGCAGCAGAGCAGAGACTAACATACCAGCAAGGCCTCTGCCTGCACCTGGCTGTGAGCAGGAGGTTGCCAGTCTGCAGTGCATGTCACAGGGTTTTACTGATGCCACAATACCACAGCTGTATAAATTGCTTGAAGTTTCCTTTGAATGTAACCCCTCAACATAAGGCTAGATAATGGAAGCTAGTAGATCTGTAGCTGTGAAGTGTTTGTGATTATTTCCTCTATATTAAAAAAATGGACAAAGAGCAAGAAAAATCTCTGATACACCAGATGTTTAAAAGTGCATTCACAGTTACCAGCCAAAACTTCAATACAGGCAAATATTAATGCTGACAGCTGAACAACAATGCTTCTTGCGCCCAAATGTCCAGTATAACCTACTAAATACCTAAGTGAGAATCAGAAAGAGTATACAGACATCTCAGCTGTCTAGAACGGAAACTCACGTTCTGGGTCAGAAATCACTGTGGCTAGGAAAGAATGTGAGGCATTTCATACCCTTGCAATGCAATCACCAAACTGAAAAAATTCACTGAGAGTGTCTAGCATAAATTATTGTTTCCATAACCATTGGCCCAGTAGGTTACTAATGAAACTGAAAACCTTTTGCAGTTTATCAAAATCGATCTGTAATGGTTCAGGAGGGAATTTATCAGACTTGATTTCTGCTGAAATGATGCTCGATAAAGGTAGCTGTCAGCCACAGATGTGGCATTTCTGGGAAGCCTGCTGGGCCATGCCAGTATGGCTGATGAAGCCTACGATTTTCATTTATAATGCCACGCATCTGCAAGACTAGAAATGAAACCCACATCAGACCAGGTTTGTTAGCCTCTCCCAATGCGTTTCTAAGAACTCTGTACAGGGGAAATTTATGTAGCTGAAATTATTTGGAACAGTCATCAGACACAAACGTTTTTAACCTTTCTCTTTTCAAATTTATTAATCTCTCTATTTCAGGATTTTATTTTCAAGTTCTGGACCTATGCATAGACTCTGTAGGGATAGGGAAAAAGGAATAAAAAGACATGGCTTCTCTAATTAAATCTTTACTTTTCTGGTTTAAATAAATTTAAATCTAAATAAATCTGGCCTGTTTGTTATGTTTGGCCTGCAGTGGTCATGCTGGCTGGATGAGACACATATATTTACATAATGTTACTGACTTTCTTGTTGTACTTACACATTCCAGTGCTTGACCAAAAAAATAAAGGATAAAAAAGGCTAGTAACAAAAAACCCAACCAAAACACCAAAGCAAAACAACAAAAAAAAAACTCACCAAAAACCAAACCAACCAAAACATAATTAGAAAACCTTCACTGGACTGAACAAAACAGACTCTGAGCTCTATAAGGCCAGCTGCAGTCAGCCAAAAGATTGCTGCTGCAACAAATGTGTTTTCAATCAGACCCTTGAAGGGTCACAGGAAACGGGTGACAGCAGGCACGGAGCCAGGCGTTGTTAAAGGGGGGATCAGTTCAAGCCGCTTCAGCAGGATGAGGTAATGGCGTGGGAGATCCCAGCTCGCAGGGGCAGGATAAAACAGCATAGTGCCTGCTGCTCTCTCGGGGGGAGGGGGGATGAGGGAAAGGAGAGAACGAGAGTGCAGATGGTGAGCCTGGATGTGCCTCTTACCTTTTTGCTTAAGGCAGGAATTTTCACCCCCAGCATCCCTATATGATTTGCATAGTCTGTGGTGTGCAGACCGAGAAAGGCTTGTAGCTGAATGTTGGTGTTGGTTATGCCTTTCGCTCACTAGGTCATCTAGTATCACCTAAAGCTTTTGTACACCACAGACTTGTCTTTTTAAAGAGTACAGCCTCTGCCGAAACCTTGTTTTTTCATTCAGTCCCATGTGATGAGTTTAATACTTGACTAAGACTGTAGTTGGCACAGGAAATGAGATCTCTTATGCTGGTCACCATGGTGGTAGAATTTCAGTAGTAGGGTGTTTCCTCCAGAGAAAGAAAATCTTTAGTGCCGCTGCAGCAGAGCTGTAACTGTGGACTTGCAGAGCTGTCTTGAAATCAGGTAAACCACAATTGCACACAGTAAGTACCGTAAAATCTGCCAAAGAAGCTGAGCACTTGGTGCCTAGGCAGCACAGAAGTCCACCCTGGCTATATTGCTGGCACTTTGCAAATTAGTTTAAAGCTAATTTAAAGCTATTTGATACCAGTTATGAACTGCAATTACAGAAGTGATTGCACTGTAGATATTCTCTTTCTCACTTTGGATGTGTCTACAAATGTCCGTCAAGCATACCAAAATACTAAAGCTTAGCAGCTGGGACATAGCTCTTTTGTACCAGAAAGTCTCTTGGAAAATAGTCTATAGAAAAGCACAGATTTGAAGAAGTCATGAGATCTTGTAAGGATAAACTGAAATGAAGGATAAATTAAAAAGTTATTCTGGGAAAAAATCCCAGCTAAAATAGGAAAGTGTCACTTTTGGCTGCTAGGTTTTTTGGGGTCTCTTCCCTCAATTAAGTATTACCTCAACTAAGAACAAAAAGCTTTGGGTTTTCCTAAAGTTAAAACAAAACTTTTTTTAGAAAAAGGGCTATGAATTTAAAATGTTATTTTTGCTGAGACAGTCTGGAGAAAGAAGCCCCAATAAGCCAAACCTAAATGGGTCAAGAAAGCCTAAAATAGTTCTTTCTGAAGAAGAGAAATCTTGCACAAGACATGTGCCAGTATGGACTGGCAGTGTCAATATTCAGCTGTAGGGAGTTGGGCTGATTTAAGACTCCAGCAAACATGTTTCACATAATTCATAAGAGAAACACAATGGGAAATTGTTGGAATTGTCTGTCGGGAACGCTGCAATGTCAGATTAAGTCCCTGAGGATGATTTCATTCCAGTTACAGTGCCAAGTCAGATGCAGCACTCATCTCCTATGGTATAGGGCACAGTTGTTCCAAAACTAAAATAATTGAACTCAAGTAATTAATTAACCTACACTGTGCATAATTCTCATTACTAGTCCAGACATCATGTATATTGTAGTACAATAGTATTATATCCTTCATCTGCAGGATATAGCTCAACTTGATACCACAGAAGTTGATTATTTTCAGAATACAACTGTAGGACAGTGGCATTACCGTATTCAGGGTAAACCACGCCTCTGTCTTTGAAAGAATCTTGACATCTGACCTGCATGTTTTTTTCATCCTGGTGTGTTTCAAACTTAAACAGTAGGCTTGGTAACTTCCATGTCATGGAGTTTATGGGAAATGCCCAATCCCTGTCAAATAAACAGCCACAAACATTGGCAAAAGTCTAAGAGTCAGCAAAACAAAAGCATCTACAAAGCTCCTAAATAGCTGCTAGGTCCTTCCTCCTGTCATCCTACAAAAGCTCTTTCCCATCCAATGGCCATATGTAAGACCAAATTCTTAGGGAAAATTTCAGGTATACGGTGAATTTGTTTTTGAAATTGGGAAGCAGGGCACCTTTCTACCTGAAAAAATGTGGACGCCTCCACTCTTCCAGGTATTTGCTCTCTTCCTTCTCCAGCCGTATGCACCACCTGCTGTACACATATTTAATACATTTTCCACTCTGTTCCCTGTAACCCACAATATTTTATGCATACTATTAGCTTAAATTTGGATCATAGTCCCTCCTTAATCCCAACTGGGCAAAGTGTATTTATGCTTGAAAATTAGGCATAGAGCTGGCATGTAAAAATAGCTCATCTTCTTAGAAACTCAGTCTTCTCACCTTTGGGGGGGGTGTGCCACTGCCTCTTCCTTTGTAAGGAGCCAACTAACCCCAGAATGGCTAACACAATGTACGCTCAGTTTATGAGTCTCATTGGAACCAAGGATTTGGCACAAGAACTTGGACTGAGAAATCCACGAAAAAACTTGGCCCTCGAGGAGCTGGTAGTTCTGCTTGTCCTGAGCATCTCAAAGGAAGAATGGAACAATTGCTGCACGCAATTAACGATTCGATTGCTGTGTCCTGCCTCTTCCTCAGAACGAACATCATCATTTCCTGGTATATCATGGCAAGGAAACATTATGCTATTTATGCTTTGTGTAAGTAATGGAACTGAGGGAGAGAGAAGAATGAAATCACTCCTGAGATTTAATTGTTTTTTGGCTAGAGGAGCTCTTTAAGCAGTTTGCTTTGAAAAAAGCTTGGCCAAAAAGAAGTAGTAAATGTCTAACCGACAGGGTTCATTAATGGCATACTAGAATCACTTCTTTTAGCTTTTTCCAAAAGAGAGAATGGATGGCTGGATGAATCATCTTTGAAAAGGTTTGCAATCTCAAAATTTAAAACAGCGATCCCAGACAAATTAACATTATGGCTTCCCATTGTAATGTGACAAATAAATGTTCATCCATGCTGTTGGCTTCTGCCTGTGCCAACAGCTTACTGCAGGAATAGCAACTGAGCAAGGTCAAAATAGCAAAGTCAGCAATGTGGCAAAGGACAGAAAGAAACCCCACACATTACACAACATTTTACATAGATACTACTGAAAGCTTAAGCTGACTATAAATTAAAATCCTTTATCTGATATTGAAGTTAAATGGTCTTTATAAAGTGCCTATCATGATGCTTGAACAGTTCCTTGGTCTTTGGCAAAATACAATTTTATGAAACAAGGACAGCGGAGAGCTAAAATTTCAAAATATCTATTTTTGGGCACCCAAACCGAGACTAAGGGACTTTGTGTATTCTGGAAGTTAGTTCTGCTTAAAGATTTTCAAGCTGAGCATCAGGCCTCAAACCATGCCAAACCTCACGTCAGTTGGGAAAGCCTTGTCCTTTATGTCCCAGTCATTGCTAAACATATTGCTGACATTCAGCAGTCAGTGCTATTTGTATTAAGTGAAGTGAGAGAGATGAAGTGTACAGTTTGTCATCCTTTTTTTTGTTTTGTTTGTGTAAGGGATGGATTAAATAAATTGCTATACCTATAATAGAGCCAAAAAACTTCTCTTTCTCTTTTCTGTGTTGCAAGAACTGTGCATCGTGTTTGAGACAGCCATGGGACTTGGGGCAGAGGGCTGTACTGGCTTTGGAAATGAGTACCTGATTTGATACGGAAACATCCTATTTTGATACAGCAAATGTCCTATTCTGGCAATTAGAAACCATAGTAGAGGGGAACTTTACACACGACAATAATAATTTTTGGAAATGTAAGTCATGCAACTGGGCGGCATGAGTCACGCTCAAAACACTTCCCTAGTGATGAAACCCCTGCCAGTTTCATATAGTTCATTTTACATTAAAATATAATATTGTTGAGATACTTGGTTAGTTTTGAGTATAGAGCCTAGTCATTTCCTTGAAAAAATCAGCAGCTAGTCACAGCAGTTTGATATGCATTGCAACACTAGCAATGACAGTAGGCAACATAATTTTAAAAATAAATTTCATAAAAGAATTTGCCAATTTCTTTCTTAAGAGCATAATTAGTCATGGAAGTTACTCACAAGGGGAGACTTCAGTGTGTGGACACTGATGTTGTGCAGCCCAGTGGTATTCAAAAACCCAAACTGGCTTCTCCCAGGCAGCGTGCAGGGAGACATATTCTCTGGGTTCAGGAAACTCAGTTCTTCCCTGGATGCACTGGCCTTTCTTGGGAACTGGGGGACACAGCCTCATTACACTTAGCTCCCAGCTAAAGGGAGAGAATGGCCCCAGCTGAAGATTTATAGCCAGAATCTATTTTTTGGAAACAAACCTTTCTGGTTTTAAAACCATAGTAATCTTAGTCTTTTCAGACCACGGCTGAAAGAGGAAGTGCTCTTTCAGACTAACAGCACTCACTCAAGCGATAGACCACAGCTCCTGCGGTGGCTGAGCATTACGGAGAGTCCCTATTCAGTTGTCTGTAGGACATTAAGAGTCTTTAATATCCTCATGTTAAAGCAGGTCCCTTTTGCCTGGAGTTTGTTCAATATTCATGGAGCAGGGGAAGTGTGAAGGAATGCCTTTATGGTCCCATGCATGCCAGGGCTTAAGATTGCTGCACGGTAGTGACAACAAAAGTGATTGCATTTGCATAGCAGGATGTTTTTCCTGGGTATTTAATATTTATGGGTCATTTTAGACCTCCTGGAAACAGAAACTTTACTAAAACTGCATAAATCTGATTAATGAAAGCATTCACATCTGTTTAGTCAAGGTCTATAATAATTGGAAAGCACATTCAATATTTGGACTAAATTTCTCTCATTTTCTACTGCTTAAATGAAATGGCAAATAAAAAAAAACAAACCTGAATGCCAGTCTTCTCAGTGATGTTTTCAGACCAACAGATATTTTTGCAAGAAGATCAGAGAAATTCTGACTGTTATGAAGACTTTTTTAGTGTAACAAATTTTCCATATAAAGCTATTCAGGCATCTGTACCCTCTCCCAAAGCACACAGATTTTCCCTGTTAATGAAAGTTACACAACAATCCAATATTTTTTGCTACACTTCTAGGGTTTGATTCTGTATTTCATTCTTGGCAGTGAGTCAATACATCAATTATCTGGAAAAAAGCCAAAAAATGCCAAAATAAATTTTGCAGTGTGGACTGAAAGGCTCTTGATAAAAACACCTATTTAGTTCTTTAAGAGTGCCATTGGCTTACATCTGGTCTACCTCTGTAGAGGTAAGTCACATTGCAAACTGACCAGGCAGCTACCTGACTGCGTACTGGAATTGCAAACGAAAGCATGACAATAAACAACACAGATGACAACTAACAGTTTATGAATAATCCCCAACGTGGTGTTTAGTGATGCTATTAGCTGTCTGTTCTTCATGTAAGAAGTGGTCAAGATCCTGACCAACCACCATCTCTGAGAGTCCCTTAGCACTTTCCTTAAAATTAGGCTGATTACTGTGGTTTCATTTCCATTCAGAGAAGTACGCTCTCCATGATTTTTATGGCTACGCTGAGAAAGTTTTTCCTGAGAAGTACTGTGGAGATCTTTTTGCATTTCAAGAGACCAGTTCTTGTTCCCCTTTGGGGTTTGGGATGCAAATGTGCTTTAAATTTATTACAGCCTTACAAAAAACTTAAGAGCTTCCTCCATTTATGAATTCGCATATGTGCCAACCAGCAAAAGGCACTTAAAGGTTTATTGTAGTCCCAACAACTGACAGTATCTGAACATTTCTAGGAAAATTTCATAGTGAGAAACAGCAATGAGGCAGGTGGCCAAGAGTACATATGGCAGCGGTGACATAAACATATGGAAATAACACTTGAAACATGGGGGGGTGGTCATATTTATTTACTAAAACAAACACTTCCTTGGATTTTAGGGGCAAAGCAGTGTCTGAACAAAGGATGACTGATGCATGTGTGTGCCTTTAAAGGTTTTGTGGACTGTAAGTAAGCTGTGCTCTGTTAGGAAAAACAGATTGGGCACAATGCACCTTCAAGAAACCAGCAATCTGCTAAAGCATCTTTAATCTGTGAGGCTTTTGGTTATGGGCCGGTTTACTTTTTTGCCTGCTCATAGAAGTAGTGTGTACTTTTGTGCCAGGGCTCACAAAGGCTTACAGCTCAAACTTGATGGCTTAAATAAAGAGCTCTCAGAGGGCTGGACAGCACAACAGCATCCAGGCTGGGCTGCCGGTACCCTTAGCCTCAGGAATGCCATGTGACCTCTGCCTCTTATTCAGTATGTGAATGAAATGAGCTGTAGCCCAGGACTTACCCTGCAAGCACTTCAGTGGCTCAACCTTGTCAGCTTCATGTGCTTGACTAAGCTTCAGTGAATAAAGGTAATTAAAACCTCAAGAACCTACATTTACATACACAAACTGCATTCCTGTAGTTCTGGTTGTCATCAGAATGGAACTAAAGCACATTTTTCTTTAAAAAAAATAAAAAAATCCTTAATGAAATATATGGGCTTCAATTCTGCCTTGTAATGTACGATACCTGAAGTACAATAGCTGACTTTACTGGGAATTTGGGTGTGAAGAGTACCTTTCCCACTGCCCACTGTCTGTGTTCATGTTTATCAGGATTTCCACTGAAGATATTTACTTCCGCAGGACTGGAAGTTAAGAATTAAAAATCAATGGTAGTTTTGCATTCCATAAATGCCTAAGTAATACATTACAGATACTACTTCTACGTTGCGTCTGCCACTTCCCATAGCAAAGAGGAAAAAGATGTCCCTTACCTGATGTGTCAGCGCAGGGTTAGTTGTGCTTTGGCCACTCAAGTTTAAAATTATCTAAACGACAGTGATTCTGTCATCTCCCTCAAACACCTTCTGCATTCATACTGAAAACAATCTGCTGCTACTCAGTCCAAGTTTTTCTGTGTTACATTTTACACCACTGCTGTTGCCTTGTACCAACTACATCATTATTTTCTACTGCTGGTAGCCCCATTTTCATAATAAAATTGCTCTTGAAACACCGGGATTTTGGCTGGCCTTTGATGGTACACACACAGGATATTTGCAGGTCACGTCTAATGAATAATTATCATTTTGCCATTTAGATGCTTTCCTGAGACTCCGCTCGCGTGCCTACTGAAATCGATAGCAAAATCTGCTGGGTGACACAGCTCAGAAACAAACCTTTGTTAAAATCAAGCCTGCCACTGTCCCAGTTACCAGAAGGATCACATCCAGGAGCAAGATCCCAACTGCAGCTTTTCCAGTAATACACCATCCACGCTAAAAAAAAATAGTTACCGCTGGGATCGTTACGATAATGACAGAATTAAGCCTTACTAGCCTAAATGCTCGCCCAGCTACAGGGAGAACACATTTAGCCGGTAAATGTTGTGTCTTCAGCACCGACGTAGGAGCGGAGATGGCTCCCGCGGGAGGCAGCCAGCGAAGGCACGGACGTGTTACTCTCCGGCCCGTTTGTTCTGGGCGTTCGGCAGCCCCGTGCGAAGGGCGAGCGTCGCCCTGCCCCGGCGCCGCCCCGGCTCTGCGGGTAACGCTGGCCCTGCCGCGCCCCGCAGCCGCCGGCGCCTCTCGGAGCGGGACAGCCGGG
>JAVJGI010000050.1:72601721-72618596 GCA_035590275.1 Ibycter americanus | reverse complement strand
CCCGGAGCGCCCCGGGCCGGGCTGGGGGCGGCGGGAGGCTCCGGGGACCCCCCGCTGCCTCCTCACCGCGGTCTCGCCCCTTGCAGGTTGCAAGAGGAGATGCTTCAGAGGGAGGAGGCCGAGAACACCCTGCAGTCCTTCAGACAGGTTTGCGGGGGCTGGAGGGAGCGAACTGTAGGGGAGGGGGGCTGAGGGTGGTGGTGCCTGGGACGGGGGGCGGGACTGCGGGAGTTTGCCTTCCTCGCACAAAGGAATTCCATCGGCTCTCACGCGAACCCCCCTTGTTTTCTTTAGGGGGCGATGCTGCGGTCCGAGGGGCGGGGAGGGAAACTATTGTCTTGCTTTATCCAAGTCTAGCCTGTTTCACAAAAAGCGCCCCGACGTGGAATCGCTTCCCGGTCCAATAAAAGCGAAAGGGGGGCCATCTGCTCGCTTGGCTGAAGGGTATTAATGGTTTCTATGGGATTCACCGTGGAATGCAGATACAGGCATTATGGCAAGTGTGGTGGCAGCAGATTGAAATAATAGATCCCTTTGTGTCGGAAGGGAGGGCGCAGTGGGCTGCATTCTTACCAAATGTGTAATGGTGTGAGCATACTTCCAGCAAAAAGTGGCTATCATGTGTATGGGCCAGTTTTTATATAAAACAGAGCCCCTTTTTAATGAATCACTTTGGTCAGCGCATTATTGGATGCGAGTTTCAAATTCAGGATTTTTCATATGGGTGGTGTCCGCTGACAAGACAGTTTGTTCCTTGGAGCGAGGTCACATCTGTCAAGTCTGCCTCTGGGGGTCTGTTACCAACACAAACTTAATGCTCTGTAAGCAAAGATGGTAAGGTAGGAAGCAAGTTGTGGTAGTTTAGTCTCTGTGGGATGTTACAAAGTTACTTGGAAAAACTAAAACCTACCTGGCAGGCAGTGTTCAGAAAGTGTTAAGCTCAGGTTTTCACTTGTGCAAAACCAGCTTTCAACTTGGATTAAGCCTTGTTTGGATTAGGAGATAATTTAGGAATGTGCCTTCTCAAAACAAGGTCTCTTCCCTAAACTGCTGGTGTGAAAGCACATTGCTAGCATTCTTCCTGGCTAGGAGTGACTGCCGGCATCTCCAGACAACTGGACACAGGCTGACTTCATCCCAGAGCTCTTCACAGACATTAGTGGATGTCACTGTTCAGGAAATCGTCACTTGATTGTCAGTGTTTCCCTGGACAAGGTTTTTGACTACAATGTATTTATAGTCTGAAGGAGTGCAGGTGTCTTCGTGAGATAATGCGTGGAAACAGACACACCTACTCCCATTCGGAGTCTGGGAATTCAGTCTCCCCTAGCGTTCTGGGGCCAGAAGTTTGAAACAGAACAGTTTGAGATGCTGCCTTAACTTCAGCTTCTGTTTTTTGAGTGCTAAGCCAATTTAACATAGTGTTAAGTTCCACGCAGAAGCAGTTAACTTGAGTTTTAGAGAACCTACTCTAGTGTGAATCATTGCTGAATTCAGTTGAAGTATCCTTCGACTTAAGGCTGGCTTTTAAATGGTCCTTCTTACTTAATTGGTGCACTTCAAGGCAGGTCTACCTCTATTTCAAACCAATTAAACTTCGTGAAGGTCTTAGGCTTTTAAGTGAACTTGGCATTCTGCATATCCTACATTCATTATCCAGCTCTTCCCAGCCCTGTGGAAAGGGGTTGTTCAGGATCTCAGCCTCTAGCAGATCTATGTGTGCATTACAGTCAGAACTGGATGCATGTAACCTCCTAAGGTGTAGCTTATGCGTAAGAATTGCAAATCATTGTCAGCGGAAACGCTACACTAAATCCACTCATGACAGGACTGGTACATGCTACCGTGTCTGATTTGAACAACAGTAATATCTAATTTTTCCTCACCGTTAAAGAGTGGGCTTAACGTGCAGGTTTCCAAAACTGAATCTGTTTCAGTGTAAGTGTTGTTCTTCTGCAAGTGAAATTAGGTTCATGGGGGAAGGGGGGAACACTAAAGTTGAAACATCCTGTTGTGCTTTCCATTGGAAAAAAAAAAAAAGCACAGCATTTTATTAAACTGGTTACATTCTTGCACCGGGAAGTTGCATGTGTGGATTTGGAACACTTGAGCAGATACTTCACTGTTGTGATGTAGTATCAAATTTACTTTTTCCTTGGAGTGGTTGTATACTTCAAATATTTGTTCACTTTCTTTTAAAATACTGAACTTAAACTTTATATTTCCAACTCAGATACTAAATTTTAATTCTTTTCCTGAACAAAGATGTGGTTTTACTTATGCTGAGGGGCGTACTACATAAAATAAACCTAAAGGTTCAGTGAGTTCTTTCCATTGGGACAAAACAAGCATCACAATTAGTGAGAAAGTTATTATTGCAGCTTTGCCAGCTACTCTGGCAGCAAGGAGTAGGTCCTGAACCCATGCCAAGAACAGGTCAGCTCCTGGCTAACATGAGGTTTGTCTGAAGTAAACATGGATGCCTGACCCTGCAAACTACGTGACTGGCATTAAAGAGTCCCCTAGGATAAAATCAGTGCGTAATGCAGTTGCTTGTGTGTATGCTGTATACTTGGTTTGCTCAGGCTACAAGTAGCTTATGCATTTATGTAGTTCTCCATACATTTAGGAAATACAGATACACTGATTCTTCACTCCCTAACTTAATGATAACATGTATAGTAAAATACATAACGTATATTCTAACGTGTCTTCAATTAGGCACTCCCAAAAATCCTGTAGCTGTTAATTTGTCCTGAAATATGTCTTCAGGGTGCAGGTTTCTGTAAAATCCATTGGAAACTCTTTGGATGTCCAATTGTGTAAACATATTGGGTCATAGCCATGTAATTTCCTACCAGAATGATCTTCAGGTTTGTTTTTTTGGGGAGGAAAAGAAATGAATTAAGGAATTTTCCCCCTGAATTGAAAAACAGAGCCCATATGAACTGTGTGGGTGTAAAGCTGGAATTGATAGGGGAGTTATGGAGTGTTCTGCTGGATAAAGACAACAGAAGAATTCTGCTGGAGCAAGAACCTTACCCCAGAGTAGGAGTGATCCAAGGAATGGCTTTCTAGGAGTCTAAAGAAAACACTTCTTACTTTAAAAATGCCATAATAGTGAGAACTGCTGATTAGGAATGCTTACACTTTGGGCAATCCAAAATAGCTTTAGAGTAAGCTGTGAAAACCCGATACACTAATACCGTGTGAACGTGAGCACACAGCTGCGTGTGTAACTAGTATGAAAAGAACAATCATCCCCTTTGCAAACTGTCTTGCACATTTAAAACATAAGAAGCTACCAATCAATGTTGAGTCTTAAGTTTTTGAACTAATTCAAGCTGCTTTCATGTAACATTCATGGCATATCTTCTGTTATGCCTTAAATGAATTTTTGCTGTTGATTAAGACTATCTCTGTCCAGCAAAAGGTGGAGTCTTTGCCAGCTACTGTGAGGGTGTAGGCAATGACGACTAACTCTATTTGTGTTTATGCTCATACCTTCTTTTTCTCAAGGGAGTTCTGTTGAACCATTTGGAGAAGTAAATGCTTGCAGTTACTATACATACCTCACTAGCTGTACAAGTATGCTTTCAAGCTGTGGTCTCTGGACCCAAAGGGCTCTGTGGTTGATCACCAAGGAGACCGTAAGAAATAAGCAAGAAATGAAGCCCACTGATAGGCATGTATGCACATGGGTTGCATTTTTAAGCTCCACTGGAAAAAATGGAAGCTTGCAAATTGCAAGACTAACACTTTTTCAGTGTTGTCAAGCTAAAAGAGCTTATCGTTGGCATCAACTTTTGGTTTTTGTGACCCAAGTACCTGCTTTATCTTCAAGCAGGATTTACACCCACCATGATTGGTGTGCTCTTGATCATGCTCAGCAATATGCTGGGAAAGATAAAGTAATCTACATATGCTGTATAGTTCCTAAAATCACAATAAAGGTGCATGTAGTGGTCTCTGAGGCTAGGGTCAGAGGTGGCAAAGAGAGGGTTTTTGCAGCTCTTGAGTTTGTATTGTCTTGCCAAAACGCTCAGACATAGCGTCAGTCTGTAGGCTACTGAACTTGCCGTAAAAGACTTCCCTCCATCAGTTCTATAAGATTGCTCATCATTCTTCTCTCTGGTCAGGATGTTGACAATGCCTCCCTGGCACGTCTCGATCTTGAGCGCAAAGTCGAGTCCCTGCAAGAGGAGATTGTCTTCTTGAAGAAGCTTCATGATGAGGTAAGCTGAATAATGGGGTCTCTATTAGACACCGACAGTCTGGCAAGCAAGTTCTTCACCGGTACTGGCCCAGAGTCCCCACCTGCGTATGTTCTGTATGTTGTCATGTAGTAACACTGAGTGTCTGTTTCTAAGGAAATCCGAGAACTGCAGGCCCAGCTCCAGGAACAGCATATCCAAATTGATATGGATGTTTCCAAGCCTGATCTTACTGCTGCGCTGCGTGATGTTCGTCAACAGTATGAAAGCGTTGCTGCTAAGAACCTTCAGGAAGCTGAAGAGTGGTACAAGTCCAAAGTAAGTAAAATCTCTACAGGTGCATCAGGCACTTGAACTAACAGTACATAACAGCTTTGCTGTAGCACCCCGTGTTCCCTCTGTCTCTCTACTGGGCATGAACACAGCCATGGCACAGGGTTGTCTTTAAACTCCTAGTCTGGGAAGAGTACAGCTGAAAACATTATTTTGTGCCATAAGTGCAGCAGCAAAGTAATGGGTTCATACTTGGAGTCTTTCCTGTGCTGGCATCCTGGAAGGAGACGTTATATGAAATACTGGACAAAGGAATGAATGAATGGGTGAAAAAATGATGAAAAGATGAGAAACATGGGGGGTAGGAATGGGTGGGGAAACAAATATGAAAGATTGAACTATGAATTCCAATTTAACAATTAGAAAGGCATTTGAAGAGTCATGCTAGTATTTAAATGTTTCAGGTGTTAATGTAATAGCTTCAATTGCCCTCAAATGCTATGTCAAAAAAACCACTTGTTACACCATTTCTGTTGAATCATTACACTAACCAAACTGGGGTTTTCCACAGTTTGCAGATCTCTCTGAAGCTGCTAATAGGAACAACGATGCCCTGCGCCAGGCCAAACAAGAAGCTAATGAATACCGCAGACAGATTCAGTCTCTCACCTGCGAAGTTGATGCCCTTAAGGGAAGCGTAAGTAGAAGACAGCAGCTGTTGGGACATTCTTCCCTGTGCAGCTTTAAACGCTGCACTGCAGTTTAATGATTGATACAGATGTGAGTGCAGCTGATCTGCTGTGCAATACAGCAGCGTATTAGTACTTCTTGAAGAGGATGCTATGGGCACGATTTGTCTGCATGCATTACAGTGGACTGCTTAGATTGACATACTGAACTAGTCTTACTTAAGGTATAAACAATGAGTTCATTCTCTTGCTGTAATACTGTTTTATATAACACTTTCTGAAAGTGTTTATGGCTTGTCTGTCAGCTACAGCTGGAGCTATAAAAAAAAGCTGGAGCAACAGTGGAAATGAGGTGCAAATCTTGCTGTTGCTAGAATCTGACTGCCTTAAAGGCTGTCTTGAAATGGATTTTAGTGTGTAGTATACCTGCAGATCCCCTCACTGAGGAGTGCCTGCATGCTGACTGGTAGTGCATGTCTTGGGCTTACTATAAGGGATTGCTTTGCCCCCTGGTAGAACAAATACATGGCACACCTCTGACCAAGCAGCAGAATAACCCACCTTGACTTTGCAAGGCGAAGATAAAGAGATGATGATTTTGGGATGTGTCTAGGCATTTTCAAAGGATGCTAACTGTAACTCCCCTTTTAAAAAACTTTCAGGGTCTTGAGGGGTGGGGAAGAGTGGCTGAACTGCAGCAGTGCTTGACTTCATTATTCCCTCCCAGAATGAATCCCTGGAGCGCCAAATGCGTGAAATGGAGGAGAATTTTGCTGTTGAAGCTGCTAACTACCAAGACACTATTGGCCGTCTGCAGGATGAGATTCAGAACATGAAGGAAGAAATGGCTCGCCACCTCCGCGAGTACCAGGACCTGCTGAATGTCAAGATGGCTCTTGATATTGAGATTGCCACCTACAGAAAACTGCTGGAGGGTGAAGAGAGCAGGTAAAAATCTCACGCAGACACTTTTCTAAACAGCAATTACTCAAAGACACTGTATACCCATATCTGACTTTGTTTCTTTTTTTCTTTCAGGATTAACATGCCTATTCCAACCTTTGCTTCTTTGAACCTGAGAGGTAAGCTATTTCTGCTACTTCAGTTTAGACAGCTGTTCTGTCCCTAGCAAAAGGCTCCTGGATAGATAGTTCCTTCGACTCTAGTGTTTGAGCTTGTATAAATACAGTTGTGTGTGAATGTTTTTCTTAAATATAACTACAATATTTGCAATTACTTAACCTTGGATGGGGGGAGAGCTACTTTGTTCCTGGGTGTGAATATTTTTAAAATCAGTACCTAGTGAGTGATTGGTTTAGATGCCTGCTGAAGGTGCTTTAAGGGGAACAGGAAGAAAATAGAGAAGATTTGCTTATCATTCAGAGCAGGAGACTTCTTTGTATACTAAATTCAGATTCTGAAAGTAGACCTAAAGTCTGTTACACTTCATTTCTTTGAGGAGGCACTTCATCTAGACTATTGGTAATAATACATTTTCTTCTGCAGAAACCAACATTGAGTCTCAGCCAATGGTTGACACCCACTCAAAGAGGACACTTCTAATTAAGACTGTCGAAACTAGAGATGGACAGGTTGGTGGTAACATTGATTTTATTTCTATCACGTCTGGTTACCTTAAAATACTCTTTAAGTTTGTCTGCTGGTTAGTGCAGCCTGATTATGGTAGTAAGGATCGAGTAGAACAGCATCTGGCAGTCCAAGCAGCGTGGTGAGCATACAGATGTAGCAAATGGGCTTCTGTAGAAATGATCACAAAATTCATCTGATAGTAAAACCTTCAGTGGCTGACAATTACCTGTGTAGTGAGTATTTAAGTTCAGCTGAGTTAGCAAGTTCTCAAAAGATTTCTCACACCACCTGAGGAAAATGTGGCAGTAAACAGGTACTTGTCTGGGACAAGATACTGGTTTTGGACTAAGTCAATAAAGGCTTAAATGGTTCTGCATTCTATTTACCAACTAGAGCTTCTTATAAGTGAGAGTTGATACCCATTTGTTCACATTTTTGTGGTACTGGATGTTCCAAACAATCTTCTTACTAAAACTTGATGCAAGTGTCTCTGTTTTTCAACAGGTTATTAATGAAACTTCCCAGCATCATGATGACTTGGAGTAAAGCTGAAGTGGAGATGCATACTTACTAATGCAGGAGAAATTCTTACCAGCAAGAGTTAAAAAGTCCATGTCTTAAAGGAAGAAACAGCTTTCAAGTGCCTTTCTGCAGTTTTTCCATGAGCGCAAGATTATTATGCTAGGAAATAGGTCTTAGATCTTGCAAACTGACTCTCCCTGAAGGATTAGAGTTTACAATGGAGTCTAGTTTACAAATAGCAATATCTTGTGCTGCAATACTGTTTTTAAGTATCTGAATTCAATAAAACTGCTTTTTCCAGCACAGTATGAGCAACCTGTCGCTACTTCAATAAATCTTTGGAAAATGGCTCTTGATGTGTTCTAATCTGTTAACTTCATGACTTTCTGGAAAGCCATAACACTGTAATGCTGGAATTACTATACGGTTGACACCTCTATTACTGGTTGTGTGGAATGCTGTTTTTTCAGTTTAACTAGATAAACTGTCTTACTCATTTACTGCTTAGGTTTTGGAACCAACTAAAATGGACTATAACTGGCAGATGCATACTGTATTATGATATTTCTTACTCTTGAATAAAATATGATACTTCAAGCTAATAAAAATTAATCTTGCTTCCATATACTAGTTAACCCAGTTATGAAGAGCTAAGAAAGCCCAAAATACCTTAAAACTCAGCTCTGTAAGTTAAGTAGCTGTGAAATAGCTCATGTAAGCCCTTATCTGTGACACCACCTTTGCAAAGTTAACAGCTGACCTGATGCATTGACTTCATTTTCCAGGAAAGACTAGTTCCCAAAGGCTTGTCTGTATTACGGAAGCTATGTGAAGGCTTCAGATCGAGTGGGGCTTAGGAGGTATTTAAAGGGACTGCACAGAAAGAATAACTTGGCTTACTGGTGACTTGATTCCAGCATTTAAACCCCTTTAAAAAAGGAGAGCTGCTGTGCTTGCTGCATGTAGAATGGGGGAGAGAAGGCTCCCATCTGGCCTGCCGTGGTCTTCTGGGAGGTGGAAATGAAAGGTTGAAGTCCTCAGTGAACACTTGAAATAACTTTTCTGCAGAGGAAGACACTTCTCAAATGAAAACACAGTCAAAACCTTAGCACAGCTTTTACCCTGCAGGAGTATCTAGTCTGTTCTGTATCACTCCTGTACAGCCTGCTTCCTGTAAGCCTTCACCCAGGTGAAAGTTTTGTGGAATGAGTAAAATGCAAACTGGAGCTGTTCGGTAAGTGAATTGCATTCAGTGCTCATTCAAGGTAATGGTAGTAGTTCCACATTGTACAGACATTCTCACAAGCACTTTGGAACTGATCTGTAAGGAAAACTTTTTCTCAAAAATAACATTATCCCCATCGGACAGGGATGAAAAAAAAATTACTTTTTTATCCTTATCAGTTGGTTCCTTTGCTCTGGTGCAAGACTAACGCGATGCAGTGCGGCACCGGAGCGAGGGGGTAGTGGGGCTTTGCTTCTCTCATTCCAGTTGCCTGCAGCACCCGGTTAGATCTGCAGCCGGGGTGCGGCAGCAGGGGTAGGTGATGCCTGGGCTGTGCTGGAGCCCCCGCAGCTCAGACACGGCGGTATCCTGCACCCTGGAGGTGGGGGCCTCGGCGTGATCACAGTTCGCATCTTCAAAGCTCCCAGGGAAAAGTGCTGAAGCTGTTTTTCACAGCAGAAAAACACCTGGTGTTTTAAACAAGGCGTGCTGATGCTGTTTCTACCCGGCTTTTCTCTCTTAAGTGCTCACAGAGCACTGCAGCCCCTCACTTCGCCCTCCCAGCAGGCCAGAGGGGAGTTTCCCCCATCACACTGCGCTTGGGCTGATGTTCAGCGAAGCAGACAGATCTGCAAGGCTGGGACACGTGCCTGCCCAGCCTGGTGCTTTAGGTATTTGCCTGAGAGAAATGTCCTGCAGCTGGTCCTGTGCCTGTTCTGGTGACTCTTCCATGCAAAAGGGCCAGAAGTGGCTAAGGAGAGTGCCTGGACCCAGGCCTTGGCCACTGCTCACTGCAAAGCGGGACAGATTCAGCCTGGTCTGCGGCGTGGTGAGTAGGATAGGCTCATTAAAAAGTGAAAGAATGAGCCCAGCCTCCTTCGTGCTGCAGAGGTTACAGGCACCAGGCTTTCTACTACCCATCAACCTCCAGAATGATAAAAAAAAGCACAAACAAGCTCGCATGGGAGATGCTTTCTGTGACAACGACAGCTCTGGGCATGTGCAACAGCTAATTTTCGACACCCAACAGGCAGGGGTGGCTACAGCCTTTCTGGATTAAGAGTGGCTTAAGGTGCTGATATTGTCCTGCCTGCTGCAGACTACTGAAGTCTTTTTCTGGATCTGGGCACTGAAAAGGTTAGGCCAATGGTTAATGTCATTTCTTGCAGCTGAAGCAGTGTGTGGGCTCTGGGTGGTGGCATCCAGCAGCACATGGGCAGGGAGAGCCACCTCCTCCGGGGGACGGTGGGGACCGTTGATGGCTGTGGGCAGAGACCCGCAGCACATCATGCCTTCTGAAACGCGCACTGACAGCTGGAGGTTACCTGAGCTGTAACAGTCTTTCAGATGTTGCTTCTCCCTCTGCTGCCAGCTACTTTGCTCGCTGCTTTCTGTCACCTTTGGTTGCTTTACCCAGTAGATGAAAGAAGTGACTGTACCAGACACTGACAGTGCAGCAAAAGAGCTATTCCTGGCTCTTCTGTGTTTGGGGTTATTCAGAGCACAGAGAAGCATGTGGTAGAGCTTTCAATCCTGGGAATAAATAGAAAAATAAATAGAAATAAATAAAAATAAACTAGTTGCCAAGGGGATAGGAAGATTGCAGGAAACCTCTAAAGCCTGTGCTCTGTGCAACTGCGAGAGTGCCCCAATGGTGGAAAGGAGAGCGGATGGTGTCCATGTAAACTTAGTGTTTGATGCAGGTGCACCAGCTTTATGCTTGTACACAATCGCTGAAAGCTGCTTAGTGCTGAGCCAGCAGCTGATCTCAGAACTGTATTTCACATCCCAGTAACTGCAGGCAGCAGCTCCACCGAGCGGGGCAGCCCCCACCAGTGGCTGGGCACTTCTCCCACCCTCCAACGAACACTGTGAAGCTGCTCCTGTGAGCTTACACAGTGATTACCTCCAGATGTGTGAGCTGTACTCACAGTAAATAATATTAAACCTTCAGATAATCGAGTCCTCATATTTACTTCATGTAGCCAGAATCTTGCTTTCCTTTCCTTTTTTTTTTTTTTTTAAATAATCCTGCAAAATACAGAAACTGTTGGCAGAGAATCCATATTCCAGGCCCTTAGGAACATGTAGCTAATGCATTTCTTCTGCCATCCAGTTTGTCTGCTTTAGTTTACAGCAAATACACTTTTCCCTCACTCTGCTCTCTTTCTTCCCTCCCTCCTCTCTTTCTTTCTTTCTTTCTTTCTCTTTCTTTTCTTTCTTTCTTCCTTTCTTTCTTTTTCTTCCTTCCTTTCTTTCTTTCCTTTTTTCTTTCTTTCTTCTTTTCTTTTCTCTTCTCTTCCTCCTCCTCTTCTTCTTCCTTTCTTCATCTCTCTTTCTAATATTTCGGTGTTGAGCATACCTTTTTGGCTCACAAAGAGTGCTCACAGTTCTGGCCCAACCAAAGGCTCTTGCCTTCTCTCTTCCCCTCCCTGTGGCAGCTCTTTTCAGCTGTTATATCTGTAAATGATTCTGGTGCTTTCGCTGCTGACATACTGTGCTTGGTGGGAACACCTGTACTTTTTTAAATGGAAATAGCTGAAAGACTGCTCTGAGATCCTGAAAGCTTGGTTTGCATGAGGTTTAAAGAACTCAGGGCACTTTGGACGAGGCCTGATGGCAGTATGGTGGAAGACCATTCACCAGCGGTGGTGGTAGGGTGGTGGCATCGCTGTGCCTCAGGCTGCAGGGTGCTACCCCATGGCACCAAGCTTCCCCACAGACTATCAGGCGCCTGGGTGCCTCATGCAAAGCCAGAAAAGCACCCAAGGAACCGAGACCTTCAGAAAAGTGCTTGCAGGAAACCACTCATCCCAGCCTGGTGTGAAACCTCCCAAATGGGGTCTGAGACAAATCACACCATGCCAGGCAGGGTGCCCAGTGCTGCCTGTGGTTAGAGCAGGGCTCACGCTCAGAGTCCTATTTGCAGGTGCAAAATTCCACGTGTAAGTGGGTTACTGGGGACTTTGGGACTGGTCTGTTCTCCCATTAGTCAATTAAAACATATCCTGTAGACTCTCAATCACCTTTAGGCACCCACAGAGCATGGAGGAACTTGTGGCTGACACCCCTGTCACAGGGCTGTTGGTGGCAGTCATCAAGAACCCTTGCTGTGTGGAGATCGCATTCTGCTGGGACATATCTGGTGCTGGGAGGCTCCTGCTCCTGGCCAGGGCTTGCTTGTGCCCACTGGTGGAAGGGGAGATGCTTGGTGGAAATAAATTCCCACATTTGGAGAGGATGAGCAGCTGAGTGGCTGGATAGAGAAACTCACTGGTGCCTTAATGGCAGGTAACTAGTGGAGATTCTAATTGCAAATCCATCCACGAAGGGAAGCCTGGATATTACTGAAAATTTTAAAGTCATTTGCATACAATAAACTGCTCTAAGAGACATTTGCTTGAGTGAAATCATGCATACAGCATCAGGAAGTGCCAAAAATAAAATTACATCCTCAATCGTCATTTGGTCCCTTTATGCTCATGCATAATGCTGCGGGTTTTAGCTGCAAGTTCATGGACCTTGTCTCATTCAGTGCACATACCTGACAGCACTTCAGGAATCACCACCACTTACCTGCTAGAGCACTTTCAGACCACCTGGATGTGTGTTCCTCCAGTTTATTTATTTGCTTTAAAGAGTCTGAAGTTTTAATTTCCTCTAGGGTACCCTCTGCTGTTCTTCAGGGTTCTTCACAGCCCCCCTGCGAGAGGTGGGGTATTACCAGCCCTGTTTCACACCTGGGGCCACGGAGCACAGCCATCGAACTCAGAAGTGGAAGCTGACCTCAGGGGTCCGGTGAGGTCACTTAGCACTTTTAAGGCACTTAGTGATTTCAGGTCCAGGTACTTTCCCAGTCTAGGTCTCAGATAAAGTTCCCATAAAATGAAGCTCAGAATTTCAGGGGTACTAATTCAAAACAAGGTTCAGGTGAAATTCCCAGCCTCAGCCAGGGAAGCTACACCACAAGCAGGAAAATAATCCAGTTCTTCAACATGGTGTAGAGCTACCTTAACTGTAGGACCCTTCTCTCTCTACAACATACTGCATACTTCATTCCCCAGTTCCCTCCTTCTGCAATAAGGGCAGCAATGCTCTTGCTGACAGGCGCCTCACAGCCCAGTCCAAGATCATTCCTCACTGGCCAGAGGTAAAAGCTGCTTATGGGCTTCAGCCTGCAGCAACCAAACCCATCGCTTCAGAAAAGGGCAAGCCTACAGCAGCCAAATCTCTACACAGCAGTAACAGTTTCCATACAAACTCCTCAGCCTGACATTTTCAGACCTTTTCTTTTTCAGAGACGTATTGCAGCTGTCGCCCCGTGGTGGGTTACATGAACTGCAAGGGGAAGACAGCCGGCATGGAGCGCTTCTGCTCCCCGGTGGGCCCTGGGCTGCAGTGTCCCATGCAGGATGGGATGGCTGCAAAGGGAAGAGATGCAGCTTTCTCCAGGAATTGCTCTGCAGTTATTCTCTGCTGCAGGCTGTGATTCTGAAGTTCAGGGAGATGTCTCCAACTCGACAGACACCAAATAAAAACATGTTCAGGATGGAGAAAGGTGGTGGGTTGAACCCAGCCAGCAGCCAAGCATCCACACAACTGCTTGCTCACCCCCATCACCCCCAGTGGGACAGGGGTGAAAACGGAGAAAATTTGTGAGTGGAGATAAAGACAGTGAAGTAAAGGAGGTGAGGGGAACTCTAGAGGGTTAATTAACATTGATAATATACAGTTGTGGGCTTGCCTCTGGGGAGGTGGGTTGGCTGATGTGGGTAATGTACAGCTGTGGCTTGTTCCTGCTAACTAGCTAAATAGCACTGAGGAGCCCAGAAGAGGAGGAGCACTGGGTGGAGAGAGAGGAGAGTGGATGAAGAAGATCCTAGGGATGTAGGAGAGATGAGGAGAGGCCCCGGGAGAAGCTCATAGAAGAAGGGGGCCTGGATGAGGAGAGGCTGGCTGGAGGAGAAGCCAGGAACCCGGACGCAGCAGAGGCAAGAAGCAGGGTGGACTGGCCTGAAGAGGATGAAGAAACAGCATGGACAGTAGATGAACTTTTGGAACCTTGTGTGGGAAAGCCTTGTTGCAGTGTGATAGTTTTGTAGTGCTGTGACAGGGAACCCTAAGAAAAGCAAAGCTAAGCACACACCACCCCCACAGGGAGATGAATGCACAGCTGGTGTCTGAGCAATGGCTGCCTTGGAAGCCAAGACCCATCCTTCTCATCTTTACTTCAGTCTTTATTGCTGATGATTGGGCTGATTGAGCATGATGTTGTGGGGTACGGAATGTCCCCTTGGCCAGTTCAGGTCAGCTGTCCTGGCTGTGTCCCCTCCCGATGTCTTTCCCACCCCCAGCCGACCCGCTGAGGGGGCAGAGTGGGAGACAAAGAGGAAGCCTTGATGCTGTGTCAGCGCTCTGCAGCAACAGCCAGAACAGCAGTGTGTCACCAGTACTGTTTTAGTCACAAATCCGAAACACAGCACCACAGGGGCTGCTACACAGACAGTGAACTCCACCCCGGCCAGACCCAGTACCAGAGCTCAGCAGAAGTTCGGACGGGTGCGTGTCGCTGTGCCTGGCAGCTGGGTGAAGGCTGTGTATCAGGGCTGAGAAGGATGCAGGTTTAAAGTCCATCTTTTCTAAATTAGGAGCAGGGTTTTCAGCCCACATGTCCCAGCATAAGGCACTATAGATTTTATGGATATCCAAGAAATGTATGTTAGAAAAACTCTGCTCTTTTATACAACCAACTTTATTATACATGGCACAGTGAGTAATACAGGGTGGGTTTACTGGCTGGAGCTCTCCACATGCAGGCTGGGTTTCCATCCCTAGCTAATGTTTAAATACTGTAAACAAAACTTGGCTTTCACCTACTGTAAACTAATACAATCATATTTTTAAAGCTTATTTTGCAGATTGGGGATGGTAATGGCAAACATGCTTTCTGCTCCGACAGTCCTTCGATGGAGCGTGCTGGAGTGGGTGGCAGGTTTGCTGCCCCAGCTCTCCCCATCACCCGGCGCCAGGCTGTAGCAGTGCCTGCCTCCACCGCTCCTGCCGAACGCGGCACAAAGCACTTGCCCTGCTGCTTTAAGCTAAAAAGATTGGACTGTGATCCAGGAGGGGTCTGGAGTGGTGAATTTTCGCATTGGTAGGATATGCTTCTATCCTGGCCAAATCCTGTTCTGGTGTTCAGTTACTCTCAAAGTGAAAAAGTTGTTTCTTATATTTAAACAGAATTTCTTGTGTTTCAGTCCATGCCTATTGCCCCTAGTCTTGTTACTGGGTAACTGGGGAGAAACTGGCTCTATCATTTGTACTTCCTCCATCAGGTGCCTTTACACATTGATGTGATTCCCCTGAGCCTTCTCTTCTCCAGGCTGAAGAGTCCCAGCTCTCTCAGCCTCTGTTCATACGTCAGATGCCCTAAGCCCTTCATTGTCTTCATGGCCCTTGACTGGGTTTTTCCAGTATGTCCACCTCTCTCTTGTACTGGGGACCCCAGAACTGGGTGCAGCACTGTGGGGGGGGGGGTCTTACCAGGCCAAGCAGAGGGGAAGGATCACCTCCCCCAGAAAGCTTAGCTTCATTATATCGAGTTATACTCACTGGTCATCAAAAGGATGCATAGAAAGTGGTGACCTGGCAGATGGGAGGGTAAGTGAAGGCCAGAGCTCTACAACAACATGAACATACTGGGTCAGGTCAGTGATCCACCCCAGCTCCTATAGTGCCTGCTGGGGAAACAGGGCTCCAATCCCTAGAATAGCCTTCATTTCCAGACAAACAGAAATTCAGGGGCTTTTTGAGCCAGTGGCTTTATCCAGATCATTAACCTGATTTGAATCCTTTAATATTTTTAGCTTCTAACAGCCTGTATTTTGCAATTTTACAGTGTACCAGGGAAAAACATTTTCTTTTGATTATTTTATCCTCACTGTCTGATAATTTTGCTGACCTTCCAGTAGTTCTTGTGTTATGGAACATGGTAAACAATCATTCTGTGTTCAACCCCTCCATGCCACCCCTCATTTGACAGATTTCTCTAGTAGCTCCCCTCCAGCACCTCTGCATGTTTCTAGCATTTATAGTGTCTTCTCATCTGGAAGATATCCTGTAACCCTAATAATCCTCATCACTCCTCTCCGTTTTAGTTCGACTGTAATCTGTTTAAAACAAGGTGACTAGGAAAACAAGCAGTCTTCAAGACACGTGCGTTGGAGCAACACAGGGTGACATAATAGGAACTCCTGTTTTGTGATCAGTTAGTTACCTTCAAAGTAAGTAAAAATATCCCGTCTGCTTTTTTGATCACTGCTCAGTACTGGGCTGATGTTTTCAGAGTGTTATCCACAGTGACTCAAATATCTGTTTCCTAAGGACTAATAGCTATGAGTTATTTTTTCCCCCTACTTTGCCGTCATTGACATTAAATTTTCATCCACTGCTTGATTGTCCAGTCATCCAGGACTGTGAGATCCTTCTGCAACTTGGAGCTTGGCATTAATATTGATTGCCCTTCATAAATTTGTACTAACCGAAAACTTGTCAACCTACTAGTCCATCCTTTGCTAGCTCACTGAGGAATATATTGAACAGTGAAGTCCAGCATGCAAATACTTGCGGGAGCCAGTGACAGCTTCCTTCGACAGTGAAGGTTCTCCATTATTTCCTTCTTTCTAGCTTAAAATAGGGAGAACCTGCATTTTGTATTTCTTAGGAATCTACAGTGATCGTTTTGCAAAAGCTTTTGGCAAAATCTTCCATCTGCATCACCCTTACTGGCCACTGACTATTCCTTGGACATGGGATGCATTGCAATTAGCAAATCAGTGGTTTCATCCGGAGTTACTCCAGACCTATTTGATGGTTGCTATTCTGCTTTCTTCTTACCTGTCGATGTATTGATTTATTTCAAAACCTTTTCAGTTTGAGATTGTTCTTCATCTGTCACAGGGGGCTCCTTCACCTTGTCCTTAATGAGTTGAATCAATGGAAGTTTTTTTCCTATGGCCTTATCATTGCTGAGTAACCCGTCTAACTCTTGGCTGCCTCACTTGAACCTGCATTGAATTTCTAGCAGACATCATGGTTTGGATGTGTTTGAAAGTGGTTTTTATTAGCAACTTTCTTCTCAAACTGGTATTTGATCCATCTCACTGGAGATCTATTTGCCAGATTTTCCTGGTTTTCCCATTTGGACATGATTTCTGTCAAATTCTAGTAGTTCCCTTCACTGTCCTTTTTAATTGGGCTGAGTTTTTTGTAAGGGTTCTTTTTCTTTTTTCTTTTTTCTTTTTTCTTTTTTCTTTTTTCTTTTTTCTTTTTTCTTTTTTCTTTTTTCTTTTTTCTTTTTTCT
>JAVJGI010000050.1:72564573-72601621 GCA_035590275.1 Ibycter americanus | reverse complement strand
TTTTCTTTTTTCTTTTTTCTTTTTTCTTTTTTCTTTTTTCTTTTTTCTTTTTTCTTTTTTCTTTTTTCTTTTTTCTTCTTCTTTGTTATTTCTTTTTCTGTTTCTTTTTCTTTTTCAGAGGCTTCTCAGCAAGATAGTAAGCAGTTATCAGTTTAATATAGTATCTCAAAAAGTCTCTTCATGGCTTGTCAGCATTTTCAATCTTTTAGCTTCTACCTTTTTTTTTTTTTTTTTTTTAAATTGCTGCCCACATTGGAAGAAAGCTCCCTTTTGAAGTTCAGCTTGATTGAAATGGACTTCCAGGTCATTTTTCCTTCCTGGCTTGATTTTGAATTTCAGTACATGCAACTGCTACATCCTCTTTGCTACTAACCTCTCCACTTTCCACACAGGCTGTAAATTACTTGTCTCTATCTGTTCTTTGCAAGATATGTTCTTAGCATTTCTCTCCCTTAACCCATAATTATCTAGCTGCCTTTTCCTTTAGGTAGTGGAGCTCCTATGTATCTAATTGAACTTGGAGCAATTGCTTTGAACTTCATGGCGTTTATTTCAGACGTGAAATGATGAAATCTTGTCAATTTTCCCCCCAGCTTTATTAGATGGACTAATAAAATGCAGGGCATCTATCCACAAACCTGGATTTACACTGTCAGCAGATGAACGGGCACTGGAGCTGCTCCCCAGACAGGCTGGCAGGGCAGGACCTCAGTGTCCGGGGTCCATCCCACCGCCCCCAGCCAGGGCGCAAGGCAGGCTGGTGGGGGAGGGTGACTGGGGCAGAGCCTCCCTCCTGCTGTCCCTTGGCTGCCTGGCACTCAGCTCAGCAGGGGCTTGTGGGAGCCCTGGTTTCATGTGAGTAAAGCCTGAGACCCTCATATACACCTTCACTGGTTGGTACCTCCAACACCAGGAGAGCAGCACTGGCTATAACGCAGCTGGGTATCCTGATGCCAGCCATGACTCAGCCGTCCACAGAGCTACTACTACTAGAAAGCATCTTACTTTAAATCCTAGACTGAACACAAAGAACCAACTATATTAGATATTTTGATCTTGCAGAATGTTAGCAGTTGAGGCACGAAGTCAGTCTTCAGAGGGAGGTAACACAAGTACTAACTGAGAAGCCAGCATAAAGCAGCATACCAAAAGGAAGACCTGGGAGAACTTCACTAATGACATCTGAGGAAAGTGGTGAAGAAAGTATATGACTGTGATACTAAGTCTGAGAAGGTCCCCAAAAGCAGATCAAATAGTCCCCCAAGCGCTGGGGATTTGTCTTACATAACACCATGGACTACAGACAACCAAAACCAAGAGCAGAGTCTGGAAGTGGCAAGTCCTTCAGCTTCTGTGTGCCCACCAGCCTGAAGAAGCTTCCTGGTTTAACACACACTAGACTTTTTGTGTCCTTCTCTTGCTTGTGATGGTTCTGCAGTTTCCAGGCTGGCTGGTATTTCCAAACAAAACAACAGACATCACAGACTTCTCACAATAGATCAGAGTCCCTTATATTCCACATCGTCAGCCTCTAGTTGGAGAGTTGCACTGTACAGCTTTGCACTTTGAGCTATGTTGACATTAAGATAAGGTATTATATGGCTAAAATCCTACATGAATACATTCTGCAGGGTTTATTTATTTGTCTGCAGTCTGAAAGGAGCCTGCTGGTGCTGCTAAGGGAGCGAGAAGGAGACAGCAGCAATCTAAGCAAAGGTGGCACAAGTGCCGCAGGACCCAGAAAAGACAGATTGGTATAGGCTTGGTTATAAAAGATTTGGAAAACCACTATTTTATGCATGAGACAAAGCAAAATACTGGGCTGGCCTTCTACCTTTGTTCAATCTCCTTTCCACATACACAAAGCAATTTCAAACAGAGGATTTGCTTTTCATCTTTCAAATATTATTTCTGTTCATCCAAGAAGCCCTTCCCCAAATGCACCCTATATCACTGGGGACCTGTTCCACACTCCAAATGTTTTTTTCATGTGATAAATACTTGACATTTAGAAAAATCACTTCTAAATTTACACAGTGCAGAGCTCACACTTTGAGATTACCCTCTAAACACCCTGAAGTGCCAGGCGCATAAATAAATATCTTTGCAAATAGATTCTCATATATTAGTTTTGCAAGTGTATTTTCACTTCTCGGAGATGGGTGATTACTACAGGAGGAAAGAAACAGTTCTGGTTTAAATTAAATAGTAAGGAAGTGCAGGAGAAAGGGTGATCAAAGATGTTAAATTCTCTCCTTGTTACTTTGATTTGTTTTCCATCTTTTTAATTTAAATTTCATAATATCTTTTCATAATTATTTCATAATAATGATACTATACATTAAAACTGTCCATTTCTGCTTTATGTCATGGCCAACCAAGCATAGCTCAAGCTGTGAAACAGCAGCGAGAGGTAAACTGCAGTTTCTAGAGAGGGAAAGTTGTCCATCTGCAGTTCACGCATGGTCTCCATCACAGAGAACACAAATGGATCTCAAGATGTATTTTCCCCCATAACACTACTGGGAGAGGACCAAGCATTGCTGTCCCCATTTTGCAGAGGATGTAATAGGGGATGAAGTGCTTGGCCATAAAGGAATCAAGGGACTGCTCTCTACTCTCACTACATGAAGATTAAAAAGGAAAAGATCCCTACAAAGGCACCCTTCCCTCTGGACTGCAAAGTCTTGCCTCATTTCCAGGTGTGTGAAAAGGAAAGAAAGAAAAGATTCCTGATGGCCACAAATTGGTTAGCATCCCTTCTCACTATCACACAAGACCTGTGGATGGTGCCTGTGCTGCAGAGGCTGCTGTACTGGTGCAGTTAATGGTGCCATGCAAGGATACAAAAATCACTGAGCAAGGTGACCCTTTAGTTTACTTTAGCTGTCAAAAACCTAAACCTCTTGCTCAGGTTGGCCCTCTGTTGTCAGTGGAGGCATAACAGCACTGCGGTGGATGGGATAAAGGGCCCGTTTCCACTAGTCCGTGACTGCAGAAGGCAGCTTTGCCAGCCCAGATGGTGAGCTTGGGGCAGGCTGTACAGGCCATCACCCCTTCAGCACAGGCTGAGCCTTAGCAGCCAAAACCACCAGGGACCAGGGATCCTGGAACGTGTGCTCAGAGCCCTTGAGCCGAGTGCCTTCAGCTCGGGGACTGCCTGTGTTCTTCCATGAAATCTACAAGTCAGTAGCAGCAATGACCATGATGACTACAGACAGATTGTGTTTTGGTTGGGTTGTGCCAAAACGTTGTTTCCTGGCCAAGTCAAAACTTCGTGAAACTAAAGTAGTTTGTCACTTTTTCTGGCAAATGACAGGTGAAGCTGTGTGGAACGGGTTGAGTGTGGAGGTCCCTGTTAGCACAGAATCATGCTTTTGCTACTGCTTACCTCTTCCTCTGAGCGTGGATATCCACATTCAAGGAATATGCTGCCCAGTCAAGCCCCATGATATCCCTTCATTAATGCTGTATTACACTGAGAACTGGCTATTGCTTACCTCCAGCTTTTGGTTCTCTCAGGAAGCCCACAGCTCCCAAAGCCCCTCAGACTCACAGTTACGTTATGTCTCACTACTGAATTTATCCAAGAATGACAATCCCTAAGTGAAAGCAGTTTTACTTGCACTGCTAGGCTGCTGAACCAAAGCCAAAGTACAATCGGATTAGACTATTTCTAATGTATCTATCCAGGGCTGCACAACAGTTCAAGTACACAAATCCAATAGTGATTTCAACAGTGAACATTTGATAGAGAAAAAGAACTTCTGCATTCTGATTAACTTCTTGTAACTGTGAAAATTGTTTTAGATATTAAAAAAATCTATTTCACTATGTTTGTTATTCACCAAGGTACAGATTCTTTCAGAGAATCCTTACCAACCTGATCTCATTATATGCTCTAACTGATGTTATATAGTCTGCTACTTGGCTACTCTTTCCCTGGTCACGAAGTATAATGCCACAGGTGTAATGACCAGGCCATAGACAAGTCCATGACTGGGTACGAGTAGTACATGACTAGATGGTAGCTCAGTCTGGGGTTGTACCTGCATTTCACCACCACTGTAGTCCCTTACGGTGGAGCATCAAACTACAGACGTTATGGCCCAGATGATCAGACCACACTCTCTTTATAAACTAGGGAATCTAGAGCATGATTTATCACATCCTAATGTAGGTAACTAGAATAAGACAAATGATTTATTCTCCACTTCTCTCCACAGATGATAAAGGGAACCTACAGTTATGTTTTTGAACTACAGTGCTGACACTTGCGTTCAGTTACATGGAGAACACCTTTGGTGTCAACACACACCTGCTTCAGTTCACTGCTAGACTGTACGGCACTGAACTCCTGTGCTGGCCACACTCTCCCCTCTTCTTTTTCTTTTCCCCTGGCCTGAGGTCACTTTGCAGTGATCTTCCATCTCAGCTGATCTCTTGCTGTCTGAATTTTGAAATTAATATCCTCAGCAAATCATTCAGCTCCTGTGGAGCACATACAACACAATCAGTATAATTACTTCATGTCACACCTCAGCTGTCACTTCACTTTAATGCACTGCAAGTAAGATGAACTTGAAAAGTGCTCTAAGTTAATGTTCTTAGAGTTTCTATTTTAGACTCTTCTGAAAAATGTTAAATATATTCAGAAAAAGAGATTTCGTCCTAGAAATTATTATCTTTATTATAGCAGAGCGAATGGGGCCAACAGAGTTCAGAGCTCTATGATTAAGGCACTGTTAAAAAACCATTCAATGTAGATAGGGAAAGGGTAGGACAGGTATGACGGGACTGATCTAGTAAGCGTAGGTGTTTACGATACAGAAATTCAGATATGAAATAGTGACCCTGACTGTAAAGTACCATCCTGTGTTTATGGACCATGGAGCTTAGCACAGAAGTCACCCTACCTTGAACTGGAGACTGTGGTTGGCAAGATGAGTCTCAGAATATTTCCTTCTGCCACCTTGCTTAGTTTTACAGCAAGGTGAGATGTCCAAGGACACTGGTAGACCTGTGTCACAGCTGCTAGATCTGCCTCTCACTCTGGCCCATCCAGTGCTTCAACATGTCTGGCTTTTTAAAAGGAGGTTATTTTACACCAGCATTTGATGGAGAACTGTATTCAATGTCAGAGGACTGTAATCTCCCAATTTTGGCCACTGCCCCTGACACTTAATAATCACACCCCCTTCATAACATTTCCCCATGATGTATCACGCATGAACATACCCAGAGTATCTTAAATCTTGTGTCTTTCTCTCACATTCCAACGCCTGAGAGAACAACATTATCTTTTTTGGATCCAGCTTGGAAACCTTTGTGACAGTGTAACAACTCTGTATTTTGGAAAAATAGGAAAAATTAATTTAAAATCCATCTAGGGTAAGAGTCTTTGCTCCTCTTTTATATCATAATCCAGCTTTCAGACAGGTACCACAGCAGCATGCAACCCAGCTCAACTCCTTCCTCTCCTTTGCGTGATTCACACCCATCATTCCTACGTTCCCGGCAGGACTCCTAGGCACCCAGCTGCTGACAGGTCTGGGTGGGGGTCAGCAGCCAGCTTGCAGGCAGGAGCTGTGCCTGTGCTCTGTCAGGGCACAGAAAGCACAGGACTGCAGCCCCCTACTGCCTGGGGTCCTGCCTGGGCTCACAGCATATTTTGCACAATTCATATTGTTCAAGGCAAAGAATCTGTTTTAGAGGGGCAGTCTGAACTGAGGGACCGTTACTGAGTGACTTTACTGTGTTAGAACTCTGCACATCATACATAATGCAAGAGTAATTTTCGTCCTTACAAAGGAGATTAAAAGGTAAACAAAAAGAACCAGTGCCCCTGCGGGTTTGGAGTTACAGAAGCAGCACTGCACCTAGAATTCAGTCAGATTATTTTTGCCCTAAAAGTCTCTCAAAATACCTAATAAAGTAATTTTGAAGATGAAAGTTATTCCATTTCTAATACTTTTCCCCAGCACATCCAGCATTTCTTCTTCCAATAACAGTGGCAGAATGTGAGCTTTGGACCAATCCAGCTTTGCTCCCCGGTGCTGCAGAAAACAGCAGCTCAGATTCATCCTCACTGGGTGCTCTCTCTTTTCACTTACATGATAAAAGAGTTTCATCTGCATTTATGTACTTAAGAGCTAATGCTTTCATTATGATATCTCCATCAACCAGATGGTTCCATCTACCAGTCTGCACCGGCTGTGAGACCTTAATACTCCTGTCCACTATTAATTGTCTCTGGCCACAGACTGAGGATGACACAGACACTTGGTACAGGATGGAAGAGGCAAGCTAAAACTATCTCAAGCTGTAGGTACATTCAGATACCAGAACATGGGCATACTGGGATCCTTAAGGAGAAGGTGATCTCCCATCTCTTTTTAAAATGCTGATAGATCTTTCTCAGCCCATATCTGTATTTTTCCAGCCGCTGGCAGTGATGTGGCCATGACCCCAGCTCCCTTAGCCCACTACCATGGCTTTCAGCTTGTGGACTAGACTTTGGTCATTCTCTTTGCCTGGACTAACCAAGTGCCCTTATGTTGTAACACCTTCACATGACACTTTTTGTCAACAGTATTTTGAGGCAGGAGGAAAATCTAAGCTGGTCTTGGACAATCTTGTTGCTCCTTGGAAAATTCCTTCTTAAGTCCTTCTAACACCAGGGACCATGTGTTTCCTATAGGAGGAGGGTCACCTTCATGGGAGATGCTCGGCCCCAAGGAGAATGGTTTGTGCTCGATGTGATTCAGAGGTACTACAACTATTTGACAGGCATAATCTCAGTGCATAATTGCTTCCCTCCTGCTCTCCTCTCGCCCAGCCAGCTTTTCCCAGACTGCTTCCCTTCTAAGCAGGGTATGAGGAAGAGGCAAAGCTTCATCTGGGGCAGCTCTCACTTATTCTGTACTTGGACCAAGTAGTCTTAATCACCAGGCAGCGCTGCTCTTTCAACATTTAGATGGCTAAGCTCATCCTAAGACACTTTCCACAGCAGAAATCACAGTTCTGCTTTAGAAACAGCTCCAGTTATGAGGACGTGTTTGCACCTGCATCACTCATATGCAATTTCAGCTGTCAGCACAGCAAACAAAATAAACCCTTTGGCTTTTATTATCTATGAAAGACTCACATGCTGAGTGTGAGGAAGGAGGGAGGCCAGAAAGATCCAGGTCTCAGTCTTTGGGCAGAAGCCACTTGGTTGTCCATGAGACCAAATAAAACCTTTCAGCCCTAATCCTCTGTTCTGGCTGCAGTAAAATTTGGCAATTGCAGTTCTGTCCCTAGAGGGCCCTAAAGGATAATAGTCCACATCATGAAACAGCTGCATGTACGTATTTGACCTGATTTGATGAGACAGTCAGCTTCTATTTGGAGAAGTCACAGTAAGCAGCACAGAAGCTATATGGCCGCCTTCTGGCAAAAAGTAAAAAGTAAATGCTTTGAGGGAAAATGCTTTCTCTGAAATTCATCTGTTTGAAATTCGTTCACTGCAAGTATCTGTGTATGTGACCAAAACCTACGTTAAGAAAAAACCCCCACATAAGCCACTAAAACATGTGTAGAGGTCTACTAGATACACATGTACTAGACACATACTCACGGTCAGTATTTTGTATGAAAAACTTTTGCATCAGTGGTTTTAACATTTTCAGTTAATCACTGTTTTCAAAGTGTTCAGTTAATTTTTAGAGATAGCTTTCAAATTTAATAGCTATTTTTAGATGAAAAAGGTAACAATTTTTGTTTCTTGGTTGGTTCCTTTCCTTGTTTGATTTTTCTTTAATTAAAAAAAAATTATTCCAAGTCATTAGAAGTAACAAAAGAAGATGGTTACTTGTGTTGCTATATGCGAACAGAAAAGACTGAAATTACATGATGGTATTATTTAAACAATATATATTCATACATGTCCCAGTGCCCCAACCCCCCATACCTGTTTTTAAGCACAACTTGCTCTTTTCCTTGTACAATTTTAAGGAACCGTCCATATTTCTACTGTCAGTTGCTAACGCTGCTGTAGAGGAATCAGACTAATGCATTTTCTATGCTGCTGTGCCTCAGAAGACATATTTTTGATTGTGAAGTCTCAGGAATTCAACAAAGAAAAAAAAAATCATGATTATGTCTAGTCAGTCTTTATTTCCAAACAGAAACTGCAAAAATATTCTATTACAGAACAGGTAACTAGTGCAGAATTCTAAGTATGCATTATAACAGTGAAACCATTGCCTCCTTGACAAAAAATCATTAGGCACTTAAAACATGAAAGCAAAGTACAAATTAAATCAGCCGTAACAGATGACTCAACAATACAAATTCATCTTGGTTTTCTGTAATAAAAGCACACACATGGTTGAGGGGCTTTCCATGCCTCCTCCTAAATCCTGCGCAGAGACACTTCTATGTTACACTGCACACAGTCTACTCAGACAATATCAAGTTCACATTTGAAAACATTATAAATTCAGCATTGAGAGAATTTGAGACAATTTTTTTGGAAACAGCAGTAGCAGAGCCTACACTAGCAGCTTCACGCAGAGCTTGGCGCATGTGGAGGAGCACAGTTATACCAGCTCCAAGAGGTGATAAGCTCTACTTCAACAATTGCATTGAAAAGAATGGAACCAAAATGAATGCAAACCATACACATTTTAATAGACAATGAAACCTCTGGGCAAAAGCTATCATGGAAACTTTATGGAATTACATTCTGACACATGGAACAGTCTCTCAAAAGAAAAAAACATGCATTTGCCATCCCTTAGGAGCAGCGCTGTGCAGAACCTCTCCATTCACCTATCTTCTCCGTTGCAGATGTTGAACTAAATCAGAAGCAGAGGTTGCCTCTTAGACTCATCTTAGAAAGGTAAACCTAAGAAGGAAGTGTCCAAATGACTAACAAAAACACCCTTCCAGAAATCAGCCAGATACCCTTAAAATGATTTTTGGTTGTAGCACTTTTTTTTTTTTGTAGGTGACATTATGTAACTTGCCCCGCAGTTTATGCTGGTAGCATAAAATCTAATGAATATTTAAAATAATTTTAATTAGCTGCTCAAAGAAAAGAATATTAAGAATATTAACATAAAGAATACATATAAAGCTACTATATAAAATGTGTATCTAAACCATGCGGAAATGTCAGTTGTTACACTTCAGTTCCACAAGAATTTAAGAATGGGCTTGTACCATAAGCACTAACAACAAATACACCAAGAAGGAAGTGTTTTTAGGGCATCACCTCACAGCTAAGCCAAGAGCTGAAGAGCCAAACAGGTGGCTGAACTACAGACTTGCTGTGAAGAATCTCCTCTTGTCAATGACTGAAGTGAATAGTGAGGAATTTAAAACCAGCAATATTGTCTTAGACTAGACTATCCTGTCACAACCACCAGCATGATTCATTTTGATGCCCTCTTGCCATGATACCATGAATTCACGGTGGGATCATTAAATACCTCCATCACACAATTGTCTGAGTTTTCTCCCTCACTGGAGAAGAGAGGGATGAAAAAAAGGCAAGACACAGCAGTACTAGATGCAGCAACAAACACTGACGTGTTGCTGAAGCTGCGTCAGGATTTAGCAAAAGACAGATTTGACTGTTTATTTGATGGCAACATGAATATGCCATTCCTTCTTGTACTTAAGTTTTCATCCTTAAACCAGTATTTGCCAACACCTGCCACCAAAGGGCAGTTATTGCTCTCAGAGGGACGTGAGGTCTGTCAGTTATCACACATCGCAGTACCAATTTTACTCCTTGGTCTATGGCAAACCCAAGCTGATGCACTCCCATCATGTTAAGCTCTTGTATTGTATAAATTTGCTCAACACTGAAAGCGTACTGACAGGCTGCTACCGCGGCTGGACCAGTGCACAGTAGCCCAGTAACGCAGGGTCATCCCCCTGGTGAGCCAGCATTCCCAGAATAGGAAGGTATTCTGAAATGTGACTTTATGAAAGGAGACCACAAAATAACAGCAATAGTTCCTTTGCTTAGTGGCATGCTGCAGATTGTTTCATGCTCTGCTTGACCATTATGATAATTTAGAGCCAATTACAAAATACTTTATGAAAATCTGGAACAAAGCTTAATAAATATAAATCTGCCTACTCGTTGTGTGCTATAGCTGAAAGGCCGAAAAGATTTCTCCACAGTACCCTGAGAAATCAGCAGCCTTTGAAACTTGGCTGTCCAGAAACTCAGAGAAGGATGATGTTCCTGCCTAAAAGGACAGAATTCAAAATCAAGAGAGCCAGGCTTTACATGGTAAATACACATCCCTTTGTCACCCTTCTTGGCTAGCAGACCTAGAGATGAAAGAGATCAGTTGCTCAAGTACCACAGGATGAAGGATTACCTGGCTGTAAATATTTCAGACTAAGATATATTTAACTAACACGCTCACGTGTAAGCAGTCTACTGATTCAGAGTGTGCAACGGGTGGCTATCAGCTGTTAGAAATAAAGCTGTTTCAGAATAAAGCACTTTACAGAATATTGCTGGGGCTTGATCTCACACAGACTCCTGTACACAAGTGGATGTGTGTTTTGTGGACCTGAGAGTCCCTGGAGAAGCTACTGCACAGATGTTCAGGATCTCACTCTGCAGGTTTGTCAAATGAGAGCAAGTGACAGGACAGAGAAAGAACTCCAGGTCAAATATTTTTTAAACCTAGACTGTCATGTCAGGCTGTAATTCCACCATGAAGTCTGTGCAGACTCAAGGTCTAAGTGATCAATTAACTCTCACCAATTAACCAATCCAGATACCTGCACTGGATAAAATCAAATAATACATAACAACAGGACTATTTTGCTAGTGATTTGGGGAGCCCACAGAAGGTGCTAGGTCACCTAGATAAGAGTTTCTTTTCCTGAATCACACAGGATGGAGAATTTCACCATGACTCAAGCATGGCAACATGCCAGACATCTCACTACTGTACAAAGGAAAGAGAATCAAAGCGAGATTAACTGGTCTCAAAACCACCAGACCTTGTACAGCTCTGTTCTCTGCAGATGCTGTTTGAGATGCTGGGATTAGCAGAGACTGAAAGCATAGGTGTGCTGAATAACAAAGAACTTTATGCAAATTTACTGTCAGTGAACTGAGAAATAGTATTTACAGTCAAAGGTTGTTTTTACAGTTACCATTTGTGAACCTGCTGGTGCTGAACAGCTTGTTAAAATGACTGTAATGGGAAGAGAGAAGAGGGAGCAATAATCCACCAGTGTAGGTACCTAAAGTCCTTAAGTGCTTTCTACCACCACAGGGAGAGATGGGCTCCTGTCCACCAGAGCAGCTGCTGTGCTGTGATCTCCCCTTGCAGGGGTCCCTCCCTCCCCGCTGACCAGGAAGGGCCCCAGAGATAGAATCATAGAATCATTTAGGTTGGAAAAGTCCTTTGAGATTATCAAGTCTAACCATTAACCCCGGACTGCCAAGTCCATCACTGAACCATGTCCCTAAGCACCACATTTACGTGTTTTTCGAACACCTCCAGGGATGGTGATTCCACCACCTCCCTGGGCAGCCTGTTCCAATGTTTCACCACCCTTTCAGTGAAAAAGTTTTTCCTAATACCCAATCTAAACCTCCTCTGGTGCAACTTGAGGTCATTTCCCCTTGTCCTGTTGCTTGTTATCTGGGAGGAGAAACCGACCCCCACCTGCCTGCAACTCCTTTCAGGCAGCTGTAGAGAGCAATAAGATGCTCCCTGAGCCTCCTTTTCCCCAGACTAAATAACCCCAGTTCCCTTAGCTGCTCCTCATAAGACCTGTGCTCCAGACCCTTCACCAGCTTTGTTGCCCTTCTCTGGACACACTCCAGCACCTCTACATCCCTCCTGAAGTGAGGGGCCCAAAACTGAACACAGTATTTGAGGTGTGGCCACACCAGTGCCAAGGACAGGGGGACAGTCACTTCCTTTTACGTTACCTTCCAGACTTGACTGAGGTTTCAGGGGACCACCAGGCCTGTCCAACAACCATCAGATAACAAACAGCTCCATTGTGTCCCTACAGTCCCACCTGGAAGGTCTCACCCCCTCCTTTGCTTTGACTCTGAAATTCTCCTGGGTCTGTTGGCATGAACCAATTTTCTCTTTTTGTTGCCATGTTATGCTTTTGCCAGCTCAGTGTGCCAAAACAGCTCAGTTTAGGATCAGAAAGGAGCAAGAGATAGCATGAAAGGAGGACTGCAGCACAAGAACAAGGCATGGACTGTGTAGCCAGCCATTACTGTTTTAAGTCACCATAGAGCTACAGCCGAAATCTAGCACGTCCAGATAGGCAATGTGAATATCCCACCATACTGCCTTCCTTGAGATGTAAACCAAGTCATTTAAAGTATGTTTTACTATGCTTACTATGTATGTTTACATGTTTTACTGCAAGCATGGCAACATTTGATTCATAGCATACAAGCTCCCTAACAGACACTAAACAGGACTGCATAATGTCTCACAGCGGGAAGAGAAATAACCAACTTGAGGCAGCATGGGATCCTAAAAAAAGATGCAACATTAAAGATTCAGAGGAGAAAAAGGAATAAAAGCAGCCAAGCAGGCTTTAATCTAACGACACTGTGAAAGTGTCATGTGCAAGGACACTGTCAGCCTCTGCAAAGGTACGGTGGAACTATTATCACGTTGTCAGTGTTTCTATCTTTAGAATACTATTTAATCTCAATATTCATTCCACAGCATGTGACAGCACTGAAGGCCCACAAACCCTAAAAACGATTATTCCTCATATGAAGTAGATGGAACTGAAAGGCCCTTCCTAACCTTTGGTCAAGAATTCTTAATCAAAACTGCACTTGGCTCAGTCTTGCAAAAGTGTCATAAACATTCCCAGCCAAGTACAAAATCCATGTATTCATCATTAACCTGGCACAGATGTAAAATAAATGAGAAACCCCAGATGTAAAATAAATGAGAAATAATTTATTCAGCTACCTGAGAAAACATCCTTTCCCACAGTGAGTGTACTTCAGCAAGTCTTGATCAATCTAACTGTACCCTGCCACACACAAACACCACTATTAACTTGCCCAGACTGTGCACAAATTAACACGACCTAGCCACCAAGCACACAGCAGCAGTAGCTATAATAAAGTGGGGTACAAGGTCTGCACTCCTGTGGAGTGAAGTGGATGCAACTAACATTTCAGAATAACTTCAGGTCTAGAGCAGGGCCTGAGAAAGCTACATTAAAAATAGGTTCTTAATCTAAAGCCTAATAGAGGGTATTTTCATTCTATGAGGAGTTAAGAGTATTTGTAGGAAAGGGTAGGAAAGGTTAACAGTTCCTCCACACACTTCTTGTCAGTCCTGTGCTCCACACAAATCACTGAGAGCTTTGAGAGCATGGAAGATCAGGTCTTCAGGTCAATGACAAGTTTAAACTTCACTGAAACAGCGTTAAAAAGTCAAAGTGTCTGACCGTGTTACAGAGCTTTCTGTTTGCTCGCATTTGTGAATGCCACATAACACTCCTTCAGCTAAGACTGTTTTCGTCAAGGAAAGTAGAATAGGTTTCTTCTTTTTGGCTAAACCACTCTTAAAATGTAGTACAATAACCTTTCCAGTTACTAATACATGTGCATTATAAATAACATAGCTGCACAGAAATAGTCCTGACACACTGTAACTTCAGCTCTTTATGGTGTGTCATGGAACACTATACATTCATTCACTGAGATAATGCAATACAGTACTAACAAACACTTTTGAAAAAAGTTGCTTTTCCACTGCAAATAAATTTCATTTTCTCCTCTCCACATCATCTACTTACACACAACCAGGTTTTGCCACTTTACTCATGCCGAGTAGTTCACTGAATTTAATCTGAGCAATGAATGATTCCCTTTGCATCACCTCTATGTACACACAAAGCACTTGCAGCTGTTCTGGATACAATGTAAGATCCTCTCAATCTCTAAAAGATGTATAAATTTTTCCAAGTCAAACCATGTAGCTGCGACACAGCCAAGATCATCTCATTGCACTACATTAGACTGGAAAAAGTTAGTCCTTGCCTGAACACAGGTGCGTCTTTGTCTCTCCAAATGAAATATGATGTGGTTCTCCTCAACCTAGGCTGTTTGCATCACCCAAAGGACAACTACATCACTTTGCACAGCTTTCAGCTACAAACACTCAGGGACAGTCTACGTGAGTGATTTGTGGCACAGGAGGAACTCTTTTGGGAGCAAATTTGTCTTTGATCTACAACTAGGGACTTGCATTAGGCAATCACCTGTAACAGCCGTAACATGGATGCAGGGTCTTGCAGCACCCAGCTCTCTGCACATGAGCAGCAGATGCCTGTGGCCAAAATTGGCACAAATTTCGCTGCTGGTGAAGACAAAATGTGGACATGTGGTGCTGGAACCACAAAAGATCACAGTAAATCAAACCCTTGTGCTTGCCTCTTTCAGTTACCAGCTGGTAACGCATATATACCCATCGACTCAATTCTGATGTCTTTGTTAAAAGCCCTACTGATATTCAGAGGTCCGCTCATGTACTAGTGGTGTTATTCAATGCCCCAAAGCACCATCTATTTTTTAAAAATTGTATTTTCAAAAATTGACTTTATTGCTGATATATGCAGCCAGGATTTACGGAGACTTCTGCTTGGACAGTAGTACTGGATTCTGCTATCATTATCTTGGAAATGGATCAAGATGCTGAATGTGTCTCAACTAACAGACCTAAAACCATAATGATTGATTCCAATACTTTCAGGATTATTTATGTGATTATAAAACTGCCGCAAGGTAAGCTTTCAAATATTACAATATAGAAATGCTCTTATGAAGTATCAGTTTAAAAGTTTTTTTGAACTTTATAAGGTTCAATACATTGAAGTGGGATTTTTTTCTAGATATAATCTTCAATAAGTGGAATATTGACTGCTCTTTAAATTGGTTGGGGATTTAATGTTACAGTGGCAAAATGAGTTTTAGTACACAAAATTCCTGATAGTATCTGACTGTAAAAGGAGAAGAAGGACACTTTATCTTTGAACTGATCATTCAAAAGACTCTCAAAAAAGCCACTGAAATTCTTCTTTGCAAAGACACTGGTTATTACAAATTTTTTGTTGCTTTGGCATTTTTTTTGGTGTGTCCTGCCTTCCCACAGTAAAACATATAAGCAATAACATAGAAGCAGCCATAGCTAGGGCAACAACTGCTTGCACAGATCCTGTAAATGTTAATGTGATTCCTTCCATTGGGCTGATATTTCACTTTCTCTTGTCACAGGATGTTGCTCCACAGGCATTCCTGGACCATATGGAAACTTAAAGCACAAAAACCGCATGGGTTTTAAATTAAGTGACTGTAGGTTCTTTTCTCATATGCCCTGGTACAGGAGAAAAGCTTGGGGTTGATTGTGAGAGGAACATTCCTCTAATAATGCCTAGACCAGTATCCTTATCTGTAGTCACATACTGATATGAGCTATGCTAGGTGAAAAAGAAAGAAAAAATTACACGTTTGGTACCTATCATATTTCTAATGAATGGTCCATCTTGTATGTCAGCTAAGATACAGAGCTGGGATTGCAGGAATGTGTGCAAAGTCATGCCCTACCAGGACTCTGGAGATTGCAGCATGGAACCTAGTTTATTGTCCTCATTCGGAGCTGAACTGGACCTTAGACAGGAACACAAGCAAGAAGAGGGGTTTAAAAACAATTATACAGCTCTGGTCCTTCAAACACTTGTTCACAAAATTAACATCATCCACGTGAATGACTCCATTAAATCCATAGTATTATCTATTGCCCACAAAATGAAAGCCCATTAAATCCATAGCATTATCTACTGCCCACAAAATGAAAGCCCATAAACCACTTGACTATCTCTAACCTGAGGTATTTTTTCATCTGTGTACCATGGGACAAACCAAGAATGACATGGCTCTGAATTAATTATTCCTCTGTAGGTCTTCTCATCACCTTTCTCATGTAGACAAATGCCAATGTTTACAGGATCAAGTTCTTAATTGAAAATGTTCACTGCCAATTCATGCAGCTACCATACAGAAACTATCGCCTGTATAATGTGATACTAACAAACCCAGAGATCTTATGTCAAAATATTTTAATGAACCTTTACGAAGCAAAACATGATGAATGTCACATATTGCCACCATCCTGAGATTGTGCTTTGCTACAATTAAACCAATAGTCAGGAGTTTCAGAATTTCCCAAATAAACGTTATTTCGTATTTTAAAAAACGATTACTCAAAATTCAGAAATGTAGCAGTCACTGTGCGAAAAGAACGCTTCCCTTTCTCCCCAAGTGTAAAATATTTCTCTATTGTAATAACGCAGTTTGACGCTCACAAAATCACGTCAGATCAAATCCAACACCGAACTGCTGAGATACACACAAATTGTCTCCTTAGGATCATCGCCCTGGAATTAAAACAATAAAATATGTTATTGATATTTCTTGTATAGCAGGAAAACTGCTTGTTATATTAAAAATAAGCCAATAGTTTAGTCTTCTGTGTATGCATTTCACCTTCTGCATCTGCTTTTTCATCCTTATTTCAGATTGGGAGTCTGTGACATTTATTATACAGCATCACAGACTCACAAAACTCTCCTGGGTAAGCTGGACTGCTAGTGTCTGATCTCGCCTGAACATCCGCTTTTTCTAAAGGAGGACTCCTTCATTTGAATAACCCCAGAACAGCTCACACTTATGCCACCTGCACCACCCTCTACAGACTTTCCAAGCTAACCAAGGTTGGGTCTAACGAGTAACTTCATGGGACACATCCACTGCTAATCTGAATATGAACATGTTCTAAATTATATTATCATACCCATATTTTGAAATAGCTAGAGATTGAAATCATTATGTTTCTTCAACAGGGTAGTTCTGTGTGAAAAACCAAACCAAAACTCTTCTAGATCTGTAAATGCTTCTTCATTTGATTTGAAATCTAACAAAAATTCTAACCTGATTTAATCTGTATTTTTCTATTCCGGTAGGCTTTAACTAAACCAGAAGCAACTTATTTCCACTCGTTTCATTACTGACATTATTCTTAACACTTAAACTTAGTGGCTAAACACATGAACAAAGTGTGTGCTTAAAAGCTATACTGCATGAGTACACTAAAGCAGAAGATAATTCTTTCAATGCTGTATACATCTAATAATTTCACACTGTATGGTATTTGCCCAAGTCAAGGATAGACTGAAGTTTGGCTGCCTGACAGGAACTCAGAGGTGTCCTTATTTTTGAAATGTGGTATCATTTTTCTCTAGGTAATTAAAAGTGAATTGTGGGGCCGTTCATATTTCTCTAGCTACACTGAGACACCACAAGCATAAACAGAATTTTCACAGAATTTAAGCTTGTGCGGGTATCCTATTGTTATAAATAGGTTATTTATTATAGGTTATTGTTATAAATAGGTTATTTATAACAATTATATTTATAAATAGGCTACTTATAACAGTGTTTATCACATATTTGGATTGCAGCAACATTCAAGATTAAAAAAGAGATCACGCACTGACAGGGTCTGGAACAAAATTATTCTCTTTGATGGTAATTTTTGAGCAAGTAAGCAGGCAGGCCCCACTTTAGAGGATGCTGCCCTGGTAGCTCCACCTTGAGCGGAGTGCTACACTGCTCTTCCCTCTGTCAGAAATAGATGGCTTTTAATAATCTGGTTGGAATTAAAAAGCTTAGACCCAATTTTTACTTTCCACCTGAGATACACCCATACTCAGTCAAAGGTTCAGCAGTTCTTACTCCCTAACCACCAGCACACCTGTGCTCAACCTCTCCTCCTTCACTCCTTCTGCTCAGACGATTGAGCACTATTCTCTTTCCTAGGCTCAGGGAGTCTCAGTTTCATTCTTTCTTTCTATGTTTTTTTCCTATTGACTGACTCCTCTGAGCAGCTGCTTAATGTGCTGTATGTCAAAGCAACACATACTCATCTTCCCTGCTGTCTCTTTCTAGCAAACAGAAAACCTAGTGGACTCTTGGTCAGACAAAATTTGCATTTTAACCAGGCTTCTGGGCAATCAAATTTTTGCCAGTCTGATTAATTTATCATCTGACAATTTTTCTAATCAGATGTTTCTGTCTATTTTTAAATATGAATCAGGCCATTTCCCCTCCTTGAACCTATGTTTACTTGCAGCTAATGTCATGCCCTTCAGGCTTATCAGGTTAAACCAATGAACAAACAAGACTTCCTTCAGCTGCAGGGCCACAGCAAAAATGATCTGGTAATTTAATACAAAATAATAAAGATCATTATTTTAATTAAATTTCAAGATTTTCCTGATGTCTCATTTTCCATTTTACCATCTGTGATTGGTACACATCTACTTTAGCAAAGACATGTATGTGTCTGTTGAGCATAATCATAAAAGTGCAGGAGCTGATATTAAGGCAGATCGTTTCCCACATTGTTCAGCACCAGCTCTACAGGGCTCTCATATCTGACAATTCTCTCTATCCAATAAGAAGAGCTCACCTTTAAAATGGCAAGGGTGGTGTTTAAGAGCAATGCTGCCAAAATTATTCACTGGGATGGAGTTATGCTCTCCCTATACTGTTCCAGAACCTGCTACCTGCTTGCAATATAGGTGCTTGCAGCAGAACAGCCTCCTTCACTTATTTACGGCAGCAAACTTTTGTGTCCTAGTAACATGTGAGGGAAGTTCTGCCTGAGACTTCTGTGGGCACTCAGCGGTGTAAGGAACCTTCAGCTACCCACTAACAGGGAAAAGTACAGAGCAGAGAGAAGAACATAAAAGGGAAACTGAAAAGAGAAAGGATATTGCTCAATTTTTAGAAAAGGTCATCTTCAGTGAAATATACTCATTGTAGAACTTCAATTACCTCTACCAGTTGGTAATAGTAGCAGAATGGTAGCTCATACTGAAAGCATTTAATTTCTTTGGTTTCAAAGGGCTAACTTTTCTCTTTGTAAATAAAAGTGTAAATCAGGGCAGCACAACTTACCCTTCTGGCTGTTTTTTTCTTTACAGCTTATTTTGCAAATTTGGCTGCAGAAGTGATTTTCAGTCTGTCAAGCATGGGCAGCATTTAATTAACCCAAACAGATGCTTAACTATTTTTGTGGCTTCTATCTGCTTCTCTCTAGATTAAATATTCCTAAAGAGCTGCCTTTCATTTTCTTAGCTGGTGTAGTTACTACAATTAAAATTACATGGTATGCTTCCAGCGATTTATATCATAGGAAGAATAAATACAACAGAAACTGCAGGGTATAAACATTTTGGTCACTAAGAAAAATACATAATGTATTTCTTCACCTTTCCAATATGCTGCAACTTTTTACAAGCCAAAAAGCATCCCTTAACCACATGAAACTGCAGGCACATACACCTCCTCCTAGGTAATCTCCTGCCATGGACTGGGAGAATGGATTCACTAAATGGCTTCTAGGTCCCTTCTCACATGTTTTATATTATTCTAACAATATATGAAGAAAGCAGTTTATTTTTCTATTTCTTCAAGTAAATTGAAACTGAATAAAATTGTGCCTTCTTGGTACTAGCAACCTGCTAGTTTTAAACTTAGCAATCCCTGATGATGAATCAAGTGTGAATGAATATTTGATAGCATGTGTTCTAAATACCATTGAAGGGTATTTTCAAATACATTTCAGAACCTAACCAGAATAAAAGCCCTTAGCTTTTGAACTTAAAATTTCTGGCTTAAACAAGAGGATGCTATTTTAAATTTTTAACTTGAGCAATACAGTCATGAGGTTACACCAGTCCAATTAAAGCTTTATCGTATACAATGGTAGTTCTACCATACATTTCACTTACTGTTACATTAACTTGAACCCCCTGGGAAAAGAGAGTTCTGTGAAAGGCAAATCTGAAAACAGTATTGTCAGCTGGGGAATTTCTGAGTTAGTTTAAAAGATAAGAAATACTTATATAAATTGGTCTTACATTGTCAACAGGGCAAATCAAGATTGAAAACATGCAGACAAGTCTTTTCAAAGTCATCCGTAATCTGTATACAGTAAATTGGCTCAAGGTCAGAAGCCAGACTCTGTGCAGCATTTCTCTGAGGCAATACACAGAAGGCAGAAGTCCAAGGGGGATGGGACAGTTAGAAAAAACAGAAGGAAAGCAAATGACACTTCATCCTATACTTGTAACTTGCAGACTGTGAGCTGCCTCAAGGTAAAATCCTCAGCAAGATCTGCCGTAGTGTATGACAGCTTCCTCACTGCTGTCCACAAGCTGCCCTGCAGTCCAGGGCTGCAAGAGCATACTGCTCTAAAATTACCTTTACCTAACAAGAGCTAACAAGGGCACATATGCATGTTACTCCTTCATGGGGCAACCTTAATCCTTACTTTGGCCTCTGTATACATCTGGAAAGGCTGTGCCAGGGTTAGGTGTCTCCTCTTGTGCATCATAGTATGTGACTACCTTTAATAAAGCAAGTCACAAAGAAGGCTGGTTCATGGGATTGATACCAAACCAAACACAGCTTGATAAAGACCCCTATCCGAGATAAGGAGATGCTACTGATTGACTGTGAATTACGGTGTATTTAGTTATGCTCCCCATCTAAAGTTCACAATTAGAAAACATTTCTCAACTCTGTGGTACATTACATTTATTCAGGAAAGTCCACCTTTCACTTATTTATAAACACAACTGTAATTGAGTGTAAAGTAGAAATGTTTCTCTAAGGAAGAGCAGACCCACACTGTTCGCAAAACAAGTTTTCCCTAGACGCATTACTTAAAGACAGACATTCTATGTGATAAGAATGTGACCTACCTTTTTAGTCTGATTCACATTTACCAAACTGCAACTTCAAAATGCCTTTGCCATGAAGCTGAAGGATCTGGTTGTATTCTTTGGGCATTGCATGGAAACCTGGTTTAGGCAGCTGGTTGTCGTAATAGTGGTGGCTGATGGGCATCTTCTCTGTGGATTTTGAGAAAGGCCAGAAGCCATAGAGCTTCACATTCTCACACAGCTCAAGAGCAGCACTAGTGATCATAAAACCAGATGATAATCTGTAGGCTTTCACACCCTTAGTTCTCCAGAACTGGGCAAGACTTTTCAGATAAGTGGGGTGAAAAAATATTGCCCTTTGGGCTGCTTTGAACTCTTGCAGAGTGTGATATACTTTGAAAGAAGTGGCTGTGTTGCTTCTGAAGGAAAATGCTGGCAATAAAAGGAAAGCATCTCCATAGACCGCAATGTTCTCTAGAAATTCTGTCTTCTTTTCATTTAGTTTGTTATATCTGCAAGGTACAACATTTTAGGTACAGAGTGAATGGAATGTACTATTGATAGAAATATTACAGGCCAAAACAGCACAAATGCACTTGCATATATGAGTTATGAACTCTGCTGTACCAGTTCAGCCTGCCTACATTGCAAATTCATCCTAATCTGTTATATGTTGTTATATGTGCACTTATGAAAATCTGGCTTCATTGTATAATAAGAAAATACTTCATAGGATTGAATTGGCAACATGTGAGCTACTGAAGCAGATCAAATTCACTGCTTATGAGACTGGGACCCATTTACAGAATTGATCGATTCAAGAAAATTCAAAGGAGAATGCAAAAAAGAAAAAAAAAGAAAAAAAATCCGTATCTATACTTCCTCTGTTTAAAAATACATGCACTATGGTATGTACTCCATGTGTTTGTGAAATGTGTTTCTTACGTCAACAGGTATACAACAACCTCTCTCTAAAATCTGGGTGTCTGCCCTGTGTGGAAATACAAGTATGCACGTGAGCAGTCTTGGAGTGTTAAAGATCAGTGTGTGTTCAAGCTTTGCATGGTCTCAGCTGCTTTTGATATACTTTTAAAATAGCTGAAAATATAGGCTTGTCTATTTATCTCCTTTGACTACAAAGGGAACACATGGAGATCGGTAGACTTAAGAGATCTAACTTCACAAATGAAGAGGATTTATCCTCAGATGTTTTGGTTCCCCAACAACCAGCAAAGAGACTTAGTTGTCACTGTTGGATAATTCCATGCTTCCAAATATTGAGTAGTGAACTTCCAGAGTTATCCAAGTGATACAATACCCAGGAGGGTCACTCAACTTGTTGACTCTATAGATCTGAGTTGGGATTCAAAGCACTGAGTCCTCTTTTGTAGGTAGTTGTGTATTTGAGCAGTGTATTTTCTCCTTTTAAGGGCTACCAGAGCCCATTTTTACAAATGGCTCAAGCAGAAAACTGGAACGCTTGGTTTCATTTCTCTTCACAACCTGAGTAGGATCAAACCCTCTTCTCAGGCAGCACTTCCAAGAGAGAGGACAGCAGCCACTGCCATTTCCATTCAAAACCCTCACGGAGGAGGCGTCAGTTACCGCTTGCACAACTGAACTCATGCAAGGAGTGATACACTACTTCTACACCTGAAGGGGTTTAAACTTACAGCTTCTGCTTCCCAGAAAAGCGCCATTACCACCAGACTAAAACAAAATGAATGAAAGTGACTCAGGCCCTGCTGTTTACTCAGTGTAAAGTACATAAAGAGCCTTCAGGACAGAATTCAGATCTTTGTTCTTTCTTAGCTAGAAACCTGAACAACTCAACCTTGTCTTGTCTTCCTTTCCAGCTCTGCCACTGTAAGGTACAGTGTAGCCCAGCTCCGTTAGGACACATAAGAACCATGCTTCTTTCCTACAAGAGAGTTCACCTACATTGTACACAGTTCAAAAGCTGATTAGTCTTAACAATAATAACATCAGACTAACCCAGTACCCAAATACAGAATTAGAAATTAAAGTGAATAAAGTCAGAATAGGTCTTCTGAGAAAAGAAACAAACCTAGTTTTGTTAAATGTGCCATGTTGCTTCCTGCTTCTCCTTCAAAAGCATTTACAATGTTCTCTGAATATTTAAATAATTATTTTTTTTTTAAATTCTAAAGTCCTCTCATAATCTCATTTCGTCCTCACAGATTTAGCTCCTATTTCCTTCAGTGTAACTCCTATTAACCCTGGTGTGGCTTAATTTGGTTGAAAAATGAGTGCAGCTGTTGCAGAACACTTTGATCAAGTCCACACAAAGCGTTCATCAGGTCAGTAGTCACTAACGATGCTGAGTCACTGGACAAAGTTTTCCTTCTCCATATTTTTGTGCAGCCCCACCAATACCAGTGAGCTAAATCTATATTTGGGGAAGCAATAATTAATTTAAGTCAAAAAGGGCTGGGTAAGCATCAAGGTAGGTAGTACTCATTGCAAAAAATCAAGCTCTATCCTTGAATCAATGACAAATGCCTGTTAGCCGTTTCTATGCTCACTGTACTTTTTCCTTCTTCTTTTAAAAGAAAAAAAAAAAAAAAAAAGCTTTGCCTGATGTTGTCTATTTGACAAATACAGATATGACAGACAATAAGATACAGTAAGATCAGTAAGCAGTAAATAACATGCCACAGTAGTCCTTTTCATAGATAAGCTGCAGTTCCAGCCTGCTGAAGATGTCAGATTAGTCAGCCTGGCCTTATTAGATTTTCTTTTCATCAAGGTGAAAAAAAAACCAACTTTGCTGAGAAAAAAGTGTGAGCAGCTTTCATATGGATTGAGAAAATGGATTACAGAAATTTGGCCTCCATTCAGGAAACAGCCTTCATCAGAACAGTCTCTAAGCACATTACCTAAGAACATGTGCTTACAGTCCTACTGATAAGAGTCAGACACACGTTTCCCAGCTTTCCTGATTTATGATTACAATTCCTTTCTGATGCTAGGGGGTCATGAGGGTCATGGGTGGAAAAGAAGAAGCTTGGGCTTGCAATCATCAGTTTTACTCTGTTATAAACTGTGGACTGGTACCAACCGAGGCACTTGCTAATCTGGGTATTGCTGACTCCTTTCTGCTACAAAAAAGGCCAGGTTTCACAGATTTCCATTTAGACTGGCATATATTTCACATGGTAACTAAGGCTTAATGACGTAATCTGTATGCACTACTCTCTATGCTGCTATCCCAACGTATTTCCAACAAAATCTAAATCGTGTCAAACAATTATACAATATTGCAGAGAAAGAGATTTGCAGTAGCACTTACTTCTGAGCGATGATGCTCGGATTAACAGTCACAAGGTTTGTTTTATTGCCAACATCTTTGCTAATGCTTCCCGTGGTTGGAGGGAGGTTACACCTGAAATTCAGAAACATTTAGTTAAACAGATGCGCACCAGAAATGCTTCAAAATTATTATTTGCAAACACCTTTCTTGTGTAATGACACTTTCACGTCAGCTCCCAGTGATCTCTAAGCACTTTACAACTATTAAATAAGGCTTACAGCACTTCTAGTAGAAATATTTAATCTACTGTACAGATGGTTAAAATAGGGCACAGAGAGCTCATTTTCATAAATCATCTCACAAATCAGGAGCAAAGTTAAAATCCCAAAAGGAGTCAGTCTATGAATGCCCTATGTCAGCTGCTAGGAAATATTGCCTGTTGCCTAAACAATGCATTTCTTCTGAAAGTCTTCTATTATGTCTTCTAACAACAACAGCATACCTTGCCCAATTGCAGAAACAGTGGTTTCTGTAAAAGGTAAAGAAAGCATTTTTTAAAATAGACTAGTCACTTAGAAAATTTAGCATCGTAGTATGCAGATTTCCCATTTTTATTAAGACAGTTATCTAACTGTAAAGACTTTTTTTTTTTATTTATTTTGAAAAACCCAAATATTAAGTAGTAAAGGAAACAAAATCCAGCAGACTCTGTGATTGGACATCACTGAGAGAAGAACCTTCACTCTGTTACTCTGTTCCCTTGCAGGAACTACAAAGTGTGAGTCATGTACTGAGAGAGTGGGCCAAATTATGCTCTGAGCATGCCTAGTTTTCTCCACAATCTATAGAGGGAGCTGAAAAAACCTATTTAAATTAGTTGCCTTATTGTTTAGCTAGCTAACAGAAGGTGAGACAAATATCGGGGCAGTTACTGCATTAGTGAGCCAACCTAAGGCTAAGTAAACCCTCTGTTAAACCAGAGGTAAAGGTAAACATGTGACATTTCATACCAGTCTTTCTTACTTCAATTTCAGGATTTTCTTTATTCTCTTCTCCTGATTAACAAAATAAAAGAAAAAAAGAAAAAAGTTCCCTCTCCTAAAGGATGCTTAATGAAGAGAAATTTCAGGTTCCCAGATAATCGCATTTCACATTACTGGCAAGGTATCTTTGCAATCATAGATCATACATATATCCACATAGTCCCCTCTTTACTTAGGAAGGAGCATTCTGAATTCTGCAAAGCAGAATGAGTATCCTTAGAGATGCAGAAATAAAGAATTGTCAAGATCCTTCCTCATTGCTACAAACTGGCGTTGGCATGCTTTCAAGCCTGCCAAGATTTTACAAAACATTCGACACACTTCAGTAAGATGAATCCTCTCTTACCTAAACACAAAGTCAGAACGATCTATTTCAGCTCCACAGCTGGAATTTTTCAAAATGCCTCCATTTCCAACCACGGCACAGGTCTTGAAGGGATAGACCGAAAGAGGAGAGGACTGCAAACAAACAAAAAGACACAGCCAATGCCTTACACATCTTTTTATTGTTTCTTCATCTCTTTAGTCATTTGTCCTTGCAGGTTTAATCCAGTAAATCCCAGTGAAAGCATTCACCATGTAGCAGAGAGGGCTGTCAGGCCTGGACAGCCAAGAGCAAAAAACAGGCACCAGCAAACTGGGAATTGCTACTTCTGTTGTCAGTACTTTGAGGTAATAACACTGGATTGTTAAAACTTGATGAATATCCTTTAAATATACTTAACACAAAAATTATCTAGTGGACTGAATCCTTGAAAAACTAAGGAACTAACTTGTTCTGAAGATAGTTTAAATTTACCCATTTTCCTTTGCACTGTAACAGACTGGGGGCTGTCAGTCATTGACTTTGTCAGCTAATAGAAGGTAACTTTGTAAATGCTCATTACTTTGTCATCACACAATTACACTTGATGCAAAATAACAAATTTAGGCGAACATGAAGATGCTGCAAAGGATAATCATGTACCCTGCTTTAACTCATGGTTAATGTGACGGCTGACTGAAGAGGTTACTGTTTCTGGCTGTTCGCCCTCCCTACTTCTCTTCTTGTTAGAGGTTGCTGTCTTGCAGTAGGGAAGCTGAATGGGAGCTACGTGCATCCACTTGTGAACCAGCACAGATCACAACCCAGCAAATTAATGTAAATTGTTGGCTATTTCAGTTGACATTAATATAGTTGGCTGTTATCCCAGGGTCTCAGAACCATCTCATACATCTCGTTCAGCCTCTCCTGCTGTGGGAGCACTGACATTCGACAGAAAGGCCAACAGCTGGGCTACATTGACTGCAGAAACTGAACCCACTTGTAAAATTGAGTCAAAACTTGCTTACACAAAGTGTTATCCTTCCTCCTTCTCTCATCAGCTTGCCCAAAGAGAAGCAGGAAGGGACACCATTATGAACAAGGCAAAAAGTGTGGGGAAAGTAGCATGCATCACATTGTCTGGTAACATATTACAAACCAACATGTTCCAATACTTTGTTCAATTCTGAAAAGACAGGAGAACACAAAGGCCAGACAAGCCTTGCTAGCTTAGGAAGTATATATGCACTTAAAACATACTACTTTTTCCATTCATTCAGTTTAAATTTGGAACCACTGCAACCTCTGCTGCAATGACGTTTTTAGTGATTCACAGCAGCATTAGAAAGGACTAGACTCATGGTAGCTCAGATCTCACAAATCAAGAATGCCAGAGATGGGTAAGAGGGCCCCCACGTGCTCTTACTTTTGAGAAATTAAGTACATCTCTGTGCCCCTCTCTGTCTGTTCTCCAGAAGTATTTTAAGTCCTGAGCTACAAAATCTGATTCCTTTGCTCAACTTGTGTTTCTGGCTGCAAAGGTCCCACTCCAGTGGGCAACAAAGCTGGTGAAAGAGCTGGAAAGAACGTCCTGTGAGGAGCAGCTGAGGACTTTGGGCTTGTCTAGTGTGCAGAAAAGGAGGCTGAGAGGCAACCTCATTGTTCTCTACAGCTTCCTCAGGAGGGCAGAGGGGAGGTGCTGATCTCTTCTCCCGGGTATCCGGTGAGAGGATGCGTGGGAATGGTTCAAAGCTGCACCAGGGGAGGTTTAGACTGGACATTAGGAAGCATTTCTTTACCAAGAGGGTGGTCAAACACGGGAACAAGCTTCTAGAGAGGCGGTTGATGCCCCAAGCCTGTCAGTGCTTAAGAGGCATTTGGACAATCCCTTAATAACATGCTTTAACTTGGTCAGCCCTGAATTGGTCAGGCAGCTGGACTAAATGATCGTTGTAGGTCCCTTCCAACTGCAATAGTCTAGTCTAGTCTAGTCTACTCTGTTCTATCCTATCCCATCCTATCCTATCCTATCCTATCCTATCCTATCCTATCCTATCCTCAATCCATTCCATTCTATACCAGGTTTACCACCACAACAGCTTTCATAAATTATATGCCCAAACCTGCATTGGAAATGGCATAGGAGTATGAGGAATATGAAATGTTGTTCCAGACTGAAATGCCTTTGAAAAGGGGAATGAGAAAAGAAAGCAAACATTCTCAGCCTGCCAAGCCAGGCTGCAGCTTGTGTTCTGTACCAACTCTACCTACAACCTGATTTACGATACCCTGTCCATGCCTCCATCACTGCAGAGGAAGGCTTAGAAAAAAGGTCTTACAAGGTGAATGAAGAAGTGCATACAGGGGGTGAAGGGTCTCTTCCAGAGGTATCAAACAAAGCAGCTCTACTACTAACCCAAAATACATATGATACTGCAATTATAATAACAGGTAAAGATACAGTTCTTACCACAGGCAGCATCTTAAAAATGTCCTCTGTAATGAGGATGGTCTTTTTACTGTCCACTTCATAACTCATGTTACTTCCCAGTGGGCTGTTGTTTTGAGAAGCAATAAAATTGTGAACTGCATCACAGCAGGAAGCTAATTCTGACCTGCAAAAAACCCAAACAAAACCTGCTCAAAGACAGGCATATAAGTAGGAAAGTGATGGTAGAGAACCAGATCAGTGAAAACCAGTTCTAACTAAGCAACACAAGGCTATATGAACCCTCTGTAATGTCATTTCTCTTGACTTGCTTTGCAAGTCCGCTTTCACAGCAAATGCTCAAAAACTATCAGACCAAGAACTGCTTTTCTTATCCTGTTTTCCTCTCTTGGTCCCCCTTTCCCATCCAGAAAAAGTTTTAATCAGTCGTCTCCTTATTATTAACCGCTAAGATTATTATAGAAACACTGGGAAACTTCAATCCCCAAAGAATTAACAATGTGATTTCAACCAACATAGAATGAGTGATTATAAGAAACTAGGGGGCTGAAGAAAGACAGAACCAAAGAGATGAAAGGAATGGTGATGGGAACTACTGGCTACAGTATTTAATGAACAGCTAGATGGTTGCAAGCCAATTAATTAACAATTCATTTCTGCAACTGCTCAGTACATTTTTCCTGTGCACATCATCACAGATGCTACATGAATTACATCACAACTTGCAAATAGACAGATATCTCTATGGTAGAGACATACAGCCTACCTGCTCCCCAAAACACCTAGTAGAAGTTCTTAAATAGACAAGAGTGCAAGGAATTCCCTTGACTTTATGTAGAAGTGAAGTCTATCACCCATCTCATAATTCCCATTACCTCCAAACTTATAAAAATACTATGTGTGCAAACATCCTATACTATTAACAGTGAAATACAACTAAAAGCCCCATCAGACCTTTGAAATCAGGCCTGAAACATTGTAATTCATTTTGCTTTAGGGAACAATGTTCTCTCTGCTGCCACTGGATCTGATTTTCAGACTCTAAGGCTGAAATATTCATGGCCAGGATATTATTCATCAATCGCTAGGACATAGCTATTTCATTAGGTGAGATACTAAGAGAACTATTAACCATTTAGAGAAGAAAGTTCACTGATAACAGAATTGCTTGGAATTTTGAAGAAGATAACACAGCAGGGAAAAGATAATAATTCCTGTCCTAACGCTGAAGGTTAATTGTGAGGAAAAAAATAATAATATATATATATTACAGGTAGAGCCAGAGGAATAAAAAACTTTTATTTCATACTTTTCCAGTGAATAAGGTAAACCAAACCATTGGAACTAGTTACGTAATACAGGCCAAATTCTGGCTGAAAGTAAGCTGACTTTAATAGCGTAAGACACAGGTAAGAGAAGTTACTTCATTCAACTTTATCAACAATTAAATAGAGCAAATATTCTAATAATAGTATAATTTTATTTCTGATGGAGAAGAGGCATAGTCTAGCACATGGAAGAACCCAAGGATTATGTTTCCTGAAAGACAAGAAAGAGAAAGAACAGGTCTGGGATAACTCCCAAGCTCACTTCTCTGGAAATTATGGTCAAAATGGGGGAAAAAAAGGTTGGGAAGATTGGTTTGATTCATACATACAATACCAAAGGAAAGAGTACCATTTCAATTGGCAGATGGCTTACTGGTATATATTAACCCATTCTGAATACTGAGTTCTGAAAGTCCTCAAAGACAAAGTTTCCAGATGTGTGACGAACACTGAGTGCTGGGATGGCACAGATCTGAAATAATCATACTAGGAGAGTTAGTAGGAAATGTTAACAGGAAATATTACTCCTGGGGAAGGAAACGGTAGGGTCCAGATTTCCACAAGCTATATTCAGCTCCACTCCCCAAACACAATGATTCCCACTGCCTTACTCAAAGCCTTAAGGGGCAGGAGAGGTCTGTGGTCTATGAAAACCACTGGGTACAAGGGTGGGTATGGAACCAATGCTATGCTCTTGTGGGTCAGGAGGTGCACACATGGTGAAAACAATTGCTCTGGGCATATAGTGTCCTATTTTAAAAACATGGAAAAATAGAAATGGAGGAATGAGGCAGGAGAGTCAAATAAGTCAAGAAGTCTGGGAACACTGGATGTTATGGAACCACTCTTGACTAGAGTCCACTTGCTTTTCTTAACGCTAGTGCGGTAACAAGAGGATTCAGATATCACTGTCAGGCCCTGAGGGCACCATGAAGTCTCACTACCCCTGCCCAGACCCTCAGGGCCCCCGCACCCTGTCCGTGGCCCAGGACCCCATTTCAGCACCCCAGAGCTGTCAGTCTCTGACCCAGCAACACCACAGCAGGGCTAGTCTCCAGCTGTGCCCATCCTGTCCCCAGGGAGGTGCCCATGCCCAGGGCTAGGGCTGCCCCACTCCTGGCAGGAGGTGGGATGGGCCAGGCTGCCAGTCCCTGCTCTGCTGGGTTGGGATCCCACCCTTAGGGAGCAGCCGTCATTCACTAAATACTATCTGTGTCAAGCACAAGACGTTCACAGAATGCATAATGCCAGAATATTCTTGCCCAGCTTTAGTAGAACAGCTGTTTTGTGTGTGATGGCTACCAGAACCTGAAAAAGCAAAGTGATGATAGATAACATTCATTAATACAGATGACGTGGTTTTGCTTTTTATTACTCATTCCACAAGAACGACTGCTTCAATAAAAGCAGCAACAGTCTGGAAGAAAAACAGATACCAGAATTAGTAAGAAAGTAATAGTTTAAATTAATATTATGGATTCACTGAGGAAGTAAAACAGAGCCAGGCTAGTTCAGAAATGCAGTGAGAACAAGAAAATACATACTGATTAATGATATATATATACTTACGTTACCTAAGAGCATATATGCTCAAAATTTGGAGGCAACAACAGAAACCTCTTACTTAGATCAAACCATTACACAGAATCCCACTGTGCCCAAGCATCCATGTACAGAGCTCAAGCCGGAACGCATGTAACCTGCAGACAGCAATACCTACTGGCAATATATTTAGCGATCTGTTCATACAGGATTTTGTACAAGCTGCGACACATGGTACCTCTACAACTGACAGCAAACAACGAGGAAGTGGTAGAGTCTGGGCAGTTCAAGCAATCTATTACTGCAATCATCATTATAGGATTGATGTCATGAGGTAACGACACACTAAAGAGCATGCGCTTCATAAGATTAAGATATGTATCATATAAGCCAATTCTTTTAACAAGTGCTATATGTAAGGTGTTGCAAAGCCAAGACATTTTAACTCATGTATCACGCCACCTGGGGAGAGAGAAATTGTTAAAACCTATCATATAAAGAAGTTCCTAACCAGATGGTGGGATAAGAGACAAGGGTCAGAATCTTAACAGCATCAAACAGTACTACCTTAAATCCAAACTGCATTTTCTTTGGAAGAGTAGAAAGTGATCCACATTGTCTGTTCTAACCAGCAGAAGACACTGAGATATGGGGGAAGCTTTTGGAAGATGGGATGCTGCTATACGGGCTGAGCATCCACCTCAGATACATGTAAGAACATGTATGTAGCTTACAGTAAGAAGGTTTAAGTTCCACTTGTTAACAGGGCTGCTAGACTTGGGGGCTGCCCTAGAACAAAGTGTTTTTATGATCCAGTCACAACATTAGTAAGGCCCTAGGTGTGTAAAGTATCTCCTCTGGAGTACAGGCTGGTACTGCCAGTTTCTTATTTGGAGGAAGCCTTCTCTCCAACATTTCTCCTGCAAGTAGCTGGAAGTGGAGTGAAACCTAAGAGCTACTTTTCAATCCTGAGGCATACTATCAACCACAGATACTTCTTATGCCAAGATAAGCAGAAAGAGAGTTGATGCATTAGTTGAAAATTTCACTTGTAACAAGTAAGGAACAAAACCAGTATCTGGAAAAAGACACCATTTGGACTAGTAATACATACCTCATAAAACTGAGTAAGTACAGTCATGATATTCTTAATCAATAACCTAACTGGAGGTATGCTGCATTTCTCTGTGAAGTTTTGTTCATATTAGACAACACAGAGTCATTGTTGCACTGGAGAATGTATTTTGTTGCCCAACACAGGCTTTCAATGAATTTCATCCTTTGTTGACCAAGGACACTGGACCCATTTTTGTATTGAGATCAGATGGGATGGAATTATGAGCCCACATGGCATCCAGATAACTTCTTCAGGTTTGCGGCTGCTGGCAATCTAAGAAAATCCTGGTTTCTGAAGCAAGTTATCAAAGTATTGTGACAAGCCAAAGGAATAACGCTGTTTTCCAGCTGCTAGGCAGCTAGTCCACAGTGAACTGTGGGCAGTAATAGAGGACTGCTGCCTTGATTGTACATGTTTCCAAACCCCTCTGCATAACAGAAACACTTCCCATGGATAGTTCACTCTTAATTAGTTCTAGTCAGTTAAGCATCTACAGTATCTAAATATGCTGATGTAGTTTCTTTGCAGCTCCTGTAGTAGCACTGTAGCCAAGAAGCTCAGCCTGAACTATTTGTATCCCTCCTAGTAGCAAAATTAATTAGCTCATCTTGGTTCTGCACTAATATGAATATATGCATTTTAGCTGGTTCAGCACTTGCATACAGGCTGCACATGCCTGCTGACAAGACATGGTATGCACACATCCTGAAGAGACTGCAAAAGTCTCAACATCTTCCTTTCAACAACTCAATTTGAACCAGCCATAAGGGCTAAAGCAGTCAATGGTTAGTCAAGGGCTAGCAGAGTTTCTCAGCTGGTCCAAAAGCCAGCATTGCCCTTATCCTAAATGGAATGGGAAGAATCTATAACAAGGGTGAAATTTGCCTTTACGCAAAGAGCTTACACAGAGTTTAAAAACTCCCCACTCCTGCAAACTACTGATACAAGTACCAAGAGGACCTCTGATTCATTCTCCTGAAGTAAGTAGGATGTTTTTTATTCAGAACACCTTCTTTCATCAGAAATGCTTAGCTAAAGTAATTTTGTTCTATATTTTAAAAATATATTTTATTCAGATACATATCTGGTGTGAAAAGGCACTCGCTTCTGCACCAAAACTTTACACAGCCTTGTACTTTGGGACACAGGAAAGGGACTATACCACTGGAATTGTCTGTTCCAGCCTAGAGCTGGACGGCTCGGCCAGCACAGTTATAACCATGATCCTCAGGGGTACATGAGCCTGCATAATCTGACGAAACTGTGTGAACTTAATAGTATTTCTTTTGGTTAGGCTATACTTCAGTGTGATGCCAGTGCCTGTAGACCTGGGGCCAGAGGGCATTCTTCATTGCTGAGGACAGTGTGAAATATTTCACTGTCATTATACATTGGACTAAATTAAGGTCAGAGGAGGGGAAAGTGGATGGGGATTGACACTGCAGAAGTATCAAAATATGCAAAACATTTTTCTAAATAGTAGATACTCAACTGTTTCTAAGGCCATGGTAAGGAGGGTGCAGAAAATCATCTTAATTTGCACTAAAGAAAGTTTAAGTTCAGTATTAGGAAGCACACTGAAACAGACTGTGTAGGTAAGGTGCAGAATATCAACAACTGGAGATCTTTTAATAGACATTTGGCCAAACTTCTTTCAGAAATGATTGAAGTCCATTTGATTCTAAGTCACCTTCTACAAACATCTCTACAAGCGAATGTTTGTTTGCAAAGAGTATCGTATCAGTCCCATTATAAAGCACTTGCACATTAGCCATACCAGCAGTGCTTACACAGACATATCTCTTTGTGGATCTTCAGTTAGCCAACACACATAAACACCACATAAAAGAGAGAACCAAACACAAAGTAAGACTAGCAAATATTTAAAGCCATAACTTCTGTAAGCCTGATGCTAAGTGTATTTCACACCAGTTTGCAATACAATTTGAATAAAGGGCAAAGTATTCCAAGCAACAAAGTCTGTGGATTACTAATAACCAGAAAAAGTGTATGCTTGCCTAATAGCTTGCTTTAATGGCTTGCCTAGCTTGGGTATTTGTAATCATCAGTTCATGTGAGCTACTGTACTGCACATGTGGAGACAACAAAGACTTTGAGGTTTCATATTGAAGAGACTGTCATGATGGTACAGAGAAGAACACAAAAAAGTCCACTATATAACAGCAAATTTCAAGGGTACAACTACAAATAGTGTGAGACTACCTTTTATCTATGTCCATTGCTGTAATATTTTATGAGCAAGCAATCATCTTATTGTACTGCACTGGGTGCTTTAGACAATGATATGGGTTTCTCCAGGCTCTTGTCAATCCAGGTCAATACCAGCAAAGTGCAGTGAGGCATATTATGACATATTCCAATCTTTTAGAAGAGTGGTTAAATCCGGTATCTGCAACAGAACGTGTTGAAGGGGAACGCTACACTGGCAGCCCTTGAACTGCCTATAAATGAAGTAACATCATAAATGATTAAGACAATGAAAGCCAACAGGGTTGAATCTGAAATCAAGGCTGAATATGTAAAAAATGTAATAAAATTTTCAAATCAAAGATTATTTAAAGAGTCCACCATGAAGACGTAATTAACTCAGCCTGATCCAAAATTAGGTTCTCCTTATAGGAATCCTCCAACCTTTAGGAAAGTATATAGTCTGTAGAGCAATTAAAAGATTCAACCATTTCTCCAAACTGTCACTAATTACTATCTCTCCACCCAGCCTTTTTCCTCTTCTGAAATAGAAATATGTCTCCAAATATATAATCCTGATTTTACATATGATCTATTAAACCTATGCAGCAAATGTACTCTTAAATCACACTGTAATCTCAGAGTTCTGTGTATTTTCTTGTATACTGGAATGAAAGATATCAGAGAGTACAGTGGAATTATTGATCTGTTTAGTGTTAGGAAAGCTATTGATTATGTGGTGGTGTGAGCTTATGCAAGCATAAATTGACCTTGCAGGGTATTTTATTTGTGTTTCAGCTGTGATTCATCACAGTACACAGATGTATTAAGCAATACTGTTATATATGTTAAGAGTGTAGCACACTACAAATAAATCTCTTCAAGAAGGAGTGGGATTTTATAATCTGCAGGAATGTTTAACACACACTTTTCAGAAAAGATATTAAAGTGGGAAAAGGGTAATAGAGGTTGAGTGGAATAAAAAGCAGGAGGGGAAATTACAGGACTAGGAAAATGGTTTGATCTTTTAACTATTCTTTTCAAGACCTAAGGTTCTTTTTTTTAAGTAGCAATGTCTTCTTTTAAAAAAAGTTAAAAATATTTTGGTGGGGTGGAGCAGTGTGCCAGCTGAACTGCAGTGTAACATCAGGGGTTTTAAAACTGTATTTTACACATAGGAATTTCCTTCTCCATTACCAAATGCAAATAAGGTTTGTCAGGAATGGTACTTCCATGGGGAGCAGCCCATTATCCACAGTTCACACAGGGCTATTCCAGTGTGATACCACTCCTGAAAAACTGTTGCATTGCTCTGCCAGGCTCCAAGCTAAGTGAGATAGCCCAGAAAACACAATGCCCAGAGGTTTCTCTGAAACACAGGATCTGCTCAGCCTTTCTCCATATCTTCCCTCCCCTCCCCCCCAGTCATTTTGAGGGCTGTTTTAGCTATTTGTTAACTTCATCCAAAACAAAGGATTGCAACTATTTGGAAAACCTGCAGATTATTTCCCACCATGGGTCTATAGCCCAAATGAGAATAAATCAAGCTTAAAAGTCTGTAAAGCAGAGAGATGTGGAGGTGTAAAAAACAATTACAGCTTGCACCCAATTGGGCTCTGTAATTTGTTGCACTAATGAAACATTTCTTTTAAGTGGAAAACCTTTGAAGAATACTAATATAATAATTAATATTCAGGTTACCTAGGGAACCTGAGACTCTACTGACTGCAGCTAGAAGAGCCATTGCAGAGGAAGCTACCCAGTGTGGCTTTTTGCTGGAGCTTTAAGAATAAAGCTTCCAGACAGCTGCAAGATTATTTCCTTTCCCTTTCCAAGCTTCTAACAATCCTCTCTTATAACCAAGAAATCTGAGGACTTGCTTTCTCTAAAACAATTTAAAGCTGATGTAAATCTGAAAAGGAAGGAAGAATACAGGTGGGCTTAGAAACAAAGGGATAATGTGAAGATGCTAGATGATTGTAGAGCCATAAAGAACAAGCAAAATAAAAAAGAACAAGAGAAGCACAGCTGAATTTCATAAAAGAAAGGTCTGAATAAAAAACACTTAAATAGTTCTCTATATGTCAGTAGTAGGAAACATTGGAGAAGACTTTCCTTAAATCACTGTTAGCAGGATGCCATTTACACCACTTCTGGTGTATGTACATCACCTTTGCTAGCTTCTATTGTGAAGTTAGATAAAACCTCTTCAGCAATGGCTGACATACACTACTGTGGGGCACAATAAATCTTAACTAGATTGCAGGAGCAATGAACCCAGTGCTTGCACTTGCTCCTCTGAGGGCAGCCTAAATCTGATACTGCTGATGTCAGCATTACAGGTGCAGAAATAACTGAAAGGCCAGGAGACTGCTTCCCCGACACAGGTTGGACAAAAATCAACCAGAGAAAAGTGACTGTGGATAATGGGAGCTACTAAAAAGAACATCATGGCTTGTACTTGCCTCATGATTCTTCTTGATTTTGAGGAACATGTGGGTAAACCTTTATTGGATGCCGTGGGCAACACTGCCACTCAGGATGAGGAAAAGGCAGAGGTGCTTAATGCTTTCTTTGCCTCAGTCTTTAATAGTAAGACCAGTTACCATCCAGGTACCCAGCCTCCTGAACTGGAAGACACGTCAGGGGAGCAGAATGAAGTCCCCACAGTCCAGGAGGAAAGGGTTAGTGACCTGCTGCTCCACTTAGACATGCACAAGTCTATGGGGCCAGATGGGATCCACCTGAGGGTACTGAGGGAGCTGGCAGAGGAGCTCGCCAAGTCACTCTCCACCATTTATCAACAGTCCTGGCTAATCAGGGAGGTCCCAGCTCACTGGAGGTCAGCCAGTGTGATGCCTTTCTACAAGAAGAGCAGGAAGGAGGGTCTGGGGAGCTACAGGCCTGGCAGCCTGACCTTCGTGCCAGGGAAGGTTATGGAGCAGATCATACTGAGCACCATCACATGG
>JAVJGI010000050.1:72544758-72563837 GCA_035590275.1 Ibycter americanus | reverse complement strand
CTCACTACAAGGCAGACATTGAGGTGCTGGAGTGTGTCCAGAGAAGGGCAACGAAGCTGGTGAAGGGTCTGGAGCACCTAGCTGTCAAGACATGGAGGACATAGCTGTAAAGAACCACTGACCACTGCCAGACAGCAATCTAGCCAAGTGCATGTGAGCCTGCACAGCAGAACAGCTTTAGAGGAAGCTGTTTGGAACAGCGCAGCTCTCTGACAAGAAATCGAAACAGTTTGCACAGCTTCATGGCAAAGAGGGTCCTGCATTCTGCTTTTTGTACAGCGGGTTGGCAAAACCACTGTGGTTTGTACCATGCATAGCTGTCAGCTGTAACTATTTTGCCAAATACAAAGACAAGTATTTCTTTCTTGCATTGCACTTCTAATTCATATTATTTTATTTGGCCTGGATCTGCCGGGAGTGTGGCTTACAAACAGAATTGATGTGTACTTGCTGGCACACAGTGCTGTCTTCTAGGAACATAAGAGTTACTGACTCAGACCACATATTCCTTCACTCTACCACCAGTATGATGGTAGCCAACAGCAAAAACTGTAAAGGAAAATACAAGAAAGGTTTTCTGAAAAATGCACTACCCCACAGGAAGCTGCTTTTGAACCTTATTAATTAGAGGTCAGTTTATGCCCTAAAGCATAAGGCATTAAATCCCTTATAAATATGCATGTCTGTTCTTCAGAACTTCAGGATAATAGAGAGATGTCATACAATTGACATCACACCTGAGAAGCATGTAAGTGTTCAATCCATTTAACAGATGGGCAAACAGGGAAAGAATTCAAGCAGCTTCTCTGCAGTCTAGTCAGCAGGCAGACTTCTGATGGTACTGTCAGGTGAATAATACGACACAGGCAGCTTCAAGCTCTCCTCGTGAAAGTGGCTAGCTGTATTACCCAATTCCTGCTGCACAGCCCCTCTGAGATTAATTTCCTCTTCTGCAAAATGGGTGTGTTTATCTACCTACTTAATGAGATTTTTAGAACTTAATAATATTTGTATTACACAATTATTATGCATTATTGACAGTAGGCAAAGTTAGAAAAAGGAAAAGATGTACTGCCAAGGGATTATTTATTCATTTATTTCACCACATTTCTAGAAGCTGTGCGTCCCATAGTGCTCTGTCAATGCATCAGTTCTCGGCTAGAGTGTCCTTGCAAAGCTAGTTCCAGGCTTTTGTGCTTAAGTCTGATAAATAAGTTTGGGAGTGCTGTAAGCATGGAGTGTATACAGATTTAGTCAGTAAATTTTATACCTTATTTGTTTTTCTCTTTTTTTTAAAGCCTCTATTGACCAACTGCTAAGAGCCTTGAAAGTCTCCAGTATGGTCTGGGAGCAAGGACAACTGTAAAATTTTCATAACTTATTTCCAGAAAACAACAGAGAGGAGTTTGAGAGAATGGGAAAAACAAGACTTACGTAAAAGCACACAACTTTTGTAAAATAATCATCTGTAGTGCGCTAAACCGAAGTACCAGTCCTTGGTCATATCAATGGAAATTTTGGATGGTATCAAAACAGATCAAATTTCATGGGGACAGAAGCATATAAAGTACTATCATCAGAATTGCAGCAAGGGTTATGTACATATCAACTAGCTAGTATTCTAGCTAGTTTGAATGTTAAAAAGTGACGAAACCATAACAGCACAGCCTTTGCATGTTGATTAAGTAACAAGAGTTTGTCCAGCCTGTGCCGAACCATGGGTTTCAAAAGATTTGTTTCATTGGCATTTGAGCTAAGTTAAAGCTAGCAAGCTCACCTCAATGTACATACAGTCCAAATTTTCTAGCTGGCTTAGTGCACTCCACATTTTTCACTTTTGAATATTTCCAGTCTGATCATTGATTGTATAACCCACCTTGCCTACTTATGACCCACATTCCTTGCTGGAAGGCAAGGACAGCAAGAGGAACAGTAAGCATCCTGTACTTAAAAGTCCAACGGTCTCATATGACGGTTTAGATAGAGGGTGTCATGTTTGATCCCATAGGCCTAGAAGATGTAGAAGAAGTTGGCCCAATGGAAGAGAGATTGCAGAAACAATAAATGAGGAAGTCAAGCTGGAACAAGGAGTGGTTACTCTGCTACCAACTCATACCTAGCTCAGCAGCAGAAGTGGCAAATTGCTGGTAAGTGGTGGCTGGTACATTCGGAACTAAGCGAAGTTAAAAAAAAGAATGGAAAACAAAAACCCTAAATGTAGCAGGGTGAAGAGTAGAAGAGAGCAGCTTCACCTCTTCTCAACTCTGTGCGAGACACCTGCCTGTTCTGAAATAGAATGGGCTGCTTCTACAGGTCCTTATCATGCCTGATACCTCTGTGCACAGCTAAAGCCTGCCTGAGTTAACGGAAAGTTTCTTAAACCTTAACTCTGTGTATTCTCCTACCTCAGCTTTGGGAAACACCATCTTAACTACAATACACAGCGAACCCTGCAATTTATGTTGCACAAGAAGCTTTACCCAACCCTGAAAACTACTTCTTCCAGGGGTATCATGCTGAGCATGCGGATATTAAGTTTTCAATGCCAATTAACTCCAGTGAGTTGGAAGGTAGGTCAATTTATTTATTTTTAATGATCATGACAGAATATTTAATTATGATCCATGTAATTCAAGAGAGTATTTCCCCCTGGAGAAAACAGGGTCGGCACAGTGAAGCTGTTCTCTAAAACCAGCATGATGCATTTCCAAATGATAGTGGAAGCTTTTCAGGGATCATTGTCCCTACGGAGTACGTACTTACGCACCATCCCGAACAAGGACAGATGTCATCATGTGCTTACACGCTCAGAGGCCATGACATGAGTGTCAAACCTAATGAGTGCCTTGAGCACTTCTGTAATAGAAGCAATAGTCTTGGGGTAAGAAATACACTGCTTCATTACACAGGCTTTTACCAGAGTGCCAGTTCAGATGGACAAAATCTTATCACTGATAATACTGTAGGTTTTGTGTCAGGAATATTTTAATCCGTTCTACTTAAGTTAGTTAACTACTCATTATAGTGAAGATAGGTAAAATTACTTCATTTGTGTAGTTCTCTTATCCTACTCAGTTTGCACAGTTCAATTCAAATCACAAGAACCCCAGCATCAAAAGATTAATAGAAATGTATAGCTATGAATGCAGTCTAAAAGCAATACAAAATTATCTTTTCAAAACTGAAGATTTAAATTTATGGCTTGTTAGACAAATCTAGGGTAAACAGCTTTGCTAAATGAAACAATGAAAATTACCTGAATTTTGTAGATTCTTCTGGTCTCCTTACCCAGGTGCAGTTCTGCAGTTTTGTGACTATATGAAGATAATAATCTTCCGAATATCTAAAAAAGGCAACATCAAACACTAGAATATATATATGTATGCATATTTAGAAACAGTCTCTAAAACATTCAAATGATGCACGTATTAATAATAATGTGCATGGTGCATATATAATAGATTGCTTTTAGAACTCCATGACCTATTTTAGTTTTGCAATTTGTAACAGTACTATCCTCATTTAATTAGCATGTCCTATTAAACATCTCTTCTTAACAGTGATGTCCTAATGAACTTTTATTTTCAGAAACTTTCAAAAGTACACTGGCTCAAACTTTAATATTTGACCATAAGTATCTTGATGTTATTAGAAATAATTTCCAGTGCAAAAGTTCAAAATAATACAAAAACCCTCTTTCTTGCACTCAAGTGTTTTAAAGTTCAAAAATGTTTTGAAATGTGGCTCTTGCAAGCCAAGATGCAACATTACACTTCTTATGCCTTTTCTTTCATTTACCTTACAGTCCTCAAAGCTCAATTCAATCATCTAAGACCACAGACCAATATTTACAAATGTAAGTTTTCCTTCAAATTATCTCTTAAATATAAAAATCTGTTGTTTTACGCCAACCAGCACTTTGGTTACATTGGTACATGTAACCAAAGAGCTTTCTGCTCTATTTAAAACCTTTCAAGAGATTTAAATTCGTCCATATATGAAATACTTCAGGACATGTAAGTCAAAAGAATGGAAACATTTCCTCCCTTATACGTTCAATGTTAATACTTCTTCCATTTGTGCTGGGTAACCTAATACAGGTTTTTTAAAAACAATAACTGACTATTAAGGAGCATTGGATGAATGGGAAGAAGAGATGATATGGATACCATGACTACAAATTCTATGGGACTCATGTCTCCAGAAAAGATCTACCTTGTATTATTTTAGCAAAAATGGCTTAACCTTGGCCCAAACCCAAATGATCATGAGTTTATGTAAGCTGGAACTTAGAAGTGGGTATTTTGAACAGTTTTACAAGAGTTGGGATGGGAAGAAACATCACCTGTTTTTAAATGGCACATGAGAATTGATAAGAAGGAATATAAAAAAGGCTGTGCTGGTTTACAGCAGCAGAGATCAACAACCCAAAAGCTTCCACCTTTCTCTGTGTTCAATATGCTTTCAGTACCATAGCTTTATGGTAAACATTTGAAAAAACAGATTCTTTTGTTTGTTTCTTAAAAGTACTGCAACTGTTCAAGGTAACTTGTTTATCTAACCCGAGTAAAAACATGTCCCATTTCCACACAGAAAAAAATACTAAACTTTTAAGAGAAATACGGCATTAGAACTGGTCTTTGGCTCAAATTTGCACCTGTGACAGCATGTATGATTGATTTGCATTCTCCAGACTGAGCAAACTCTTAAAGGAACTAGATGATTGTGACTAAACTGATTTTACGGAGTCCTTGCACAACTCGAGAGCAGGAAAGAATGGGCAGAAGTGGGAGAAGACCGAAACTAGTTTCCTTGCAGCTGTAGCTGACCTGACCTGGTGCAGTACATTCTTCCTCCTTCCAGTCCAACTCTGAATCTGTTCTCTCCCTTGTACCACTGCTCGTACTTACTTGACTCCACCTCTGTTTTGTTTTTGCCAGCTTTTGCACTTGTCAAATGCCTTCATAGGCCTCTTTAATTTACTATCATGGCAAAAAAATAACCCAGAAGGAAAAAAAAATGCATATCCGTTTTCTTCTTCTTCAGTGTGTTAAACCAGACCAGGAAAAATTCCATTGAACACCACAGCCAGTATAAGCAAGGGGTGATGCGAGCGGAGAAACTGGGAACAAGACCTTCCTATTTTGGCAGCTGCCTGCTGGTATGTTATATTAGCAGTCTTAGAACTGCAGCCAGAGAAAATGGAACTACTTTCTTCCTGAAGCTGTGGAATTGGCTCACCACGGGGTCAGACAAGTGTCAGTACCAGCACAGGGCAGGACAGGGTGTATATAGGGGGGAGGATGGGATAGAAGCACAGGTTTAAAATAGCCTATGCTGATGTTGAATCACTCATCTAGTTTTATTCCTTAAGGCTGAACAATAAATAACTCTTAGATGCTGGAACTTATGGAAAAATTCCAAAAAATAACAGGATAACAGGGCAAGAAGACTTACTTAGGCTATCATTATCCAGGAGCAAAAAAATAGAGGAAAAGCAAATTCTAGCCTAAAGACATTGGTAAGATGAAGATCAGAGTCAGAAGTTAAAAGAAAAATTACCATCAGCTCAGAAAGAAATTGCACGGACTGACAAGTTATTAGCAAATTAAAGGGAGACATTTGGTAAGGAGACAAATCAAAGCATCATCCATAATGCTAGTTCTGAGGCCTCATGAGAAACACCAGCACTCACTGTCAGAAAATGTAAGGACCTTCTTATACATGTAACAGAAGCTGCACCTAGGGAAAAACACCAATACAATGCAAGAAGATTGCTGCCTTTCCACTGCTGTCTACTGGATGGAATCACTTCTGCTCGGAGGTGTCTAAGCTCACCAGCTCACCCAGAAAAGCACCACTTACAGGTATTTAAAAGGCAGATCACTACCTCTGCTCACCCTATGCACCCACTTTTGCTCCTCTTGTGCCTTACAAAGACACTACGGACTGTCAGAACTCACCTCTGAGCAGGACGCTGCAAGCAGCAGACATCCCAGCAGCACATGCTGGGGAACAGGAGCTTCCCAACAGTGGCAGTGCTGCAAGGCAGCCGCCACATCTGCTCACAGCGATGCAAGGCTTCCATGAACCAAACTCTACTCAAATACAGACAATATTCCCATGCATTATTTTTTCTAAAGACCCAAAGAGAAGTTGTGGGATTTGCTGCAGCTGGGTTTACAGCCCAGAAAGCTGTGTTTTCCTCTCAAAACCCCTATTTTAGCATTTCCTGCTTTAAAGGAGCCTTATGGGCCCTTTCCTCCAATGGAATCAGTCCAGAAGGCCATCAGGGTATCATTTCATGGCTCTGCTGTAGCCCAGACAACCCTCTTCTCCACCGTTCCGTTTTAAAGAGCTGGGACAATACACAGATTTCCACTGGCACCCAGGAGTTTACAGCACATATTCACTAATGCTAAAAGGGTTTTATTATTAAGATAAAAAAAAGCTCAGGTAAATTGAACTATAAAAATACGTGGACAAGAAAATAATTACAGTGCTGAGAATAGTGAATGAAACATGCTTCATTCTGTTTTTGTCTGCCACCTGCACCACAACCATTATAATAACTTCCTGTTGTAGGAAACTCATTTATACTATATAAGCCTTGCTGACAAATAACACCTGGAAGGGGTTTTTTTGCCTATAGTACTTGTCAGGTAAGCAGTGACCTTCTACATTAACTGCAGTAGCTAAGGTGGAATTATTATGCACCATCGAGGCACTGACAAAGTATAAGTATCTTCTAATTTTTGGCAGATATCTAAAGGACAACAGCAAGGACAGAAGTGTTGAGATACTAGGGAGGCAATAGGTAAAATGTCACAACAGAGACAGAGACGCGGCCCCACTGGTTACTTGCTAAAACTAAACACCTACTTGAAAAAAAGCTATTAGAATTACAAGGAAAATTGAGCAGCAGGAGTGAAAAAAGGAGATATTCCTACTTGGCAGCTTATGTTCAAAAAAGAAACAAATAAAAAGAAAAAGTGGCAGGAAATGCAAGAGAAAAGGAGGATCCCTTTTGCCTTTGGACACTTAAATACTACAAAAACAACTACCAGTTTTTAAAGCCCTCAGGAGAATGTGCACAAGGCTTGCTCTAGAATAAAAATGGAAAACTGCCAGCAAAACTCAGCATTTCAGGCTCTTTATCACCACCAGCACATACCTGCTATAACAGTAACTTCCCACTTACATAGCATTTTTTACTATCAAATCATTTGACAAGCTTTAAAATAGTATTTTTTCCCCTTTCTGCCAATTTAAGAGGCAAGTGTCCAGAATGTCCCTGAAAGTCTAGAACTCTAATATAAAGCATTTTTATACCTGTGGGTCACACCTTGAAAAAGCAACAAAGATCGCTGCAGCTCCTCTCAGTGAAGGACAATGAGTTGCAATATTCATGGCACAAAGCAATCCCTTGCTCCTTTGTTCCAAGCATCAGTTTCTCTTCCTACCTGTCCAATTCATCATCTGCCTCGTTAAATGGTGCCGCTCTTTTCTCTTTAGCCACAGAATAAAGGTCTCACACTTTCTGAAGTTTCTCCTACAATCTCAGCTCCAAAACATCCTAGATATGAAGAGCATGTCTGCATTGTTGCAGCTTGTACAACTTTGTAACACACGGGATAAATAACAGCATTTATATTGCTAAACTGGATTTTGGAAGCAATACAGTGACTGGTTGTCCTCCTCTTGGTGTTAATCATTAAATTTTTCAGTCAACTGTATTCTTTGACCTCTTTTTGCCAGTCTCTCCTTCAGCTCTCACTAGCAGCACATCAGCAACATAGTGGTCTACCACCTTTCAAAAGTATAAATACTTCAATGGTACTGTTGCTGATGGGGTGGAATATTGGTGGGAGTAGGTTACAGAGGAGAAAAAAAAGAATTAAGAGTAAAGACAGAACGCTGGGAATACAGTGACTTAAAAACAGGTGAAAGATCTTAAAACACAATGAGAAAGTGAGGAGGGGCAGAAAAGACAGGAGAATTGTTAAAATCATGATTTAATGTTGTTTCTGTGTTCAAGTAAAAATTGACTTCTCCAGTCCTTTGAAAGGGGAAAGGCACATAATTATTTTTAGCAGGGCTTTTGTTTCTCATTCCATTTATCTTTTCTTCACAAATGGAGGTGGGGGTGGGGGTTCCAATTTTAAAGACACCATGGCACAGAATTAATTTTAAGCTGGAGCTCAGTCTTAATAGGAAGCCCTTCTTATTTACAATGTTTTATTTATTGGTGCATCCCTATTGGCAAAATGTTACATGTCAAAAGCAATGGGCTGCTTCTCCCATTTTCACTTTAGAAAATGGCAAGGAATTTGAGCAGGGCTGATACCAAATATCTTTTTCCACGTCAGGAAAAGGCAGAACAGCAAGTTGAAACCCAAAATTAATTTGGCGTGTTTTTTCAATGTATCTAAAATTGAATTAATAGTTTCCTGTGCCTAGTTATTATAATGAGTGCAATCAATTAGCAAGTTTTTATACTAGTACATTTCCATATTTATTCTAGTGAATATGCTGAAAAGAATCCATTAACTGAGGTTGCTCATAGCAGGAGTGTTCACCAATCAGGAAAAAAACACTCAAGAATGAAATTATACATCACAGATTCTGTCCAACCTTTTTGTGAATATCTTGGAATACAATGTTGCTAACTGGCAAGGAGAAATCTTCTTGACTTACATTGTGAAAATAAAGAAAAAATAAAATCCAACCTCGAATAAATCTATTCATGTGAAAGAAAAAATGCAGGCAAACACTGGTTGAACAATTTCTGTTTCCTGTTGTATAGCTCCACATTAATATCATCAAGAATTATGTAAAAGAGGAGAATCTTCTACCCTTCTATTTGAAAAAAAAAACCAAAACCAAAACAAAACAAAGCAGAAAACACAGCTAACACCTACCTTTTCTTCTTGACAGATGATGACAAAATGTTGTCCTGAATTGCCTTACATTTGGAAGCCTGTTCAAACTGGTAAATTCCATTTTTATTAACAGTTGTTCTGTTATAAAGGGAGGGAGGGAGAAAAAGCAACAAACTTTAAAAGACAGAACATATTCTGATAATGCTGTCACATTTACTTTGCTACGACAATAAGATTAATAATCGTTGATTTAGCTGAAAATATTACCAAAGAAATCTTATTGACTTTTATTGTGAAGCTCTTGTATAAAAGGGGAGTTTGCTGCTAATGTTAGATTCTTTAAAGTAACCCTATTTCATAGTCTGAATTACATTTTCTGCTTTACACTGTAATCGGAAAATGCAATGGAAAAAAAGAAATTAAATGAGAAGCCTCTTGAACATTATGTTTTGAAGGTATGTAAAATATTCACCAGCAAAATATTTAGCAGATGTGATTTCCTTAAGTTGTTGATGAAATGCAATATTCAGAGCCAATATAATATGTACAGGAAACACCATAGGTGAAATGGATCTTTGTACTTGCGCCTTAACTTACTGACTCGAGCTTAATACTTCCTCCCTTGTTTATTCTTTATTTACACAGTGAGAATAAATATTTGTAAAAGGAACCAAGGCAAGTACCAGACAGTCATCTTTAATTCGTGTTGTCTTACTTTCACCAAACTCCTGTGTGGTCCTCTTGCTCTGGCAGTCCCAGTAGAGGACTGAGATGTAAATTAGTAAATGACTGAGCTACCCAGGTCTTATTCCATTCACGTCAGTTCACCCTGTATCTAGGCTCAATCTCATACCATCACCCTCTTCCGTCGTCAACCTTCTGCTGTATTGTCATTTACCATGAAGTTTTTTCCCTACAGCATTTTGATTTTCCTTGCTTCTCACCATCTTTCCCTCTTCCCTGCCCCCTGCCCTGTTCCTTTGGGGCTCTTTCCACTGATTCACTACTTACAGAGCACTTTGACACTGCAACCAGAACTAGAAATACAGAAGACACAGATGCTGTGTCATTCACTCCTGGGTGTGAGCTGCAGCAGTAAACAGAACCCATGCTGTTCTTAGAAACACAGACCAACTGAGCCAACTCTGTACAGAAGCACTTACACACAAAGAGAAAAGGTCTTCCAGCTGTGGACACAACGAGCTCTGCTTCTGAACCACCATTCCTTTTACTAACAAGGACCAACCTTCACCTGCTAAAACATGGAGACCACTCATCAACAAAATTTCTGACAAGCTGATTTTGAAGCTTTTACTTGGGAAAGATGGCATTTCAAATCACAGAATCACAGAGTGGCTGAAGTTGGAAGACACCTTGGAAGTCATCTGGTCCAACCTCCTGCTCAAGCAGGGCCACTTAGAGCCAGCTGCCCAGGACTGCGTTCAGACAGTTTTTGAGTATCTTCAAAGTGGACACTCCACAAGCTCCCTGGTCAACCTGTGCCACTGCTCAGTCACCCTCAAAGTGAAAAAGTGTTTCCTATTGTTCAAAGGGAACCTCCTGTGTTTCAGTTGGTGCCTGCTGCCTCTGATCCTGTCACTGGGCACCACTAGGAAGAACCTGACTCGATCCTCTTTGCACCCTCCCTTCAGTTTTTAATAAGGTCTCCCCTGAGCCTTCTCTTCTTAACTAAAATCTTGAACAATTTGAATAAGAAGAATGACCGAAGAAGAAAGAGCAGAATAAATGCTTATTTTGCTACTGAACTGATGGCGTGTTCATAGCTATGACAGGAGAGGAAAAGGAATAAAGCACCTTTCCTTCTTTCAATGGCCCGTGAATTTTCTAGTGAATCAGTCACTCCATAGGAGCGATTCACCCAGGACATAGGCTGCGGGGGGCAGAGATCAGCTCTCTCCTATTCTTTCCAATATCAAGAATTTCTTCCCAGCATATACTCAGTGCCCCTAAGGAAGTATGTGGTCTGCATGCCTCTTGTTGAAGGCAATGGTAAGAACATAGACCTGTGTCCTTTCAGTTCTGCAGTGACTTTAATTGATAGTAACAGCTGGCATTACCTACTGAGAACTCCTAGGCTGAATTTGCATACAGCTCCTTATCTAAATTTTTTTCAAGGAGTGACATACAAATGTGAGGGCAGAAGGTTCTCAGAACACATAGTTCAGAGCAAACAACTCAGCAGATCCAGCAAATATTCTGCCTGCATCATTTATGCACACAGGTTTATTGCAGCTTGGTCTGAATTGTTCTGTCTACACCAAAAAACCAGGTGGACCCTTTCATAAAAGAACCCAACACCAGTTCCCAAACAAATTTAGTTAGCACTAAATCATGTTTCTTCTTTCTTGCTTCTTTAACTCAGTAAGCTCAAATGATTCTTCTGCAGCTGCAGCTTAAAGTAAGAGAAATGGCCACAGGCAAAGCTTAGCTGCATAAACAGCGCCTTAAAAAAAAGAACTATTGATATAATAAGCCAAATGCATGTTACTGCTGCAAATAAGTCTTTCATTACAACTAAAAATCAAAATGTTGGATACTCATTTGAGATGTGGCCCCAGCCCTTCTGAGGCACAGCTGGCCAGAGAAAACCTTTAACATATGCAGCCTGCCATGAAGACCAAGTCAAAGTAGGCAGTCAGGTTTGATCAGCTCGCTGTGAGGTGCATCGGAGAACCAACACTCTTCCACAAGTAGGTTTCAACTCTGTGCAGAAAATCATTGCAAGGTCCTTACAGCTTCCTATTAACTTATGTCCTGAGATCAGTGGGGCAGTGAGTAAATATTCTCTCAACCAAATACAAGCTTTACTCAACAGACTTTTAGTCTTAAATTCACAGCACTAAGATCAACTGAGGCAAGTTGTGTCATTTTTTAATATGTAATTGCTTTTTATGCACACATTTTCAAGACTTGAAAAATGCAAAAAGGAAGAAGTCAGAAAAAAAAATAATGAGCAAAATAAATCCCTGTTTTGTCATTAAATCCTGACAATCACTTTTACAGCCATCAAGAGGAGATAAAAGGAGTAAGAAGTCTTTTCTTCCCTTTCATGTAAAGATTGGTGAAAATGGCACAACTGTGGGGAAAACCAGACATCAATTCTAACCCAAATTCTTTATCCATATAATGCAGGCACAAGACAAGATCACCAAAATGCTTCTTCTGTGGCTTTTTCCACACCAAATTTACTCAACACTCTCTATATGGTGCAAAAAGACACAAAAATAAAACTATTTATTTGTGAGACATGCAAAACTATGACTCACTGGCAAAAGTTAAATTTCTGAATTTCTGTTTCACAGTCAGAGTGGCCTCTGCTTCACGAGTGAAATATTTTTGCATTCAGATAAAAGGGGTGTGCAAGGGGCAGTTCAGACTTCTACTGCATTATTCATTGCAGACTTGTGCAGACATTAGACTCAGATTAGATTTCTGATCACTCAGGACAATTATGCTAGGCAACATTTATCACTAAATGAATTTACCTGACCTGGTGGATTACAGTCTTTGTTCAATACTTAGAACTGCAACTTCTTCTAAGTTCTTAAAAGAACTTAGAACTTTTGCAATAAAATCAGGTAACATGCCTAACAATGCAGATATCAGGCTACACTCAACTAATTTTGCAAACTCTTAAGACAGATGAGAACTTGAAGTGGAAACCATGTTATATTCTGTTGGCTTGTACTCGTAAAACTGATGAAACGGAAATTTCTGCTGCATTTTCCCTAGGGTTTAAATGTTCTCAATGCCAGCCTCACTGGCCAAAATCTGAAAATCAGGGGTTTTTTTTAATCATATATGAACAGCTTGAAGACCACATACTTCCTATGGTAATTCTAGGAACTCAGAAAGTACACCATCTGTACTTTAATAAATCCACAGTAGACTAAGACCATGTGCCATATTTATCAGCACATTGCCATTCTCTATCTTGCTCTCAGGAAAACAGCCGTTCCTTAAACTGTAAAATTCTTTAAGACAAGAATTACACCCACCTTTAGAGAAAGAAATAGAGAAACTATATGGAAAGTCCATGGCCCCTTTTGCTGCACCTGTAGCATTCAGTCCTGAGACTATAGGGAGCCTTAGTGCAGGGGATCACCAGACAGACAGATGCCTCAGTTAACATAGAGTTCTGGGGGAGCAGTTGTACAGAGAGTAAAGGAAAAGGGAAGCCCTTTAAAACCAAAACCAAACTCAACCCCAGTTATCAGAGTAGGAAAATGGATGGACATAAAAGGATGGATGAAAAAAGGATGGGGGGTGGGGTGGGTGGGAATAAGCAGATGGAAAAAGGAAACACAGTGCTGTGAATTACACCATAACATAAAGATATGCCCAAGACTGAAAGGCCAGTCCTCCAGAATTCCCACAAAATCAGCTGGAAACAACTGAAAGAATGTGGCGTGAGATTCTCAAAAGAGATCAGAACTAGACTGTTGGCAGCACTGAAAGTAACAAGAATTTCACCCCTAATTTCAGCAACAGTTAAGCTCACACTGAAGGTAAGGAAAAATCCCACTCATTGCCTTTATTCACCCCATGCCCAGTAGAATTAATTGTTGCACTTTCTCTACGGCTTCCTGCTCTTGTCTGCCTGAAGCAGCACAGGACCTCTGAACCCTGTTCCAGCTGAGCATCTCCAGCTAAAAAGGGCAACTTCTGCATGCAAATAAACTGTGCATTCATATCCTTCTACCAAGTGGCACTGAACAGCTTTATCCAGATTGTGAATCCCTCCCTTGAAGAGACTAATTTGTATTTGAATGTCATAGTCTACTAGTCGAATACTATTAAAAACCTGTAAGCCACACTTCCCTAGGAAGGATGCTCATAAGTGCTATCCTTGACATTATTTCAAATTAATCATATGATAAGAATATGGTGACGTTTTTAAGGTTTGCAACAACTTAATAAGTCAATATACAATTTAAATGCTTGGTGAAATGGACTATAAAAACGGCTTTATCAAGCCACAGGAGTTAGAATTTGTCTTGTAACATTAATCACAATAACTGAGAAAGAGACTGATCCTACTAGCCTTGTTCAAGTTCCCATGGAGGTTTTGCAATGTTAAATCAGGTCTTTAAGACAAGCTGCATTTTGAAATTATTTGGAAGACCTTCTGGTGCATTCACCAGAGTTATACACAAGATCGGATACTTTTTATTTTTAAAATCCATAAACCGCATGACAGGTAACATGACAAGCAACACTCAGAGTCTCATGCTGGGTAAAGTGAAAAGAATAAGGTACTTACACTAAAATGATGTTACAATAGTACATGATAGACAGAATGACAGAGCAGTTTCACTTGGACCAAGTAAACAGAAAGAGGCTGGGAAACCTTTCACCACTGTCAGAACATAAATGGGTCCTGGCAGCAGCTTTCAGCTGAACACCTATTCATTTAGACAGAACTAATACATGAGACGTGTTCAGAATGTGCTCCTAAAATATGTCTGCATGCATCACTTGGGAATGAACGGAAAAAATACTAAGAGAGCAGTAAAATTAGTGAAGTGGCCACCAGTGCTGACCAATCTAAACTGTAGCAAATTATTTGTGCAATATACTAAGCGACTGTTCATAATCATGGTAATAGCCTGTCTCTTCTTCCCCTTCTGCCTGCCAGAACACAATATTTTGACAGGAGACAGAATGCACAGATCTCTGTAGCACAGTTAATTAAGTATAGTTGTTTATTCCCTAGGCCTGCATAAAGATCTGCTGCTCAGAGAGGAATTGGCGAAACCAACACTATGGAACACTGTATTAATACTAACTTGTTTACTCATTGCTCTGCAATCACTTCCTACCACTGCTCATTTACCCCAATAGTCTCTACACTGCGCTTGCCTCAGACCTGAGAAGACAGAGACTAAGTTAGGGAAATAATAAGTGAATGCCTTAAAATTGACAACACGGAGTAACAGCGTAGTGGTGGTCACTTCTTCAGGACACTACTGCCTTGTTATTACTGGTATATAAAGTACATATAAATAGTGCATGACAAAACTATTTTCACTTTTCTTTTAGGAGCTGGCATTATTTATCTGATGTATATTCCTGGGCAGTACAAAAGGAGCCAGAATTTCTGCCCAAGCTTAACACAGCACACCCCAGGCTTCATAACAGACTACCTAGCTCCTGTTAACATTGTCACCTTCCCCTGATAAGCACTAGGAGTACCAAACCCTCTATTCTGATATTAATGCTGTGACTACACAAACAAATATGCTGGCACAAACACAGCTAGGGAGGGAGCGAGGACGAAGTGTCTAAAGGTCGGAAAAGTGCAAGGCTACTTCCTTTGGTTATACTGTTGGCTTAAGCAAGTTCAAGCTGTACCTGCAGTTACAGCTTAAAAACTGAGATGATGGTATGATGTGTAGACATGAGGATTTGCCAGAGAACCATAGCATTGCAGTGCAAATTATACTGGTTCCATGAATAAATGTGGGGACTGCTAGAGCACTTGTAACAACAATGGCCTTTTGTTTAGTAAGAAACCTTACTAACAGGCACAGTAGGCTGTGATATAAACCCATGACAAAAACTGGAAGTCACACTGTAGAGGCAGTCACATTGTTTGAGTTAGATAACTCAAAGTGTTAGATAACACTTAACAAGAAAATGTGGTAAGAATGTCCTGCAAGAGACAAACCACATCTTCAAGGTTATTTACTAGGACACAGATCTTCAGAGAACTTTCGACGGCTGGTCACCATCTAATGAAACCTTGCTGTGCGTAACAGCTGCCTAAATATCTATGACAGTCTGAACCAATTCCCAGCTTTTCTACCTTTCATCCTTTGGTTTCATCCTTTTAAAAGAATTACTCAAAGTAAAAGAACAGATTAGCTTTCAATATTGCGAGGCAACAGAGTAATAGGGCCTTAAAGATTCTTCAGGAGATATCTGGTTACAAATACGCCTCCAACAGCAAAGGAAATCATGATAAGAAGAAAGATTAGCTTGCGATTCAGAAGACTGTCCAGATTACTTACACTTGAGTTCAAGAAGGATAGCGCCCAGCTTTTTTTTCTTTTTCCATTCCTGTATCCTCCCACCAAAGTTGCTAAGAAATCTTAACTTTCCAGAAAAAATACAACAAACTGATGAAGCAGTCCGAGTCTAATGTAACACCCATGCACATCCTCTTACTCTTACACAGGAAAGGACATTGCTGTCAGTGACCCAGCAATGCTATTCAAACTGTCAGAGTGCTTCAGGAGAACCATACTTTGGGAAGTCTGCACCAACAGATTGCTCCTAGTGTTATGCATCAACTACTAATGTAGTCTCAACCGATTCAAAAATTCACTAACCTCTGTACAACCTATTTCAACGAGGGACTCTTCTGTCCTTTTACTATACTCACGGACATTTGCAGCAAAACCCCACTGCAAACTGGCATCTAATTCCTATTGACCAGACTATCCATCTCCATCACTAAGGGACTGGTCTGAATCTCCTGAATGGGTCCAGATGCTCTCTGGATCAAATCTCTACAGCATGGCCCTCAGCCACAGCTGCGGCCTGGATCAACCCCCTCCAGCATGGCTCCCTGCCCAGTCCAGCTGCTCACTGGATTAAGTAACAGCTCCTGGTCAGTCCAGCAGCTCTCTCTCCTTCCTCATATGCCAAACATGCACCACAAACTCCTGTCAGGCTAGCTTACTAAACACAGTTACTCAGGTGAGAAAGAACATTCTCTCCTGGATTCAGCCAGCAAGCCATCCCTCCAAAGACACTACGGTTACAGAAACTAGAGTGAAATGAAACTTTCTTTGATGAATAATTTACTTGTCACCCTTTTGTAGTCACTTAGTTACAAAGAAATACGATTTCAGGTTGATCAAAACTAGCTCCAAACTGGTGCCAAAATCCTCCAAGTAGGTTAAGGAAAACCATGTATTTCAAATCTCATGCTCACTTGCCTTATTACAGAGATTAAAAACTGACCCATACATGCAATGGATTTTCAGCCCTCTTTGGTATGTGTTGCTTCCACTTTTTTTTGCTCCAGTTGTGAGTGTACTAAGAACAGATGGGAAGTAGCTAGACTGTTCTCTGAAGTGCTCTCTGCCAGCATTTCTAGTCAATTTGACTCCATGGTTTAGTACACAGAGCTGAGTGGAAGGAGACTGCAGCTCAGAAACTAGCAGGGAAAAGCAAGAGTATGACAAGACGGGGCAGGGGGGAACAACGGACATAACACAAAACAGAGCAGAGAGGAGAACAGAGTGGCAGATACAAAAACCAAAGCAGAACAGAGTACATACTGCAAAACTAGCATATTATAAGGAATGGAAAAGAAGGGAAAAAAGGCAGGAAGGGAAAAAATGAGCGCAGGAAAGAGAAGCAGGCTAGAAGCAAGTAACAGCAGTTAGAATTCTGCAAATGTTCCTGTTCCTTTTGTTTCACTCTAATTTTGAAAGATGTTATAAACAAGGCTTGTGAAAGTTCTAAAATTTGAGGCAGTGAGCACAAGGGTCTCTTATCGGAAACATGTAAGAAACCTACTGTTAGGTTTGCAGTTAGTACACTGCAATGGTTACTATGACTAAGATCACTTAGGGAAAACTTAGGCAATCGTGGAATGGTTTGGCCTGGAAGTGACCTTAAAGATTACCTAGTTTAAACCCCCCTGTCATGGGCAGGGACACCTTCTACTAGACCAGGTTGCTCAAAGCCACATCCAACCTGGCCTTGAACACTTCCAGGGATGGGGCATCCATAACTTCTCTGGGCAACCTGTTCCAGTGCCTCACCACTCTCATAGTGAAGAATTTCTTTCTAATATCTAACCTAAACCTACCCTCTTTCAGTTTAAAGCCATTCCCCCTTGCTCTATCACTACATGCCCTTGTAAAAGGTCCCCTCTCCAGCTGTCTTGTAGGCCCCCTTTAGGTACTGGATAGCTGCTGTTGTTTCAACCTCAAATTCAGCTGAACGGGGTGAGATGGTGGCCTCAGTAAGGTTAACTGCATTGTCACCATCGATTTCAATGTAACCAGAACATCACAGTTCCCATTAAAGACCCAGTTCCCAAGTTCTTTGTAATTTTTATCATGCGTTTTTGACCATAATTTATATTAACATCTAATAATCATTGGAATTTCAATGTTAATGAGGCCATACAAAGTAAAAGAGAACAGCAAAAACATCTGCAAACGACTTCTCATGTGTGGATTATACCACCCTCTTCTGCACTATTAGTTTTCCTACAGTGTGTGAAGACTCAAGAGCATGAAAACACAGTCGTTAACATTGAAGCGTGCATGTAAGACACAACTTGTTTCACAGCTAATTTTGCCAACTATTTTCATATTAAACTTCACAATATAAAATAAGTGGCTGTAAAGCAAAGATCTGCACTGATGTAAAAGATCAAGACACGGGATCAAGCGAAAGGTCTCCCATGAAGTAAGATGCTACACAACATGAAAAAGGCTTCCCATGTCTCGCCTTCATCCTATGGATTTTAAAGGAGAAATCTGTATTTTTAACTAAATACACATTACAAAACTCGTAACATTATTACCCAGCTCCAGCTCCAGCTCCACCTTCCTGGAAAAAAGAATAAAAGATACCTGGAACATGCCATTCAGCAAGCACTTTCTGCACTGTACATTAACAAAACTGCTATACGCAACATTTTATTGGGCTCAAACCAATGGTAGAGTGGCAGCTGTCATTTAAGAGGGCCTAGGAGCCTTTATTAGCGTTAAAGTGAATTTTCATTTTCTCAGTCTAATAAGTCTCCGACGCACTCTCTGATGAAGCAGCCAAAACAAAAGGCAGAGCGAAGTGGAGCACCGGCAGAGCGAAGGGGAGCACCGGCAGATCTCTGCTCCTGCAGCCGCCTCCCCACGGACCCACCGCAGCAGCACCGGGGGCGGGCGGACCCACCGCAGCAGCACCGGGGGGGGGCTGCCCGTACCTGTTCTCGGTCTGAGGAAGGGACGTTAGGGGGGACCTGAGGGCTCGCACCACTTTCGGCGTGACAGTAGCTACTCCCGCGTCCTCCTCCCAGCCTCTGGCAAGCAAGACGGGAAAACAAAGTTGTCAAAACCAGTGATTAAACATCACCAGGCGTGAGCGGCGCCGGTCTCCTCCCCACGAATCGTTCACACGCCGCGAACAACCGAGCCGAGCCCAGCCGGC
>JAVJGI010000050.1:72491938-72543894 GCA_035590275.1 Ibycter americanus | reverse complement strand
CCGGACAGCCCGCCCGGCCCGTGGCTGGTGCAGCGAGGTCGCTGCTGCTTTAATAGCGCTCTGTCTTATTTGTAAGTAACAGTCGATGTCTTTTGTTTTGTGGTTTGTTTTCGTTTTTTTTAAGATGTATTTGCAGTAGGTTTGGTAAAGAAATCTTTCTGTAGTAAGTTTGTATCATTGTACCTAATGGTGCACTTAGTATTGTTTTCACAAGGCCAGCCATTGCAATGAGCAACCTAGTAAGGTGACAAGGTGCCATTAATTAGGCTGCCTTTATTGCCAGAGTGGGTGGTGGAGGTGCTGTACCTTACAGCAGCCTTTCAGTGGTGAGCCAGCTGGCACCTTGTTTGTGCAGATTCTTCCCTATCCTTCCCGTTTTCTGTGTCTGCAAGCGCTCCCCTAAAGCCTTGGAGCTGCTCTTATTATGTTCCCAAACAATGGCTGGAAAGCCTCAAAATAAGAGTGCTGCTGCAGCCATATAAATGAAGTAACAAGGGAGCTGGTATTGTGACTGGTAACTGGTTAGGTATGACAAGGAGAAGCAGCGTGCCTACAGTGCATCAGAGGAAGAGCAGAGCACCAGCTGTGATGGGGTATGCTAGGAAATACCTAATTATTTCTTAAGGCGTTTTTAGCTCACTGGCAAGCAGTGCTGTGGGTGCTGGTGGGAGGGAGCTAGAAGCAGTTGTGGTCTGGTGTTGCTGAGGGGTAGCAGGTAACAGACTGGCTTAATGCACAGTCCCCCTGTGAACACAGCTGTCATTCTCTTGGCTTTGAAGTACTTGGTTGTAATAGACAAAGCCGGTGTTAAGACTTTTCAAGTCCTGAAGAAGTTTGCTGTTTTGAGGCTGTCATGAATCATGAATGTTTTGAACATGAAGGTGTTTCATCACGGCTTCAAAAAAATCTTACTTCAGCTTCAGGCCTATCCTATAAATCCTGTTGACAATGTTTATGAACATGTAGGGGCCATCAGGAAACTTTTCAAGGTATGTATATGTTCATTGGTTAGCACATACCAGAAATTTCAGTCCCACTGTTACCTCTGTAAAACTTGAAGGCTTCTGCCTACGTTAGTGAATAATATCAACTATTTTGTAATATCCATTAACTACTCTGTAAAACAATAAATCTTTCGTTTTAGAAAGTCTAGTGGTATTCTGTTTCAGCTCTGAATAAAAGAAGACTAAGAATTACAGTCCAGGAAACTATTTGATTCCCCCCACACACACTGTTGTTTTCCTCTGCAATACAGTTTTCCCATGAGTCCTGAAGTATCGCTGTCAGCTAATCCATGGGAAATCTAGTGATGTCGGTGAGGACATCGTATTTCAAGTTGGAGGTCTGCTGCCAGCGCCAGTCTAATATCAGTAGAGATTTTTTTCCCAGATCAGAAGGTTAATCTTTGTGTCATATTAAAGTTCTTCCAAAGAAGATGGAAAGGTTATAAACAGTATCTGTTTAAATTAGACTTGGCACTTGGTGCTTATTGTTCATCAACAACTTCACAAACACTTATTGATTGATTGTCACAATATCTCTAGGTGTTACCAGCCTTAATTTCCTGGCAGAGCAGCTTAGTAGAGAGGTTAAGTGACTTAACTAAAGGGTGAGATGAGAATCAATGGTAAATCAGGATTCAAATTCAGGAATGCTGGATTAAAAGGTGAAGTTTCTCTTGCATAATGTTGCCATGTCAGAAGTGACTGTGTCCGATAACATAATGTAGAGGGTCAAAATGATAAAGGCACAGGTGCCAAAGATGCCACACAGGAAAACACAAGGACTGAACACCGTATGCTGACACTGTCCACCATCCCAGCCTCCTCCTGACAGATGGAAGCTGCTGCATCTTGACAGCATCCCCCAGCCTCTGATTCCTGTTAGTTTCTGAAGTCAGTGGGAACTGATAATTGCTGGCTTGCACAGAAGGAAGAGATCACTAATCAGCCAGGTGGTGTCATGATGACTTTGAGTTCCTACAACCCTACTTAGCTGCTAATTTGGAGAAGTAAAATGTAGCCTTGGGCATCATCCACCAGTGGCTTCTGCCCCCCAGGTCGACAGGATTGCATCTTAAAAGGAGTCTGGTGGTGGTGCCTGTAGGGCTGCTGGTCACATGGAGCTAGCTTAGCCTTCTTACTTCCAGCAGCTAAATCATATTAAGAAGCAATTAATGTTCATTAAATGCTTTCCTAATGCTGCCTTCTCATCTAAGAAATGGCTGTCATAGGGATATTAGTTATTGCAAATAGGAGGAGAGATGACTGGTACAATTAGGAAGAAGAGAAAGGTACTTAAGATATTCAGTGAAACTGGAGTCCCACGTTGTGGCAAAGCACGAGAGTCCCCAGGGTGAGATGCTGGTGCGAGACTATTATTTCAGTATTTTTAGTGTAGTCATCAATGTGGGTTCTTTTAGCAAAAATTAATGCAAAAAACCTGCAAAAACAAAACATACGGGTTTCAGACTGGGAGAAAGTCATTGGTTCATTGTGTTTCACAACTTTTTCATTTATTTCCACCCAAAATTTTGGGCAACATGGTTTTAAAAACGATAAACAGCAAGAACTGAGATGCTGTCTGCCAAACTCCAGGACAACAAATTGTCCAGATCATTTCACAAAAGAAAAATGGCAAAACCCAGTGCATTCCAGTACCCCATTTTAAAAGTCAAATCCAGACCTTATAATCACCTTGTGTGGCTGTTGCTGCTACGATTTTGCAGTCTTGCTTTAATGTTTTTCACTGTTTTTTCAGGACAGGATTTTGTGTCCTAAACTTACAAAATAGGCTTTATGAAAATAATAATGTAATAACTAAAGTCAGTCAGCAGTCTGTTGAGGTCTACACAGAACTAGCTGAAGTATTAGGTGTTTAAAAACAGTTATGTGTACCCCAGTTTTGAGATGTTTATCAAGTGCGCTACTGACAGCTCATCCTGGAAGGCACCATTCACTCTCCAGAGAAGATCAAGGTCAGGACACATGGAGAAGTCTTCAAGATGCTGAGCGTCTCATAAGATGTCACGCTTATGGTAGGACTTGCCTTGTGTGCAGAAATTAAATTATTTTTCACTGTTGTAAACTGGCTGTGATTTTTGATTGTCAGAGTATTGTTGTACTGTGTGTGCTTCACCAGATTCCTCTATTTAAACTGAGTAACCAGCTTTTCCTCTTCAGCAATCGTGATCCTGCCCCATGGCAGATAAACATTCATTGCCAAAAATGCATCTTGTAGCATAAGCAAACTTGAGGCCAGTAACTACTGAAAATCGGTGCTCTACTGCCAGCTACCATGCAAGGCTTCATCCAATTAAGGGCACTGCGGGCATTGAAATGCCCCTAATTGTAGTGCAGTCCAGTGTGTATATTCTTCCTAAGTAGCTGATGGGGGGAAGAGGATCTGATTTCTAATTAGATCCAAAGGAGGATTTTAATGCAGAGACTCCAAAAACTTGCAAGTTGTTAACCTGAAGGGAGATACTTTTTTTTTTTTTTTTGCCCCGTTCTTGTTCTTAAATGCTCTCAGCATGACTTTTTAACATAACACCATAAGAAAGGCCATATTGGGTCAGATGAGAACAGTGTGTTCTTCAGGCAGTGCCCAGTAGCAGACTACTAGGGAAGAACTGTGCAGTGATCCGTTCCTAGGATCCTTTCTCAGCTTGCAGCAATCAACAGCTCAGGGAATTTCTGAACCAGAGCTATCTGTGTGTTTAGTTGCCTTTCATGGATTTTTATTCTATAATTGTGTCTAATTGCTGTAAACTTTTGGCATCAACAGTAGCTTGTGTCAATGATTTCCATTCAAGCTGAAATCCTTCCCATTACGATTAGCCCAGGAACAATTTGCTAAGAAAAGTCTCTGTTATTTGGAAACTCTGATATCCTACGCTAAAGGACGTGAAGCGCTAAGTATTCTTTTGCAAAGAATTTTACTACACATTGCACAAATCAGTGCTGCTCTTAATACAAATTCACAGCATCCATTGCTAGAATTCAGAGTGAGTTATTACAGAGCATACTGTGAATGCAAATTAAAAATAATGCACAACGCTCAACTAAATCCTAATGGACCAATGGCACAATGTCAAATACATCAGGAGCAAAGACTTTTAATACTATTATTAAAACCCCAAGCAAACAAACAAAGCAAGTAAAGCAGTACTGACAAAAACTGTTGCAGCAACATTTACTCATCATAGATGAGCATGCAGACTGATGGTACAGCTCCCAGAGGTTCTTAAAATGCCTGCACGGCTGAAGGGGGAATATGCCTGCAGGGATGTCACATAATGGAAGAGTTCTCATCAGGCACTATGGTCGATGGTTGAGGTAATTACATCAAGCTAAACATTTCTTTCCATCAATGAGTGTGGCACAGTGTGTCCAGCTGCTTATCTGTGGAAAAATCTGATTTGGGGTTACATGTTTGTTGAAGTGTGTGTATAAAATATTCAGCAATAGAAACAAGGGGCCATAGTGGAGTTCAGAGTCATCCTTAATGATACACGTGGTGGGCTGCGGTGGTTGGTCAGCATTGTTCATGCTTATGGGAAATCAGAGCTGTAATTTAGGAAAATAAATGCATTATGTAAGCAAATAGCAGGGATTACTTGGAAGAAGAAAAAAGGGATGGCTGTATGAGGGCCTAATCTTGGGAGAGGAAGATTATCTATTGAGTTTGATCCAGGATGCTGGCCTGACAGCCCAGCTCCAAACTGGCTTCTTGGGATCACAGTGCACTGAAAAAAACCAGAGCCCCCTTTTTTTTCCCCCTTCATTCTTGCATTTCCTTTGTTGAAATTCACATAGAGTACAGTAAATAAAAAAATAAGGAAGCATCGTATGCTGATGTGTGGGGATAGACTACTTCATTGGTACCAAACAGAACAACAGATGTGGTATAGAGCACCATAAACTCATGGATTTGAGGGGTTTGGAGGAAGACAGGACCTCTGTCTTTAAACTGAGAAAAAGCCATTAACCTCATTAAATAGACCTAAAAATATAACTGCCCAGATTTCAGCCTAAACCTATTCCCACATAAAACTGATTCTACCAGTCTCTTCTGCAGTAAAAACTGTTGAATGCTCCATAGAAACGTATCTGTTGCAAATGCCAGATTTCCCATGTTCCATCATCGGGTACTCCTTAAGCTGTTTGCAGCATTGTGAAGTGAACGCGGATAAGGCTGCGGTGCAAGGGAGGTGCCCAGTGGGTGCAAGTGTGCCTGAGCCCCCCTGCCTGCAGTGGCCATGCCTGAGAGAGGGACATGGGGACCCACAGTGGGGGCAGCCGGAAAGGGCTTGTGACTGTGGGATGCCCTGCTGAGAAGAGGAGATCATCTGGAGGAGAGCTCACGTGTGTAGCCTGTGTAGGAAATTAATCGTAAGGGTGCTTGAGAGCAAAGGAGCCAGCTCAGCAAGGTTCTTCAGCTCAGATGCAGCTTTAAGCACATGAATATTTCTGTTAAACTGGGGCCAGTCTTGTGCTTCTAGTGAAGCACCTGCCAGGTTTCTCTGAAAGCTCAATGTGTCTCTGCAATGAAACATCAGTGTTTACACAGTGCAGGGGCCATATCTGTGCAGTGATGGGGGAAAGGAAGACAGTCAGCGAACCTTCAGCACACCCTGGGAAGAGAAATCATGTAGGAAAATAAGCCATGCAAAAAAAAAACCTCTTAGCATCAGGGTAGCCCTCCTGTTTCAAGATCCTCAGTGAAACTGAGGGAGAAGAACCTCCAGACAATTCTATATTGTTTGTCTAGCAGCATTTTGAGGCATTTATAAACTGAAGTTGAAAACCTTTACCTCCAGACAGAAATAAGTCCAGGCTAGTTCAAGAGCGAGCAAGTTATACAGGCATTTGGGAAGATTTATTGTAAGCTGGGGTTGTCTCAAATGTCTTTTTTTTTTTCTCCATTCTGAGGTAATTTTCTGTCTGAATGGTACAGGTTGTAGACCAGAGTCCAAAACGGGCCGGTACCTGATGGGATTCATACTGACATTTGAGAGCCACCTCAGCTGGCATGAGCATCGCTGTCCTGCTGGGGTGGGAAAGGCAGCGGGGAGAGTGGGATGGGGGTCATCCCTGACAGCCGTGGAGCAGCACAGCCCCTCTCTGGCATGGGGAGCACGTGAGAAACCTCGGAGGGCCTGTGCCATGGCCAGGGGGTGTGAAAAGCGGCAGATGAAGACCAAAGGAGGGAGCCAGGACTTTTTTGCTCTCCCAGCAGATCATCACTTGGGCTCAGCTCTCTGTCTCTCTATCCTCTAAACGTAGTGCTAGGAACAGGACTCCATCCCCCCAGTGAGATCCTCTGGTTATGTAAATATAATCTCCTCTGTGATCCATGCATTAGTTAAAAATAACAATTCTTTTAAATGTTACTTTCTCCGTTTCAGTAAATATGCTGATATCCCATGCCTCGGTGACAGCCTTGCTGATCATGTTGCACTCCTGGCTCACTTTCATTAGGCTCTGCAAATATGCTGCCATTCTCACAAAATCTATGTGCTGGGTAAGCCAGAATCTCTCTTATGGTCCTCAGATAGCCACTTATGTATTTGTCTCCCTCTCAATTACTGTACTTCCAGAGAAAGCTCATTTTGATTTATTATTATCCGGTGCTTTCAATGGCCTGGCAGGAGAGAATTGGTCTAGCAGAGGGGAAAACCAAATGTAGCCTAGGAAAAGTGTGTGCCATCTGAACAGGAGGGATCAATAAATACTCTTATATTTAACATTATTTTCAGAACAGGCATTCAGTACCTAGCTCCCAGGTGAGACTTTCTGCAACACATGGTCATTTTCTTCTTATAGATTGATCAACCTTATTTTTAACCTGAAGGGCTGTAACACCCATACTACTTTAAAGACCCACTGTGTGAGGTGCTGTTAGAAATGCCCCAAAGTTAACAAGTCCTAATGTAAAGAGACTAAGCCTATAAATGTATGGTTTACATGCGCCATTTCTGAGTCTTTATTCAACAGTCTTGTCATCACCATCAGATCTGAAGGAATCTAAAAATGTATCAGGGTTTGGGAGGAGGACCCAAAGGGGAGAGCAGGAGCAAGCAGGAGAGAACGGAGGCCCCGGGGTGGCGAGGGGGTGTGTGGGGAGCCGCCGGGGTGCAGCATAGGGGACAACTTGCTGGGTGTGTGGAGCCCTAAGGGCAGAGGGGAGGGAGGATGAAGGCATTTTCAGCAGAGGGGAATGCTGATGTTTAATGTACCATTATCATATGCTGGGGAGATGTGCATTTTAAATACCAACATTTAAAATCCTTCTCCTTTAATGTCGTGTTTGCATATTGCATGGGTATGCATTTGACCGAATAGCTGAGCATGTGTAAAGGATGGTTCTAAAGCAAGGAATCATCACTTGAAACCTGCAGCTGGAGAAAATTTATTCAGGCTTTCCAGATGTACTCAGACTCAGCTTGGCTGTGCTTCAGAGCAAACTGCGAATTTAACAAGTAAGCAATATGTGATTTTATTGATAACTGTTGGGTATGGCCATGAAAAACTGAGTGAACCCTGCTGACACTGACCAGAGGTCAGTGCTGCAGACAGCAGCAAGGTGACACAGCACCACCTCTCTGAACTGCCCCAAACCATGCTGCCTGGATCTTTCTCAGGGAGAGATGCTGCTTCAGGCTCTGTACCACTTTTTTCCTTCTTGTGTGACTCACTCAATGTGTATGGTGCAATAACTGGGGGGGGGCAATACAAAAACGCCCTGATCTTTTCGCCAGGGGTGAAACTGAGACCACAAATTCGGTCTACATTGGAGGAGCTGGAACTAGCTCCATTTCTCAACCTCAGTGAACCAAATTATCAGCACTGAATTGCATGTTTTCATTTCTTTGGCACAGTAGCATCTAGCTAAGGATGAATAACACATAGTGGCAGGTATCTGAGAGAGCTGCCGCCGGGATATTTGCATGTAGCCTACTGAGCCCTGTATGACAGGAAGCAGTGGTCGTCATGGGGCCCGTTTTGTGTCTGACCCAGTGATGCACGTCAAGATCTAAAGCAAGGTGATCTCTGGAAATTAAAAGGTGCCGAGTAATTCAAAATTGTGACATACTGATTTCTTTGTTCAGACACCATAATGTTTGTAAAGCTGCAACACAGTGCTATAACTCGATGTTTTGAGTCTTAAATGACCGGTCAGTAGCCCAGTTATATATATGGGGTTTTTTTACCGTTTACTGACATGTGACATTTATTGAGTATATATTTTATCTAGACTCATGAAGACAATGCAGAGCAGTTTTAATAAATGCAAAAGTATTTCAGGCTAAACAAAAGCAAGAATGCATGAATACGGGAGTACACTCCCAGTGTGTGATGAGAAGGTGCTGCCAGGTGTTCTGCAGGAAACTGGGGAAGCAGGCATGAGCCAGGGAGCCGTGAGTGGAGCATGGAGAGTTTAAGGCTCTGGTGTGAATCTGTGCCCTGGACACCAGCTGGCTGAGGTCCTGAGCCTGATGTGAAATAAGTGGCAGTGCTTTGGGCTGCCCACTTGTTTCCCCCACAGAAAGCATCAATCTAACCACATCCTGCAGCAGCTGTTGGAGGGGACAGCAGGGAAGGGAGCTGTCTTCCCCAGGCTCTGAGTGAAGAAGCACTGAATGAGCTGGGGGTGGAAGGTGGGGGAAGCGCACATGAGGATCAGATCACTCGTGTTTTTTCTGGTTATTGCAAACAGGCATTTTTTTCGGACTATAGCATCTGCATTCCCAGGTCAAGGTAATGCAACAAAGATGTGACAGAACTCCTTTGACTGATCTATTCTGTAACTGTAAGGTTAAGATTGTATAATATTTGGAAGCTTGTGTTAAGATTCCTGATTCCATATTTGGTCACTTCTCTTATATTTAAGTACAATGAACATTTTGGGAAATTAAGTAATTTAGTTAATAAAACTTAGCTTCCCATTCACATTTTGTTTTTAAATAGCCTACAGATACTGTGTTTTCCTAGGCAGGATGTAAAATGAATAAATGATGTACAAACAAGCTGGTGTTGCCAGTTATAGGTACAAAACCTTGTAAGGACTTCTGATTTTAAAAGAAAACTAGAATGATACATTTTTCATGCAAAACATCAACCTCATTAAATCTGTTTATTTAAAAGGTCTTTAAAAACCAAAGACACAAAAAGCTACTTTTATGGGATGCAGCTGGGACACCATGGCTGCATTTCATATGTTCAAACACGGTCACAGGAAATACATACACCCACATCTGAACCATTCACCCTGGCTCCATTTATACTTAAGGGAAGATACTCACTTCTGGGGATAAATTTATCTCATCTGGAAGTGAACATATTTAAGCTCAAATCTATTACCACACATATAAAAAGATACCAGAGAGACTGGTTCAGCTACAGGTGAGATAAAGTCCTCCTCCCTGACAATGAGAGATACTTAGGGGAATTAAAAGCATTCCTGTCCTCATCTGAAAACATAGCTTGTTTCCTTTATTCAAATGTAATGTGCTATGAAATGGTGGCAAGCTTTTAAGTGAGTATTTCTTACATAGCCTGCTACCCAACTTCTACTGAAGACACAAGTTTGAATCATGTCACATTCTAACATGGACTGGGCTTGATAACTCTAGGTTTTAATTGCATTTGCATATCTAATTACATGGGAAAAATAATTGAGAGACTTGGTACAGTGCATGCACTCATGTCCTTATTGACATGAGTTATCCTGTCAATGGACACCCTGCTATGTTCATGCTGCCTACTTCAATTCCCCCTGAAATTAGAGCCAAAATTTGCCTTTATCTTCCCTTTTCTTTTCACGTAGAAAATAGCTGCCACCATCTCTCCCACATCACCCCCTACTGTACAGCAGGATGGGATTTTCTAAGCACTTGCCACTGAAATCAAAGGGAGTTCTGCTGTTAAATTCCCCAAAGAGCAGAATTAGTTAGTAGGAACTACTCAGAAAAATTCTGCCCCCACCAGAGTAACCCATCCATCACCTGTGAAGGGCTCTGGTACCCTGAATCTGCATGGCACCAGCGTGCAGAGCACCACCAGGATTGTTGCTCACCATGTTTGTATTAACAAGGTCATACAGCATGTGCTCACTTTGGCAATTCAATTACAGAAACCCTATTCTCCTCAAAGTTATTCTTCCCCCAGTTATCAGAGACTTGGGAAGAATATTGGGTTAAGTTTTTACATACATTCATGAGAGAGAAAAAAATATTTAATGAAAGGCTAGCTACTGTAATGTTCCAGAAAGCCGAGAGAGGAGCAAATCAGTGAACTCATATTCTGTCAGGCTGAGCATGCTCCTTCAAGAAAACAAGCTGCCAGAGGTTTTATTGTACTGAGCCATAAATGTGCAAGGTGATTATAGCAGATAAAGCCCCCGAACAGAGCTCACAGCCCCGGGCACAAAGAGCGCTGGGATCTGCAAAGCGTGGTGAGTACAGATGCAGCCCGGCCACGCAGGAGGCCTTCCCGGGTGGCATTACCGCTAGAACATCTTGGTGAACAAAGGGGAGCTAAACTCCTTAAAAAAAAAGGCTTGGCAACAGTATAAAAAAACCTTAAGCTGCAAAAAAAATTGAAAGACTTTCTCCGCGATTCCTGGAAACTGACAGTCAAATTAAAGCAGGGCAAGAAAGCTGATTCTAAACCCCTCCTGTGAACCCGTTTCAAGAACTTTTTGTCTGTTGCATCTGAATCATTGTACTGAGTTACAGAAGCGGAAGCCTCAAAAGAATTTCCACCATCCAAAACATTCAAAGCTGTTGTAATTTTGTAAATTCCTCTTTAAGAAGTAACTGTTATGGGGAAGGGGAACTAGTAATTAATGTAGATGGTGCTGTCGCAGGAAACGTAGTGAGCTTGACTGCACAAAGAGCTTGTTTCATGATTCTCCAGCTATTGCCTTTTCTCAAAAAATATTTATTGAGGAGCCCTATTAGTTTGAAATTATAGTTTTCATAGGATTTCTTCAATGCACATGCTATTCTTAATTTGAACAGAACAGGTATTCTTTGAGTAGCTGTCTAATACTTTAGTCTATGGTTTATGTAATTAAATTTTATATTTATACAAGAGTTGGGATCAGTAATTTGCCCACAATAAAGCAATGGATGATACTGCCATGGAATTAAAAACCAAACAGTTTGGTTATGAGTTAGCTTCATTGCAAGCCATAAATTAAATTAGATTAGATTAGATTAGGGGTGATTGCCTTTCCCTGGCCAGGATTAAAATGTTAGCTGCTTTGGAGATCAGGAAAATATTCCCAGGACAAAATCTCCAGAAACTGAAGGATGCCAGTGATTTAATTATGCATCTTGTGATATTTAGTGTTTTTCCCACTGCTCAGTCACTGGAGTCATGAGATTCTGAGAAGCTGAGCTTTTTCTTTAAAAACTAAATTATCAGTCCTTAAATTTACCAAGGGGAAAAAAAAGAAAGGAAAAAGGAAGCTGCTCAGTGTTAAAGAAATCAGAGAGAAAAAAGATTAAATATTTTGGAAGAATTGGTGTGTTCCTATGCAGGTTTTGAAAAGCTGTGTTGGATAATATCAGCTATTTCTTCTTTCTTTAGCAGCAGTAAGCAACTAATACCAACAAGAGACTCTATAGTTCACGGGGATCATTTTTAAACCACTTTGCACCACTCAGTCCTTAGAGGAAAGCCCCAGACAAACCAAGATCAGGCAGAAAAGCCCCAACCTCTGTTGGAGCAGAGCCCTGAGCCTCCTCCATCCCCGCCGCAGCAGATGGCGAGTGGCACAGGTGCCAGGTAGGACTGAGCTGGCACAGCTGGAACTGGTGCCTCCTGGCAATGACTAATACTTACAGTACTAACAACTCGATGGCAACTCTCCTCAATCAACAAGCAGTATGGATGTTTTTGTAGAGATTTCACAGCCATGCTCATATTCTGGGACCAGGTGTTTACTCCAGCCTGTCCTGAAGGTGAGAGGAGGCGTGGGGAAGGGGGGCCCCAGGGCTGACACATTTACACGCTGTCCCAATGGGTACCAGGTGGCACCAGGTCTTTGCCTTCAGAATGAAACCTGGGTAACGACTATGAGACATTTAATATCATGACAACCACTGTGTCAGCTGAGGGGTAGCCTCAATACCTCTCTCCAACCATGTCCAAGAGGAAAAGCATAAGGAGCAGGGGATACAGCCAGTAGGCTTTCCCTTAGTGCAACCCCTCAGCAAATCTTTGAGTTACTGGTGATCTCTGGACTGTCTTGTTAAAATGACCTAAGGGCTATATCTTCCAGCAATTTGTCTAAACTCCTCTCAAACTCACTTGCTGTGTGGAATTGAATTCCACACTTCAATTCAGCATTGTGTGAAAAAAAAAAAACCTCTTTAATTTCATTTGCATTAAATATCTGATAATTTCACCACATGATCCTTACAGTGTGCAAATAGTGACTAACATTTTCTCATTTATCATCCTCGTAGCAGTCACTGATTTAAATATCCTGGTCTTAATGCTTCTCAGCTGATGAGATCTTTTCTATTTAATTTTTTTACACCTGGAAGCAATTCTCACAAAGTTTGAAATAAATTTAGAAAAACAGCTTATGAAAAATCCAATTTTTCCAAATCTGTCTTTAGGACTAATTTGCATTGTCCTTGGTAATTAATTTGCCAGTACTCCATGCCACATTTCCAAGAAGCTCTTTTTTGCACAAATTCAAAATACAGTATCAAGGAGCTGATTTTTTTCACCTGTGGCTGAATAAAAGCATTGCAAAACAGCCCAAATCAGAACAACAAAATTAATGTTTTATAAAGGAAAAAATGTTATACAGGATTGTATCTTTTACCAGCAGTAGGGGAAAAATGCAAACAAATATCACTTTAAGGTGTTGTAGAAGAGTCTAATTTGAAAGGACTATTTATAGGTGCTGCATATTATGTTAATTTGGCTTCTCCTGACATACAAAGGCTTCCTTTGAGAGCTTCTATAGTAAAAGGAAGAAAGTGAGGGGCTCTCACAAACAGTTATGATAAAAGCTGCTGTCATTATAACAGATCATCAGAAAGAGAGAAGGAAATGGTGAGACACCATTCATCACTTTGAGAAATGCTCACAAACAGCTCCTGGTTAGGTAGGACTAGCTACAATATTTATGAAGAGGGATACATTATCAGAAGAATGCAATTTTTCCTCTTTGTGGGCTGTTTACAAACTCATCCCGATTTCTGCCTGTGTATTTGTTATTTGCAAAAATTCATTCAAATACCTCACTCAAAACGGTAAGAAAGAATTCATTTCTATCTGAGAATAAATTTCATTTCCCTGAAATGGTGGGATTTTTTTGCATAAATGCAATATGAAGTTTTCAGCTCGTAGACTCTATGCAAACAGGTAATTTTAAGTGGGTTATTTTCGTTGTATGGAGGTCATTGATCACAGTATGTTTTCTATTGCATGGGTGTATGCATGAAAAACAGGCTTTTTGATGTGTGAAAACAGACCAAAGCTGATGAACTATTGACAACGAATATAACAAACAGCAAACAGAAAGGATCTGTGCATCGTAGAATTTCAGGTTATGTTTTATTTTTGATGGTTTGAAGGGAGTAGTGACACCCTGGCCATGTTCACTGATTGTTTTACTCATAAAAATGCCATTTTTTCAGGAGGAGAAAAAGAAAATCTTTACAAATTAATGTCTGCAAACAACACACAGAATATGAATAGATAATAAATGTCAGGTCAGAAATTATGTGTTCATGGACACTGCTTTGTAGCCAAGTTCTTTTCACTCCCACTGCAGACAGCCATCGGAGTCAACTCTTCGCACAGTGAAACAAACAATCACCTTGCAATGTAGAGATCCTCTAGAAATGTGGTGTTAGAGTAGCTTAATTTGAAAATATAAACAAAACACTAGAAATAATTCACTTGCAGCTTATTACGACTTCTTCTTTGTATCAAGATATTTTCACATTAGTCAGTACTAGCCATGTTAACCAGACACTCAAAATACCAGTTGCTTTGGAAATGTTTAAAGAGAAGCCCATATCCCAGGTATATGCACAGCAGCGTTAACCACTGTAGAGCTGCTTTGGCTGGTGCCTGTGGTGAAGGAGAGAGGGGCAGGAGGTGGCAGGCCAGCTGCTTGCCCGCACATGAAGTCCATCCACCCACCACGGAGGGCTTGCCTGGTGTGAGCAAGCATGCAGCGCTGCCCCGCGTGTGCACCCGCCGCAGGCGTACTGACAAGGTTTTAAAAATTAATTGTCTGCACTCCAAAATCATCAGGCGTATCGTGTTTTATATATTGCCCACGTAACATGGACATGTAAGTTGAGAGCTGAGGCCCAGAAGAGCTGATGCCTGTGCAGGTTCTGCTGGCCGTGGTGGCTCTGCCAGCTTGCCATGGGTATTGCGCTTGGTGTGCACTATCTGGTGCTGACTTAATGTTGTGTTAGTTGAATGAACTCACACCACCAGATCACATCTTGGGCCAGGAAATCTGTGTTTAGACCTGATGTAAGGATGTATGTAAAGCATCCTTTTAATTCTTTCTCCTAGCACTAGCCTGCAGTTGGGCTGGAGACAGGTAAAATCAGGGGCCCCGTCATTTTTCAGATCAGGAATAGAAAGTAATCAGTAGCTGCCAATTCAACAATATGCCTTGAAACATCACCATCACACTCATGCCCTTTGAGCTGGCAGCTGATATCAAGACTACAGATTCAAAATGAATCCTTCTGGACGTATGGTTAAGTCAGCGTAATTCCTTGTCTTATTACCCCATTCCTCAAGGGCAGAGGCAGAGAGGATCCTGATGTCCTGGATCCAGTTATTTCCATCACTCCCAAGGATAAAAATACTCTTCTACTTCATAAGTCATCAGAAGGTGCCCAAACAGTGTAACCTGCAGCTGGACAAGAGGAGAGGACAGCAAAAGACCCCCAGCTCCTGTGATGAAATGTCCTTGTACACACAGGCACTGCTCCTCAGCTTTGTCCCATGTATTCAGGTTTGTAAGTAACTCTACCAGATTTTTCCTGTGACAGTCTCTCCCTCCTACACTAATATCAGAGGAAAGATAGATTTTCTGTTTCATTAAGTTTGGGAGAGTTTCCACCCATCAGTCTCCGTCACGTGCCTTGGAAGCCGGCTCTTAATACCTAATAAAATATTACTATGTCTAGGTATGATTGCAGCTTTCATGTTACATGCAGCACATTTTCCTCATTAAGACTCTAATTTAAATCACATTACAGATCTGTTTTATCTACTTCATAATAGAATGCTATCTGAAGAATATCTCAGTATAATTTCAAATTAATATAAAAAGGCTGCAGGCTTTAATCCTGAGAGTCTAAGGACACAAACTTCAGTAAGTATTTTGGAATTGGAGACCACAGGTCTTAATACATCCCCTCCCATTACAACAACTTCTCAAGGTTTAAAAAGTTACCCAAGCCTGGATTACTTGCTGAAAAGTAATCCAGATTTAAAAAGGGACACTTTCTTCCTGCTAAAGGACCTGCCCTTAATTTTTGTTCTAGCATCGTTCAGGGCAGGGGGCGGTGCTATTTAAATGAGCTTAATTCTGCCAGGATAATGAATTCACTGACATTCTTCTACACAACTATCTTTACTACACTTTGTCACTGAGCCACTCTGAATTTTCGGTTGATGCAACCAGATAGAATTGAATTGGAAAAAGCTGACATTTCCAACCGTGTCCAAGTAGGAAATGATTCAGTGGTTCCAAGCAGTGGAGCCAACTGTGAAAGACCATTTGCAACATGATATATCTTGGAACCCCAAGCCACCCTTTTGTTTTATGAGCTTCTAATCTTTCTATTTTAATGTGTGGTGCTTTCCATTTCCATAGGAAGATTTTGATCACATGCTGGTTTCTTTTGCATCTGTTGGGAAGAATTTGCATTGTAACTTTCTAGGGAACTCATCACAAAGGCAGCCAGTGGTCCCTGCCCTCTGCAAACCCCACAGGATCCCAGCCAGCCCAGGACAAGCTAGCGATGTACAGCGAGGCATACATCTAAAGAAGGTAGTCATTGACTGAGCCACTGTCATTTCGATGATTAGGCTTTGACCTTGGATTCCAAATATTAATTTGCATTTGTCACAGAAGTGGTCATTAAGGTATGCAAGTCGTGCAGGCTCATTTTATAACAGGCTATTTTGCAGCATATTGAGGCATTGTATGCCCTGGGAGAACAATCAAAAGCTTGTTTTACCTAATAAGGACACTGCTGAGGCACATGAATAACCGTACTGTTTTCCAATACATTTCACACCGATTAATTTTCCAGTTTTATGAAACAAGCTGCGGTTATCTTTGAGTCAGGTTCAGTGAACCAGTGCTTGACTTTAAATAGAAAACTACTGTTGACTCTGGACAGATATATGCAGGCACTTGAAATGCCAGGGCTCCCATCAACACTGAACGACACTATCCTCTTCAACCTCCCTCATCCCCCTTGCTTGCTTCTGGCTACAGAAATACTGACTTCCCTTGTAACTAAATGGTATTTTCATTTCGTACTTCTGACATTTTCATTTAAGAACTTATGTAGCTGCCCTGCAGAAGTTCAAGTTTCATAAAAGAAAAAATGAATTTCAATGTAACTTTTCTAATTCCTTTTCTATACAGTTTACAGGTTTCTCTGAATCAGGTACTTTGTGGTATAGAAGCTGAAGAAGTGCTTGGCAGGCTGGCTGAAGGAACAGCTGAGCTGTTTGCTCCTCAGATGGTTTTGTGTTGTGACTGTCCATGAAGAGTGTTCCATAAACTACCAATATTAATGTTAAATTATTTAGTCTTCTCTCTGACATCTGCACATCACTCTTGGCTTCCCTATTATCATTAAATAATCCTAATCTTCAGTCTGTCATCTAAAAATTGCTAGTGGCCTTTTCTTCTTTAAATTGTCACTGAACTGCCAAAAAGAATATATCATTCTCCTTTCACAGCATGCTGGTAATTTAGAGGCGCACTGAGATATTAATTAATGGCCTGTGACTGAAGTATAGAGCTCAGACCTTTTATTTCAATTGTATATAAGCAGTTTTGCTTTTGAAATGTAATTTACACTTAAATATTCAAGTCTCCCTCTTTGATTCAGAGCTTTCCTTGCCAGCAGCAGTGGCATCAGTCCTGGCTGTTTGCAGAAAGAGGTAGGAAAAGTGACATTTATGCTTACTAAGAATCGTGTTTCTTTTTGACATAATGGAGTGGTCTGTAGGTTCTTGCAGAGCCTGTTCTTTCACCCATGAACTCCCTTTTTGTAATTATAGCATTAGGGACACTCAATCAGTACATGATCAGACCGACAAATTTAAGAAGGACATTCACACTCACATTCTACCGTATTTCTGATTTGATCTAAAATACCATCTTTATTTTTCAGGAACTTTGCAGTGCTATAGTAACATTTTCTATAACATCATTGTATCACCTTACTGAGCTGGGGCTAGTTAGTATCTGGGTGAGAAAAATCACAAATAAATTCAACAACGGCTGCAGAAGGTGATTCTGAAAATTGAGGCGGGAACATTTTTCCACCCAGCTCCTGTGTACAATTAGGATATACATTAGTGAGGAATGTAAATAAGAAATAAGGCAAAGGTCCTCTTGGACAGCACAGATAAATAAATATCCCAAACTTGTTATTAGAAAATAATGGAGACTATAATATATAATATAAATAATTGACTCAATGTCATCATTGACTCCCGCCAAGAAACATCTCTTTCCTTTGTCTGCTTATCTCTAGTGTTGCTATGCTGGGTTAGATGCATGTTAGCGGTGCTAGGCACCGCATTCCTGAGAAAGAAATTCATGTTTCTAAGACGCACCGTCAAGTCTTGCTTACGTTAAGCCAATAGGAACAGGATGAACATAAAGCTCATGTCACCTTTTCATACTCAACTGACTGGATCTCCACAGTGCCTGAGAGAGCACTGGTGCACAAGAGGATGGAGCTGTGGGCACACTGCTGATAGCGGGGATGAGGAGAGGTGCCTGTGACATGGCTGCAGGACCCCCACCCAAGGACTTGCACAATCCCTTCCATTGCTTTTCCCTGTGGCGTGGCATGTCATACGGGCACCATAACCCTCTACTTAATACTTATGTATGCCAGCCAGGTCAGATAGCCACATGCAGAGATCCTTTTCAAAACAGTGGCGAAGGGAGCTGAACCCTCGCTCTGACACCCCCTGGTCTGTGTGGGTAGAAAGTCTCCGGCATCATGTTGACAGCACAGCCAGAAACCAGGGCAGGATTCCACACATAGGCTTAAACATTCTTAGCATGAAAGGTGCCATATAAGTATCAGTCATTGTGTTCACTGCTGGCAGAAGGTTAGGTGACTCATTTTATCACCAAGGCTATTCCTAGAAAAAGAAAATGTAAGTGCCTTAGAAAAAGAGAAGGGCTCCAAGTGCAAGAAATCTTATAGTCTTTATAAGGGTGCCTTAGGTATCTCAGTGAAGTACCGATGAAATCCTGAGTGATTAATGATCAGAGGAAATAGTAACAGGTTTATGTTACTGGCTGTGCATCACCCCGGGACCCAGTAGGGGCATCAGAGATCTGCGGTGCCAGGGACCAGGGACACAGGCACGGGCGATCAACGTTTTCCAGAGTTGTGGATCTGTGGTATTTTACAAATTGCTAAAAGCTGCATGAGAAAGTCTTCAACATCCTAAATAGAGCACTTTGGAACAAATACTGCTTTGTTTCCCATGACTACTAATTCACCTGTTACTCAACTTTTTCCTGCCGATCGTAATTATTTCAACTCAGCTGTATCGTTATATGTTGTTAGAGAAGTTGAGAGAGGGTGCATCGGTGCTAGCATTTTACACTCAGAGAGTATGTTTTTAAAGTCAATCACCCTATCAACCCTATTTTTCTTTGCTTTGTGGAGTGGTGCCAGGGTGCACAAGCTGGATTGCTTTCAGATTAAATTAAACCAGTAGACATGCTTCTGGACCATACCTAATGTGCTCCAGCCACTAATGGCATAGTAACCTCCTCCATCCCCCTCCACTCCTCCGCCCTGAATAGTGTGGACATTGGATCCTCAGTGCCAACTGTTTCACTCCGCAGAGCTGCTCCTGTTGCAGGGCACTGCTTGCCAGTGTGGGTGTCCATTCAGACACGCCAGCCAGACTCGTGCTGATTTATGCTTCTGCTGATCTGATCAGCAATATGGGGTCTCTGCTGCTTCCGATTCAGTTGGAGCGTTAGCTGACACATCTTCAGCCTTGCAGATTGTAAACTTAAAAATCTGTACACTAAACTCACAGATTGTACGTCAGAGTGTCCACACATTGCTCCTTATGTACTGCCCCCACAACCTCCGTCTCCTTCCTTCACAATTCCCCATAACTTTTCCTTATCACTTCTTTACACTGGTGGATGCACTCAGCCCTTCCTGAGATATAATTTGAAACCATGCAATGTAGCAAAGCACAGAGAGGTTGAAATCCACTGAGTTAGCAGGCTTGAGAGAGGGCATTATTACACCAGAAGGCATTCTGGATATTGCTCAACAATTATTTCACCTATTTCAGTTACTCTGCATACTGCAGATGTGTTTCTGTCTCCTCTGTGTTTTCATTTTCCCCAAGATGAACAGATTCAGGAGTAGATGGCTTCCTGAAATCTGAGGACTGGCCAAAAGCCCATATTCAAAAATCGCTCTATTTCAGGCAGAAAAAAAGCCGTCAAGGTAATATATGGACTTGAAAACTCAGCTATAAGCACCTGTTCATCTCTTCATAGATGAAGTTCAGTTGAGTGCATCTTGCTTCTAAAATTGTCCTGACACTACTGGGAATGTTGGCTCAGAGTAAAGGAAATGAGCAAACCCAGCAGCTCTGCCAAACTCAATGCTATGAACGCTGAACATATTGGGAGCAGAGGGAAGACTTACTATTCACCTCACGGTCACTGGCAAACCTGACTGTCGTATTTCATTTTCCATGACATTATATTCAGACAGAGGAGGGGTGTACCAGAAAGAGTATTCATGTCTTGACCTAGGTCTGCACAGGGAGGGGCTGTCAGTCATAGGAGGTGTTAATTAAGGGGTTTATATTTTTCATGAACGAGGACAAGGTTTTCAGATGTGTGCAAGTTGTGCTCCCTACAATAAGAAGGGAGTTTTACTGTCAGGTCAGATCCCTCTGCTCCTGTCCATTTGTTTGCTGCTGCTGCCCCTCAAAATAGTCTCCAGTTAGGAGGTGCTAAAAAGACAGTGATATGAAGACAAAAATCAGTAATTTGCTAAATAGGAAACATTTTAAAAGTTTGCTCATTGAGTCAGAACAAAAATCCCTGACCTACAGCACTTTGACCCAAGCTTCTTCAGAGATTTCCAGTGGCAGAAAACAAGGCAAGAATCCATCCTTGACTAGGAAAGCTGTTTGTTAGGTGCTTTACAAGGCATGTACAATATTCTTAGCTCCCTTGACAAAACCCAGTTTTAAAAAACAACCCACAAACCAAGTAGAACTATACAGTTGTGAAGCTGTTTATCCAAGGGGACAGATGGCTATTTTCCTGAAGCCTACGACCCAAATCCAGGTCTGTTTGCAAAGTCTGTAAATCCAGACATCACCAAAAGTTGTTGCCAGCTTCACAGAATTGTGTTGCCTGGTTCTTGCTGAACTCTTGGCTTGAAAAACATTTTTGTTCCTCATACTCAAAACCTAAACATATTTTCCATGGCAAAGTTTGCTTCTGAAGTGAGTAGCTAGAGACTCCCCAATGGAAATTGGTGCAGCTTCGCCAGTGTCAAGGGAAGATCTAACCCTCTGCTTCAGTAGGCTGGAGGACGGGACATGAGAAGATTCCCAGCTGAAAAACGTGGCTTCACAGAAGGCTGGTAAACAAAACCTGTTTGTTCAGGTTTTATTATAGAACAGCACAGCCACATGAAAGATACAACACATCTTTGCTTTGTGCATTGATCTATCAGTTGAGAAAGAGTTCAGATGCGGCCAGGAGGAAGAGCACATTTGTGTTTTCTTTTAAAGTGCACTTGCTTTTGTTGTCCCAATTCACTGTGCTTAGAGCCACTTGGGACCCAGAGCCTTTTCAAGTCACTTTTTGGTTTTTTTATGGTCATTTGGTGATCATCCCAGCTCCCTCACTCTCATTCCCTCTCAGGTACTTCCTGCTGCTGCTGCTGCTGCTCTTGTCAGCTATTGGAAAAAGAGAAAAAAAGCAAAGCCCCCCTCCTCCCAGACACGTTCTCCTCCATATTTCACCTCTAGAGGATGCCTTTCACATCATTAAATTGCTTCATCTCCTGCTGTCAGTTATGCCTGCAAAGCTTTTGGTAGGTCCCCATCTCTCCTGCTCAATGTGGTACACCTTTCAAAATAGCTATGATTCTTAACTGGGACAATAACCATTTGTCTCTTTCATCTCTGTTGTCTCAAGGCTTTCAATAACAACCTTTCCAATGGTTATTTATTGCTGCTAACAACATGCTAGTGACTAGTTGGGTTCACCCCGCAAATGCAGAAGAGCACATTTTGGGAGCCGCTATTAGGGTAGCAGTGCAATTTTTCTTGAGTTAATGTGAGTAGTGGGGCTTAACGCTGCCTTGCACACACGTATCCATCCCCCACTGCAATTTAAGAAACATCAATCTCCAGAAGCACGGATCCTCTTCACAATCACTTTACAGTTCAATTTTACTGCCTTTGTTTTTTCTTCCGACTAGCATTTCTACAAACAACTGAATAATGACCTCCTGAGAAAGGTTTCAGATTTTACAACTATCATATTACTTCTTCTGTCAATAGCTGAAATAATTGTCTACACCTTTTCTAGTACAGAGGGCTACGTTACTGTTCTCCAGTGTCCAGAATATTTCTTTAACATGTTTCTGACTTACCTCATCAAGTGAGTGTTTTCCATAGAGTGCAGGTGATTATAGAGTGTATATGCACCATGCACATGAGGACAAGGGGCCATGACAGAGGCTGAAACGTGCTGGCTTGGAGCAATCCTGTCAGAGCTGGCTGTCTGCAGGCAGTCTGAGTGTGGGCTACGTGGATTCCTTTCCCTCCCTCACGTATTATTTCTTCACGTTTTCTTTATTTTTACCTTTTGTTGTAGTAATGACTCACTGAGATTAAAAGCTGTAACTCTGAATTCTCCAAAAGCTCCCAAACCAAAGAGTATTCCTTGTTGCAAGGAGTGAGAGAATTAAACAAAAGCAGATTCAAAAATAGAGAGAAGGTTTTAGAAAAAGAAAGAAGTAGTGAATAAAGTGTTTCACGGAGAGGCAGTTAAAACTGCAAGAATAGTGACATTTTCCAGACATGTATCAGACAAGGGGAAAAACTCAAGTGACCATTAAGTTTACAGGAAGGCAACAGGAAAGAAAGATGGCCCTGAGGTGGGTATTTTTTAAAATATTGCTAGGAGACAGGCACTAGATCTTCACCTGTGCAGGTTTGCACAGGGATGTGTTGAAGTCTGAACCAGTGATCAGGCAACATGAAAGACACTGAAGGGGTATATCACATCTAGGAGAAAAAAAGTACTGTTGAAAGGTATCAGCTTTAAAAGGGAAACCAGTCAGAGGGGAATAACTTCTGAGTCATGTATAGAAGATCTGTAACTTGTCTTAACTCAAAATACATCATGTATTGTTATTATAATCACTGTGTCAGAACAAATTGTAATGGGGATCAGATATCAAAATCAAGGGGGGGGAAATCTAATTAACAGTCCTGATTTAACCTGTGAAAAAGCAGAGATTATTTAGCATCAGCAAAACAATACCGGATCTGATTGTAAATGTTAGAAGGAACAGGAGACAATATTGCAGTACAGAGGGTAACCAAACCCTAAGTCACTGAAGGACAGAGGAAAAGTAAAGAATTCCATGATTTCTATAGGCCAAAGACCGAAAATCATAGTCAGAATCAATGTGCACCTGCAGCAGTCTGAAAGATCATGCAAGACGCATGTGTGTTAAGCATCCAGACTTTGGCCAGAACTGTTCTATCTGTAGGGAAAAAACATTTTGTAAAAGCCTGCAGAGCGGGATTTAATGTACCTATAAAGAAATGAGTCATTCACAGTCAAAAAGAATTTTTCAAAAGGGAATGATGTGAGCAGAACATCACCCTGAATACTGGAACCCCTGTTAAGTAAAGTTTTGTATCAGCTTGATACTGGCTTTTGAGCTAATCCGAGATTAGAAAGAGAAAACGTCATACTGCTGAGCACAGGCATGCTGGACACAGACAGGATAGCTGCCACGGCACGTGTTCAAGAGCTCTGTGCAAAAAGGCAGTAACACCTTGGAAATTCCTTTTTATGGAATGGGCTACTGTGTCTGTTCTAAGGTGGAAAACAGGTCAAATACCCAGGTTCATTACAAAGTAAAAGGAAAGAGTCCATGAAGACAGAAAGCGCACACACAGATAAAAAGAATGATGGGCACAATAAAGGTCTAGAAATGGCAAACAAAAAGTTGTTCTGAAAGGTGAGCCAGTGGGGAAGAAGACCAGCCTGGCTGAACAGAGCTTTGGCTGGAACTTGGGGAGAGAAGGAGAGTTTGGAAGAAGGAGCGGGCAACTCAGGAGGACTATAAGGATGTTGTGACATTACACAGGGAGAAAATTAGAAGGGCCAAAGCCCAACTAAAACTTAATCTAGCTACTGCTGTGATTGACAGTAAAAATGTTTCTATAAATATATTATCACCAAATGAGGGCTAAGGAGAATCTCCATCCTTTATTGGATGCAGGGGGAAACGTAGTGACAAAGGATGAGGAAAAGGCTGAGGTACTTAATACCTTCTTTGCCTCAGTCTTTAATAGTAAGACCAGTTGTTCTCCAGGTACCCAGCCCCCTGAGCTGGAAGATGGGGATGGGGAGCAGAATGAAGCCCCCATAATACAGGGGGAAATGGCCAGCGACCTATTACACCACTTAGATACACACCAGTCTATAGGGCTGGATGGGATCCACCTGAGGGTACTGAGGGAGCTGGCAGAAGTGCTCACCCAGCCACTTTTGATCATTTATCAGCAATTCTGGCTACCCAGGGATGTCCCAGCTGACTGGAGGTCAGCCAGCGTGATGTCTGTCTACAAGAAGGGCAGGCAGGAGGATCTGCGGAGCTACAGGCCTGGCAGCCTGACCTTCGTGCCAGGGAAGGTTATGGAGCAGATCATACTGAGCACCATCACATGGCACGGGCAGGACAATGGCAGGATCAGGCCCAGCCAGCGTGGGTTCATGACAGGCAGGTCCGGCTTGACAAACCTGATCTCCTTCTACAACAAGATGACCCACCTAGTGGATGAGGGAAAGGCTGTGGATGTTGTCTGCCCGGACCTTAGTAAAGCCTTTGACACCATCTCCCACAGCATTCTCCTGGAAATGCTGGCTGCTCAGGGCTTGGACGGGTGCACTCTGCGCTGGGTTAAAAGCTGGATGGCTGAGCCCAAAGAGTGTTGGTGAATGGAGTTCTGGGGCCAGTCCTGTTTAATCTCTTTACCAATGATCTGGACTAGGGGATCGAGTGCACCCTCAGTCAGTCTGCAGAAGACACCAAGTTGGAGGAGTGTGGATCTGCCTGAGCGCAGGAGGCTCTGCAGGGGATCTGGGCAGGCCAGGCCGATGGGCCGAGGCCAGTTGTAGGACGTTCAACAAGGAGAAGTGCCGGGTCCTGCACCGGGGGCACAACAGCCCCACACAGCGCTACGGGCTGGGGAAGGGTGGCTGGAAAGCTGCCTGGTGGGAAAGGACCCGATGGTGCTGGTTGACAGCCAAGTGAACATGAGCCAGCAGTGTGCCCAGGTGGCCAAGAAGGCCAACAGCGTCCTGGCTTGTGTCAGGAACAGTGTGGCCAGCAGGGCTGGGGAAGTGATTGTCCCCCTGTACTCAGCACTGGTGAGGCTGCACCTCAAATACTGTGTTCAGTTTTGGGCCCCTCACTACAAGGCAGACATTGAGGTGCTGGAGTGTGTCCAGAGAAGGGCAACGAAGCTGGTGAAGGGTCTGGAGCACAGGTCTTATGAGGAGCAGCTGAGGGAGCTGGGGTTGTTTAGTCTGGGGAAAAGGAAACTCGGGGGGACCTTATTGCTCTCTACAGCTGCCTGGAAGGAGGCTGTAGGCAGGTGGGGGTAGATCTCTTCTCCCAAGTAACAGGCATTAGGACAAGAGGAAAGGGCCTCAAGTTGTGCCAGGGGAGGTTTAGACTGGGTATTAGGAAAAACTTCTTCACTGAAGGGGTGGTCAAGCATTGGAACAGGCTGCCCAGGGAGGTGGTTAAGTCACCATCCCAGGAGGTGTTTAAAAAATATGTAGATGTGGCACTTAGAGACATGGTTTAGTGGTGGACTTGGCAATGCTAGGTTAATGGTTTGGCTCGATGATTTTAAAGGTCTTTTCCAACCTAAATGGTTCTATGATTTCTGACTAACAAAAGACACACAGCTAGAAAATGGAAGTGGATTAGTTCCTTTCAGAGATAAAGAAGGAAAAAGAGGTATGCCTGAATCACGGAGACTCAAGCAGAAGGGCTGAGAAGTCAGTCGACAGGACAGGACAGAGAGAAAGGGCTGAGCAAAACAGCACAGGGAACGAAGCGGACATGTCAGGGACTAATGCCTGTGAGATGCTCTGAATACCCACCCAAGACTAACTCAAAGACTGAGGAGGTTTAAGTTACTAGCCACAATATTGACAGGCACATGCTGATTTTAAGCAGTTGTTCAGGTTGGTTATAAGCAGCCTGACAACTGGGGACACACAGTTCTTTTCCCTTTTCTACAGATGTTTTAGCCTGGATGCTGATCCCCTTCCACACTGAATCTGTTTTGTGCGTCTTGCAGTATTTCCATTATTGACCTTTCCATAGTTCCTGTGATAAATTGCTTGGAGGAACAGCCTTTCTATACCTTTTTCTCTCATTAAGACGTTTAAATAGGCTCATTAAGTATAGCATTTGGACAATACCCAGGCAGCAGAGATGACCTCTTTTCTGTTAGCTAAACAAGTGCAGACCAAGTACAATTTTCTTTAGACTTGTAAGTCTTTCAGGGGGATGCTAAGAGGATTTCACAGTAGGAAATTGGGGATTGCAGAAAAGGATGCTGCAGGTGAATGCAAGTCAATTAGTTGTTCTAGTTTCTGAACAGTGTGTCCATCTTACTCCCTTAAATTCTCCTAGTCTTTCTTCGACTTCTAGAAGTTACTGGTATTTACAATGTTATGAGTGATTAGGAATGACATGTGCAGAACATTCAGTCTTAGCCTGGATTCCTCTGGATTTTTATCCACCCAGCATTTCACCACACACCCAGCTATAACCTATTACCTTTCTGCCTCAGCAGCCCCAGCTCCTGCTTTTATGTTCCTGAAATCCTTGCTTTCTTTTGCATTCCCTAGGTACCAGCTAGAGAGAGGCAGCAGGGTGCAGTGGCTTGTCCTGAGCCCGTTGGTGCTGGTAGGGCAGCCAGCGTGTGCACCCCGGTTCAGCCAGTGGTAAGTCAAAGACAGCAGGTCCCTGCCCAGCTGATGCTGCCACCTTTCTTTTATGGTGACACTCACTTGGCTCCTCCTTCTCTATTCAAGCACCAATTAAAAAAAAAAACCTAACCTTTTAGGAATACAATGTCTTTGAGACATTACTGCCTTTTGTTAATGTGGCTGAAACTCACAACTGGGTTGAAAAGCCATTGAAGAGAGATCAGGAACAAGCCATGAACTGAAATTACAGTCACATATGCACTGCTCCTTAGTTGAAAGTCCTGCATCTCTTGGAGGCTTCCTTTCTTGTAGACAAAACCTTAAACAATATGGGATTGATTTCCCCTTCTAGAGGTCATCTGCAATGTTTTCCTTCATTTTCCTCAGATGGAGCTTGTAAGTCCTGGGAAGTGATCTGTTTCGGAGAGTTTCTCAAGTTAAAGATGTTGTGCAGCAGGGAAACAACCAGTCTTCTCCTGACGGGGCAGCCTATGAACAGTGTGGATGCAGGAGGCCTTTATCACTGTTCCCGTAGGAACACTGTTTGCAGAGCCAGGTTCAGTATGCTATCTTTACAGCCAAAGAGGCTATAGTGGGATTCACCTCAACTCAAATTAGATATCTACAGAAGGTTAAATGAACTGAGCCCTCCAAGTGCCTATTTCTCTCTCCTGACTCTCAAGGGAAACTTGGGTATCTACCCTGGCTGCGAACATCTGCAGCATAAAAATCTCAAGTTAGGTGAAAGGATTCCCACCTTAACATCCAGCCAGTAACTTCCCTTCCATTTTACTTCAAAGTAGCAATATTCACAAACAGAAAAATACAGGTAAACATAAAGCAACATGCTAAGACATTTTTAAAGCACAATCTTGCTATAAAATGCACAGGTGCCAAATAATTCTGTCCTCTTGGTGACAAAGTTGTCAGCATTACCTTGACAGGATGCTATCATTCAGCTTGCGAATGCTGAAGTTCCAGTGGAGTAAGAGAACTGCACTTCATTAAAATCTATTTCTCAGTACAACCACTGCCAACACCATGAGCTGTCTATGCAATTAAGCAAATGTAAAATGATCCCCTGCAGAGAAGAGTACAGTAGCAATGAAGGGAACAGAGTCAAGTCCAACCCTAAGCCAGCAAATAATTTTCTTTTTACAGCTTCCCAGAAAGGACTTGGCAGGGGACATGAGCAGACAACGGAGCGCAGTAAATTGGTGAAGGCTTTATCATGAACCTACTTCTCTGTCACACTGAAATGGATTTCACCGAACTGTACTTCACAAAAATAATCTTATATTTATATATGGATATATATACATATATATGAATATGACTGTATGTGAACGCATGTATTTCCTTAAAAAATGAGTACTTTGTAACTAGCTCAAAGCTTACAGCATTCACTGCTGTCAAGAGTGACCACTTCTGCCTGTTTGCCTCGTAGAAGAAGCATTACCAGCTAGTCACTGACACCACTTACCCTGGCAAACTCTGAAGTTCAGTTCCATGATGTGTTTTTCTGCTAGATTCTCATTATCACACATTCTGATCTGCCTGAGGCAGCTATTAAACCCCTTGTCAAGTCACAGCTTACATCTTCACTGTGAATCATATCTTCTTTTAGCCCAAATTACCTCTGCATTTCAATATTCTGAAATAGATACTGTGCAAAGTAAGACTTTTAAAAGCATTAATTGACATGGCAATAACTCATTTTGTTGTTTCATGTCAGAAAAGCTATTTGTCTGCAGATACTGTATTATTATCATTCTTTTTAGTGCCCCCTTTAGTTTTATGTCCAATAAACAGCATCAATCCTTTGTGAAGACAATATAATGTTCTCAGTGTCAGAAGGGACTCACACATAACAGAGAGGAAAAATTGTCTTCACTATAGCCTTAAACCAAGTAAGGCCTAGTAAAATGAAATGAGAGAGTAGCTGAATTTCTTACAGCTTTCCAAAAAATGATCTAGAGAGAGATAGTTTAGAAAACCTAAAGCAATACAGAAAAGAGAAATACACATGATGTGCTTTATAAACATAAAGGGTTACATACCAGTTTATATAAACCAGCAGCTTAACTTTCATAGCACTACACTAATTCCAACCAAATGACCATCTGGTCCACTTCAAGTGTCCCAGAAAAATCTGGGAAACATAGAAACCTTCTCAGTTTACCTCACATGTGCAAGATCAGCATTTATACTTTGGAACTAGCTTGTTTTTACTGTGTACTGTTGTTAAATACCATGTTCCTACTCTCTAAACAGTTCTTGCTGTCACTTCATCCTTTGTTTTCTCAGCCAATTTCTTGTCTGTCACAACATTAAGCCTCTTTCTAAGCTTTTGAGAACAAAATATGGTTCTTTCAGCCAGGCACACTTCCCAGAGGGCATAGTGGTAAAAAAATCAGATGAGTGTACTGTTAGAATAGGGATTATTTTAACTCCATCTACACTCCCAGACTGAAAGCAATGAACCGCTGGAAGAGTTCAGATTCACAGCAGTGGCTGGGTTTCCTTTGAAGACCTGCCCGCCATATCAGAAGGGGGTTGGAGGCTACCCAGGTCTGAAGCCGATTCCTCAGCAGATGTGGATCTCAAACTGCTGGATTGCTAGCAAAACTCTGACTACTTCAGGCATTTCCAAAGACTTCAGGGAAGTGGCTATATAGGCGTTTCAGACAGACCCTAGGGAATTTTCTCACTACAGAGCTGAGGCAAATCAGGGTTAACTTCCTGATGCACAGGAGGAACCAGCACTCCTTTGGAGGTGTGTGGTACAAACACAGCAGGGCTGCCCACAGGAGGAGTCATCAGCTGGTTCCCAGTTCAAGTTCCTGCCACTGTCCTCCAAGTTCCAAGTCAAAGGCACCAGGAAAGAAAGCAGATGCCATGTCATGTCAGAAGATGTTTCCATCCCATTGCTTATGTTGGAAAGAAACAGATTAATTCAGGATAAAAGATTACCTGGTGTGACAGAGTGGGGTAAAACTAATACAGTGGAATCTCATTGAATGAGACTATTTTTCTCAAATCTAGGATTAATGAATCCTTCACCCACTTCTCCTCCAGGAACATTACCTCCTTTTTTTGCAGAGCAGAAGACCCAAGGAATCTTTCCACTAGATTTAACGACCATGCATTAAGCAACTGAGGACTGTTCCTTTCTGTCCGTTGCTCCCTGTGGCCATTCCCTGCTTCCCTGGCTTGGCAGGCTTGCTCCATATTGCTCCTTCCACAGCTGCTTTCAGCTGGTATCTCTAAAGCCTGCCCCTGGCAGCCGGCTGTCTCTCCACCTACTGACCCCATTCTGCCAGGGCTGCAGTCCCATCCAGCAGCTGTCGGCACAGAAGCCTCCGCTGGCCCTTCACAGCTGGAGCAGGCAATACGGCTCTTCATTCACCTTCTTCCACCCTGCTCTCTCTGCCCTCGTCCTCAGTCTCAGGACTTGGAGGTTGAGCTAGCCAGGAATTTCCTAGGAAAACAATGCATTTTTTGACAGGAAATTACATTTTCACAGTATCAGAATATTCAGAAAAGGGTTTAATCTAGAACCGGTTCAGAACAAAATCCCTTACTCTTTCCAGCTTTGTTTTTCTACAGTTCTTGTTCTGAAAGGAATGCTAGTATTTCTAGCTTTTGTCCAAATACAAAGAAAAATATCACCATTTCCCATGGGCTACGTATTTGAATTTTGAACTATTCTTCTTAGAAAAGCTCTTTTAAGAGTCAAGTCTTCAAATTTGTATAAGTCAGCATAATGCCACTGAGGCACGGCAGCAGAGGATCTGGTCCCATGATCTACATCTCCAAATGTACTGTGAAATGCAAACCTACCCAGCTGTGACATTTAAAACCTTGTCTTTTAAAGGCTTTTCTAAATTTTCACATCCTTCCCATGCACCATCTCAAGAGGTATTATTTGCAAATGAAACCTCTTGGTAAATAGTATACCTAAAGAATAACAGCTATTTAGAGCTCAGCGTACTTACACGGTAATTATTTCTCAGTTTCCCATGGAAGAGGATTTGCAACGGGAAACGATACTGGTTAGCCTGGCTAATGTTCCGAGCGCAATCACTATCATCATGAAACCAGTAATTCTCTACTTGTGGTTTCTGAGAGAGAAATACTGAAATAACAGCTTGACTGCAACTGACTTTAACGCGTGCCTGATTATCTCACTCAATATGCACCTGTTACAGGCCTCAGAGTTTCTAGTAAATAATGAAGTCATTTAACCCCTTCCTCCAATTTAAGGTTTCCAGGTTTCATTGTAGATCTCAGCTTTTACACTAAGCATTCCTCAATCAAAAACGCTCCGTGCTTACCATCACCAAGAAAAGGGTAATACCCTTTCTCAACCAGAGGGAAGACTAGGTAATATTACTTGTGCTCTGAACATTCTTAAGTACAACAGTCAGATCCTCTCAGGGAGATATGAAATACACACTGAAGAACAATCATCACTGGAGGGATGCTATGGGCCTGTAATGGGCGTATAACTGAATAACAGAAAGGTTAAAGCCCCATGAAAGGCAGAAATCTTAGTAGTAGCACAAGACACGTTGAAGGTTTAAGCATCACCACTAAAGTGAGTTGCATGCAGCCACCTTAAAGCAAAAAGACCACCCCAACATACCTTGGGAAAAAGAGCTTGTGATTGACTTCTCAGCAAGCAAAAAAGCACTTACAAAAAAACCCATCCCTGAGCAGATTCCGCCTCAAAACTGTTTCACAGTCAGGAAACTTTAAGACCACTGTTAGTGATCAACAGTTTTGCTATTCCTCAGAACGGTTGGTCTGACATACCTCCCACAATTGCCATGAGAGATTGCAGTAAGGAAGGATAGGTCCTGTATTTTAAGCATGCTGGCCCACCTGCATACTTTGAATTTCCCCGTCATACATATTTTATATTGTGTAATGAGATTTCATAGTGCACAATGAATTAGAACATACAGGCTATGCTGGAAAAGATGACATCAGAAAGATGGGAGACAGGACTAGATGCCACAACTGCTTATGGAGGGCCCCCAAAGCTCTGAACAGATTCACTTCTGCTGCTTGAAACATTCGTGCTCTCAAGGTGGAATCAGATCAGTCTAAGGCGCTATTTCTTCCAAGAAGTTCTTGACATCTCAGAATTAAACTACATTAAAACACTGGAGGAAGGTGTTAATTCTTTTAACATGTAGAAAGCAGGGCCTGCAAACTGTGCAATTGCAGGCACATAGTGTGCCCAGAGATGAAAAACAAGAGCAGATATATAAATGGTACCACTCATCAGTGAAGCACGTCTCATGTGTCTTTTCAATACCAAGGGCTAAATAGCAAGTTTGTTCCAGTCACAAGCACAGCAGCCATCCCAGGGTGACTGACTCAGAAACACAGTCTCCTTTTCAGTTCCCTAAACATATATCCTACATACTACCCTCAGCACATGGCTAAAGCCACCCACTCTTCATCTAACACAAAACTTAGCTCCGTTGCTCTCTGCTGGCTTTCTGCCTTCTGTACACTCTGTCCCCTAATACTTTACAGACCAGAGGAAGGTGATTGAGTTATCTCCAACTTAGTGCTGTTTAACAGCTCAAGGACTGTGGCAAGGGTTCAAAGGAGTCAAGGGAGCAAAACAAGAACCAACAAAAACTTGACATTATTTACAAGAGATCTTATGATTGTTCCCTCTCCGTCAGTAGCCTGCACAGATCAGAAGGAAGCAAGACAAAAAGGGAATCATGCTTAAATATTGAATGCATTGAGAAAGACATCCTGAAGTATAATGCTCACTTCAGACATAAGTTGAAATAACTGTATCTTTCCCACAAGCATCTGCAAGCCAAGAGTTGAAGCGAATGATCAAAGAAGTGGACTACAAACCTGCCATAAACTCAAGGAACTCACATATATGCCAACCACAAAAACCGACTGGCTTCATATTCAGTAGGTAATGATGTAATTAGTTTGTAACTATACAGGTAGAAAAGACAGACAAACAAAACCCCAAAACCTGTTCACACATAACAGGCATTATTCAGGAGGCAATCACATTCATAAAAAAATATTAAAGTATTTCATTTTCGCCCTGCAGTTACTGGGGGAATAAAGTTATTCCTAAAGAACATAGCCATTGCACCAATTTAAGAATATCATGATGCAGTGTTCTTCCAGCTGTGGACTACTGCTGACCCATAAAGTAGCAGGGCTCTGAGTCAAGTGAGAAAATAACGTAGACCATATTTTCATTCCCACACAGGAAAATAAATTGTGGGAAAATAATAATCTAAAAAGTAGTTTAATTTTGGTTTCACGGCAAATGAAAAGCATCATGACAACACTGTCAAATATGGCTTTTAAGATAAGACAATCTTGCCATTTAAAAAGGTTAAGAAACAGAAACCATGCCCTCTTTTTTTCCTGACCTGAGTTGCACATCACAATAACACATTACTATCAGAACTACTTATGTCTATTGATTTTTTAAAAAAACCTTCTGTATCAAGTGTGAACACAGTGAAATTTAGAACATAATAGACAACACAGACACTGCCTATGGATCAGAGCTGAACGATCAGACCTGAGATTTGAGCTACTCTTTCCTTCTAAGAAAATTAGTTCGTACCTCCGCTTTCTTCCTGTTAACCCTAAGATATTATAACCTTTTCAAAGATTCAATACCAACATATTTAGTATCTGGGCATTGTTCCCTAGATTTCCAACTCCTTTTCAAGCACTATATTATTGTAGTAAGCACAGATAACAAAATAAATAAATAAATCTTAAAATTTAAATTATTTCTCCTTAAGAGTATGAAAATGTTCAAAAGCGTTTATATCTCATGAACTCTTAGATAAATTTTCTATTTAGGAACGTCTAAGAAGAATTTTTTCTAGGGTCTTTTTTTCTTGAGACACAGAACCTTTTGTTAAGAGTTTGCTGGACATGATGTAGAGATTGGAAAGTTAAATCAGTCGAGCCCCAGTCAGAGATGACTACTTCTGGCAAGAACTACAAATTTTTATTCTCACTAATATCACCTCATTTTGAATGAAAACAGCAGCAATACTAAATACTCGTCTCCGGCTGTCTGCAAGATCCACAGTTCTGTCTCTGTTTCATCACCAAGTGAATCTCAATCTTAATGGTCTTCCCTGACTTAATTTACACAATAAAATGTAATTTCCTGTCTTCAGTACTAAAATTTGTTTCATGACTTGAAGGTCTATTCTATTATACAATGCAACTTTATACATGATAAATTAAGAGGCATGCAAATTTGACTGCACACCCAGGATTCTCTTCCGAGTGCAGGAGAGTGTCTGGCATGTGAAGTAGAACACTCATCTGAACCTTTCCTTGCTCATCATTTGCATTTTGTTCTACTGAATCTGGAACAACCACTTAAGGGCAGGCAAACTGTCATTTTATGAGACCGGTAGGAGCGCAGACCGCCAAAGGACTACATATGAAAATCGAAGTTGCTCAGTGACAGCAGCATTCCAAGCTAGGAATGTCCAAGCAGCTGTGAGGGCTGATCTACCCTGCCTATTTTTAATGGGATGTGTCATTGGGCCTAAATTAATTTCAGAAATAAAAAGATACTTCTGCAGATACGTGAAAGGAGTTTCTATGACTCTGCTGAATTCAGATTAGTATAATGCAATAGCAGTGTAATGGTGGAGATTTCCCGGCCCTTTGGCACGTTTCATGGGGAGCAGAGCTGGGTGCAGTTGCGCTGTGAAGCCGGGAGGCAGATGAGCCACCACGGAACAGCTAATGCGCAACAAGCATGTGCTCTCTCCCAGACAGTGCTAACAGGGAGGCTACTGTTTACTCTTTTCCTGGTAAATCCAGATTTATACAGAACAGAATACATAAATGTCGAAGTCCAATCATACTCCTGTTGAGATCAGTGGATATTCTTCCACTAGCTTCTACAGAAATCTGACTGGTTTAACCTTGGTAGAGGGCCAGGACAAGTAAATCCTGTCCTGTAAATATAGATCAGAAGACCACTTCTGTGACTTTCAGATTGAGAGATCTACGTTTCCATTACAATACATCTGACTAACAGGATTTAGCCTTTGTACTCAGTTAAGCTCCTTGGGGTTACAACCACTTAATTCCTAATTCAAAAGGAGTAGGTGTGAATGCTCACATACTGCTTTATCCTACTGCCATGGCAACAAAATCCTCATAGATGCAATGTCATTGTTAGTCACTTAGCAAAGGACAGCCAGAGGATGTTCACTGCTTCTACCCCCCTTAAAAGTTAATACTACAAAATAGTTCTGTTCCAAAACACTGAAATACCCACTTTTGTAATACCTATTTCAGGACCCCTGTAACACAATTGTCCTCATACAAGTTGACAGATGTTATACATTCTCTTTAATGCCCTGTATATTTTTTCCCTCTTGTTTGATAAACCAGTATTATTACTCAAAACTACCTCTTTTTAATGGAATATATTTTAAAAAATACAAAAAGGAAGGCTGGCTAATAGTAAATATGTTACAGGGGACGTCAAGATTAATTTGTGAAATAACTCCTGATAAAAAGTATAGTATTTGTAAACAGATACCAGTCTGGTGTAATGTGCTGAAAATTTGTATGAACTGACTTCTACATGCTAAAAAAAAAAAAAAAAGTCAAATAGAACATGGTTGAGAACATGTCTTTTAATTGATCATGAATTTCTACAGTGCTACAGTATTATACAGTATTAACAATCTCTAAAGCAAATACCTGAATCTATAGCTCAATAGATCTTACAATCTTTGCAAATAAATAAGTTACTAAAAGTATTATATTGTGTTGTTTTCCTGTCTGTGTAAACCGCTAATGATAATGCATTTCAGAAAAAATAACAATAATGAGCAGCTGTGGTGCATTTACATTATTAAAAATCCTGAAGTACAATTCTATACATCATACACTTCGATAAATATTTCTGTACTTACACTTCTACAAAGCCATCAACTGAAAGGACATAAAATACATTCAAGACTGAGCAGAGAAGAAAGAGAGCTATGAACAAAAGGACACCATGTTTGAGCTGATACAACATGACACAGAAAGTATTGTACGTTTTAGAACTCAAAAGCCACTGCCAGCTTTGGGCCTGAACTTGACAGCGAGTTCCTATGAGAGGGCTAGAGTTACCCAACATCCAGGTTCTCCACGGTTTGTCTTGGTACAGCCTTAATTTCACTTGTCAGACTTACTCACTTTTGTAATCTAAGAGTTCACAAGACAGGTCTTCTCAATCTGGTAAGGATGAATCACTTGTTGACATCTGTAAAGCCTTCAGTCCTACTGAAGGCACTCAAGACCCCTGGAACAGCATCAGTGGTGTACAGTACCAGACACTGAACCAAGAATACAACCACTATTAAGGTGTGCCATCATGAAAGCAAGTTTAAGGAGCTATCCTTGCCAAATATAAACCTGCCGCTTCAACAGCCTTGCAAAGCTTCATAGGCACTAACAATACTGCAACTCACTTGAGCAAGAGAACACAGAGCTTTGCAGAAACATGAGGTGTTTGTTTCTTAAACATTGTAACAGACACTAAAATAAAACATTTTAATGGGCTACAGTTAATCATCTATAGAAAGTGTATGTTCAGCATGAATTTAAATTGTAAACCGGTAATAAATAATACAGTATCTCTGAGCACATTTTAAAATATACATTATGAAATAAAATTTAATTATCAGAAAAGCTTTCAACCTTTTTGTTCAAAAACACATTTAACCAACCCTTTATAAACAACTGCAGCCAGTTTGCCTGCCTGAAAATTTTGATTTATGAAGCACTCCTGCCTAGTGCAGAACACTTACTTGCATTAACGTTCCTTCCTTTTTTTTCCTAAGGCAGATTAATTAAGAGCTGAATTCACAAAAACTGTTAATGTAGCAACTACCTTAAATTATAATTTATTGTAATGGTTGTAATTTGTTTTCATTCTAGTTTGTTTATTAATCATATAAATATCCAAATATCCACTAAAGCTACTGTGAAGACTGCAAGTACCACAGGCAGAGCAGTAGCTAGACCTAGATTTAAAATGCACGTATTTCTTCATTGATAAGAAGAGGTAGGTTCCCTCTGGTCACAGAAAAGGTCTCCATGCACCTCCCTGTTAACTAGTCATTGCAATCTGTCCATTAACATGACCCTGACTAAACGTTATATTCAATGGGAATCAGAAGCAGCACACCGCACCATTTCTCCAAGGCTGTTAATTTTGAACTGCACTGTCGAGAGCAGTGTGGCATAGCTATCTCGGCTTACCAGTATTTCAAGAAATGCAGGCTTATAGATAGTAAGATAGTTGAATGGAGCAGAAAAGCCCTTTCTGTAACACACCTTTCGCACACAGAGATCCTCCCAGCTGATCTCATGAGCTCCCTAGGCAGAAGGTATGAGAGCACATTGAGCTCCCTCTCTTCTCATGTCCTGTGCAGTGAGAGGTGAGAGAAATGAAGCCCATCAACTACTGTTCACAATGGCCTCAGTGACCCTTTTCGCAGCTAATGTGGAAGATGCAATTTCTCAGTGTCATATTCCTTTGTACTGCCCATGCCCTGAGGCCAGGGTCTGGCCTCGACATGCTGGGCAGAGCTGTGAAACAAGGGGATTCACCCAGTCAGTCCCAGAATAGCCTTTCCCAGTGGGAACTGCCTGTGAGTGTTAGGGAGAACCTCAAGAAATCCAACTGCTTTCAGCTGGAGTTTATAAAAAGGATAGTGTATTTATGTTACTATCAATAGTAGGAAATGTCACCTGATGAATAGGAATCTCCTTCCAAATGCTTATTCCTATGTACTGACATTAAAAAGCTTTATAAGGTCATACTCTATATTAATCCATTCCAGAAGGCATATATAGCACAAGTAAGAAAACACCTTTATATGAATAATTTGTTGAAGACTACATCAAAACGTTAAAGACTGATGCCTGAATACGTTCCTAATCTTTCATAAGCAGGAGGATTTCAATGCTTTCGAAAACTAGGAATATTGCAGAGAGGAAGACAAAAAGGTGTCAAAAAGAAGTTGGAAAGAGAGCACCATAAGAAAATCATACTTAACCTTTTATGTCCATTTAACGAGCTAATTAAATGTTTCATGATGCTATATTGAAGTTTAAGTAAACTACCTAGGATAAAATCCTGGCCCATCTAAAGTCAACGGTAAGAGGATTCTACCTGCAATTCTCACAATCTTTGAGAAGATACTAAAACAAAAGGTATACATTGAGGCTTCAGTGAAAGGCTTTAATCAAAGATGAGGAAGAAAAGAACACATTGCTTGTTTTTTTTAAAGTACATGCCATGTAAACTAATCTACACGGCAATCTCTCTGGTCTATGAAACACTGAATGCAATACTGTAAGTAATTTTTAGCTTTATTTTTATTCATTTATCATTTAGCAAGACTCTTCTGTAGCTGTAAATCACTTTTAAAATTGTATCATTACCTTGTGCACTGTTGCTTTATGAAAGTGCAAACCCAGGATTTCAGCAAACAGTGCTGTATTTTTTTCTTGTCACATGTACAAAAGGATATATAAATAGCTCCTTGATTGACATATGATAATATCCTTAGGCCACAATGAAAACAAATATAATACAGTATTATAGTGCAGGTATTCCTTTTGTTACAGGAATAGTATTTGTGGGATACACTCATCTGATCAAGGATTTAAAAAAACATCCTTAAAGTATCCAATGCATTTTCAATAAATTGATAGCTATGGTCTTCAGTGAGCTGCCCTGACAGTAAAGAGACACAGAACTTAATCTAATCTTAGTTACTCATATTTCATCACACTCTTCTGCTTGCTAACTGAGAAATATTTCTAAAAAGTGCCATGATGTTCCTCATGGATCAAAAAACCAAGTGAAGTTTATAGAACAGTACTCTAAGAACTTTGCACAAATACAGCTGCTAGTCTGAACATGTGTAACACAACTATTTTGTGATGCAGTGTTGTAAATGTAATTTATATTTTGAATTTTTAATATTAGCTGCATATAAACCAGAGAAGTAATAAATGATAGCACCTTGCATGAAATTTGTTCTAAAAAATACAAAGATTACACCTTTTAAAATTGTAAGAAATATAACTATTCTATTTCAAGTCCACTATGCACCTGTCATTTATAAGAAAACTAATGTACATGTAATGAAGACATGCATAAATATCACAAATTTAAGGCACAAAATGGAATTTGAAAGTTAGGGATGTAGTAAATCCTTGCTTTTTCATCAAACTACCAGATACACCAGAAAAAGGTATTATCTACAATTGTCAAAAAAGCTGTATTATTATAGAATCATCGAAGCTAAAAATGGAAACTGCCTGTTCAAGTATGTAGCTCAAACTCTTGCCAAAGGAAGATTATTTTCCACTATTGCATTACATCTAACCCTCCAAGAAAATGTATGCATTGATAAGCACTGCTTTGTCATCCATGACCTAACTGATCTCATTGGTAGGATACTTCTCCTGATATTCATTGGATATTTACCTTGTTTCAAATGTATATAAACAGTTGCATTTACACCTTCATACTTAAAAAGCCTCTTCCTTTACATTTATTTATCATATAAAAAACAATTATACATACTTAACAACTCAATCTTTCTGACCTCCTTTTCACTTCAATTAATTCTGTTACTGTTCTCTGACTTTTCAGAAGATTGACTCAATTCCTCACCCCTGAGGTACCCAAAATACAAGACCATACTCCAGAAATGACCTCAGCAATCACAAGTATTCTGATTTCCAGCTGCCTGATGCAGCTCTTTTGCATATATACTCTTCTTTTGACATTAGTGATGCCAGAAGCAACTTTGTTGCCTACATTATCGAGGCTTCTTACTACATCATTACATTTCAATCTTCTCTCTCCTTAAGTATCCAAGTTTCCTCAAATGCATTACCTTTTCTCTGAATCTCTTAGGCTGTATCTAATCTGTTGGACCTCTCCCACTCAGGTATCACATAGTGTTATACCATGTGTAACTTTTATTAATATACTGTAGATCCCTCTTGCAGATTATTGAAGACATTAAATAGAATTAGGCCAACACAGCATAAACAATTAATGGGTAGGGAACAATTAAAATTGCACAAGGGGATGATTCAAAGCACAATTTATATTTTAAGACACTATTTCAAATATATTTTATCCCACTTAGCTATTTATAAGAAGTTAAATATCTCACTATAGCTACAGTTTCTAAATGCAATACCATAATTTTTATGCATACATAATTAAATGTAGAATAGGAAACATGCTGACAGTCTTCCTCTGCGAACAAGTCCCATTCCAGCCACTGACCAGAGAAAGGTAGGCACACATCAAGTCTACTCCTCAGCACAAACTTTTAACCAGTTAATATTATATCTATTATTCTACATATCTTTAAAATTACAAATGAAAATACACAGAGCTCCCTTCAAAAGTCCTTCTGGAATTCTACAGTGTGATCCTGTAATTCAAAGAATGTTGAACAATGTGCTAACAGTACTTATAACTGGAAAGGTATTATTTAATATAAAGTTTAAATAACAATTAAGTCACCTAGTCTATGAAAAACATCATTACTTAATTTATGCTCTGTTTTCCAGAAGACTCACTTTCATTACAACTTATCAGCTCTCCTTCAGTGCTTGATGGTGACTACAGGTCATAACAGAACTTTGACAATAGAAAGCACAGTAGTCAACTATTCCAATTCTTACAGCTATTTGTCAACCTATCCGAAAATAAGAAAATAATTTGTCTGAAGAAATGAATAACTAAAAATCAAGGTGAAACTAAGGATGAAAAGGTAAATCTGAAGATATATTAATTGTAAAAATAATACAGTCCATGCTATTTTATGCACAGTAGTTTATTATTGTTCCATGTTTTAAAACTTGGACTCAGAAAAATCACAGGAAGCTTTGGTTTTTTACCCTCTTTTCTTCCATTAAAAGCACCATAGTTACACGGCTTGATTCAATCGTCCTTTTCCACAATTACTTCTCCATGAAGCACCCTTCTTCTCTGTCGCAGCATGTGGAAGTAGAGTTGTGGAAATACTTGATCAAAGCATAAAAGAAAGCAAGTTAGATGAAAAAATTCAACAGATCACATAATGGAAAAATACAATTTCGCAGAATGATGAACTGAGAAAAATTATGGCACACAGTGCTGCAGTTGGTTAAGATAAATAACAGCAAGTCATGAACATTGCAGTGAATTACAAAACAATAATTAACTCAAACATCAGACAAGGCCCCCTGAATATACCTTGTGTTCAAGGAACTTCCCTCCAACACTTTATTTGTATAAACAGGACTTACCACTTTCTGACAGTGCCTGAAGTATTAAAATCTGTGCTAAGGTAAGCACGTTTGAATTAAGTCTTTGAGGAGGATACAAATTTACCCTATTTGTTCAAGTCTGAAGTGAGAAGCTCCCCCTCTCCCGGCCCTCTGTGATCTATTATATTACTGTCCAGCTGATAGATTTGATCCTTATATTTAGTGGATAGAAAATCGGATTTATTCCTGAAGCATTAAGTTATACAAACAATTGTAAAACTGTTAGTAAGTTATGATACCTTAGGACATTTTTACTGATATAAATCTCTCTCATTTTGCCTTCATGATTTCTTGCGACAAAAAGTTTCACAGTATGCACGTGAAAGTCCATGCTTAAGGTCAACTTCTTAAACAAATACCTTTTATGGATGCAGATTACAGACCTTTTTAACTTCAATTTTCCTGCTTCTCAATGCCTCTCCCTAATCTCGTCTTATTTCTAGCTTCATTGTCCAGACTACCTAAAATATTCTATTTGCCTAATTTGGTCTAGCCCCATTCATGGTACTATATCTGAATCAGGTTGCTTTCTCATTGCTACACTGCTTAAGTACCAGTGGAAATCACACTGGAAGTGAAAGACAGATAGTCTCTTAATCTTAGCTCTGGTTAGCCAATTGATCTGTGGCTTCTGGTATCCAGAAGTACAAAGACAACTGGATTAAACCAGGCAATGGATATTAACAGCAATAAAAACAAGGCAAACCTCTGGCACAACTTGCAGGACAATTTTTAAGTCATTGATTCAAAGTGGCAGAGGCACTAGAAATTCTCAGCAACACAGTTACAGACATTTCTGTGAGTAAGCAAAAAGGGTTTTTATTTTGTCCAAGTCTTATAAATGTTTTTATCATTTTCACTGAAATTCTTAAGACAGCTTATGTTCTGTGGCAGATAACAGGATGGAAAATTTCAGTCTAACCAATTAAAACACAGCAAAGCTGGGATCAACAGAAAACAGGTTTTTATAGTAGAAAGTGTTCAGCAAATTTAACTACAGGCAGTGTTTCCAGCAGTGCTGATAGCTGACTATTATGTTGCTAGTGTTACTACTGTTAAGTAATACTTACACGGCACATAGGAGAACATGACAATAATAAGGAAGTAATAGTAGTCAAAGGAGACATTATATTTGTTGGGAAGTCTCAGTGAAAACATTCCTGTTTTCTTCACATAGGGTAAAGCAGCATATATGGTTAGCAGTTCACCTGCAACTCCAGCAGGATACAAAATGATAAAAAAGTTGTATCTGCATTAAAAAAAAAAAAAAACTTTGTGAGAAACATGCCATGAATTTAAAATTTCCTCTTGCTATTATTAGTGGCACAGAAATGTATTACAATAGTTCCTGCACCAAAATCAAGGACCACATCCTGATGTGGCACAGAATACCAGTTTCAGTTACTTTGGATAGCATTGCTTAGGTTTACAGAGAATGCATTCCTCAGTCCTTTTATTGAAAAACAGTGAAGTATTAGAATGTTTATATGTCTTTCTAATACTAATTAGTAAAAAACCCGGAAATCTGTAGTCTCCAATAATGACTTTTAAATTTACTGATCTTGCTTCTGTTGTCACTGACAGCATTCAAACTGGATCCCAAATTCAGATGATCCTACATAACTTTGTCACAGTGCCTGCACACTGGGTCAACTCGTGTATTGTAATTTCTTTGAATGAAAATGCTGAGAAACATCAGAAGCTTGTTTTACCCACTGCCACATGGGAAATCCAAATAATACTATTTACCACTAATGGAGATGGAAATAAAAAATAAAAGAAAATGAGAGTGCTAGAAACCTATCAGATCTATTCTAAAATGGGAAGATGACATTCAAATAAAAGGTGAAGGTGTTCAGTTTAAAGAAAATGCGGTTTGAATGTTATAGGCCACATAGGTGGTGACAAAATGAAAAGCATAATCAATAGGGTTTGTGCTGTCCTTATGCATAGTGTACGCCATGGAAATGCGGTTTCTCCTAAGGAACAGCTCTCGAGTTCATGCAGGGAACAGCAATGACAGCGGTCACACAGAGAGAAAGGTACAGTGTGCATTCCATGACCAAAAGAGATGAGATCCAACACAGCAGCAACCAAACATGAAACCCTCCTAGCAGCAAATGGGCTTAAAGGACCCATCGGTCAGAGAACAGATTAGGGGAGGTATAAGAAGGAACTGATGCCATGACTTACACACAGTTTGTCTCTATACAGTGAAAAAAACCCGAAGTAAAAACTCTGAACTAAAATTTAGAGCATACCTATTAACAATGGAAGACGAATGTTTTACAATTATAAGCTCAAGATCAGAAATTTCCAGCTCCCTTGCAGTACTGAATTTATGCCCAGTTGTGGTGTTTGATTATCCATAAATCTTGATGGAATATTTTGGACACTATGAAAAGATAATACATTTTCAAATGTTTTGTTTATAGTATATTTCATCATATATCTCTGCTGTGACAATGTCAGCTTTCCCTATCGTCTATGATAAGGAGACAAAAATTCTGCCATCCAAGACACACTGATTTGATGGCAAAAAGTTTATCTGCAATGTAGTACTTTCTGAATGCATTTCTCTTTCTGAAGCCTACATTAAAAAATTATTAACAAAACCAGACCTGATTATTTTTAAGTTTGTCATTTAGTGCCTAAACATAACCAAGCCTACCACCCTAGATATTAGCAAATGGATATAAATACAGGACATATCAAAAAAGTGCATTAGAAGCATCAGACCTGCATCATCTATAAAACAAAGGAAAACAAACAAACACACTCTTTTAAATAAGAGTTGCCTGCTCTGCAAGTAGGTTAGATATTTTCCTTCTGACAGTGTAAGTCTGTCTGTCTTACATGTATTTTTCAAATCATGACTACAGAGAATACTACTCTTCCAGTTAAGTCTCCTGACAAATATGCAGGCTCTGCAATACATATGATCTAGTGGCCAACTTTGAATATGTTTCAAAATCAGAGCAGTTTTGATATGGAATACACTTTTTATGTGAGCTAAACTAAGTCAGTATTTAGCTTCACTGCATGGATATAACCTTACAAAAGCTCTGATAAAGCAGAACTTCTCATAAAGTAATAATATGCATACAGATTGAGTAACAACAACTCCCACATTTCAAAGACCTGAAATCCACAAAGACACAAGTGCTTAATTTTGGGCACTGTATTCAAAAGCATCTTAAGGAGTCATACTGTAAGTTAAAAGATGACTCCAAAGATAAAGCAAAAAAAGTTAAAGTGAAAGCAGAGTTCAAACATGAGACACAGAAAGCAAAGAACAAATCACACCCCAAAATCTCAGCTAAAATATTTTTAACATTTTAAACCAACTAACAATGATCCCAAGCACAGAAAGCAACTGACTTGCACTCTGCTGACACATAACCAAAGCTCAAACATCTGCTTTCCTGTGTGTTAGCTCAGCATGCGTGAAACTAACATGCACAGAACCATGAGAAACTGAAGTACAAGACATCTCCACCTGGCCCATTTAATGAAGTATGGCAAATGGTTGAGCAGGTTGAATGTGTAGAAGGAATATCGAGTAATCTCTGTCACAGTCCATACGACCAGAAAAAGAATAACGCTCTCCTCATTCTGGATCTGCAGAAGTATAAAGAACCAACACTTTCTTCATCCTTAAGCTTCTTTTCTGTGCAAACTGCAACAGACTTCCATTTAAGATATATGGAACAGAGCTAACATCTTGTAAAGAAAGAAAATTTTGGCATAAAAGTGATATGCTGATATCATCACCATGTACAGTTCTTTATCATATATATTTACTAACACACAGACATTTTGAAAACTGAGCAATCTTTATGCATTATGCAAATATCAAAATATAAAACCCTATAATTAAGCTTATTCCTCCTCTTTATTCTCTACCTGCGTTTTCACTATGCTACCTGTCTCCCTCTTTTTATCTGTGGTTGATTTACTTGTTTATTTTCTTACTCCTCAAAACCGCGAAAAGAAAACAACACCACAGAAGATACTTTCAAAATCAGTTTTTACCTGTTCTGCATTTCAGTACTCTGTCTCCTAGACTTTCTCTTACTTTTTATCTTGCTTCTTCCTCATCATTATAATGCATGCCTCCATGACACTTTAGACTAAAGGAATTGCTCAGTATTACCACCTAACTAGAACCTGGTCACAGAAGATCAAATTTGGGAGACTTCAGGGAGCTGTAAGATAGTTAAGGAGCTGGAACACAGATGGATCACTAAATGAAGACCAGGTGGTAGATCAGGAGCTTTGGGTAAACTCATTCAACAATCCTGTTTAAGATTTAAGTTCTGAGTCATTAAACTGCCTCATCGGTAGGTAACACATCCCTCTGCTGTTTCAAAACATTGGTTCTTTTTCACTCTAAGTGAACATATAAACAGAAGTCCCCAAATACAAAGAAGGCACCTGGGGATCTATTACAAACACTACCTTCTGAGAAGAAGAATTACACGCAAGTAATTTTCTTTTCTTTAAAAGAGGAGGAATTTTGTAATACACTTCCATGCCTGAAGGCTGAAAAGCTCCAGGGATGTCTGTGAAATAAAATAAAGTAACACAAGTTTTGGTAAATTTTTTTAAAAAGGGAAACAATTTTTTAAAATAAAATGCAACACAGTGACAAAGCTTAATACATCTCAAGATGCTGAAAATCCACAACTCTGTCAAAAGTGAAGAATTGTAAGTGCTCATCATCTCATAAAATCGTACCCTCAATGTGTCAAAGAAGGAGCACTTTTAATGAAAGGATGTCACCAACATCACAAAAGAAAAGGAGATTAAAAAAAAATACTGCCAAACTCACAAACGAATAGCAACAACTGAAATGCAAAGATATCCAAACAAGTAAGCAAAGGTAAAGACAGAATTAGGCTGCTCTTAGCCTCATGTGATGAGAGACAAACATTGATAACCCACTCTTGGATTCATGTCACACTGCTAAATCCAAGCAGAAGAGCTTTAAATAAGTATGCAGAGAATTCCTATCTGTTGCCTTGCAAATCTCCAGCTCGGTAGAGAGATCTGGGTCTGGCTATTATCACTAGCATGCCTCTCACCACCTAAAGTGACCCTGAACATTCATGCCTGCTAAGCAATAACAGCGTAAAACACAATCAGACATACATTCAGATGTATTTTTTTCTGAGACACAGCTTGACCTACTGTATTGAAGATAGAAAAACCAAAAGAAATGAGTGGATATGCTAAAGATTTACTCCACTGCAGATAATAGCAAAATGACAAAATGCAGTGCTATATTCCAGCATTCACGTAAACATCCAATATAAAAAACTTGTTAATCTTTGAGGCATTTTCCCTTAAGAAAAAAATGAAAACACTTAGCTTACAAAAAACCCCCACATCAACCAACCACAAAACCAACAGACAAAACTATGAAAAGCCTATTTCATGTTAAGAAAAGCGACAATAAAGGAAAAGATGAGAAAGTGTAGAAAACGAGTCCTCTGAAAACTGAAACAAAGGGATTTGACAACTGAGGCAGGTCCTATGATCCCCCCTCAGCAGAAAGGCATATGCCATCTGCTGGTGAGACAGTTTAATGGCTCAGCTTTTTAGGCTTAAAGAAATGCAGGAGTACAGGCTCAAAATCCATCACTTAATTCTTACATGCCCTTCACAGAAAGCAGACCTTCAGAAACTGAACTGAATGCCCTATCTACTAGCTGTAAGCTAGTAAGCTTGTTTCATTCTGCTAACGAATCACTACACTTACAATAACCACCTACAGCCAGGCAAATAAACTATTGTCTTTCATTGCAGGACTGTAAGTGTCACTGTAGCATGCTGGATGACTTGGTATATTTTTAACAAAAAAAATACAGTATGGATGTCATCAGATGTTACTATTACCATAACATTAAAATATTGAAAAGATTCCTAAAATAAATTGCAAAATCACAACCATGTCTACCCAGGTAAACCCAGTTTAAGACCTATTTTCATTTAGATTAATTCAGTAAGTGCTGATTTAAGTTTTTGAAAGCGAACTGGTAACACTGTGGTAGACTTGCTGGTAAATAATAGCAGTAGTCATTGATCTCACTTAAGCAGACCACAGTGGCATTGATGCCCAAGACAATGCTGATTTACAGCTAAGACCCAAACTCAGTCTTCTGGGTAGAAGCACATAAATTCCATCCTGTAACCTCAAGTTCCAAAATCACACTCAGGTATGTAAGTATTCTCTGGGGGAATGTCATTGATCTTTAAATTGGTCTTCCTTGTGAAATGAGAACTGTACGAATAGCTTCTCCTTAAAAACAATCAAACTACGACTTGTTCAAGCACATACCTGTTTTATGCTATGTGCAATGAACCACACCATGAAGATTCTTGAACTCACTTGGACCCCAGTCACAAGCACAGATGTGCGAACTATTCCTTAAAAAGAGAAGCATGTTATTTCTGTTCCACAATTCACGTTTTAATTAGTTACAGGAGAAACTAAAACAAAGAACTCACCAACTGCACAGTGGACTACCTGTAAATAAAAATAAGTTAGAGGTTACTGATGTACAGTATGTTACTATCTACACTATAAACATGGCCTTTTGATATTAATATAAACCTAGGCTTAATTCTGAAGAACTGTTTTTTCATCTCCAACTAATAGCCTTTAAAAGAAATACACGTCAGAGCCCTGGCAACCAACACTGTGATGGGCTCAGTATCTGATCTGTGCAAACACATGGAAAAGATTTATTTTCCTAATTAGGTGTATGTATTACATATTTAGATACTTACAAAGCATTTATTTTTTCAACTAGTAAGCTTCCCTTCCATTATCTTATTCAAAGAAGAATTTTACAGGACAGTGTGGAGGGAGTCATATAAGTGATGCTAAATGCATGGCAATTTTAAAATGTTCTGTAGTCATTATGGCTTGATAACATTACAATTTTGTCAATGACAGCTACAAAGCTTCAGATGTATTGTGTTTTCTGGTCAGTAATGTTTAGCAAATAGAGTGCTTTTCATTATTTTGACATATTTGAGTAGAATTACTTACTGTGAAAGTTTAATAGCATAGAAGCCTACACACAGCTGGCCACATGAAATTAGTGAACTACAGATGTTGTAGGCAGATTGAGAAAAAAAGTTAAAATGTACATAGGCACTCTATGTTGTGCCTGGGAAAGAACTGTAAGTGCTCAATACACCCAACGGTTTCATTCCATAGATGTACCATACACTGAGACCACTAGTGCATAGCTGGCAAAAGTTGTATTATTTAAAGAACGCTTTGCACAACTTGCACACTTGTGCACTGTTGTAACAGATTCTGTGGGGCATGTGAATTCAGTCTGGAAATAAGAAGAAGCAGGAAAGGCACAGAAGAAGAATATATAAGGAATAAGAGGGAAGCTATCGTCTCTGGAGGTGGAGACAAGATACCTACTATGCTAGAGGATTGATCTGCTGGCTGGAATGCCTTCAGAGATTTTGTCTTTTGAGTTAAAGACTCTCAAATCAAAGCAGTTCCCAGGCAGTATTTGATTTAAAGAAATATTAGAATTAAGTATGAAAAAATGTGCCCATTTGTTTCCACTAACCAACTTGCCCCCCAGAAAACCTTCATTAAATAAAAGTTAAAAGGACTTTAAGTACTAATATAATATTTTGATATTAAATTCAGGTTCATAATGTGTTTTGACTATGATATGTAGCATCCAGTAAAGCAAACTAATGTTTAAAATTTACCTCAAGCAAAGCAAATGTCTGGAAAAATTTAAGCGTCTTTTGAACGCTTCTGAATAAGCCTCTATGTGTTCCTTTCTGTATATAAAACCGCACCATGGCAATACCTAATACCAGCCACCTACAAAAGAAAGAGAATGGATACATTTCAAATTAAAATTCTAAAAATATCCATCCACGGTAAATAATTTAGTAGAATATTTTTGCTTCTTCACTTGTCAGTGTTCTTAGGAGATTATTAAAAATATCTTTAGACATAAATTTTATATGATGTTATGTAAACATTACACTCTTTGATCTCTTTACTTGGAAAGGGATAGAAAATTACTTGTTTACCTTCAGAGGACTGACCTGAATTCAGGGGACTCCCCAAAACCACGGATCCATCAGACTTTTCACTAGCAGCGACTATATAATTTTACTATTAAATTCTCATGCATTTTTTACTGTCAATTACTGTTATTTGATAACACATGATGAACTCAGCACTAAAGCAACTGTTTTGGGTTGCAAGTTTGTGTAAGTAACGAACCGGAACCTATGTACATCACTTCAACATTTTTCATGGCCCCCTCAATTCATGATTTTCAGAAATGACCAGCGATCGGAATGCTTCTGTTTGTGATTGTCCAACTGAAGTTACTACGATGCAGTTTTCAAAAGTGTTCAGAAGTGATCTTTGAAAATCAGACTCCAAAGTGCTGAAAGATGGGTGCTCTGTGCTTCTGGCATCCACAGGCAGGTATATTTACCTAGCATGTTTGATGGTGTTGGCTAATTCTTCAATATCTTTTTAAGGAAACTGAACAATGATACCAACTGATAACCCTTCCAATGTAAAAGAAAGAACATACTAGTATCTTTTAATCAAACTGGAACTTGGTATAAAACTTAAATTGAGATCTCAAATGAAAATTGAGACTAAAAAATAACCAAACTTCTAAACTATGGTGGGTTGATCCCCACCACACAGCCCAGAGCCAGTACAATAATGCAAGGCATCCTTCAATATAATTAATCCATGGATACATATTAAAGATTTTCAAAATAGCGTACTACATATTCCATCCTTAATGCAGGGCTATATCACATTCTCACAAACATGATGCTAGCAAGATGCTTGAAACTTTAGGTTTTAAACCACGAAGACTAAGGAGGTAAAAAAATTCTTTAATACAGGTTTACAGGCATAACCAGAGCTATGGATAGCTATTCTGAGAGTTAAAAATAAAAATACAAAAAAATAACAGTGACTTTAGCTTAACTTCTTGTCTGATGATATTGGGAACAATTACCGAGTATTTTCATTCTACACAAAGCCACAGCAAGTATGCTGCACGGTGGCATGAGCTCTGGCTAAGGAATGGCCCAAGTGACAAAACAGAAGAGTCTGAGAAATACTCAGGGGCATATAAACCTTCAGAGAAACATTTGGATAAACATTTGGATAAATATTTAACACATCTCCTGTTCTTATATTCTCTTCCCTACGCATAAAGTATTGGCTAACATTGGGAACAGGCTACCAGGAAATACTGATCTTTGGTCACACACACTATGCTGTAACAGCGTGAGAGTCGCATGGATCGTGACAGCTCTCTGTTCGCCTCGGATGGCATGTACTTTGATATCAGCACTTTAACAACTCTTACATACGGTGGCTACTGCTACGCAGTCACTTGGCATTTCAAACTCACATAGAGTTAGGCTTCTCCACACAGTAGGAATGATTCCCCTCCATGATCCCTTCTGCTTTAAGCCCATGAATCCGATCTGCCAGGGCTCCAAAATTTGCCCCAAGTGTTACTTAGATTTTATAACGGATTTTAAATCTGAGAGCATTCATCTGAGGCTGTCTCTCACCACTGTGGAAATGAGGAGTTACTGAAATTAGTGAAGTGTTTGACAAGAGGAAGGTGACAGGGAGTTTAGATCCAGCTGGCAATACGACAGCAACAGCTCTGTCCTAGCCCTACGCTGAGAAGTCATAATACATCTAATCTAACAAGGCATTTTCTGCACCTCATTCTGTAACAAAAGGGTTGCAGAGAGAAGTAATCTTGCACTACACTCAGAAGCAAAGACTGCAATTAAGTTTTTCTTAAATAAATTTTCATTTGGACATGAGTTTCTGTAGATCAATTTATTTAGTTGTCAGTGACTTTGACTCTGGATCTCAGGAAGGCACTTGTACTTTGAGTATTGCAAATCACCAGGAAATGGAAAACGCTTTCTGTAACAAATGCAGCATTTCCAGTTGGGACTTTCAGTAAGATTGGGTACTGATCTGTCACTTTAGTCCCTTAAACCTTTGTTAGAAAAAAAGATAAGCCGCACTTTTTTATTAGAATGGTTGCTAACAAGCAATTATGTATTAGTTTGTTAAAACTCCAGAAACGCTTTGCTATATTGCACTGCCTGGACAAATATACCGTTCTTACTACTTATTTGTCCTGTGTAGTGCCCCTGTTAAGTATTGCTCTATTACAAATGGGTTTTTTCTCTTAAATTTTATCTGAAACAGATTATAAGAATTTGTTCCTATCTCTTATTTCTGTGTTTCCACATACAATATGCAATTTTGCATGTCTTAATCCCTTTTGATATTAATGGCAGATGGGAGAGAGGGAAGTGGGAGATACTGAATCAGCACCTAAGGTCAAAACTAACATGGTTCGATAATCTTCTACAGGCGTATAAAAGTCAGTGGCAAGAGTCAGTGTTCATTAGCAAATTCACACATGGAGCACGAGGCTGGGAATTCAACGCAGTAACATGAACTTGCCAGCTAGAAAAAAGATTACATTGAGTAAAAGCACTTTTCAAAAGGTGCTGCTGCAATATATGAACAGACTTGAGCATGTGTTCAAGATTCACTGATGCCAGTGAGAAGACAGCTATTACGATCGTATTCCCGGCTGCCTGCATCAGCGCTTGAACTCCTGCTGCAACTACAGCGTGTCAGTTCTGCTCTAGGGGATGCAAAGGGCAGAGAGTTCACCCGCTGGTAACCAAGGTAAGATTGTTCTCATGATGAACGTCAGCCTAGAAGATATACAAGTGTTCGCCCTTAGTTTTCTTTCAACGCATATGGAAATTAATAGGTTTGGGGTTTTTTCCCCCAAAGACTAAGTGCACAGCACAAATTTTCAAGAAAAGAAAACGCGTGCGTCAAGCGCTACCACCGCAGACCTCAGCGCCCTGATGACCCGTCACCCGAAACACCGCCCCGCCCGCGAGCGGAGCCCGGCGGCACAGCGCACCCGCGCCGCCGA
>JAVJGI010000050.1:72463929-72481344 GCA_035590275.1 Ibycter americanus | reverse complement strand
TGCCTGGCCCCGCAGGGTGCGGGCGAGGGGGCGAGCACGGCGGTGCTTGCGGGAGGCAAGCCGGCCTGCTCCGCAGGAGTAACGTTGCAGCGTAGCAAAACAAGTACTGAGAAATGCTTACGTGGAGTGTTGCTGGAAGGATGGAAAGTAGAAAGCACCATCTACGATTGCTTCGCAGACAGGCAGGAGAAAATTGTCAAAGCGTTTCGTGTGCAGTGCTTTAAAGTGAATTCCTGTGGGAGCTTTCTTTTTTCCTTTCAAGCGAAACTTTACATGCTGTGTGATCAGGTTTCATCCCCACCTTGCTTGTTCCAAGGCCAAACTAAATGGAGAGGAAATGCCCGGCTTTTACTTGACAAAAATTGTCATTAATGCTGATGTGTCCAAACTGAAGGTGAAATAACATATAGGTAGTTAAAAATTCGTTTTGCACGTCTGATTTGTGATTGTGTCATAAGGTTTGTCACCTACCTGCTGCTGTTTGTTTCACATCAGAGTGATAAAAGCTTTGTGTGGGGAACAGCAAAATACAAAGGGACTTTTTCTCATATGCAAATAGGTACCCCCCCCCCCCCACCCCCCCGATTATTTTCTTAGAGCAGTATAACCCTGTATATGTTTCTTGAAACAAATTTATTTAGTAGCCTTATACTTGCTGTAGCTTTCAACTAAAAATACATTGTTTCTTTCTTAATGTTTATTCGACCTTATAATTCAGGGTTCCAATTTAATTCTTCAACTCTTCAAAAAAACAGCTCAAAACTGTTTGAAAAGTGTGTATCTTTTCAGGGGGAAGGGTTAGTGTGTAAAGGAAGGACTGTGACACAAAGTCTGTGTGCATGTTATCAGGAATTCTTAGTCTGTTGCATCTTAATAAAGCATAGCTTGCTTTTCTTTGCATTTTGAACAGTTAAGAGTCAATTTTCCGCTGAAGACCGCTCTTCAATTTATAATTTTATTGATGACAAAGTTGACAATGGCTTACTTTGAAAAGTGGTAAAGAATTTTTCCTAATTGTTTCGCTGTCTTCTAGTATAATTTGGCAGTTGAAAATGAGGAAGAGATTGCACTGCTTGCCAATTTTCTGTGGACCATTAGAGGACTGAAACATTGCTAATATTATATGTGAGAATTATTTGAACTAAGATTAAAAAGTGATAGTGGAGGTTCTGGCAAATGTTCGCTTTTTTACTTCCTAAGGCCACAGTGTAGCAGTGAAGATCAGACTGCTTGAATGTGTTTCTTTAGAGTGAAGTCTGATAGATGTATTTATCAGCACTTTAAGTTTCATAATGCAGGGTAATAGTACCCAACTGTTACTTTGGTGGTTTGTTTGCTGTTTTCTAGGTGCAGAGGATGCCGGCATCCTACCTACTGCGCTTGCCTAGTATGATCACCAGTAGATATTTTTCAAAAGCATTAGTCTGTATACTGTATGAGCACAGGCAAATAACCACTCAATCCCAGGTTGTTCTTGGAAATGCAGACAGTGAGTAATGGACTAACTTTCACCAGTAAACACGGCTTCTTTCCATTGGCCCCTTCCATGGCGTCCTGAGAGAGACTGAAGGAGCATCAGGCTGTTCAGTTGGTGGCAGCCAACTTACAGGAGCCTGCTGCCTTTATCCATCACTTAACTGGATTTGTGCCAGGGAAATGGGAATTATGAAGTCTCCTGGAAAGTGTCCCTGGCCCCTTCTTCCCCAAGGCCCCATGGGAATGTGCTATTATCTGGATGAACTTCTTGGCAGGCTTCATGAGATAACGTCAGCTGTAAAGTAAGCTCTCATGTTCTCGGGAAACTTCCAAAAGTTGTCAAGCAGTAGTGTTATTTTCCAATTCTTTTCTCAGAATGAAAGTGGAGTGCTCTGCTTTTGTTCTTGCCCAGCAAGAAATTTTTCTTTTGAAAAACCAGATTCCTGAAGGAGGAAGGCAGTCAAAAGCTATTCTTAATTTCATATGAATTTGGACATTGGTGTGGTTGATGGTATTGCTGTGATAGCTGTGCTTTCTTGTCTACTGGACAGCTAATCAGTACTGTGTAATAATTGTAAATTATTTTGGAACGATTTAGGATGATGGATTGCAGAGAACTCATCTAGAACTAGGTTATTTTCCATTGTTTTGAGGAACATAAGTATCTCTAAGTTCAGAAGGAGAAATTTCTCAGTTTGTCTGGCCAGTTGTCAGCATTTGGCTAGTCCAGTTAGCATGCTTCTGCTGTGGAACCTGGTCATCCATAATAGCTTACCATTTAGTGTCAACTTTGTACAGAGATTTTGAGTGGTGTACCTCTTCTTTAGGTGTGGTTGGCAAAAGAATGTTGTTTAAGACTACTGTTAAACTAATAATATTAAAGAATGCTTTAAGCTGCCCAGACATTTGAGGAAGTAGGCCATTGTCATCTTCAAAGAGTCCAAATGTCTGGATGAAGCCCAAATACTTTTTGTTTTCTGAACCTTCTTTTTACCATTTTAGGAATGTTTCAACAGGAAGGGATCCTAATCAGTGGTGACACAAGTTGGTTTGGATTTTCACAATCAAGTCTGGGAACCTTGGGCAGTGTTTCCAACTAAGGAACATAATACTGGAATTTAACAAAATAAAAAAACCTTCAAGACACTGAACTGCTGAGATTATAATTAAGAGCCTCTAATTCTCCATTTAAGGGGTTAGAATTAATGGTGTGATTAGGCTGGTGGGAAGTCTGTTTCTGCCATATTTCACAAACTCAATCATAAAATTACTTCCAGAGAATTGTTCCTGAGAAATGCAGGTTTACCTGTAGGTTTGATGCAAGGAAAATAGTGGTGAAATGTGCTTTAAGAACCAAAAGACTGTCTACTAATCTGTCATGACAGGCTAATTGGTAATGCAGTGGTGGTTAGGCTAGGTTTGATGAAGAACTTAACTACTAAAGCAGTTCTGAAGTGTCATTTAGACGTTATCTCAAGACTAAAATCTGTAACTCTGGGCTTAACGTAGTGCGTACTTTAGCTTCATGTCAAGCATTGTAAACTTAATTTGTATTGTTGAAGAGAACTGGAAGAACTTTTTACTCCCTGCTGTAAGCTTATTATTTCTGAAGTCTTATAAGCTGCAATAAATACAGGTTCTGGTATGAGTTGTCATAAAATCACACATGATATTAATAGGAGGTGTTTAAAAAACATGGGGGGGGTTTGCATGATTTTTCTCCCTTATTCACAATAAGGGATGAAGGCACTTCTTGCATTTGCTTTGCATGTTAATCTAGTTCTCAGTGTAGCTGGTGTAATGGTTGGAGGCACTACAGGAGTGGGAAGAAAGGAAAGATTCAGGCTTACTATTTACAGTAATAAGAAATTAAGCAGGTAGTTTAGTAATGTAGCAGGGTTGTCAACCTGATGCGGCTTGTAATGATTTTTCCCACATTTTGTTAACTATAGCAGTTACTGGTCAATTTATTCTTACAACTCTTTAGATATTTGATAATATGCATGAATTGCATATGATTGTACATATGATCAGTGTCTAGTTCGATGTTATTACAATCTAAGAAATGTTTTGACCATGCTTTCCATGCTGCAATGTCTTGTACTAAAATACTCTTGTTTTTTAAACTCATTATTCTTTACATTTATCCCCTTGGTTAGTCAACATCTTCAAAACCATTATGCTTCTCTGAGCTGGACTTTTCTCTGTTTAGGCCAGGTTTGCTAAAAGGAGGGAAAACTGTTGCAGAGGTGATTCTTGACTGCAGACTGTGAGTTAACTTTTGGGCTGCAAGGGAAGATGAATTCCAAGGTTTGGTTCAGCTTGTCATGAGGCTGGCACATTTTTGTTTGAGTTGGCCTGCTGCTTTTCTTAACATTATTTTAGGGAGAAGGACATTTAACTATGAGCTAACAGGGAGGCCGAGTAGGAAATGTGTGGGAAAGGAGCTACAGCCACCTCCTTTTTCAGTTTATGTATGTTTATGAAAAACAAGAACTCACCAAAGATACCTTTGGTGTATGTCCTTAGTGAAAAATGGCAACGATGACAGGATAAAAATGAGCAGAACACCCCTTCCTTGTAATAGCCAACAAAAAAATCCTTTTCAGTATCTCTTTCTGCAAATGAATCACCAGACTCTGAGTTCAGCTGGGCCATTTGAAGCCAACATGTTATGTTCCATAGGCAAAAGGAGATTTTGTAGACTACTTTCCTGGTAATTCTTTTTCTTTCATCCCAGGAAAGAGCTGTCATTTTAAGTGCTTCCCCTCATTTCAGCTGTGACAGTGTGCATTATAATATCAAAATTCAGAAGAATCAAAAGTAGTTTTCCAACATGTAAAATCTGTTCCTCTAGCTGATAAAAATAACGCTGTATATTTGATGCGGAAAGTTAAGTCTCTTGCTGATTTTCCTTCTGAAATGCTGCTCCTACTATGACTCGGTTTGTGGGTCTCTGCAAGTAGATTCTGGCACCATCTGTTAGTATAACGTGCCTGCGATACACCTTGTTTACAGAGTAGGCATCATCATTCTCATATATTTCTAATGCACTCACCTTCCTGCTCTGCTGTAATATTTCCAGTCAAAAGGTAGTTTGAGTTCTGTGGATTTGTTAGGGCTTGCGTAAGATATCTGAACAGCTAAGTTATTTTTGCCCAGCTTGTCTTACTCTTTTCGGCATTGTCTTACCAGATCTTGATTCCTTTTGTCCTCATTCTGCTTGGATTACTGAGTTGAGTGATGTCTGTCTTGGCTAGACTGCCTCATGCATGGTAAGACAGTACATAGTCTTCTGAAGGAGTGAGTTAAGGTGGCCTCATGTTAGCTCAGTCACTGCTGCTTGCTTTGCCTTGAATCAGCTAGCAGTGCTTTCATAGGACACCTACAAGTGCTCCCATAAGGGCTTTTTAGGAATACTGTAAATGGGGATATTAAACTGGAGAAGCTGGTTAATAGGTTTACTGAAGTTAATGGTTCAGTGAGGAATTCTAGTTTCTTTCTTTGGTGGCATTGCCTGTTAGAGGTTATTTTCAGTCTTGTCTAAATGGAATCTGGTTGGACATATTCTTCTGTACGGTTCTGAGCATGCTCGTGAAATGCAGATTAGTTAATATTAAAGTGATGTTTTTTGTAGAGTGGGCCAAGAAATGCATTTGTTCATTTTATTTGACAGACAAAAAGAACAAAATTAATTCTTTTAACTTCAGTGATGTGGAATGGTATGTAATCAGAATTTCTTGGTGAGTGACTGCAAAAAGAAAGAAAAATTTGCCATCAGTTTCAGTCTTTCATGACTATTTAAACTATATTGAAGAGATGAAGTAGTTACATTTATGTATTTACAATGCTTTGGAATTTTAGTATTTGCATTTATATAGAGAGGTGGAAAGTTATTTATTTAGCTTTGGGAAGAAAACGACTAGGGAGATGGGGAGGAAAGTGAGTGTTGAATATTTTGTTAATTCTGTGGTGTTTACATTGATATAACGGATTTCTGAGGATTTTTTTTATCATGCTAGAAACTGGTTGTAATTCTAGTTTCTGAGTGAAGGCTTTCTGTAGCCATTCTTTGGAAGGCTTTCTGTAGCCATTCTTTTCTTTGTAACTTCAATTATTGAGAACCTCAGTATTTCTTTTTAGAGATGCGCAAGTGGAGAAATGGAGTTATGTCCATGAATGGAGTTAGAGCAAATACCAACTAGAATCATTAAAAACCTTAGTTTAGTAGAATATTCTGGCAGTTTTTACTCATATTTGTTTTAACTGCTTCAAATTATGTACATTTTAAGTGTTGGGTTTGGGGGTGTTTTGATCTGTTTTTGTTACTTCTTGAAATTCTAGGCATTTTTAACATCTTTGAGACTTTGTAGTTGAAAAATAGCTCAGTTCTAAGATTGGAATTTTTTTAAATTAAATTTCGGTAAAATCTAAAGCTTAGGAAGCTCAAACCTGCCACAACTTCCCTCTAAAAATGTTGTTAGTAATGGGTAGTCCAAGTTTTCTGCTTTAAGAAATGCATCATGCTATTCAATGCAGTATCTGAACACTGACAAGAGTATTTACTCTTGCAGAATTCTAATAAGGCAGTAAAATGCTTTTGTTAAAATGCAGAACTGAGGCAGAGAAATCAAGTGACTAGCACATATCTGCATGGAAAATCTGCAGCAATATTTATATTTTTCTTACCAGCACCTAAACAGTCAACCACTAAGTCTGGCAGTGGATTTTTTTTCAGCATGTACTACAGTTCTTCTGTCTAATAGTACTTTATACATCTGGTCATAATTTTCTTTCAGGACAATTATGAATTATTAGGAAATTATTTTTTCTTCTGAGAAAAGTTTGCTGCTTCTGTCCTAAAATCATCAACTACAATTGTGTTCAGTATGCAATAGGGAACTTCAAATACAATTACAATGCAAATATTTTTGCTTTGGTTATAATTTCTAAATAATGCACAAAACCAGAGGAGAAAATAGAATTTTATTGATGCTCCAAGACCCTTCAGGTTTGTGTAAATTGGAGGGAAATGGGATCTCAACAAAATTAATGAACTTTACAATATAAGGAGAGGCGGTTTATTTAGATATCCAAAAAGAGCCCATGCAAGAGGCATGTGTACTTTCACCACAACCAAAGTAATGTAACTCATATATTTTAGTCTTTCTGGCCTGGCTTTTGATCACTAAGTGTGATGTGGTCTTCTGCATTTTTGGTACAGTATTTCAGTGAGACTAGATGGTATCTCTACAGAGGAATGGTGTTTTCTTTAGAAGGTAGGTGATGTTCAGGTTTGTATAAATCTTATTCAGAGGTTTAGTTGAAAAAAAGAAGATAGATGTTTGGAAGTATGATTTCAGCATCTAGATACTATACTTGAAAGAGATTATGTTCTAGAACTTATTGAGAAATTCTGAAGATACACACACAGCTGAGATTTCTGTCAGAGGAGATGCATTTTGCTTTGGAACACTTTCTTAATTATTTGTTTTATATGTGATTTATGGTTATGTTTGTGTGGTTGAAGCACCATTTCTGACTCAGGAGTTACGAAACTGTGAATTGTTGGTTGCTGAAAGGTGTGTTGTTGTAGGGAAGTACAACTAATGCTTACCTCATTCTTTTTTATGTTTTCCTAGGCATCTGCTTCTTTAGGTGTAATATGTTTTAGAGACTGAATGTTGGGCAAGGTGGAATCGGTCTGGCTCAGTATGGTTTGTGCTCTGAGTACAGAAGTAGTTTGAAGGGAGAAGCCTAGGGATTCCATGCTCTGTGCCTTGCAAAGTGGCTGAAAAATGTGATATATTGGTTTTGTGTGTCTTGCTTTTGTTTTTGGGATTAAATAAACTGTTGAACTTATTTAGAAAGGTATACTTATATTGTGCAGAATTGTTGTTAGTATTGTCCAAAGAAGCCATAGTTGTAAGTATTATTTTCCTCCGAAATTATGGTGCTTGCCACTTTGCCTGTCTGTCTTTGTGGAATTAATTGTAAGAAAAGAATTTTAAATAACTCCTAGGAAAGTAACAGTGAAAGTTGAAGACCTGTAATGGAGGGAAAAAAATAAAAAGGAGAAAAAGCAGAGTTGCGAAAACAACTAATTACGATCTGAGGTGATGTAAGATTCTGTAGTCTTGCACTGGTTAAAGTTACTATGTTAATTTGTAGGTCTTGCTTGTGCTAGGAGAACAATGTCTTGAATTTTAGCAATAGAGCTTTATGGGAGAGAGCTGTTTTGGAAAACTAGAGACCCAGTTCAATCATGTACACCTCTGTGTCACATAGTCCTATTTCCTTTGTGTTTGACATATCATTAACAAGTTTTAAAGAACACTGATTTCATGAAGGAGCCAGTGCTGTCTTTAGAAGTTCTTTTAGTGAAGTCTGAAATGTTATCTGATCCTGGCTTGGCATTCACTAAGTTGAGTAAGATTTTGTAGCAATGGTGAGGTGGAGGGAATAGGGTCTGAAGTAAGCTTTCATATTGCTATGGCAGAATTATTTTTGATCAGAGATGGAAAATGAACACTTCTAGTTTAAGCTGTCTTCTGTCTGCTGTGCTAACCTAACCTAAGACTTTAAATACAAATGTCTGTTTTTCCTTCTCTATCAGAGTCCCTTTTGGTACTAAGATAGAGTCTGACAGTGACATGCGAACTGTACCTGAGGCTGGTAGAGTGCCAGCTGTTAGTCAGGGTAAGCAAATATTGAAGGCACATAGTGTTTTTGGCACGTAGGTTTTTTTTGGCTGTGAATGTGTGCCTTATGTTAGAAGAGAGAGCATTCGTGGATTTTAAGTGTTAATATTGTAAGTAATATAACTTAAGTAGCTTGAAGTCATAATTTTGTCTACAAAACAATGATGCAACATAGGAATTTTGTCAAGGGATCTTTGCCTCTGTTCCCAGAGTGGTGAAAGGTGATAGTTGCTTGCTAATGCTCTGACAGAGATAGTGGCCTTTTTTGTGGACAGTCAATGTCAGATAGTGTGCTGCTAACATTTACATTATGGCATTAACTTTTAACTGCCCTTGTTTGAGACAGAATTTGACTAAAACTCTAGAGACAAATTTTTTTTTCTCATGTCTTACATTAATTTTATTATCCGAGGGAATTAATGGATGCTTGTTACTACAGAAGACAGAAGTATACAATAGAACTGGGTTTCAGGCTGAAATTTTGTAAGAATCTATCCAGTTTTTGTTGGTAGAGGAAATATCCTAACTAAAAAGGGGAAAGGTGTTGCAAGCAAATGGCAGTTTTTATATAGGACTAAGTTCAACTTCCAAGAAGGAATGTAGCCATGGTAGAAAACTTTTACTCATGGATAAATTTGCAAAATAATCTTATTGAGAATTAAAATAAAGGTTGTAAATGGTGTGGCTAATAGGGATCAGGGATTTCATCAGTCACAATCTTATTTGTAGTTTTAGCCAAACTATTTAAATTAGCATAAAACACAGTTTGGTATTATCTTAAAACATTAAGCATGTGTTCGTTTACTTTTCGGTTTGTAAAAGACATGACTGATTGTCATGACATTTCTTTCTGATGACATTGTGAGGAAAGAAGGATCAATTGTTGCCAAAAGTACAGACAACTGTCTGTTATGTAGAATAATGGAAAAGGCCAAAGTTTCAGTTCCATTGGATTGCTTAGCGCTCTGCTGAAGGATGTGCTAACCACGGTACAGCATTAGGCATGAGTGAACGGTGTGGGTTTGCAAGGCTGCTTGTGAGCTCTGAGCCTGGCAGGAACTTAATGCTGTGGAGAGCACTGTGCAGGCACACTTTGACTGGAGCTGCTCCAGCTCCAGCAGAACTGGCAATGAACTGAAACAACGGAGTCCTGGAAATAAACTGCCTCCATGTGGTCTGTTTTGTGTGTCTCTGGACTGTGTTTATCAGCTGCTTTCTGTTTGGGGAATGCAGTGTAGGCAACTCAGGCTCTGTGTTTCAAAAAAACAGTTATGATGCTTCAGAGTTGAGGCTGGCTTTGGTAGCAGTACAGTTGCTGTGCTCATGGACTATGATTACAAAAGACTGTCTTGGCCTGTGATGGCTCTATGCAAGGCATTCAGTTCAGATGTCTTACTATGTGTGGCACAAGTATTCTGCCTACAGGTGACTGAGAGCTGGCTATATTAAAGCAATAAATAACAAGCAGGAAAATTATAATGCATGGTTCTGCTATGGGTTTTTCCTTGCCTTCCCCCCCCCCCCCCCCCGCCTTCTTGTATTTATAAGATATCCCCAACTAAAGAACCAGAGTTCTGGAGTAATAGAACAATGTTTATATGAGCAGGGTACAGGCTCATTGCTTTGTTCTCGAGTTTTGGTATTTTAGGTGGCAGAATTCACTCCGCATGCCATTATGGTTTTCCTCTCAATTTTTGCTTCACAGTTGACATGTTTCCTTTATGAATAAGATTTAAAAATCAAGACTTTCTCTGATTGTTAGCTATAGTAATCCTAAGCATGATTAGGAACAATAGTGGACTGAAAGAAAAATAAAGTGGTAAAATAAAGTGGTTGGTTGATCAGCTAGTATATCTTAGTGGTAGATGTTAGCATGGTGTCTACCCAGAATTTTTCATATTTTTGTTGATCATGACCATTTTTTGTAATAAAGTAAGTTTTCTGATTCAGTTTAGACAGAAGAGGCAGTGCTCTCTTAATTTTTTTGAGAGAACATATAGAATTGTATCTTCCATTTGGGATTTCCCTATACTGCTTAGCTGTTTTCCTTGTGTTAGGCAGCACAAATGATGTGCTGTCATTCCAGTTGTATATGACAGTGTTTGATTTTTCCTCAGAAATACTTTGAGAGCACATAACTATAGAGCTTTGCTTTTCTGCATTTTTGTTCTGAATTAAACTAATTAACTGTAACCTACTTAAATTTGTAGGACAGAGAAACTCATTCATAAAGACAAGCCATCAATTCTGACATTAATAATTCCTTGTAACTTTTGGAGATTAGATGTTTTGTTTTGTTTTCTCTTCTCTGCAGTCTTGCAATTGCTAATATGGATAATGAATCTTTCCTGGCGGAGAAGTTTTTATTGGAAATCTTTGCTTCCTTTCATAAAACTAAATAGTCTGAGACATTCCCTGAGGGATAGTACTCATTGCTGAGGCGTATTTTGTGTTTTGTAGATTAAGAGGTGAATATTAGATGAAGCAGGGGTAGAAAACAAAGTTTGTGTACTGTTCTGTGCCCATTCTCCTCCTGTCTGGTGAATAATGGAAACTGCTTGTGCATTCCTTTATGCTCCCCAGCCCAGATCTGATCTATCAGTGTTTAGGTCATCTCCCCTTCAGCTGCACTGTAAGGCTCGGTTTCCTTTAACACTTCTATTTAATGTTATCCTCTGTGTACGTAAGCTTTTCTGGGGAAGAAATAGGGAGGGACTCTCTTTTTTCTGAAGTGGAATCTATTTCTTCTCCACCTACCCTCTCTATTGCTTTACTCTTCAGCAGGGACACTTTCTGTCCTATTCAAAAGATTTGGAAGAAAGGATTCCAGTGACTTCTATGAGATTAGCTTTGGTTTAGCAGTCTTTATAGCTGAGAAGAGAGAGTGGAATATATCATCCAAAGCAGAGATGAAGATGGGGCATAAAAGTTCAGTGGTTATCAATGAGTTGTTGAGTCCTCCTTGCTGAGTTGTAATACCTAGAAAGGAAATGCAAGACACAGCAGTTCAGTGTCTGATGAAGTGGTCAATGCAGTTGTATCTGACTCTGCAGTGAGCTAGAGCTTTGGTTGTTCATATCCTATTAAACTTTATAGTTCCAAATGGAAAAAAAAAAAAATATCTGTTGATAGCTATACTACTTTTGTCATATTCTGGGTATATCTTTATTATGTGAGAAAACAACCCCAAAGTATATATTTGCTTATGAGTTTAAATTCATGGCCATGAGTAGACATGCAAATATTAAAAACAATTAGATATAGTAGTTTTAATATATTAATTTATTAAATACAGGGATTTTTCATGCATTTAGTGATATACAGAAAGGTAATGCGACATCTCTGTTGACAATTTTGTTAAATTCTTGTTTATTTTTTTAAAAATTTGTATTTTGATTTACTTATATTTTATTCATCAGAGAAAGCAACCAGTGAGATGAACACTGCAGAAGACTGGGGACTCATCTTAGACATCTGTGATAAAGTTGGACAGTCACGCACAGGGTAAGTGACTTCAGAAATCTCCTTCCCAAGGTTTTTAAAGTTTGTTATTTCAGTCTCATGCTTAGATGAGAAGAATGAAATTTTTGTTATCTCCTATAGACTTTTACAACAGCTTGAGTTAACTTAGATTTATTACAAGTAAAGGGAAAATGTATGGAGTTTCTGCTCAAATATTTTGCAATTCTTCCTTTGGAGGTACTAGCTGATCTGTTAAAATGAGGACTTGTGTTCAGCAGCTTTTCAGCAATGTAACAGAATAAACAAACTGATGTTTTAGCAGTGTCACTGTAAACCCAGGAGACATCATGAGGGATTTTTCTTACGGAATCACAATCTAGGTTGAAAGTGACCTCCGGAGGTCATCTAGTCCAACCCCCCAGCTTGAAACAGGTCTAATTACATCAGGTTGCTCAGGACTGTGTCGAGTTTTGAATGCCTCCAAGGTCAGAGTTTCCACAGCCTCTATGGGCCGCACGTTTCAGTATTTAACTACCCTCACAGTAAGTGGGTAAACAAATAAATAATCCTGCAATCTGCTTCCAATTTCCCCAGTTCCAATTTATCTATTGCATGTTATCCTATGACTGTGCAGCTCTAAGAAAGTGTTTGGCTGCACCTTCTATGTATTCTCTGGTTAAATAGTTGTAGAAAGCAGTAAGGTCCCCTTTTAGTTCGCTCTTCTCAAAACCGAAAGCAGCTCTCCATCTCCTTGTATGTGACTCTCCTCTGACCATCCTGGCAGCCCTCCACTGGACTTCCTGGAGTGCATCAATATCCCTCTTGTACTGGGGAGCCCCAGACTGGACAAATACTCCAGATGCACTCTTACAAGTGCAGAAAGATCACTTCCCTGGCCCTGTTGGCTTCGCTGACCACTTGTTTGACCCAGGGTGTGGTTGGTTGTCTTTGCTGCCAGGCTGCACTGCTGACACCTGTCACCCAATGGGGCCTGCAGATCCTTTCTTGCAGAGCTACTTTGTAGGTGGTCAGCTCCTGGCCTTTGCTGGTGCAGACCATCTGAAATGCAACACCTTGCCCTTGCTCTTGTTGAACTTGAATTCCAGTCTGCCCATTTCTCCAGCCTGTCCAGGTCCCTCTGGATATTAGCCCTGCCCTGCAGTATATCGATTGCTCCCCTCCAATTTGCTATTGTCAGTAAAGTTGCTGAGAGTGCACTGCCTCCCCTCATTCAGGTTGTTAGTGAAGGCATTTAAGCACTGTTTGTCCCAGCAGAGATCCCTGAGGGACCCCACTAGTAACTGCCCACGAGCTGGAATTTGCACTGCTGGTGACAACTCTTTGAGCGTAGGAGGCCAGCAGTTTTCCACCCACCTTATTAACATTCTGTCCAGCCCATATTTCATCAATTGGGTAATGAGGAGACTATATGAGCTTCAACTGTATGTCAAAACTTTGCTGAAACCAAGGTATAAAGCATCTGCTGCCCTTCCCTTGTCCTCACCACCAGACCACTAGTGTCTTTGTCACAGAAAGCAATGAGGTTCTGTGTTTCTTCCCCTTGTTTAAGAAGCTATTCTCTGGTGGCAGGGCTTTGATAAATGTACATATTGAAAATGTGTTATTAAATTAAACACATCTTAACATGGGCTGCTAGTGCTTCCATTACTGATTCTTTACTGAACTCTGTCATGGAATTTATGCATGCACTCGTTTTTTGGACATGAAAAGATAAAGTGTAATTTGAGTTAGCAAATCAAAAATACAGTTTAAAGACATTATTTCAGTGTATCTGTAGTGGTTTTATTCGGCGTGGTATTAGGCTTTGGAAATGTTTTAAATACATCTTCTCCCAGCATTCCCTGTAACAATTCAGGTAAGGAATAGCCTCAGAAAGAGAGGTTTGCCATTGCTGCTGTTTAATGAAAGGCTTCTCTGAGACAACTTGGATTGCCTTGTAAAACTGCAGGAAACAGTATGAGATGCCAGACAGCATATTCCCACCTGGGACTTTTGTTCCAAAGGACAGGTTTGCAAATAAGCTTATTCCTTGGGATTAGAGATGGTCTTTAGAGGAGTACTTATAAATAGCATATTGAGGCTTCTGTGCTATTGTGTATAACAGTGGCTAAGATAACAGCTGGCAAGTTAATAATGTTTCATATTAATCTGCATATGTAAAACTGCATTTCTGCTCCTTGTGCATGTTGATGCTGAGCATGTAACAATATTATTGAAAGCTTCAGTATTCTGTTTAATCACTGAAAGCATTTCCACAGGCAAGATTTAGTTTCACAGCAACTTAGTCTGAACAGCGCTCAAATGTAAGTAGTTGCAAGAGACAGCTGCTTGGGAATACAGACAAAACTGGAGAGTGTCTGGTAATGTGCAATTAGATTTTTCTGGGACAGCTGGAATTTCTGTTATGATTTGTGGGTTTTGTTTATTTGTGTATGGTTTTGTTGTTGTTGTTGTGTTTTGTTTTGTTTTTTAATAAAACAGTGGTTTTATCCTGGCTGTGACTTTTGTAATATTTATTCTGCTTCTAATAGGCTGCCAGATGACTTGTTGCTTAAATTCAGATTTTTTTAAAACTTACTGATAGTGGATTTTCTTTGATTTGGTGTGTTATGTCATGCCATAGAAAGGTAAAGTAAGACAAAGTTCCGCATTAAGAAGTTTAAATCTGATATGCTACGGTGTTTGAAATTCTCCTGCAGTTTAAGTTCCTGTGGCAAGGATGCTAGTCTTCATAACTGGTATCTACTTTAACCTTTTAACCAATTCTGGTCCAGTACAAGCTGTGTGTTGCTGTTCTTGGCAGAGGTTTAGATTATAAAATCTCTGTTTTATGGGTTTTCTTTGTACTGTTCTGTAAGCTTCATTGTATGTCTGCAGCATTTGAGGTGCAGAATGTCTTACACCTGACACCTCAGGAGACTGGAAGGACTACTCTTTCTTAAGCCACTTTTTGTCCCACAGTTTTACATGGCACATTGTCTCATTTAGATCTGCCAACAGCTTGTTTGCATCCAGGGAAATTGTTGAAACTTGCTATGCTACAAAAGTGCTACATTTTCTGTTAAGATAAGTTAGTTACAGTTCGGTAACAGAATTGCTACCGTTATTTTTTACATTGCAATACCTTAGTCACAGAGAATCACCGATAGCTAAACATTTTCTCTTTCTTACCTTAATCCAACCAATTAAACAGGTTTAGCAAGTTAGAATTCCACTGAATCTCTCCCTTTGACCATTTTCTCTATTTCTGGTGACTTTCAAAATTTAATTAGTGTAGTGTTGATGCCAGAATTTTCATAGAAAACCCTGGAAAGACAGTAAATTCAGTAATATTTTTAATAATATGCCTTGTTTATAATAGCATATATAAAGTATTGCCATATGCAGTATAGAATTAATGCGATACTTTCTGCATGTTTCACATTAGGTTTTTAAGATTATCTAAAATTTGTCTAAAAGACAAGACTTTTTTTCATTTCTGAATTTATTTTAAGGACTAATACAGCTCAGCAGTTGCATATTACATTGTTTGCATTCAATTTTTTGGGAATACTGGTAATTCAGTGAGCAAGTTGCCTTTTCAACATGGAGACATGATTAAAACAAAGGGTTTACCATTAAAGGCAATCTTTTTTTCTGTTTTTCTACAGCAATATTGAAAACTTGTTTATTATAAAAACTTTTATTATATTTGACTCTGACGTTTAAAATCATCTGACTACAGGAGAGGTTAGATTTTTGCATAGTGTTGGTAAGCAATGAAATTGTAATCAATGAAAATGCTTACACAGCACAATTGAATCTATAGTTTATCAGCTCTGGGTAAAATAACATTGTAAAATTTGAATGATTCATGAAGATAAAAAGGAAAACTAAAGGCCACATATGGTGTATTGCAGCATGAAGCACACACACCCCCACCCCCACCCACCCCCCAGCCCCCTGCCCTGTCAGTTCAGTGCTAGCCATTCCTAAGTCTAATTCTGTTTGCATTTGGCTTTGAGAGAGTTGTACCTTTTGTGTTAACCTAATGAGACACATCATCAGTCTTTAAGTTTGAAACTGTCACAACTTCAGTTTTTCTCCAGAAAAGCTACTTACTAAAAACGACGGCTGAAAAAAATTAAGCCTGTGACTGGGAGAATACTCCAATGCTTAAGAAAATAGCTGTGTTCATTGCAGCACTCTCTGTTGGGGATGGGTATTGGAAAGTTTTCATTGAGAAATGGTTTGTCTATATTGCTGCTTGCCTAACTTTGTCCTGATTCCTTATGGATTAATCATTGCCTCAGTGAGTCAGTACTCTGGTTAGCTGATTCTTCTTTGGTTGTTTTTGTGCCTATTCATACCAGAGAGAACAGTAAAATTGCTTACTTGATAGTCTTCCAAACTACCTTCTATACCTGCCCCCGCGCCAAGTTACCCAGTCTCAGTAGCATTTTACACAGTCATTGCAATGTTTGTCTAACAGGGTCACCAGGATGCTCTTTGACTAGCTTGTTTCTAAAGGAGCAAGGAGGAAAATTGAGTCACCTGTGTAGTCTTGAGCCCCACAGTCAGTTACCTTGGACTGTAAATGAACAATAAATTCCTGAAAACATATGAAATGTTTTGTGCAGAGTTGTATTTTTAGATTCCTATTGCTGTTAATTCTGTCTTTGTTAAATAAAATATAATCAAATACCTTAATTTTTACTCTCTAAAACTAAAACTGAAATTTATTGTGAATGTTTTCTGGATATATTAGTATATGATACCATAGCTTCTATTGTAGCTTGCTCTGTTTTACCCTTACTGAATTGTTTTTCCCACTCACTATGCTGCATCTGAAATTTTGATTATAGAATCACTGGAGCAGAACTGTAGCCCAATATTTGTATAGCATGGTCTGGAAAGATGGCTAATAACAGATAGAATTCTGTTCTTGTGGGCTGTGTGCCTTCCCTCTGATTTCTGCGTGGTGCTTCTCATAGTTTACAAACTAAATTTTGTGATTAATTTCAAATTAATAAGTAAAAATAAGGATTACAGTTCTGTCTAGAATAGGGATTCTTAGTCTGTGTGACTAAATATTGGTAAGCCAGGCATTTTCGTTTTGCTGTAGATGTAATCAAAAGAGTGGTTTTTTTTAAACATTTGAACATGTTAAAACATTAATAATCAAATATTGATAATTTCTGTTAAATATAGGAACAAACAGATTTTTTTGTTAAATTTATTAAGGTGTTCTTATGAATTACTGAGGTGTTTCTTGTTGTTTTTTTTACCTTTTCAAAATTGTACTTGACACATGTGGAAGATTATTTGGCTTTGAGGCTTTCTTGTTACTTTATTCCTTTTTAATAAGACTTTGGATTCCTTAAAAAAATCTTAGGCTAATGGTCCTGTTCCTGAACTGCTATGATCTTGATTCTGCATCCTACCTCTATAAATACTGGCTTCACAGTTAATGGACATGCAGTTTTTTGTGTTTGCACTCCTATCACATTGATGTCCTCCTCATAAATTAATGGTTAAAAAGCGCAGTTATTTCTGAAAATTTTAGCATGTGTTCTTTCTCAATTAAAGTGAACATGTGACAAGTCTTGGATAAATAATAGATAAAAGGCAGTGCTTGCCTTATAGCCTTCATTTGTAATAATTGGTTATATGAAGGTATACACTAAGTGATATGTTGTCTTGCTGTGTGACAGCATTTTCTATAATTAGTACTACTAAATATGAGGTGGACATTTCTGTAAAATGTGGACACTAC
>JAVJGI010000050.1:72426299-72463882 GCA_035590275.1 Ibycter americanus | reverse complement strand
GTTTCGTGTTAGTTCTTGGATATCACTTCAATAGAAAAAAATTTTGCTTAAAAAAAAAAAGTTACTATAAATATTCCAGAAATGTATAAAATCTCTTAGTTTAAATTTACCTTCTTTTTTCCTTTTTCCCTACTTAACCTCTTTCAAGATTATCTTTTCAGGGCTATTCAACAGCTAATGTTTGTATGCCCATGATAATTCCTACCCCAGCCTCACTCAGCTTTCTACCACCTTTAAAGACAGAACAAATAACTGAAAGTCGCACAGGTTTTAATATGCTAAACTGTGCCTGAAACTCCCATTCAAACTCTTTCTTAAATTCCCTTTTCACATTGTTTCTATCTACCACAACATAGGTAAGACCTGTAATTAATTCTGTATTTAATTGTTTTGAAACTTTGATGTAGAATGTCTAACAGTTTTTTTAGCACTTGTTGGTTTATTGCATATCTTCTTTTTTCAGATTAAAAGAGACTCTGAGGAATGTAGCAGTGGTAATTAAAAAAGTAGCAAAAGGATGTTGGTAATTGGTACATAAGCAAATATTCTTACATGTGTAAGTAAGGTACAAGGAAGTAGGTGCATGGACTACAGAGAACTACAGTTCTCTGATTGTAAGGGATTTTTGCATTTCTGGAGTATTTACAGTAATTCTTTCTAACTACAAAAGGTAACGTAACTTTCTGAAAGGTTTTGATAACTAAGAAAGCTAGCAATCTTACAGATAGATATGGCTACAACTGCTACTAGTGTGTATTTTTTTTATTGTTGCACTTACAAGCTACTAAATAATTTACTGATGATGTTTAAGAGAGCTTGCTATCTGTTAGTGTTCATTCCATTACATTTTTTTCAATCTGTCTTGTGTTTTTAGGCCTAAGGACTGTCTCCGTTCTATTATGAAGAGAGTGAACCATAAAGATCCCCATGTTGCTATGCAAGCATTAACAGTAGGTTCTTTTTAATGTAGTACTTTTCCTTCCTGAAAAGTTACATTGCAAAACATCTTCTCTGAGTTTTAATCTTTCTTTCTTTAGCTTCTAGGTGCGTGTGTATCAAACTGTGGTAAAATCTTTCATTTAGAAGTCTGTTCAAGAGATTTTGCCAGTGAAGTAAGCAATGTGTTGAATAAGGTAATGTATTTCTTTGATTTATACGATTCATAGAAAAGCAAAATCAGACAGAAAATTGGGGTGATCTGAAAGTGGAATGGAATCTACTTTTGGAAGATTGGAAATTTGGTGGCAGAAGGGAGGATACAAGTTTACTGGAAAGACTGGCTGTGAGAAAGGACTTCCTGACATAGTTACTTATGTATTCTGTTTGGGGGAGGTGAGGTGTGGTGTGTTGATTTATAAATATACAAGTTCATTTTGACATTAAGTAACAGCGGTGAAACACTAAATACAGATGTGGTGAAATTAAGGTAATACAGAGCTTTTATATAACCTTGTTTTTCTTTATTTTGGGCCTAGTACATATTGTACTAGTACAAACACAATTCTGGTGTACTATTCTCCCTTTCTAGTAAAGATATCCCTTAGTGATAAACTTGACTCCAAAATAAAGTGTCTATACAGTTTATATTCATAGTAATGTGAAATTATTTCAAATTAAGGGATTAAGAACAGATTCCTACATTATTTAACTACTTTCTACTGTTCTTGCAGGGTCATCCAAAAGTTTGTGAAAAACTGAAAGCCCTTATGGTGGAATGGACTGATGAATTCAAGAATGATCCACAGCTTAGTTTAATATCTGCTATGATAAAAAATCTTAAAGAGCAAGGAGTTACTTTCCCAGCTATTGGTTCACAGGTATATTAAATTTTGTGGTTGTTCTTAAAGGAGGTGACAAATTCTTTTTGTCTTCAGCTCTGTATTTTACAGTTTGTAGTCTTGAATTCTATTATGTGTTAGGGAACAAAACGAAAACTCTCTTTGTCTTAATAAAACATTCCTTTGAGGTATGAAATGCTCTCACTTACTTGAGATTTTTATATTGCAGATGATTAAAATCAAAATGGTGAACTTAATGCTTAGTCGGTTTTTTGTTGAATCTGTTTTTACACCTTTCACTTTTGGCTAGGCTGCTGAACAGGCAAAAGCAAGTCCAGCTCTAGTTGCCAAAGATCCTGGTACAGTAGCCAACAAAAAGGAAGAGGAGGATTTAGCTAAAGGTGAGTGCATTTACTTGCTAACCTGATGAATATATTGGTAAATATCAAGTAAAGCAGGAATAAATGTTTTGCTTCCTTCCTCTATGTGAATAGTATATTTATGGATTGTGGTTATGATTTCTATTCCTTTCTTTTTGTACCCTTCCTGGAGGGTTAGAGATTAAAACTATTCTGTAGGTAAAAAAAATATAAAAAAATCCTGGCTGTTCACTATATGAGTGAAGTTCTTGCACTAGTAGTTGGTGGATAGTTTGCAGTTTCTCATCTTTGATAGGATTTTTTTTGTTGTTTAGGTATTATCTAATATAACCTTGATAATTCATAAATCTAATATAACTGATTTATTTAAATTGCCATTAGCCCATCTCTCTGTTACTAATGGTTTCTTCAGCACTTGACCCAGCAAAGTCTACCTGTAACGGGATCTGTGTCTCAAAGGCTCATATTCTGCATGGTTTCTGTAATGTTTGTCTTCTTGGTTTTTTGTGTCTTAAACATGTCTCTTAAGCATGATCATTTTTTCCCAAACTTGGAGGAGTTTAATATGAGTTGAGACTTTTCTGCTCAGTCAAGTTTAATTGAAGAGGACCAGGAAATGTAAAATTAATCAAGGAACAACAGGGAGAGAAAAGGAATGGACAAAGTTTTGCATGTCTAAGCAAAAATAATTTTCTTAATTATAACTTAAGGAGGCACTTTTTTGCTGTGAGAGTGACATAGCACTGGCACAGGTTGCCCAGGGAAGCTGTGGAATCTCCATCCTTGGAGATATTCAAAAGCTGTCTGCACATAATCCTGGGCAGCCAGCTCTAGGTGACCCTGCTTGAGCAGGGGATTGGACAACATGATCTCCAGAGGTATCTTCCAACCTCAGGCAGTCTGTGCCATTCTGTGAATCCTGGCTAAAGACTCCTGATCTAACAGAGAAACAGTGTGTACCTGAACAGCCGTATCTTTTTAATGTTTCAAGCAATCTGGAAAAGTTTAGCATCATCTGTTTGCTAGCAAGAATGTAAATACATCAGTTCAAGGCAGTAACAATAATATAAAAAAACGGATGACTTCACTGAGTTAACCCATTTGTGCTTAAGTGCTATTTATTCCTCCTGTCCATGTTGAAAGCCTCAGTAAATCTGTGGGCAGAATTGTGCTCTTTAGTTGTAAAACATCTTTTTATTTTTTACTATTATTTGTAAGTGAAAGGCAGAAGTTGATTATGAAGCAACAGGAATGAAATTAATACTAAAAGTTTTCACAGAGTTAGATTTTCATATCCTTCAACCTATTTTTATAGGGAATTTTCATGTGAATAACTCTTCTTTTGTAGCTATTGAACTGTCGCTAAAAGAACAAAGGCAACAGCAAACAGCACTTTCCAGTTTGTATCCGAGCACCTCAAGCCTTTTAACAAATCACAAACATGAGGGCCGAAAGGTTCGTGCAATCTATGATTTTGAGGCTGCTGAAGACAACGAATTAACTTTTAAAGCTGGAGAACTTATAACTATCCTTGATGACAGGTAATTTATTTAGACTGCCTACAATAAGTATATTAGACTGTAAAAATCAATCAGGAATGATCATATCTTCTATGTAGAAGCATACACTGGGATACAATTGCAATAGAATAGATTTACACGTTAAATACTTTAATTATTTGCTAGATTTTTAACATACAAATGTTATTGCATAAAGATTATTGTATAAAGATTTCTGTGTATGTATAAGTAATATAAATGCCTTGTACAGTTCAGTTCTTAGGAAGATTCCATGTGAGTATGGATTTTTTTATGTATGGGTGTTTTAATTATTTTTTTTTAACCTTTAGTGATCCAAATTGGTGGAAAGGTGAAACTCATCAGGGTATAGGATTGTTTCCATCTAATTTTGTGACAGCTGATCTTTCTGCTGAGCCAGAAATGAGTAAGTAACGTTACAAGGGATATTTCTGTAGTGATTTAACTTTCTCTATTTCCTTTCCCTTATGATAGAGTTCAGTTGCAAGTTAATATGATACTCAAAGTAAAACTCAGGAGCACTTACTGTGCTCTTACAAACAACAGTCATATCTTTATGTGTTAGACCAAGGTTGCCCAAACTGGCATCTGCTGAAAAATGTGATGCTGTCTGCTGCTGGCTTTGTCAGTAGCTTCCTTGAGACTCATTTAACAACTCCATTGACACCTAGATAAATGTAGGCAACAACAGGTTTTTTCCAAATTGCCTTTTTGCCTGGTTACAATGGTACGTATCTAATCAAGGAAAAACTGAAGGCCTTTAGGTATATAGGAGTCAGAGAAGGTTACCACTCTTTAAACAATTCAAGAAACCTACAGCTGTAGATTTGCTGTATGTGTGTGTAACGGAAAGAGGTTTTTTTCTGCATACTGGTTATCTTCTTTTATCTATTTATATCAGTCTAACATACTCTAAATATTTAATAAAAATATCAAATATTAGACAAGGTTTTAATATTCTAGAACTGATTTCTGTAAATCTGATGGGTTTGCCAGCTTAATCTCTTGTGATCTCAGTATGAATGTGCAAAGGTATGAGCAGGTCAGCAGAATTACATGCTGTAGGAGTCATCTGTTCTATGTTAAGACTAACTGATAATAGTAGTATGATAAGAGTAGTATTTGACTTTTTTCCCAAATATATAGCTTTTTTGTTGTGGCCTCCACTACAAAGGAGTGAGATGCTTGTGCAGGTACTATTTGAAGGAGAAGGAATAGCAAAATTTGAGAACTTTCAATTCTATACTTTGTTCTGGGGAAAAGAAGGCTCTGGTTTGTCATAGGTTACTTGAATCAGGTTTAAGAGAAAACTGGTAATTAGCCCTATTTCTTCCAATCAATCTCTCTCAGTCTTTTTCTGATGACTTATTAAGAAGTATGTTATGTTCAGGGAGACTATGATAAAGACATTTACTTGCTAACACGTGTTTCTGTTGACCTTATGTGAACTGATATATTTTTTATGCAATTTACAGATTCATTTAAAAAAAATGTTTACTTCTTTGGAGATGGTTTTGGCCTTCAAATGTTAACAAAATACTGTTTTTTTTTTAAAGTTTTCACAGTAGATGTTTCAAATGGAAAGAACTTAGGCAACATACTAGCTGTATAACATTTACATCATTGTTCTGTTTGTTTTTATTTTATAAAATAAAATCTGCCCGTCTATCTTACAGTGAAAGCTGAGAAGAAAACAGTGCAGTTCAGTGATGAAGTTCAAGTAGAGACAATAGAACCTGAGCCTGAACCAGTTTATATTGATGAAGTAAGCATGATAAAAGTCCTGTTTTTCAACTGCTGGTACCTTTAAATGTGTGATGTTAAACAGTTTCATCCAGTACTTCAAAAGCAATTTGAAATATCACAGGAACATAATCAAAAGAGAATGGGAAGAGAAAGTTGATTTAAATTAAAAAAAACAATCTGCAGTATTCCAATTTGTTTATGTGTCTTGAAGTTCTTGGGAATTTCTGAAACTGAATTTGGAAACTGCATTCTGTTTAGGGCCCTGCTCCAAGGTTGTACAACTGTTCACCTCCAGATCAGAAGCTTGGTGTGGAGTGATGCATTTACTTCCAGGTTCTGCTTTAAGTACTTTAGGATACCTCAGAGTTACCCATCTTGAATGCTGTCTTAGGTTTATTTCCAGAATAACCACCGCTGTCTTCTTCCAGTCTGAAAGATCTCTTTCCTTCTGTGAAAACTGTGAGCTTTCTGTTGCTCTGTGAGCAATATTTAGTAAGATTTGCACAATCTCACCACAGTGATTCTGCAAGGTTCCGAGGAACTCTCAGCCCATGATATTTTTTCCCTGCCTTTTTCCCCTCCCTGTTCTTTTTCTTCTCTCCTGGGGGGCTTAGAATTGTTCTCTTTAGAATTTTTCCCTTTCTCTCTCATGACCTTCTATTTCTTTCTCAACTAGGGTTCTGTCATTGTTTTTTGAAATGCAAAATCAGTTATTGCCTTTCTAAAGTCCTGTTTAACTCCTGCCTCAAATACTCTTCCTCCCAAGAGATACTAGTTTGTAATCTGCCGAAATAGCTTATCTCAGGCCTGCCTTGAGGTGCCTTCCAGCTTTTGTCTTCTGTGATTCCATGTTGGTTTATGTTATAGTGTCTGGTTTTCTTTTTAGAATTACCATAGTATAATTTTTAAGGAAGTAATTTGGCTTCTTCCTGCCTTTCCTGGGGTTAGGGAGGAAAAAACATGGGTTTAGTTTTACATGGGGTTAGTTATATGACCTGTATCACTCTGGCCTGTTAAAGGCTATTTATTTGATAGCACTCAGCTAAAAAGTGATTTTTAATAATTTATATGTAATGTTTGGTTAAACGATATAGCTCACTCCGAGACATACTTTTCAAAGAGGTTATGCCTGTTAATTTTCTACCCTTTGGTATTTTTATAAATGGGTTGCACTTAAAATGGTTAATCAAGGATTACTTATTCTGAAGTCAACTGTGTAACCCCTCCAAACATCATGTTAAAAAAATCCTTTCATATATATTAGTAATGATATTGCTCATGTGCTGATAGGCCTTATACACTTAAATTTACAAAATGCAGGAGGTTTTTCAGTGAATTTAGTTTTAAGTACCCATTTCTTTCTAAAGTACTCAATGTGTTCTGTCAAAACGTTTCTAGTAATTCCACTAGGTGGTGGTATTGCCTGTGTAATAACTAAAGTAGAAAAATGGAAACTGCTCAGAAAATACCGTTTAGAAGGACTTTTAGGAATAAAGGGGTATTCTGCACATTCCACTTATTATTACTAATAATTTTTATAATTTGGCTTTTCCTTGTTTAAGCATCTTAATTCCTGTAAAGTAGCACGTATGATTTATTTTCTTAAACTTAGTCTAGATGACTCCCAAGTCCCAGGATATCCAACTGGCTGTTGTAAATAGCTGCTTTAATTTACTCTCTTGAAACTGTTAATTCTCCCCCCACATATGCCCTAATTACACAATTTGTGTTCTAGGATAAAATGGACCAACTCTTGCAGATGTTGCAAAGTGCAGATCCATCTGATGACCAGCCAGACCTCCCAGAATTGCTTCATCTTGAGGGTAAGAAAATCTCATGGCTTCATTTTGTTGTTTTCCTCTCTAGTCATTACCTATATCAAAACAAATTGAAACTAAGCTGAAACTACTTCAGCTTCATGTGCATGCCCCAAGCATGCCTGAGAAAAGTGCCTGACCCGTAATTATCTTCTCACTTCCTGTTTCCCACATCTAAGAGACCAAAGTGCAAAATTTTAGCTTAAAACAAGCCCACTTCTCTCTCAAGAAAACTATATTCTATATTCTTTTCTTTTTCAAGACCCAGGAATACTTAGTTCAATCTCATATATCCATTTTTTTCTTTTTCCTTCTTAGAGTAGCACAGCATGAGTTGCAAAAGGAGTGTGAGGAAGATTCCATGAGAGGAAGCAGAAGTACTACTGAGGCTTAGAATAGACCTGTGGGTGTCCCACATGCTTTTCACTTGCATGTATTTCTATAGGACTTTAATATTAAACAAATATGTTACAGAATGGTAAAAATTATAGTCCTTTAGACTCAAATTGTTTAGATCACCTCTTCAAAGAGGCATTATAGACCATTTTACCTGGGTTGATAGATGCACCAAAATTTTTGGAAGGGAACTTTAGAGGAGGAAGTAAAGAAACTTACCGATTATGAGACAGAGCATTGGCAAACTGACAATTCAGATAGGACCAGACTTTGATAAGAAAATGGCAGATTCCAAATCTATCTAGAAGTTAATCAGGAAAAAGTGCGTAAGCTTGTAAGCTTTTGGATATCTCCCATCTTTCAACACCCATCTGATTCATCATACCTGTAAGTGAATCCTGTGTTAGGTACTGTACATCAGTGACGTGTCTGCACATATTCTAGTTCCACTAAAGCTAAAGGGGTGTAAAAATAAACATGAATGGTTTTATTCTTTCATGTACCAAATACAGCTATAGAGGCTGTTGTCTAAGAAGCAGATTGCCCCTATCTGGTCCAGGACAGAGGCAAAGAAATTAAAGGTATGCTTGTCAACCGACCTGCAGATATGGCTTACATTAGGGTCTCCTTTCAATACACATTGTGAGATCATTAGAACAATGCTGAGTTTTATATTAAACTGTGGGACTGCTCCTAGAATCTGGAAGCTGTAGCGTAGTCGGATGATTGCTCCCCAGCTACCTACAACAGCACTCGCCAAACATATGGCTGCATATATTTCAGCAGTGCTGTATTCAAGGCTGTACTGGCTCTACACTCAAGTAGGCCTTGGGTAGATATTATTTTTGGCATAGGTTCTGGGAATTTTGCTATAGATGTATGTTGGATCTTGGGTTCCTACCAGTGGTGGCAGGTGCTGATCAATATTTGACAAAAAACCACTTCATTTTCTTCTGCCGTCCAGATGTCAAGTCACAAATGTGTTTAAATTGGAGACCTCATCCCAACACTCTCAGGAGCCCCGGGTTTGTTTGTGGTTGGCAGCAGTGCAGTCATCATGTTAGTGTGCAGACATCTAAGCAATCCTTGTCATGCCTTTTACCACACTTTGTGTTATAAACATAAAAAGGTAGAACTTACACCAGGTTTTACATCTTTTTCCAGCATTTCTGCTAATGTATTAGTGATCCCAAGTTCAAAGAAGCAGACGGTTGCCTTTCATACAACTCCTCTTTCACCTGGCATTGCCTTCAAGGAACACATCAGTGATGCCCTTTCACCCATCACGGCCCTGAGGCTTTCAGGGCCTTCTGCATCTCTCATTTGGGAAAACTGGGAGTGAAGGCACTGTTCCAAGGGCTGCTTGTAATGCATTTCGGTCATATTTGAAGCCTGAATCTTTTTTTCCCTCATCTCTTGGTTTGAATGTTGAGTGGCTCTTGGTGTTAAACACATCTTTGATTAGTAAATAGTTCATACTTGGATAGGCGGGCACATTTTGCATTCTGGAGTAGGGTTAGACTGCAGTATCCCCTTTCAGCTTCCTTGTCTGTTTATTTTAAGTTTGAAAAACTCTGTCTTCCTGTTAGTTAACTGGTTTGCTTGACCGTTATGTGATCCTCCTGTCGTTGTGCTGATGGTTGGCAGGAGGGTGCATTTTTGTTTATTTTAATGCTTTTCCATTCTACTTCTGGTAAGTTTTTGTGTTGCTTTTTGCATGTGTTAGTGGTTTGAAAAAGCCCCCTTCCCCCAGTTAGGATTCCAGTGAGATAGCAATGTGCTGTTAGTGTCTTTGCAGATGACTTGCATCATTGCAACCTGTTTTCCCCATCATTGTTTTCATAGATAGTCTTTTTGTACTAATGTTGGTTGAGCACATGATCGAGGTTGCAGTGGTAAATTTTCTTCCTTGAAGAAGAGATCACCTTTCAGATTTGCCTGAAATTTTTTTATGGAAAATAGTTTCAGCTCCTTGGATGTTAAATGTATTTTTATTTTCTGTGGGTTTATTATCTTTTTAGATATTGTACTTTTTAAACTGTACCACAACTGAAAACTTCAGCTGAATCTCATTCTTAAATTGTTCATGACACTACCTCTGTTACTGTAACTTTTTTGGCATATAGGTTATAGTAGTGATTTAAAAAAAAGTTAGACTAGCATCTACACATTTCTGTCTGATAATTTTTGTTTTAAAGTTGCCTTCTGACTTTGCAGTGTGGAAATCTTTATTACTCTGATATATTTTAATCTCTTTCTATTCTAGCAATGTGCCACCAGATGGGACCTCTCATAGATGAAAAGTTGGAAGATATAGACAGGTAAAAAAAGTCATGTGTTTTGGCTCAAATTAAAATTCATTCTTAGAAATACCAGTGTTGTTACTTAATGATATCTTAATAATTTCTGTGAATACTGGCAAAGAAAATAGGTGCGTGTATTAGTATCTTCTCATCTGGGAGGAGGTCTGAAGGGTTTTTTTCCTAGTCACACAATACTTTATAGTATTGTACTATTTGACATTCTGGCACTTGTCAGGCATCACTTCAGAGGCAGTAAGAATAAGTTGCTTATCACATCTCGTGAAAGTTCCCTGTATTATTTGTTCTGTACTGAAGTTATCTAAATTGTAGAATAAACTAAGATGTGTTTTCTAGGAAACATTCAGAACTTTCAGAGCTCAATGTTAAAGCAATGGAGGCTCTTTCTTTGTATAACAAATTGATGAATGAAGACCCAATGTATTCTATGTATGCAAAACTACAAAACCAACAGTATTATATGCAGTCATCTGGTGTTTCTGGCTCTCAGGTATGTATGTAACCTTTAACAGCCATTAACATTATCAAGTACATATTAGCTATGGTTGATTTCTTATGAATTATTAGTGATAAGCAGTTTTTCATGAAGTAACTTTTTTACAAAACTCTCTTAAATATTTTTATACAGTATAGTTCTCTACATTACTAAAACAAATATGTACTGATATTTAAAGTGTGGTGGAGCATGTTGATTGCAAATAATAATTTATTTGCTATTACTGCCCTTCTGTTCCCACCCCCCTTGCCCCCTGAGTTGGAAACCTCTTTCTATGATCTTTGTTACCGTAATGCTAGGTTAAAATCATCTTGCTCCCTCACAGATAATCTCAAATGAAAAAGCAGTATTTCCTCTGAACACAGTATGTTAAAAAAAAAAAAAAGTTTGTTTTCAGCTGCAAGCTTCGGGTATTCTCCTTTTGCAGGTTCTAACAGTTTTAGTTCTTTTCTCTTCAGTTCTTTTAGATCAATGAAAAAGCCCTCCCGTGCTTTGAGTTGCACATAAAATTAAAAATTAAAGCAGCTAGGGTAAAAAAAAAAAAAAAAAAAGTAAAAAGAACCAAAGGAGTACAATTCCTGTTTAAGATTATGCCCTCCCCACCCTAAAATCCATCTCTTCTTTTAGTTTCCTTTTTTGGAAATACCAGTAGGGAGCATTTAACATTTAAATTACTGAAGTTAAAAATTATAATTCTTTCATGGCAGCATTTCCATGTAATTGACCATTCTCTCTGAGTAGGTCTTTTGGCTTATTCGTATACTACGTTATTTTTGAAAGATCTTTAAAACATTTAGATGTTTAAATCCATAGTCTAATGCACACTCGCTGTATTCTTTTCCTGCTTTTAGGAATATATAACATTTCAAACTTTTTTCAATAAATTACTTGCTTTTTGAATGAGTAAAAAAAAATTCAAGCCAACTTATTAATACCTGTGCAGTATTATACAAACATTGAAGAAAGTTTAGTTCTTTTAGCTCCTTACAAGTATGTACTTTGTTTCAGTGTCTTTTAAAGAAGATGATACATGCTTTTGCGGCATCATTAAGAGGAACATTGTCTTCTGTTCATATGTGATAAGCAATCATGTCATGACCCTACCAAATAATGTTTTATAAATGGGTATGCTTCTGGGTTTTCTTAAAGGGAAAAACTGGATTTTGGGCTGAAGATGAGCCAATAAGTTCTGAAAAGTTAAGCAGTCTCATGCCTTTTCTGTCTTCTAAAATTCTTTTGCAATATTGATAAGCCTTCTGTGAACATGTCATCTGAGATTCATGGATCTTAGGACAGAGGAGCTGTATATCATAAACTTACATGAACTCATTTGTGCATGAGACCTGGTATCTTCTAGTAATTTGGGTTGTCAAATAATTAATGATTGAACAAAAGCATAGGGTTTAGAGATTTAGTCTTGCTGTAGAATACAGTTGACACATCTACTAGCAAGCTTTTCCTCTAGTTAGTTGTAAAACATTACCTTATTGAAATTTTCATAAGACCTCTTTTTCCCTCCTGCCCCACTCAAACAATTTTACAATGGTAGTCTCAACAGCTACATGGAATGACAGATTAACTAATGACACGGAAATGCAATTGGTTTTCCATTTTAATGATTATACTTAGTGAAAGTCATTTGGGCATCAGAAAGTATTCTGCTTTGGACTGTTATTTGTTGCATGATTGAAGTTCTCCAGTATTTTCATTCAAAAGTAGAAGCTTTTAGTTAGCATGAGTGATAGTCATTAAAATAAAATTTGGGATACAAGTTTTCCAGTAAACTATTTGACCTTTTTGGTACTGGAGCCTGAGATTACAATTGTAAATAGTGACCTTTGAAAAGCTGGTGATTTTTTCATACTGCAGCACTTAATAGAAGACAATGAGTTGCTTTTTATTAAAACATCTGTAATAAAAGGTTTGAGAGGCTGCCTTTAAGTTCTGAAGTCAGATATTAAATAAATTTTCTTCTATTTTATTTTAATATTCCTTTATTTAACTTCCTAGGTTTATCCGGGGCAACCTCAAAGTAATGCATATTTGGTGGCAGGGAGTGCACAGATGGGTCATATACAAGGCTATAATCTTCCTCCTGAACAGCTCTCTTCTCTCAGCCAAGGCACAGTTACTCCATCTGCCAGTTCAGTACTGCCTGGTCAGCCTGCACAGACATCTTACACAAAGTAATTTTAAATATTTTCCTGTTCAAGTTTAAATAAATTTAAACTTAAAGGACTACAGCTAATATTTAAAGGAAACTTTTTTATACAGAAATATAATTTTAAACACAAATGAAAGATACTGCAGTGCAATTATTTCCAATGTACATTTTATTGGTGGTGTGTATTTGGTAAAAGTTCCTGACAAACTTCAAACTTTTCTGTTGTTTTTATAACTTTTCTCTAGTTTTAAATTTTATATATTAAAAAGACATTATTAATTTATATCTATATATTTATATAAAAGAAAAACAGTAGAAAATTATATAGATACGATGGATAGGTTTTTAATTATTATTTTTTGAGATAACTTCTAATAAACATCTCATGATGAAAATTATCTGCTGCTCTGGCTGGCTTTGCATAATTTCTGGGATAGTGCATATTGTATTGTTCTTTTTTCAAATACCTTACTGTGGAAGCATGGGGAGAATTCTGCTCATTTTGGGAAATAAGTGAATGGGGCTATGAATACTTATTAAAGCTTAAACAGCTTCCCCTTATAAAGGAGCTACAAGTGGCTTTCTATTTTGGGTAGATACCCAGAGATGCTAAGATTTGGCTAAGCTACTGATATTACAAATAAGTTTTGAATTGACCTTAGGAAAAGATTAGGGTGTTTTGGTTTTGTTTGCTTGGTGGTGGGTTTTTGGGGGTTTTTTTGGTTGTTTTTTTTTACTCTCTGTATAAAATAATTTTATTTTATGAAGTTGGGAGAAACATCCGTCTTGGGTTATTAAAGTATTTGTTAGTCTCAGTCCCACAAAGTTACTTATTTGCAGTGGTAAGACATATTGATAAACTGAGTTTCTGCATACTTGTTTTGCTGTTTAAAATGGTTGGTTGGGTTTTGTTTTTTTCCATAAGCAGAATGGAAAATAGATGGGACTCCATGTTGCACGTTAAAATAAAGCAAAGTACAGATTCACAGTCTACTTTTAAATCTGAGGAGTGTGTTTGAGTTCTAATTGGAAAATTCATTGGCTACAGTATTAAATATGCAAGGTGTCCAGATATTGGAGAGTTTTGTGTGTATGTAAAGAACAGCTGAAGCAGTGATGAAGTGTTGCTGTTCTGTTGGTAAATGGCTTGTTAATTCAACTTAAATTTTTTTTTCCCCCCCAGTGCAATGGTTGGCTCGGTTGCTGGAAATACTTACTCTAACCAGGCTTCAGTGTATAGTCCACCACCTGCTACTGTTGATGTTGCTGCTTATCAGAATGCTGGAACTAGTATGTCCCAGGTGCCAAACTATAACTTAGCATCTACACCTCTGCCACAGACAGCAGGCAGTCAACAAGCACCTCCACAACAACCACAGCCTCCACCACCTCAACAACAACAGCATAGTTACTCGCAGAAGGCTCTGCTATAGGATCCAGGACTTCTGATTCCTAATCTTCTGTAACCTCTGCTGAAGGCAGTTGGCAGTTCTATGAGTTTCTTCCTTTAATCTCTTCAACTTTGTTTATCCTCAGCTTATTAAGAATCTATCTTGGTGAACAAGTTCAATTTGCACTGACTTTTTAGGATTTTTTTTTTTTTTTTTAATTTTGCAGAGGAACAGATATATTTAGGACATTTAATTCCTTTTAAAATGCCTAAAAATTGGTACAAGATTATTTATGTCTGGTAGAATTGGCTAGTCTGTGAAAACTCAACACTTGCAAACTGTTGTGGCATATATGTTATGTACATATAGTGTGTGATTGCAATAGTGGCCATTTCGTATAGCTATGGTGATCATGTGAATATATTTAACACAATGTTTAAAAATAATTTACTTTACTATTTTATTTTAATCATCAACTGACAACCATGTTTCATAGTTTTGTCTAGGTTTATGACAGATGTGATGTATTTCTGATGCAGGAAAAGCAGTAATTCTGCATATCATGGTTACACTTACAAGCTAAGATCTATATATGAATTTACAAACTTATCTGAGTCTAGGTTTCAATACTTCTTGAACTGAACACAAGTGTATCATGACTATTAGATGGCTTATCTACCAAAGTAAACTAGTTAACTAGTAAGTGATTTGGGGGGATAACAGCAAATTATGATTCTGCTTCAGATATAATTAATAACTAAAAACTACTATTCAGAGGCTGCTAAACATATTGTGGGACCATGCAACAGATCAGGATCTTGCATTTTATCATGAAAAGCATGTAATTTATTTTTTCCATGTTGTTTTTTATGGTGAGAACCAGAACTGTATTCTATGTGTGTCGGTAGAGATTACACCAAAGACAGAGGAATTGACTTGGAAGAGAAACGATGGAGTTTTAAACTGGAACACACAACATGAATGACACTATTTTATTCAAGTCTTCTTAAGTAGAACATGGAGAATTACGGACATTTAAATCACTTTGCTGAACAAACCTTCAGGGCTTTGTTTTATCTCTTGTGGCCTTGCTTAGCAGTTTGTTGTGTTTACTGTTCTTACACAAACACTTCTGCCTTAAACATCTGTTTCAATTTCCAGTTGTACTGTTTGAGTTTATTAGCCCTTCTACAGTATGAACAGTTTATGAGTCATCTTATTTTCATTCACTTTCAGGTTGCTTCGGATTCTCTTCTGCAGCAGCATGCATTAGTCTATTTTAAACCCTTGCATTTCTCAGTAACTTAGCCAGGTGGCTCTTTAAGGCATGATAGTTTCTTTCTATAGCTGAGGTGCTGCAAAGGGAACATGGCAATGGAAGGCAGCATTTTAGATATGCTTGTTCAGAGTTTCTTGTACAAAGAGTGTTGTTACTTTTGCATTAGTATTCAATCTATTAATGCATCCTGTTTTCCTCATCTCTTCCAGTGACTCTATTTCCACTTAGAGCAATACTAGATAGCTTCAACATCAGATCCATGTTTTCAGTCTTGGTAGTGTGTATGTCAGAAATTGTTTGCTTTTGTGTACTATATTTTAGTGTGATGCTTCTGGAATTAAATGTTGCAATTGTACATTATACTATAAGCTGACCTCAATTATAGCATACACTCCTGCATCTGTTTGCAGTTACCTAACATGTCTTTGTTTCACAATTTTCATAGACACTGGTATTTTGCTCGTTAATGCTTTCAGATGACTACTTTGCATAACTTCTAACTGGGGTGGTTACAACGTGCTTATAGCTGATGCGTTCCAGTTGAGGATGTTCTAGCCAACTGGCAGTTTTGGTACTAGTATTTTCACGTATTTTTTTTTCTAGAATTCTTAGGCACCCTCACAAACTGTCATTACTTCAGCACTTGGTGTCATGAAAAAAGTATGTGGAATTTGAAAGGAAATACTAAAAAAGAAATAATAATCCAAGATATTGTGTCATAGATAATGTTTTTATAGATCGAAGAGGTAGTTTTCTTTAGAAAGAGCATGTAGTATAATTTAGATGGTGTTCTCTGTATACTTTAGGTACCTTATTCCAAAACCAGAGAAGCAATGTGTATGGAAGTGTGTAACTTCTATACAAAATTGTCCAGCTGACATTGACTACCTGTATTCTTAGGTTTTTACATGTTATGTCACACCCATAAGGGCCTATGGAATCTCTGTACAGAAATGACTCGGCAAATATACTTTTTGTTACTAATTTATCTTTGTTTTTAAAATTTTTGAAGTAGTCTTTCCGTAACACACAGAAATGCTCATTCGTGGTTTCTCCTTTGAACACTGAAAACTTGGGTGTATCTTAAGTCTGCTTTCCAACTAACCTGTTTTGGCCATTTACCCATCTTAAAGAAAGTCAAAATCACCTTTCATTTGTGTTATTATGACCAAAAAACACTTTCTAAAATGCAATGCCACTCTAAATTCAGTGTAATGAAAGCTGTGAAAAAAAGGTCGATGCTTTTTGTTTTCTTCCTGCCTTTATTAGAGTCACTGCTCTAAGTTATCTCCTGTAACAAGTTGTGAATTTTAGTTGACTTAAAATCCATTTTCATTGTCCATGGTTCGTGCAGTAGATCACACTAGGTGTTTAGGTTCAGAGTTTTAGCAGTTCTGTTGTATCCTGTGTTTCCCATTTCAGATGCAATTTTCAGATTAAATTGAATTTGGAGCTGTGTTACTTCAAGTTGATTACTTTTATTTATCAGAAAATAGTATTTTGTCTTCTCACTTGGTTGTGTCCCATGTGCTAGATGCTCTAAAGTGATGTCTCCTCCTACCTTGCTAGGTGCTGTCATTGCACTAATTCCTTCACTCATCCTGTTGTATCCTTTCTAAATGATAATTCAGCAATTATATTTGAGTTCTTCTACTCTGCTGGTTTGGTGTCATGAACTTGGAGATGCCATTGCTGGTGCTTCTCTGCTGTGATTTATTCTGAGATTCCTCATGTATGCATTGTTTTGAGTAAGTTCACGTACATTCTGTCTTACTATGGTATTGAACACTGAAATCTGGGTGAGAGGGAAAGTACATGTACAGCTGCTGTATGGAAAAACTTTTTAGCAAATAAAGTTTCAGGAAGTTAATCTATTTGAAAGTTAATAATCCCTGGAAATGATATGTTATTCATGTTCCAATAGAAGAACTAATTTTTGAATGTCTTGTTTCTTTACATGTAAATTGTCAATGAAAAGCTAAAATGTTTTCATAATATTTTGTATAACACTTTGTTATTTAACCCTTTGATTAAGGAGTACAAAAATGTTAATTAACTTCGGAAGGGTTTTTTTAGTGGCTTGGTTATCATGAACTGGAGCAAACTGTGGAAAGTGCCTTCTGTGCATTTGACTTCTATAAACAAAGTTTGTTTACCCATGTGTATCATCTCAATTTATGTGCACATAACTAAGATGTCAAGACTTACTGTAAAGCATCCCAGGAAAAATAACTGAGGCAGCGTGTTAAAATTTGCTACACTGATGTCATGGCAGTGTGTTCCAGAGTGTGCAGCTGCAGGAACAGTGGCAACGTATTTACCCATCTCTGTTTAGAAACTGGTACCCACGCAGATGTGTATTTAATGTCACCGGCCAAAGTACATATAAACAGCGTTAAAACAACAGTAAAAAGGAACAAAATATACAAATTATTGCATGCTTCTCAACAAGTGTGGAACAGCATATTGCCCTCATGGTATAGCTACTGTTGATGAATTTTGAAGCAGAGGGAGCTGAAATGAATTTGAGTAACCACAACTTCAGAGAATTCTGTCAGATTGCAAATGCTTAGATGCAACAAAGGAGATAAATTTGCTTTTAATAGCGTGTACATATTTTGCTGACCAAGTCTAGGCTGCTATTATAGTTCTCTGATTTCATCTAGATGGCAGGAACATCAGATTTACACTGGAGAACTGCTTAATACCTCATTCTCCAACTTTTTTAGTATTTTCTCTAATATCACCTTATTTTTCACTCATATTTCAAAGATATCTGTGCAGTCTTTACATATAAAAGTCTTACACCTTGTCTGCTGGATTTCACAGACAGAATGAAAAAGAACATCTCTAATTACAGCAGCTACAATGGCACTTTGGGTTACATAACTGCAGCTTCCTTTGGAGAAGATGCATGTATCTGTTTTGAAGAACAAGGGAGCATAATTTTTCCAGTTAAAAACTGGGAGGAGATTTTTTTAAAGAAAAAGGCAAAGTAAAAGTTACAAAAACCTCTGTTGCTAACAGCAGGCAGAATCATTTTTTACTCTGTTATTCAATCTTAGTAAAGCTGACTGACTCTACACTACAGCTAGTCCTTTTTCGTTTTCAGCTGCAATGAAGAGTATTAACCTTCATGTGTATACTATCCAACACCATAATAAAACATGGGAAGGCCTTGACATTTGAACCTTTTGCTTCAATATGTAAAAAACACTATGTACATTTTTGAAGCCTGTTCCTTAAATAAGGATGTTTGTGTTTAAGAACATTCCATTTCCTACCATGTAAAATTGCAGATTTAAAGTTCACTTTTCATTCTGCTACCTTGGCAAAAAGGTGGTAAGAGTTTTTGTTCTTCTATCCTGCATGTGCTTCTGGAAATCCAAATAATTTTTGTCTTTGTCATGAAAAAGAAAAGAAGCCTGCTGCAGTCTGCTTTGGTTTTAATAAAGTGTACACAGTAGCAAAGTGCATTTTTGGTTTTGTTTGTTTTGATGCTCCCTTTGATGTTGGCATATGTATATATTTAGATATACTGCACTGTTGTACAAGAATTGTTTTAGTAAATAACACTATTTGTAAAAACTGTTTATTGTTTTTGGTATGAATGCAAAATATTAAAGTTGGAGTATTTAGTTCATTACGCTGCAAAGTCAATTTATAAATTTCATGGAAGAATAATCAGAAAAGGACTTGCTTTGCTGGAAGGACTTGGAGATGCAATAGGCAGGTAGGGTGGGGGTGGGGTTTTGGTTGTTTGTTTTGGTTTTTTGGTTGTTTTTTTTTTTATGGTGCTTACACATAGATTATTACTTCTAAAATTTTTAATCAGTCATTAACTCCCTTCAGCTAAAATCAAAATAGTACATTGTATATCTTATTTCAAGCATGCTGCGTGTCCTCTTTCTTTTGGTAAGAAATACAGCATGAATATTTTACAGGGGTGGAAAAGAACAAATGAAAACAACTGTACCTGTACAGTGTAATGTATATATTTGCTTACAGATCAATAAGCAAATACTACTGGCAGCTTGACAGTTAATTTACACAGTTATTTGACAGTTAATTCCATTTCTGTTGACAATAACACAAAGTAGCGTAAAACTTGGTGGTTTGATCTATGTGAAATGAGCTGAAGATCAGGCTAAAGCCTGGTTCATGAATCTACATTACTACTTAAAATACCGTTACAGCTGAAATTTGATAGTCTTGACGGATGTATGCTGTGTTCTTAAAACAGTGTTAAACTTTATAGGTTTCTTGCTTAAACCAGTGTAAGCATCTGAGATCTCCATGGGACTTTGGGAGCAGCGGGCAGAAGATTATCTGTTTGGCCTCTTCTTAGGGTGTCTTCCTAAAAATATGAGCTAAACACCTTTAGGATAAGTGATTATGTGGACTGTGTGTTATTTCAGTATAATTTCTGTGTTTCAAGAGCATATCAATTGAGTTGACAGAACTGAAACTCCTACAGATGGTGTAGAAATGAAACATGTCTCTGATTTGGAACAGGGACGGGGACTTAATACCGAGTTTTCTTTACTTCCCTCTCTTTTGGGCAGAGTGTGTTTCTGTTGAGATGCCTATGATGAAAATATAGTTTGAGAGTTTGTTCCATAGTATTTAAAACTTATTGTAAAATCTGCTGCCATGAACTTGGGCAACAGGTAAAATAAACCTCAGTGTGTTTAAGGGGATCAGACCAACTATCTTAACTTAAACTTTCAATGAACTGGTTCATATGTAATCTCTCTTCATAGCAGTCACTTCATGTTGCATTACGAAGCTGACCTTAATGCATTGTCTTACTATTGTAGCTGTTTTTCAAAATCTTATGCTACTCTGCAGGACAAAGACTTCTCTCTCACACAATATTTGTAAATTTAAATTATCTGGACTATTTTAAGTCAAGGCTGTTTCGGTTGATACTGATTGTGATCTGTGTTTTAAGCAGGAAATGAGAAATAAGACATTGTGAGGGAACTATGGAGAAACTTCCACTGATTAAGGCTGATTTGCACTTCTTAAAATTCACATCAGTGCTGGGAGTATTACATTACATGCACAACACGCAATAATACAGAAAATCATATGGAGGGGCGGGGGGGGTGGAAGGCAAATATATGTATTTCCAGTTGTAGATCAAGAGCATCTTTGGAGTACAATCTCTTGAGCTGATATAAAATACAGGGAATGTAGTGATTGTAGCACCTCCTATTTTGCTGTGATTTTGCTTAACCCTGTTAAACATGAGTTTTGAGTCATAGAATCGTGGAATCATTTAGGTTGGAAAAGACATTTAAGATCATCAAGTCCAACCGTTAACCCAGCTAGTTGGTTGTGCCAAGTCCACCACTAAACCATGTCCCTAAGCAGCACATCTACATGTGTTTGTTTTTAACACTTCCAGGGATGTTAACACCACCTCCCTGGGCAGCCTGTTCCCATGTATGCGCCCTTGATTTCTAAGATAAATGTAGGTGGGTGTTCATGCCCCATGTTCCCAAGATTGGTGATGTGTACTACCTTAACAGTTGTGCTTTGGACCCTCCTCACAGAGGTGGTGAATCCAGCAGGAACATGTGTGGTTGGCGAAGCCTGCCACCGGTGTGACACTGTTCAGTAGTAGAAACTCATTTGACTGGTCAGTGTCTTTACCATTCTCTGGCTATAGGAAGCAAACTTATCAAGAAATGGAACCCTTCAATGTATCCATGCCTGGGCCACTTCATTTGATACAGTATATTCTATAGCACTTTTCTAAGCCTGATTTCCTAATAAGCAAACAAACCTGCCCTGCCTGCTAGTGAAATCACACTGGAATCTATTTCTAAGGAGCTGCGATGGCTCGCCCCTGCTGACTCATGCATCCCCAGGTATTTGTGGATTATGCAGATGTGTTTATTTTTGCACTTGGTGTGTCAGACTGTCCCAATTTACTGTGCCTCACAAAGGCGTGTGAACATTTAGATCCCTTGGTTTTAATGTCTTTTAGACTTGTGAAAATTTCCCCAAATTAGTATTTTTTTTTGTTCCCCTGGTGACATACTCATAGCTGGTGCTGAAGAATTGTGGCAGAGTTCATTTAGGCAAACCTGCAACAACCAACCACGTGGCCTGAGGAATATAGGTAATTTGATAATTTACATAAAAATATGGTGGTTTATATAAGAACAAATGGAAGTCTCAGTTCAGCCAAGGACAGAAAGTCAAGGTTCTTTGGAATTGTGTAAGGACGCAGGGCCAGTACCAACCGCCTCACTAAATGTGCTATTGAAACATTCGAATGGATGTTTTCAGAGAAACCATAGGTGTCTAAAAGACTCTTGTTGGGAGGGTGTTTTTTCAGAGGGCTGTCTTTCCTCCTGGTGCAGTGAGGAAAAACAAATAGTGAAGAATTTTTTGCTTTAACGAAGTCCACGATTGGCACTTCGTAACAAATTTCTTGCATCTTGTGTGGAATCATTATTTATATTACCTACTTGTGTGGATAATGACACTCAAGTGGGATTCAGCATTAGTAACTTTTAAAACTCCTCCTGCTCTCTTAACTATAAAGTAGATGATTTTAATTTAGTAATTTATCTTAGTAAACTTGTTCTCTCTCAAAACAGACATGCTTTCTACTCTGGAGCACTTCTTACCTTCCGGATAATCAAGGCTTCCTGTAAATGTTAGCGGTTCCTCCCAAGGTTTGAGAGATCACTTCAGGGGGCGGCAGCTATTTGCCTTGGTTGCTCAAACCAATCCCTAATTTTGCCTCTTCCAAGAACTGAACTGTCCTGAATTTGTCTATCCATGAAGCTCAAACTGACACCAGATTTGTTGCTTTGGTTTCTTTATTCAGGACAGATAGTAGGTAGCAAGCGGTTAACTGTGTGTCTGTAAACAGCGCTGAGCTGAGCAGCAGTCAGCAGGACTGTGTAGTTCAGCAGCAGCAATGCAAAGAATCCAAATCCCAGCTCTCCTGTATATGTATATTCAATCAATTCCGTATACTGTATGTGTTTCCTAATGGTTATCTCCTTGTTTCATATGCTTTCTCATACTTGATCCTTACAGTAAGCATGCCTGCAAATACTAATGGTTAGTAAATAATAAATTTAATTAATTTTATATATACGTATATACATTTCTATATTTCGACATTTCCATGCTGCAAATCGTCCTTCCACAATAATACAGGTGTGTTGTGAAGCCTTTAAGTTGTTTTCTGAAATGCAGACAGTTCTGCTCTTTAACCTCTGACGTTCTCTCTTTCCCTCATCACCAGCTCAGTCACACAACTGCTATAATTGGGCTTTGTATTTTTCAAGTCTCTGTAGTGCCACTTTGCCCTACAGCATATTCTTCACATAGCACCTTGTCATTAACTTTGGATCACCATTTTTCTGATTCATTTTACTTTTTGTTCATCAGTAGTACGGTTTCACAAGAGAATTGTCCAGGTTTCACCCCAGGAAAAGGGCACCTCTGTTCTTGCGGACCAGGTGTTAGTTCTGAATGTTTTAATGATACAAGCTGATAGTTGCATCCTATTTGCTATTTTTATCCATTACAGGATTCAGAAAGGCAATTACTTTAGTATGTGTGGCAAGTCCATTGTAAACTTTTATGGGTGGTTCACTATACATTGTGTGTTGCCTTTAAGAATTTAATGATGCTTACAGAACCCCAGAGATGATTGCAGCTTTCATTCCAACTAGACCATGCACTTAATGGCTTTTGCAGTCTCGTTTGTCTCTGCTAGAGACTGTACATTCTTTGACCTCTGGTTTGTCACTGAGGACTTCATATGATGGATGGATGGGGGAGGAGAGGGGGAATGTAGGAGTTAGTAGTGTAAGAGTAGTCTATTCCAACCCTGCATTTATCAAAGATTGTGTCTGGATTTTTCAGGTGTTCATTTACATCTTCCAAAGTGAAAGCATGTCCTTCAAGAACATGGGTTGTTTCTGCAAATTCCTGGGAAAAAAAGTTTCTAAATCTCTGACAAACAGGGATGTACTTCTAGAACACCATGGATTGTTTTGAACATAAAGTATTTTCTTAATTCTACAGTGAATTAATATGAGCACACAAATTCCAAGTAGCTAGAAATGATAACTTTTTAAGCATTTTTTAATGGCGGCAATTTTTACCACACAGGTAGATGAAGACTCTAAACTTTTCCAAGAACAAGTCAGTCTGTCAGTGATGCTGGGACTATTCTCTTTGACATGTCCTGGCCTCACCTTTTAAAATAAACGCTAGAAAAATATTCTGTTATGGAACAGTTCTAAAGATAACAAAATCTTACAATCAGCTCTTCATTTCTTTCTTATACTTTACCCGGGAGGAGGCTATTCCAATTATTTTAATTGTACCATTTAAGTAGAGCAAGTAGAATAGATGTAAGTGTTTAAAAGTAAATGCTTTCCTTTGGAAGTCATTGTTTTTGAAGTGTTGTACTGTGCTGAACACAATATTCTGACGGAAATGTCTGTCTGCCTAATTAGCCAACTCTATTAAGAAGTGGAATTTGTAATAGACCTTGTAAGAATTTCCACTTAAACAAAATCCAGTATGTTTCTGTATTTTTATCATGGTATTTATGTTATTAATCTGTTTCCTCCTCATATTTTTCTATTATTTTGGGTAATTTTAATTATATTTTTTTAAAAAACAGGGTTTTCATGGAGGCAACTCCCAGCTAAAAGAGAATCTGATTTGTAAAATATGGAGTCAGAAATGGGTCCAAGTGCAGGACTTCTGCAATCATGTTGGGAGTGTCCATGCTGGTCTTCAAAATGCTGTACTTAACAAGCCTCTTTCACCAACTCTTTTCTGATATATTTTAGTATTAGGTGGAAAAAGTGAGTCTTTTCCCTCTCCCATTTGTATTGGCTCTTCAGATCAATCAATAACTCTATTGCACACAAAAACGTGGTGATCTTGACATTTCACTCCTATTTTCGGTCTTACCTCCTACTCCTTCCTATGTCTGCATTTCCCTTTCATTTTTATCCTAACAAACCTCAACTGTACTGGTCTCAGTTCCCAGCAAGTCTTTCAGGCTGCAGCCGGTTGTGCGATGCACAGCTCTCCTCAGTATTTGGAAATGACAGTTCACTGTTGAAGATTTGCTGCAAAATCCTCCTGCGGTCTGCCAGGAATCTTGTTGCCATCTTGCAGTTTATGATCACTTGATTTGTTTCTGGCTGTTTTCTTTACTCAGTTCGATTTTTAAAATGCTTCAGAACACTAATGGGTACTTTGCAGTTCCGCCTCCTCCAAGTTCAAAGGGAATTGTCTTGCTTAAACAGTTTGAGCATGCGCTGAATCAGAGAGTGTCTTGACAGTGATAATGTCCCCATTATCTATTGGAATTTTGTAGAATAATGTCAATTTAGCCTCTTATAGCCTCTTGCCTTACCTATCTGATGCTGACTGTATTCAGTCCTTGGAACTCCTCCCTCCTTTTTTTCTGGAAGACATTTGAGTTGGAGATTTAACCAAATAAGAAGCAGCTCTGACCATAACTGCTTTCAGTTCATATTTTTGATAAAAAGCAGGATAAACACCACAAATTCCCTGGATGCGTTTCAACATATCCAGATCCAAATAGCCGTGCTCATGGGGACCTCCGTATCCTGGGCTACTGGTGTGCAAAGGGATGACACCAGAGCCGTGACTTCACATCAGTATTTTGAAAGCTGACTGTCGCGCTGCACACTTGTTTGTCCTAAACAAGGGACTGGAAGGTCTTAGATGCTGGTTGGTGGATGCCCTGTGGAGTCAATTTTCTGTATCCTTACTAATAGCAAAACTGTTATTATTACAGTTGCAACACACTTTCACATACAGGCAGCAGTCGGGAAAAACAGTGTCGACCTCCCAGATATGCAATTTTATTTTTTGAATGTTCTACTGATATATTAGGGAATATGACCTCCTGGTTCATTAACAGCAGACTGGTTTTTCTCAGCAGCCCTACTGCATGTTCCACAGCAGTAAATCTTGTAGGCTTAAGAATCTTTCTTATCAACAAAGTCTGCAAAAAATCGCTCTTTCATGATTTCCTTCTAAGCCCTGGGATCCTCCAGGACAGCTGTAGCATTGTCTACGTATTCATTGAATATTTAAGCCCACCTTGTGCATTGAGTTTACCACAATATCAAGATACCCTAGTTCTTGTCTATTTCCATCAGGGGCACAAAGTTTTAAATTGTCCCTTGGGAAGAAAAAATGGTCTTGGCCACTTGAGGTACAGTAATCTTGGGTTAATTTATTTTAAAAATAAAAATCAGTCCTGCGTAAGATCAGTATCAGCAGTGCAAGCCTAAAGAGTTCCTATTTCATTTGAGAAGGGTAAGCGAGGATCTTTAGCTTCTTTGATAGGAGGAGGCTGTATTCAGGCATTGATAAACTTGTCACTTCTAGCATAGGCTTTGCATGGATAGGCATCTTTGCTTCACCAATTCTTTCATCTTTCAGTGGCTGTGACTCCCATTGCAAGACTGTAAAGGATTTCGTGCCATGAAACGGATCTTGACTGGAGATCTAGCCTATTGTAATTACCCAGAAATACTTATTTTGTCTGAATTACTCGGATAACCCAGACTTGTTATCCATAGCTCACTACAGGTATTTGGCCTGTTTTATTTTTTACTTTTAATACTTGTTTGTCTTGCAGAAAAGAACAGAAGGGGAAGCTACTGAAGGTATTTGTGGTAGAACATGGAATATATTAGTCAATCTTTTTGGGTGATGTTGTAATTTAGAATTGCAGTGATGAGCAAGAGACTGTGACAAAATGGATTCAGTCTCTTTTCTTAGTACTTCACTGCCAAATTTGTCAAGTGTTGGCTTCACTTGAATTGGGTATGACATGTGGGGTAGGGTCTCAAGGACATGAGTTGTGGAGAGAATGAAAGAAAAAAGCAAATTAGTATTTCAGATGGATGATGAAATCAGGAGAGACAAAGAAGGAAGGTGACTGTGCAAATATATGAATCTGCCATGATAAGCTTTGTTTCTAGGACATGCATGTATGTTTTGTATAGAGAGGATTCATCCATAGAAATCCTCAAATGTCTGTAAACCAAGCAGTATTTTCAGTCTGTGTAAAAAGTAAGCTCATTGTGTTATAAAAGATGTAAAGCAAGCCAGGGCTCTGAGTGAAATCAGAATTATGGCATGTTCTGTAATGTCAAGAGGCTTACAGAGGTTTCCCGCTTTGGGTGCAGTAGTTAAGTACTTCACCCAGGACAATTATTAAAACAAACAAAAATGAAGGATATATAGGCAAATCTTTTTGGACAGTATTCTGACTCCTATGGCACGCGATATCCTGAGCACTTCAGTGTTCATCTTCAGTTGCTTACATTTGCACTGACTAGTTTGTAGGGAAAAACAGGTTTTATGATTTATGAAGCACTTCAGATTTCTTTGCCCCCTATACCTACGTTTGCTGTTTGCCACGTGGGTCTTAGCTTTAAGAGCGTAAAGGAAGCATGGGATGTATATATGGAGCATGGTTTACTATATCCTGCTTCGCTGCCTGTGTGACATTTGCTGATTTGGTTTCCTGTAAAAACTGATACATCAGCTCGCTTCTGGCCATAGATAACAGGCAGGAAGAGCTGCCAGGACTCCTGAGAAGAATAGTCCGTATAAACCCTCCATGCGACATAGAGCTGAAGTGAGTATTTTTATTTTAGGAAGAAAAAACAAGTGGCACGATTTGATACTGCAGAAGGAAGCAGTTCCCAGAAAGTACAGATATTTTAAGTCGTGCATGATTTCAAACCCGTTGCTCTACAGAAAACTTAGATAAGATGACAATGTCAGTATGAAATGAGAGAGAACGAAGTTGTCGTGTCACTGCTGCCTTGATTGCTTGGCAGGCTGCCACAACACATTTGCCTGAGCAGTTACATGCTGTACTGGCTGAAATAACAAATGGCACAGTTGCTGTTGTACCTTCAGAAACAGACTGAGGATCTGGATCTCTTGTACTGAACTGAATGCTGCAGATACTTAATTTCTGGGTTCCTACTGGAGGTAATCTAATTTGGGTTTAAATGCAGAGATCACAGGCAACAACGAGTTAATGAAAAATCAGTATGTTTTAGCTAAGGAACTCTCACCGTGCTTGAAATGACAGAAGTGCTTTGAAATATTAAGAAGTTTCTTCTGTGAAATGGTGAAGATGGCAATTATAGAAAAGACGCTGGTCTTGACAAAAAGAGTGTTCCAAAAAGGGAGAAACCTACCCTATCACAGAACTGTTCTTAACCCATCAGAGTAATTGTTCCCATTCTAATTTTTCTGATTTAACTGGCATTTGATCAGTTTTGAGACTTCACATTTAGGATTAGGTTTCACATTTTCAAAGTCATTTTGATGCCTAACTCCCACCGAAAAGAGGCATCAAAATAATCCAGCCATGACTATGGCTGATCTTTTGCTTTAGCCAAGGCACCAGGAAAGGCAAATAACTAATAACCCAGGCAGGGTTTGGGCGTATTATGCCTTTCCTCTAGGCACCTTTTACTGGATGTTCTTTCTGGTGTGTGGTTTGGAGTTTTTGTTTTGTTTTGTTTTGTTTTTTACTTTGAGTTACATAAGAAATGTCTTGTCCGTCTATGGAAATACCTATAAAAGTTGAAGTCCAAGTCACCTATATACAGCCTGTATCTGTATGAAAACAGGAGGTGAAGCTCTCCTAGTAACAGGACCATTGCTGTTTGGCCAGGGAGGAGTTACAGGACTATTTTGTGAGAGAGAAAAGGAGAGTGTATGAGGCTGCTCAGTCCTACAGTGCTGTCGATGTCCACATGCGTGGGGTCTGATCCCCACTGCTGGTGCGAAAAAAAAGGATATAATGATCACAGAAAATAGTACCATACTGTACTCTGAATCGTTCTGTGCGGCAGGACATTTTTCAGCTAGGGCCCAGACTGGGTGCTGTTGCCCACCATTTTGGTCTTCTACATGGTTTTCAGAACAACGTTGGAATTTGGCTCCCTGCTGTTCTGAGGAAAGCTTTCATGATTGTACTTTATTGCTCTCTCTGCCAACAAGTTTTGTCGCGAGGAATATTACAACCTTGCCTATGAGTGGTCATCATAAGTACTGATCGACCTACACAGTATGCTACATCAGCACGCCTTAAACTGGTGAAAAACAAGGCACACAGTGACTGCACCACATTCTGTGAACACACAGAAAACCGGTAGCTGAGGTTAAACTCCAGGAGCTCTGGATTCTAGTCCTGTTTGCACATCATGAGTGCTGTTTCCCTGGATTCAAAAATCTCTTGGCATAGCTCCCGGGAATCTGGACTACTTCCCTTTCAGATTTTACAAAGTCAATATCCATAAATATTCTCAGGGAAATGCCTGTTGAGTCTGTTACAGAGTGGTACAAGGCATTTCACTTAAATCTCAACATTTAAAAATATTTTTTTTTAATAGGAAATCAGTTGTACAAGTAACAGTGAAATTGGCTGTTTTCCTCACATATACAACAGGTACAGCTTGGCTTTGAGGCAGTGTGAGATTTTCTGACTCCTCATAACACTCCCCAGTAGGAGAGAAAAAGGTGATTCAGTTTCTCTGCGTTTTCATGCCAGGGCATTTCTGCTGAAAATGCCACTCAGTGAAGAGCTGAAGTGATGCCTTACCTTAGGATGCTTCTGGCCAGAGTCTGTCATTTCACTACTGGTTCACTGAGCAGTTTTCAGAGGGCAGGTTCTTTGGGGCAGGCTAGTGTTTTTTGTGTGTTCAACATATTGCTGCATTTCTTAATAACTTTGGAGCTCTTGCCAAACTTCCCAAAATTCAAGGCAAGGCTGTTGAATTTCCCAGAAATTATGATTTACAGGCTTAGACTCAGCCCTCAAACATTATCAAAACTTTGTAAGAGGAAGCAAACAGTTTAAACTTCTGTCTTCTTTTTATCTTATCCCACTAAGACCTAGTGCAGGAGACACTGCATCGAGGGGAGGTAAGGTGTTTATCTCTTGGAGCAGCACTGCCTTGAAGTTCAGCTATGGATGAGCAGATCGAGGAAGAAGTGAGAAGGCTTGTTACTGCAATTTTAGCAGCCTCCTGAGATGCAGGTAAGGATTAAGCCCCAAGTTATCTTTTACACCAGTCCCAGCCTTCTCTTTCACCATGTGCCTTCTCACAGCAGCACTCAGCATTATCCCAGCCCCTCCTCGCCCCCCGGTAGATCTGCTCCCTCCATCAGAACTACTCCCACACGCCCCACACATAGTGCCAGCCTCACTCCCGCTACCCCTGTCTTGCAGGTCATCCTCCTTCGTGCATACCTCTTCAGACCATGATCTACAAAATTGTTACACAGCTTTTATTTCATAGGCAGTAGGCTGGAGGGTAGAATAGCTTTGAGACTGTCTCAGTCACTTTTTGGCTCATAAATGTCGCTATATTCAGTACTCCCTATACACATCACTATATTTTCTCCTCTAGTAAACTGAGGGAGGTAGTAACCATCTCATTTCAAGGGTAAGGAAGTAAGAGCAGGAATAAAGGGACACATTTACAGGATCACTAAATTAGGTACTTGGGACTGGCTTTGTGGAAAACTCTGTGTTCATCAGGACTGGTGATGTTCCTGGGTGACGCTGCAGCGACAGGACACGTGCTGCACAGATCTGAAATCCACTGTGGGAGGCATCCGTCGCTGTACACGTGCCCAGATCTCATCCACCCTGCTGTGGTCTAATGAGTCATCCCGTATTGTGAATCCAGCATGACAATTCCTTTTCAAACAAACTTGGTGAACTGCATCTGAATGCATACACAATTTTGGACTAATCAAAATGACATTATTCAGTGACTAAACAATGTCAAATAAAAACATCATTATCAACCTTGGTCATTCTCAGAAGAGACAAACGCAGCACCTTTATGAGCAAAACACGGGGCGAGCCGTAGTGGGGCAGAGGGCCATCTCGCAGGCCATCGCAGCATGGTGCTGGCCTAAAGGGCGGTCACTGGGAGGGATGCTCGGTCTGTTCTGGCACAGACAGAACCAAGGAATGGGAGTTTTATTCTGTTCTGCAGGAAACATTGCCAAAAGAAAAATCTTGTTGAAATTAGAATAAAATGTAACAATGTTCTGCAAAATTAAAATTTCAGTTTTCCCTTACTGTACTGAAAATGCAATAATATGTACTCAGTGACTGTTTAGTTTACATAATACTTCATGATACTTCAGTTTTACTGAGTTCATTTTCTCATGAAAAAAGATTTTTAAATTCTGCAAAAGTCATGAAAAAATTTCCAGACAGCACAGGCTTAAGGAGTTCATCGAATAAGACAGGAAGTTTGAACATTAAATCATGGATGTAACTGCAATTCTCAGTGCCTTTAGTGATATTAGGTGTATTTCCTTCCAAAAATCTAATATTCTGCCTGTGGATAAACCCTATACTATGGGTAAAACTTCATAAACTTGAGGTTAGCATATGTTCAAACTTTTGTAACAATAATCTGACTGATAATAGGGACAGTATCAATTTTTCAAAAAATATGTGCCTTTTAAAACTCATATAATTGTTTAATGCCTTGGGAAATAGCACTGAAACCTGTTTCCTTTTTTCAAATAAAACTTCTCTGTCACATGTGTGTGTGACAGTACTTTGCTACTGTAACCATCATGAATATTCACGATGGCATAGACTTACTGGCATACTGATCATGGATGTAGACTTTTATTTATAATAAAGAATATTGCAAAGTTGCTCAACTACTACCCAACAGAATAGTTGCCAAAAGAATGACAAAGATTTCTCAGGTATCCTTTTAATTCTTACAGCAGTGCAATACTATTCCTATTCCAGTGAGACAGGATCAAATCTGTGGTTGAGTGGCCTATTATTTCATCCAAAATTAGATTACGTGAAGTAGAGTTAAAACGAACAAAACCACACACCTCAAAATAACCCTCTTCTCTGCAAACAAAGCCAGCCCAGACTCTCTACCTGACAGTTACCTGTTGATCCCATAGCCTGGTCAGAAGTTGTTTCTTCTTAAATACTGTCTCCCAGTGATTTATTCCTGTCATGACAGATGACAGTTCTTGAAGGGACCTCTGACAGCTTATGTCTATGGTTATATTTTGAGTTGATAGTGACAATGGATATGAAGACTGTTGTTTTTGATTTAAACTGGATTTTTTTGTGCTTGTACCATGATACGGCAAATAGAAAGGACTGACAAACCAGCTCTGTACCATTTATCCCTTTTGCTTTCTCTATTATATCTCAACTTTTGCCTTTCATTTCTAAAAAACTGTTGCCTGGCAAGGAAACCTCTTCATCCTTTATTAAACACTGCTTCATCTGTGAACTGCCACATTTCTGCTGTATCTCTTTTTAACCATGATAAATAACTAGAACTGAGTGTACAGCTCCAAAGTAGTAACTGTTATCAGCATGTTATGGTGTTACATTAATTTCAAGGTGTGTTCTGCTCAGCTTCCACTGAGTTCCAAATTTTGCTGACCATTGACTCTGCAATAATATCCACATAGTTGGATATTATTATGCATGAAGAAAACTTAGAGACCACTGGTGTACTTGTAGAGTTATGTGGGTGATTAAAGATATGTATTAATTTTATTAATTGAAAAGTAGCCTTACCACAAGACTTATGGCACCTAGATAAATGAGAAATGGCAGCCCAGAGCTTTATAACTGTCTCTTCTGCAGATAACAGCACCGTGAGTCCCACTGCTCTGGTTGTGTACAGCTCTTCGCCATGCAGAGCACTGTAATTAAAACAAAATTCCCAGAGTTATCACACAGGAGTGCTTTATTATTACAGAATGGGAGAGAAAACTGAGTATGTTGACTGTGAAGAGCAACCAATGCTTACTCCAGTGGCATTCCCTTTCTGCCTCCTGCCTGGAGAAGATTTGTAGCGTGGATTTCATGTTTGAGAGATTCTGTTCTGGGAGTGAATTAAGGTACTTCACCTCCCAAATCAGTGGTGAGCTATTCTTGTCCTGTACACAGATACCTGCCATAGCTTGTAGACAGATGATAGAGAAGTTAAACCCATTTGCTTTGTGTTGCCCAACTGGAAGTTAAAAAAGGTAGTTAAAAAAAGTTTTTTTAAAAAAAGAAAAGCATGTAGGGCTTGAGGTGTTGCCTTGAGAAAAACAAAATGGTTATTCAGATTTAATATTTATTCTATTACTCTACTCAGCACAATGACGTACGTATTCTGTGCAGGAATGCAGGCCCAGGCTCAAATTAGGTATGAGATCCAAATTGCTCCTCTCTTTCTTTCCAATGACAGCAAAGGGAGATTAGGATGATTGCACTGCTGTCTTAGGAGTTGTGTAGGTGGGCTGAACACATTTGGGGATTTAGAGGAGATTTTTTTGTGGGATTTAAAGTAATTACAGAAAAAATTAATCTACTTTCTTAGCAGTGCTTTACTTTTATTTTTCTTTTCTTTTTTTCTCACCAGTGGTCAAATTCTTTTTGAGATAATAGTATTGTAAAACCAGTGCTGAACTGGATCTTACTTATGCACTGTTTTGTTCACTGTTCCTGTTAGCTGTCTTATTTCTACCTGCTTGCAGAAGTCAACAGGATGAGCTTAAGCCCTGCAAAGCAAGACATGAGATGAAAAAGTGTGAAAAGTTTCCATAACGCTTCTTTCTACTACCTCATGTATGGAGGAAAGGTGCCTCATTCAGCCTTAGCTACATTTGAAATCAGCTCAGGTGGCGGTTGGTCAGCATCCTTAGGTTTGTGCCTTGGCTTTTTTAGTTCATGTGCAACAGTGCTGTAATTTTTCCTCAATTTGATATTTACATTTAGTTTGTCTGCCGTTGAAAATTCTTAGAGAAAATTCAAGATTTCTGTCCATTTTCTAAGATTTCCCTCTTAGCTTTTAACTCTTTGTGATCCCTGAAAGATTCTAGTTTTAATAAAGCTAAATTCTCTGACTCATATGTACTAATTAGAATGTATAGAATAGTAAAATTCTTGACATGATCTTCCTAAATAATGTTTTAGTCTGTGTCTGTTGTGGTTTAACCCCATCCGGTAGCTAAGCCTCATGCAGCCGCTTACTCACTCCACTGTAGTTGGCTGGGGGAGAAAATCAGAAGGTTAAAAGTAGAAAACTTGTGGGTTGAGATAAAGACAGTTAAATAGGTAAAGCAAAAAGAAAAATAAGGATTCATTCACTACTTCCTCTCGGCAGGCGGGTGTTCAGTTACTTCCTAAGGAAAGCAGGGCCTTGGAAAGAGAGATGCCATAACTCCAAATGTCCCCCCTTCCTCCTCCTCCTCCTTTTCCCAGCTTTTATTGCTGAGCATGACATCAGGCAGTGTGGAATATCTGTTTGGTCAGCTGGGGTCAGCTGTCCTCGCTGTGTCCCCTCCCAGCTTCTTTCCGACCCCCATCCAACTCGCTGACAGGGCAGCATGAGAAGCAGAAAAGCCCTTGCTGCTGTGCAAGCAGTGACAGAAAGCCTTTACAACCTGGTATCTCACAAGCAGGTTGTGACATCAAGCGTTCAAGAAAAAACACTGAGAAGAATTAAGCTAGGGAAAAGTCATCAGCATCTTCCACTGCAGAACTTCCAAACATCAGTGTCTTAATGCTGGAAGGCTTCATGATGCCCATGGAAGAAATCTTTCAATACAAAAATATTTGGTATCTTTTGATTCTGATGAAACTAGGTGTTTTTTCTTGGTGTGTGGATAGAAAGTGGCCAAGTTTATGGCTACATTCCTCCCTGTTCCTAAGCGGAATATATTTGCTTTCCAGGCTATTGCCTGAAATATATATACCTTACAAAGTTTCTGGTTTTGAGATAAAAAATCTTGTATATGCTACACTGATGGCTTGCCTAAGGAAAAGTCCTTTCATTAAAAGAAAGTAAGTCTCGGCTGTGTTCACCAAGTAGCCCCTAACATAATATGCTAATTTTAAGATGTAAACACCTTATATGTGAGGACCTCTTACCTGTATTTTATATGAAACAGTTCCCACTTCACAATCCGATATCTAGCTGTATTTCTGAAACATGACATAGTAGAATACCATGGAAAAATCAAATTAGAACTGATAAAAGGCACATGACAGGATCTATGTAGGCACACTGGGTTTTCTACAGCCATGGATCTTCTCTCCTTTGCCACTTGAGACTTCTCTATAATGACAGAAAGCAGAAGCCTTCTAGAATTTTTTACTTGGCCTGAGCATCCGAAAACTTTGGGCTGTATTTGCCGTGGCTTTTAACTATGCAGGTGACAGTCATTTGTAGCTGTAAGCAACCAGAAGTGCAAGGGCGCGGACATTTCTCTTTATTTTCATAATGTGGGTCAAGCATAAACTGAACTTGAAATGTCAGAAATCATGAAAGTATACATACATTCCCAATAACCATGTATATTTATGAAGCAATTAAAGTACATGCAAGGAACATACTTGCTTTGCAGTAAAGGCAGAATGTTGGAATTTTTTATGTTTTTTAAGTTTAAAGCCCAGATAGAAGTTTGCATTAGTTGAATTTAAAGTGAATATTGTACGTGATATTAATATCCTCAAGGGACTTTTACTAGATAAAGGTTCTCTGGTGACAGATGTTAAAACCTTGATCATTCTCCTTCCCAAAACATTTTATTGTATTTTGTTTTTAGAAATCAGAAATATCAAAATCAAATTTTGAGTAACATTTCAAAGGAATCTGATTTGCATAAAGAGGAAATATTAACTTTACCAATTCCTATTTCTTTCCCTGCTCAATGTCTTGTTTATATAGCTTCTTAATATAGTATAGGTATTGTGATAATAGTGAAGACACAAATGATGCGCATTTTGTTCTTGAGTATGTGTTTATTATATATGACCACGCAAACATTAGAAATGTATAAAAAACTATTGAATGCCATCTGAGAGATACAGGTTCCCACATGAAACACCAAAAAACATCTTGGATGCAAATGTGAAAGAACAGACAATAATCCAGTTGTTTTGCTTCAACACAAACAAAATAGGCATATTGTGTTTCGGGTCTGGATACGATTTCATGTACACTGAACCTTCCATCTTCCTGTTGACTGTCAAAGTCAAGGGCTACTGTGACTTCAGGACTTCAGGGTATTTTGTCAGGAAGAGTCACCAGTTGCAAGTACTGGATGTGCCAGAAGTAGAGAGGGTCTGACCTGTTTCAGAGGAATTTAGGCCTTTCTGTTCCAAATGTAAATGGCAGCTGGCTTGCTACCCACAGAGAGAGATGAGAACATATGTCTATCTAGGGCATGTGTCCCATCATTAGTTATTTAGCAAATGGGACTTGTGGTAACTATTTGCCTAGAAATCACTATAGCCTGAGACTTTGCTGAATCCTTTTGTCTCAAAAGAGAGAAAATCTTTCCCTTGGACTATGTCAGATCAGAATATACGAATCATGTATTTGTGGGATGATTCTCAAAGAGCAAGCCAGATTCAGACATGATTGTTGAGGAGTATGCTGCAGATGGGACATGGAGGCTATGTGAATAAACTCATCTAGACCTGTGCTGCTGTAGAAAGGGTGTGTGTGTGTGCGTATACACCACCCCCCCCCCCCCCCCCCCCCCCCCCCACCCCTCCCCCCTACACCAGTCAAAATGGCTTTGAGATGGCAGTATCTCCAGTGTGTGCAAAGGGAAAATGAGAAAAATACGGTTTTCAAATCAGGAAGGGAGCTAATTTGGTGAGGCATAGATCTCAAGAAAGGCTGGAATACTTGTCTTGGAAGTATGTATTTCTAATGTCTCTTTTTGGTTGTAAGGGACCTCTGGAAGTCATCATGTAGTATGACCCCCACACCAGAGCAGGGCTAACTTGAAATTTAGATCAGGTTGCTCAGCTTCTTGTCCAGTTCAGTTTTGAGAATCTCCAAGAATGGCCTAATACAGTTCCTTCTGTCACTTCAGGGTATAACTCATTCCTGGTACAGTCACTGACTGCTGAACAGGTATAACTACTCATCCATTTACTTTTATTTTTCTGCCTTTGTGTGACACATGCACTTAATTTATGTGCAGCCCCCTTTGCTATTTGAATCACCTAGGTTTAATCTAAAGAGTTTTGTGGCAGTTATACTTTCTTCCACTGAATGTCAAATTCACACAGTGTTTCCCTTCTCTTTTATCTTGGGCCAAAAGAACACCACAAATTCCCAAACTTTCAGTGATCGTCTTACAAGTAACAGTATTCTGCTGGGGCAGCGGCATTATTTTCCATCTTCTGACTTATTCCTTCTAGCACTAGATGCTTTCCTGGGCTTCCAGGTGTTGCTAACTGCTAGTAAAATAAATATGTAAACAAATATTAAGGTGACTTGGGAAAATATTTTTTCCTCTACCTCTGAAACCACTTTTTATAAATGTATTGAATGCCTGAATATTTTGAAGGTGTTAGTGCTGGAATATGGAGGAATTCTGAATTGCACTGTGATTATTTGAGTTAGCGATAATCTCAGTGCAAGCACTCGGATCTTTTAGTTGTTCAGCATAGAGGATGTTGCAAGTAGTTAGCAAATAATAAATATCTGCCATATACTGCAGCAACAGATTAAGTTTCCCAGATGTGAATTCATCAACATAACGATACAGAACATTGCTGATTATGGCTGAAATACTTCCCACCTCCTGTCCCTGGGCCAGGCTGTTCCTGACCTTTCAATGGGTCCACAGATGTCAGGAGATATTATGGAGCACTTCCTCTTCACTCCCTGCACGTAGGCCACAGGAGGGCCCAGCACCACTAAACTGCCTGACTGGAATCTCTTCTGATGTTAACGGGAGTTTCATCATTGACTTCAAATGAGCTTGGACTTCATTGTTTCTTCTCCTCTAATAATATTATTGAAGTACCTTCTCACCTTGCCCTGTCTCCTTCCATGCTAAGCTACATTAGTGTTGCCCTGGATGTGCTCTACTTTTCCACCCAGAACTTCCAGCAAGGGCGCTTTTGAAGATTTGCAATACTTACCAGAGATTTCCGAGTGCATGACAGTACAAGGAGAGCTGCTGTACAACACGCTTCATACACACGGTAGGTTTCACGCTTTGCAAATTCACCTATAGTGTATCACAGTGCTCAGTAAGTCCCACATGATACAAAAGCCTCTGTATGTAAAACCGCAGTAAGACTGCTGATTTCAATCCATTTAGGACCCTTCAGACTGTACATTGATAACAGCCTCTAAGGAATAACATGCTGCTCCCCCTGAAAGAAAGAAAGA
>JAVJGI010000050.1:72285080-72426199 GCA_035590275.1 Ibycter americanus | reverse complement strand
AAGAAGAAGAAAGAAAGAAAGAAGAAGAAAGAAAGAAAGAAGAAGAAAGAAAGAAAGAAGAAGAAAGAAAGAAAGAAGAAGAAAGAAAGAAAGAACAACCAAACAAACAAACAAAAAAACAACCAACCCAGAAAAAGCACAGGGGTCCCAGAAGTGGGGCCTCCCACCCAGCACAGCAAGAAGCCATAAAAACTCCAAGGCAGATGGTACTCTAAAGGCACCTTTTCAGAAAGATTATGGCATTGCATGTAGGTGCCTCAGCCTGTGAGCACCCAGCTAGTGCAAGGCTCTGTTTTTCTCACGCTCTCACTCGTGAGCAAGAGTTGAATCCTGTTAACAGCAGATACAGACATCCCAGTCAGAACAACAAATAAATCGGTCGAATTTCATTAATAAATGAAACCAGCAGCAACTTGCTGCCCGCGGGGGGGGAGCGATGGGCGACCGGGGCGCGAGGGGGGGCGGGCAACCCAAATCCCGGCTTCGCAAAAACGGGTCTCTGCTACTTCTGCGGTCCCCGCCCTCGGGAGAAACCCGGTCGTTCCAGCGAGGTTTTGTTTGAGACTGGGGTTCACCTCGGAAAGAAAGGAGGGGGATGTCCCGCTCCCCCGGCGCGCGTCGGGCTGATTTTCTCGGAAAACAAACCACTGATCCACATGCAACGCTGACAGGGTCGCAGAGGGGATAAAAAAACCAAACAGAACCACCACCACAACGACTAGGAAAAAAAATACACCAAACCAACAGCCCTCCTCTCAGCTATCACCACTTTATCACCTGCGTGTGCCTGGAAGAAGGCTCTTCCCTCCGCTGAGGGGAAAAAAAAAAAAAAAAAAGAAAGAAAAAAATCAGCTTAGGAAAGCAAAGTTTGAACAGCGAATTCCTGTTATTTCAAAACGCCCCATGTGACAGGATATTTCCTTATCATTTCGAGCCCAGAGCTTTCCCCTGATCCACCAGCCCTTCACAAGTGCGGAGGAGCTGCCCGGCGGGAAGCCCGCTCCTCTCAGCGGCGGGGCGCCACCGGCCAGGCGGCGGCGATGGCTCCCGCCCTGCTCCTGCTTCGCCTCGCACTGCTCCCCCCGGTTTTTGCGCTCCTGGGTAAGTGCCCGCAGGGGCTGTGCGGGATGAGACGTGCCGAGAAAAGAGTGGGGTCGCGGCGGGCACCGAGCCCAGCCTGACCTGGGGCTTGAGGGGAAGCGGGGCGAGGGGAGGGAACCTCCACACAGGTGGAGAAGACCACGGCCATTTTAACCCCCTTGGTGCTGCCTGAGGGGAGCCGCGATGCGGCGCGGCGGGCAGTGCCCACCCCAGCAGCCTCCCGCTCCTTGCCTGCACCCTGAGGTGCCCAGTGCGTGGCGCTGCCCGGTGCGTGAGGCGGCCTTTTGGGTGGTGTGGGTGCCAGGCAGGGCTGCCACCGGCCGTGCCTCAGTTTCCCCCGCCGCTCTGGAGGCTCAGTCCCTGATCGATTGAACACTGTCGTTCAGCTTTTCCTCAGATACCTCCTCACCAGCGAGGTTTGCAGAAGGGCCTGGTGCTGGGGCTCTGCCTTTCCTCCAGTCCTCTGGTCTTTAATGGGCCTGGGCACCTGCTCTCGGCAGATGGCTTTCATGGGGGGTGTTAAGGTAGCTGAGGTATTGGTACAGATTAGAGCTGTGAAAACAGATGAAAGCTGTGTTTCTTGGTGAAACCTGGGGCTTGCACCTGCTTACTCTGAGAATTACTATGATTTCCATCACACAGCTATTTTGCAGTGAAAGTTTTGCATCTGCCCTTCCTGAAAGCTTCTCAGCATCCTCCACTCTTCCAGTTTGAGATCTACGGAAGCAAAACTTTGTAACACTACCTTGTAACCCTTCTTGCTTTGTGTAATTAGCAGCAATCATTGCAGGCCACCTGGTAAGCAAGAGTCTGTGTGGAGAAGACAGTCATCCTACCTGATTGCTGCCTCATTACTCCCCGATCCCTGTCCCAGCTTTTGGTGTGCTCTTCTGGTGCTCTCCGTTACTGCTTTAACACTGCTAGTGCTTCACGAGTTACTTCTTGATTTACACTTGCATAACCTAGGATTAGTTTGCAAATGCTGCAGAGCGTGAGGCTACCTTGGCATACTGGAAATCTCTATTGTGGAAAGATGCTTGGCCAGTGAGATTTTACAGTACTTGGCACAATTCTTTGGATATAAGTTTGGGCCAGAGATAGGCAAATAGTCACAGTGTTGTAGACAAAGAAAAATGAAAGCCTGTGAGAAAAATTCTATTAGGATCTTCTTGGGACATTTGAGGAGAAGATGCTAGATCCCCCCTTAATGGGTTGTAATAGTGAAGTAAGTTGGTTCCTGTGCTTGGCATGTTCCTACGCCTTTTAAAGAACCTCCTTCCAGGATTAAGTTTCAAAATACAGATTACTCTGTTAGAAATTGGCATAATTCAAAGTACCGAGACTTCGGTACTCATGATCATGCTGTGGTGGACCTTTAAGTGTACCACCTACAGCTCATCTATAATGAAGAATGGCGCCCTGTTATGAAAGCTATATTACAAATGTTGCTACAGAATAGTGGAACACAGTTAATGGTGGTATGAGTAATTCTGCTCAGCCCATTTTACAGGTACAGCATGTTGACAGGAGCGGTATCAAGTGTTTACAGATGGCAGGGCATAGAAAGTATTGCACAAATACCTGACTTGTTTCATATTCTTCTAGGCTATCTAATAACTCACATGGAAAGTGTTGTATGGGACTCCGGTGTCCAAGCAGGCAGAACAAACACAGAAATAAAGCTGTAAACTAGAGCAATACAGGAACATGCTACAAGACTGCTGTATGATCATGGATGAAACAGGAGCAACTCTGAGGGGAAGGAAATCCTGCAACTACAGTTTCAGCCATAGTTGCTCCTGCATCCTGCTACCTCCTCTTTTGTCCTGTTTTGATGCCAGTTTATTTTCAATGTCTGCTTGGCTGTGTTGGCCCTTTAGCTGCTTACCTATGTAGTATTCCTTGTCAGAGCCCTGCATGCACTGGGGCCCTTGCAGAAGCAGCCGTGTTGCATTTACACACTGCTAACGCTTTGTAAAGGGGCAGTCAGAATAGCAGAGGGAAAAAGATCTGTCTTTTTTTTTTTTTCCTTCTTATTCTCCCCCCCCCCCAGCTAAGCCTCTTTGTTTAGATTTCTAGCCTTATTTCTGAAGCCAAAACTGCACCCTTTCAGACCTGGGTGCAGCAGTCCAGGCTTTTGACTTCGGGGTACTGTTTTCATTTGCATAGCATCCTCTCTTTAACGCCATAAGCTGCATAAAATAAGGAATGTTATTTTAGGCCACAAATACAGTTTTAGCACTTTGAAAGATCAGGCAGTGTTTTCGACACATGTGAAAATAAATGTCTGACATCTCTTTTAACCAGAAACTTTAAATAAGTTTTTAGGAAAAGGAGAGTTGCAAGCATTGCATTTATCAGTTTGCAATAACATTGTGCTAAATGCTAGTAGAAAAGCAGAATTAAAAAAGCTATCACCAGCAGTGATAATTATACATTTCCTTGTATTGTCCGTAAGTAAAACAGATTGGCAAAAGGCAACAATTTCTGTCTCCAGTGCTCATCAGTTTTAGACTACTTCCCAGTGAATTGGAAGTCAAAGGACAGGAGAAGGAAACTGAACCATGGATGAGATAAGTCTAGGTCAGCTCTTTCTGCAAGAGAGAGGCTATTTGTTTGCAGGTTGTTCTTCTGCAGGAAAGTATGATCATTTCCACATTGGAGCCTCAGCAGAGAAGGGAAAATTTTCTGTGTTTAACCTGTTTTCTCCTTAAATATTTCTCCATAATAGAATTTGTTTAATTTGGTAATCATACACAAAAATAAATAATGTTTTAATTAGCTTCAATCCCCAGAGTCACATAAATTTGTATTTCTCTTTCCTAGCTTGTAGCCCAGTTAAAATACAGTTTTAAGACCTTGTGCATCCTGTTACATTATGTAATCCAATATCAGAGAGAACTATTTAGTTACCATGCTAATATGTATCTGAAGGGGACCTGAAAGGAGAAATTCTTAGTCTTTCAGCAAGACCAGCTCAGAAATGTTGCACTCCATAGCACATCCAAGTGTAGGACATGTTAAATACTTTTCTAGTGGTTACAATTTTGAAATAAACCTTCAATGCATGAAAATGCATGCTGAGAAGCCCTAATTACTAAGAGGGAGAGATATCTTTGGGAGCTGTGAACAGTCTCATAGATTTTGGTATGTCCTTAAGAGGCATACCTGATGATGGCAAATCCCACTGTTGTCAGTATTTCATTCATAATGGAGGAATCTAAGAAAGGAGGAAGAAATCACTGATGACTGCAATTGAGTGAAAAGCAAGTATGCTGTTCTAGCCCTACAAGTAGCTTATGTATAAAGCTTAGAAAAATATCCTTCCTCTCAGTTAAGACTCTAAGGATTTTAGCTGAGCTTATGGAAACAGAACTATGGGGAAATGGAGCCTGAAGAACTTAGTGACTGCTGTCTTCTCCTCATGCCTGGGAGCCAGGATCAAGAAGCCAGTGCTCCTGGAGTGTTCACTTCAGGATCTGCGCTGTACAGTGTGTGTGCTCCCTTGTTTCAGTAACTCCCATGGGTGCAGTTTGGAAAAATACTATGAGTGTGTTTTTCGACTTCAGTGTAACCAATGCTTTAAAGTTACAGGAGACATGAGGTCTGCATCTCTGCTGCCTTGCACTTTTGAGGGTGGATGCTTTCCACTCTCTGACTCAAAACAGATGAAATGTCCTCACATCTAAACTAGTTGCATTCTACAATCACTTTAACAGGTATAGGCCACAGGAGTACTGCACCTTCTTCTGCTGAACAGATGATGAGATTTTAACCCCAAGAGTAGTATCCAGATTTATATTTCATTTAGATAGTAGGTAAGATACTTCAAATGATTCCAGTGATTTTTGTCTTACAGATACTAGCATTTTCTTAATATATAACGAAGATCACAAGCGGTGTGTACTGGCTCAAAGTTCTAATTCAGTGACTACTGCTCCTTGCATTCAAGAAAATGAGTCACAAAAATTCAGGTGGGTCTCAGATCACCAGCTTATGAGCGTATCATTGAAATTGTGCTTGGGAGTGCCTTCGAAGAAAGACTGGGTTCCGATCACGCTGTATCCTTGTGACAAGGCTAGTGAACTTCAGCGATGGGAATGCAGAAATGAGACTCTCTTTGCAATCCAAGGGGAAGATTTGTTTTTCAACTATGGAAACAGACAGGAAAGGAATATTATGCTGTACAAGGGATCTGGTTTGTGGAGTAGGTGGAAAGTCTACGGAACCACAGACGATCTGTGTTCTCGAGGCTATGAAGGTAAAATTCTGCAAATTAATTTCTGTATTTCAAACTCATTTCTATGTGTATCTAATTAAAATATTTAGACGTGTAGGAGAATTTCCTTCATCTCATTAATGATCAGTGAGTGTGACTTCTAGTGAAATCAGTAGTACTAGAGTGTGTGTTTTATGTTTTTCGATGGGTTCATTTTGCTTTTTTGTCAAAGTTGTCAAAGTTCTGATAGATGATGCATGGTAGTCATTCATTTGGAGAAGGGGAAAAAAGTCTGTGGTTATTCAGAACATGTGTATAACTGTTACACAACAGTTAATGATAGCTGTTAATATCTACATGTGTACAGCAAGACGTAGTGTAAGTGTCCAGTCTGTTGATTATGTTTTTTGATTGGTTTTTTTTTCCTTAGGGAGCAAATATTAATTATGCTCTAAGGATTTAGTTAACTCCTGATATCTTCAGCTGTAGTATATTGAAAGTGCCTTTCTAGGTGTTTGAAGTGAGTCTCAGAGTTGGTGGTGAAGTGTTAGATAAAGAAAGAAGATATTTAAAATATTTAAATTTTTAAAAGTTATGTATGATACATACGTATGTACATATATGCATATGTTTATGATAAGTATCTGGGAACACATTTGGATTCCTATTTAGTACTCTTTGATAAACAGAAGTGGTCACAGAGGGAGGTATGGATGCATTCTCTGTGGTTTACACAATGGCTGATTACATTATGATTAGTCCTTGGTCTAAAGCCAGGATAAAAGAACCCTAGAAAAGGAATTATGTGAAAGGAGGCAGGGGGGAGGTGGAGTGATGACCTGCCATTCCTTCCGCCTTCGTTTTCTAGCAGCTGCATGACAGTGACCTCAGTATGTCACCTCTCTAGTGGTCTCTGTCAAGTAGTGTTCCTCTGTATGTCCTTCCATCAATGCATGTACGTTGTATGTGCACACACAGAAGACTGCTTTAGTTACTTTGATAAGTTTCATCGAGTCAGGTTTCTGATGAAACAAAAATTATGTTTAGATGCCAATGGAAGTTTTATTTGGACGTAGCATATTGCAGTCACTCTGTCGTAGATATCTTTCAAGTTTATATGAACATGCTCTTCCCTGTCTAAAATGGTCAGCTATTGAGCAGGTTGCTGACAGAATAATCAGCAGTTGTTTGTGCTTAAAAAGAAAATTGCTCAACTGTGTGGATTTTATACTTTTGGTTGTTGTGCATGTAAAATTTAGGATGGGAATGTATTTATTTTGGTTCAGTCAGTTCTGGTCAGTGGTCTCCTTAAGCAATAAAAATTTGCGTCGTTGTGGACATGGGTATTAGCTTAGACATAGGTAGCAAAAATTATCAATGTTCCATTTCTAGTACAGTTTTTATAGTAAGCTAACGAGCTCTGCTTGCTATAATATGCTATCATATGATCATAAAGTTGAATTGATATATATCCTATGCTTATTATTGCTTAGACACTTTTAAATTGTTTTGTTTCCTTAGATATCTACACAGTAAAAGGAAATGCCAATGGAGCACCTTGTGTATTCCCTTTTAAGTTTGGTGATAGATGGTATGCTGACTGCACAGATGCTGGCAGATCAGATGGCTGGTTCTGGTGTGGAACCACTTCAGACTTTGATGTTGACAAGATATATGGATTTTGCCCATTGAAAAGTAAGTTTTGTATGTTCATGATTCTGCTGCGCTGTTATTCAGCTGCCTGGAAATATTGGTATCCTTGTCATGTGCTTTACTGTACAAAATACAGTTTGAAATGGTGTATTTTTCTGTCTCCATTCAGTCTGCTATCCTTTTAGGAATGGCTTAAATGTGAAAATATAGGGCTCAGCATAAAAAAAAATTGACCAACTACATCTGGGTGCAAGTGTGTTAATCACATGCTGAAATCTGTAATTACACCATTTACTTAAAGTTAATTACATTTAAAGATGTTACATTAGCATATGCAAAAGGTTGTGCAGAAATTTGTGCAGCAGAATTGGAAGATAGAATACAGCTTACCTGAAAATTAAGACTACTTTGTAGAATGAGTTGCCTTTTGCACATGAAGGAACTTACATGAACTTTTTATTAAATCCCAGTATTTCCCAAATCTGTGTGCTATGTTGTAGTTCTGTATTTAAAATCAATGAGAAGTATTTATATTTTAAATTCCCTGGTTTGAGTATAGTTAGAATTTCAACTGTAGTATTATGAATATACAAACTTTATTTGGAAATGTTGACGTTACTTTAAGTAAATTGGAGTAATATGCCTGTATGTATTTGAATTCTTTTAAATTTGAATCAAGTTTTTCTGAACTTCTGTAAAGTATGTCCTAAGTGTTTTGTCTGCAAGCTGCTGCTGCTTCTGTCATGCTGAGAGGTAGCACTTCTCCCTCCCTTCTTTATTATTGTGTTTTGACCGCAATCAGAGCTAAGGAGAAAAATATGTCTTTCCTTTGATGTGAAGAAAACAGTATGGGTTGATCTTAACTGGTTTGGTGATTAAGTATTAGTGTCCTTGCCTGATTTCCATGGATGTTGCATTCATTATTTCAGACAAATAAAAATTGCATGTTTTCTTTTTGTATGCCAGTACTATTTTCAAGATATTAAAAACATGTTGGGAATATCAATCCCATTAATACAGCACATGCAAGATCAACTTAAGAATGCTACCTGTCTGGCATTCTTTTAAGTATAGCAAATAGGAGGCATCATTAAAATTTTGTTTAATTCTTTGGCATAATTCAAGGAAATCCATTCAGATGACTGTGATTGTTTTTGGAAAAAGCTGCTTTATGCTGATTGCCTGCATGTTTCCTTCTTGATTCTTCAATACTGGCTATAAAATATTTGAGTTTTGGTCATATATTTTAATGAGAGACAGGCTGCGGTAGCAAAAGTTTTAGTCAGCCCTATGAAAGAGGAATGCACTGCATGAGAGAGTGATAAGTTAATGAACTTCAACAGCACCTTTAAACACAGAGTGTTAAAGTCTTTGTATGTTAAAGTTGATTTAATATCATTAAAGTGTTTGTTGTTTCTTAAACTGTCTGGGGAGCAATGGTGCCAATACAAAAATATGTGATGCAAACTATTACAATGTTCGTTCATACTGGGGCCTGGACATGCAGTGAAATTATGATTGAACCAGCCACTTTTTTTCATTGTGAGCAAAACCAGCTCCAAAATTCCCCAAGATGAAGAGGGCATAAGGCTATACTTATAACAGTTATTATACTCAATAGAGGTGTAGAAATTTGACCAGTGGAGATAACAGAATTGTATGACCCTTTATTTGATGCTTTAAAAAGAGATGCTGATACAGTGACAGTAGAAACTTAAACCCCACAGGAAGAAACTGAGAAGCGTTGCTACATCAGACAATTTTTAGTAGCCTAGGAAATACTGGTTCTTTACAGGTTACACTGCATGTTTTTGAGCTGTATATTGCACTGCAATATAGAAGTAGGTGTTGGGGAAGAAAACAGGTTGCACAGCGTAAGACTCAGGATAGTGTGTCATGAGGTGTGCCTATAGTTGTATCCAAGTGGGCAAAAGTCCATTGAGGCCCCTTCCTTGACAGATGAAAGAGCTAGAATTTCTGTGAAGAATTTAGAAAGCCTTATAAGTGATGCATAAAACTTGCAGCTGACTAGGAAGGAAACAAGAAGTGCAGAGAATAAGGAAATAATTAAATAATTAAATAGTCTTAGTCTGGTATGTTAATTATTGGGCAAATCTACATCCTTGTATTCATTCACAAATACTGAATTTATTTTTTATGACAGGCTTTTCCCCCATGCTGGTGTTTCAAGATGTTTTGAAGGTTTTTTTCATTGTGGTTTGTTGTCTGGTTCAAAATGCCTGGTGAATTGGTCAGCTAAGTTATATGAGGTTAATTGTGTTGTTTCTTCTGGTTTATTTGGACCTCATAACCTGACTTTGGACCTCACAAATTTATCTAGGAAAAAGAAAGAGATGAGCACTTTAGGAAAAGATATCTAAGTGAAGATAAGCATGCAAAGAAAGTTTAGTATAATTTAGACTTTTTTACTATTGACAGCATAATATCTTTATATACTGTATTATAAATTCACATAAATTGAAATGTCTTTATTATGAGAGTCCTTCTTTACTGTATGCTTAGAGAGGAAGCGATGGCAGTTATTTTATAGACTAACAAGATTTTTATTCATTGTTTGCCATGATTCTGTTCATGCAATTTCCAAGGATATTGGGCTGAGACTCCAACTTGCTTTCGATGGATAACTAAACAAACAAGAACACTTTATTGTTACTGCTAGTCAAAGGTCAGATTTCAGCTTGCAATTTTGAAATTAAAATCTTTCAAGATTCTTCCATTTCCTAATTCAGGAGAAATACTGTATTTTGATATGATAATCATGTTGACATGTTTTAAATTGTAAATGTCATAAACGTCTGCATTGGTCAGGACTTTACACCTTTCCTGTAAGTTTGAACTTGTCTTTCAAGGGCTATAGCTGAAATTCAGTTCATTTTTGGTCTGCTTTGCATTTGCTTTAAAGACTGAGAACTTCCAAAGACATGAGTGAAATCTTCTGACTTACTATATTGTACTTCTGCGATTTCAATAGTGATTGTGTTGGAAACAACTAGTTCTCACTAATTTCAGTGTATACAAAAAATGCATGCTGAATTTGTCTGTGTAGGGATAAAGTTCAGCTTTTTTATTCTTTTTCTAGTTATGTATTAAGGACAGGTGTGGTTTAACATTACTTTAGTTTAGATGCTACAATATATCATCCAGAAAAGTGATTAATCTTCTGGTTTCTCTGGGGATACTAAGCTTTAAACAATATCATATAGAATTTACAATATCTTGCTCTGTGAAGGCATTTGATCTCATAGAACTCCAATACCTTAAAAACAAATTTTCCAAGGTTCAGAAATTAACTTTAATTTTATGAAAGACCAAAGTTCTACAGGACAGCACCATATGCAAGTCAGCTATAAATTATGAGACTGGGGAAGTGACGTGGAAGGTTGGATGAATGCCTGAGACTTGTTTACCTCTTCCTCTAGTAATTGTACAAGATTTATAAAAACCTTTCTATCAAGTTAGAGCCAGTTTTCTTTACTGAATTATAGATCTTACTATTTTTGCAATCCCCATTTTATCCCAGGCTTGTGCTTGTGCACAGGAATTTATGGTCCCGTGGAACATAGTGTAGTGAAGAATTTTTGCCTTCTGATAGTCGTAAAGTATTTTGGACAGAAATCAGTTTGTGGATAATGACAATGGGATGAAAGTTCTCATTTTTAGTCAAATGTCATTATTACACTAGGTTAGATGTGATCTTTTTCTTATAAGGATAATTTGAAAAGAAACACTTCATATTATCTATAGACTATGAGATTTAATACGGGAAAAAGTGTAACTGGCTTCTGACCTGTTAACATTTAACATGTATTATCCTTTGTCTTGAGTTTTGTTTATTGTACAGTTTTCCTCTTATTTGCACACTTAAGTTTTCTGAGCTTTCTGATTCGGAAAAGGAAAAGACCTCTTTCTCTCAAATTTTTCACAGCTTGCAACTTGAGAAACTGATACAGGCTGCAGGAATTTCAGTTGTTTTCCCTTTGTCAGCAGACATACAGTGACCTCTGCTATATTCTGCTTTTGTCATGCAACTTTAATCTCTTTATGTGACATTTAGCTGGGTGTTGGGGCCTCCTGTAGGTTCCATTTTTGGCAAAGCAAAATCACAGTTTTCTGTTGCTTGTTGTGGAGATTCAAGTGAGACGAGCCAGTACAGACTGCAGTAGTGTAAGGAGCGTGGTACTTTCAGGGGCCACTTGTAATGTTAGGCCTGGATGACATTTTCACCAGTCTGGCATTGCCTGAATGTGCAAAGTTCAAGTATTCAAGGAGATCACAGGTCATGTGGCAGAGAAGAAAGCATGAAGGTATGTCAGATACACGTATAAGACAGATCAGAAATTGCAGGAAAGTGTGAGATAGATGCTGATAATTTAAGTTTTGTGTTCAGTCCTTGGGTCTGATTACCTCTATCACAGTAAGAAAATCCATAACCACTTTACATAATACCCAAATTTAGTAAAAAAAATGGCGTTTCTTATCTCAGAAAAGTGATCAGCTTGATATACACCTTAGCTACCATGAGTCTGGAAGTTTTTAGTCTTTTTTTCCACACTGACAAATCAACTCTTTTAGTGTGACTTTAGCAACTCATCTTCCACCTTAAACAGCAGCTTTGTTATACCAGAGAAAATGGTGACCTTGTGTCATTATCTGTGTACTGTCCAACATGGCTGTCATGGTTTAACTCTGCCCTGGATTTACTAACATATTAGAGAGCCTCAGGACTCCTTCCAAACCAGTTGTTTATAGAAGTGTTTAGGTTTTGTGTACTTTTGCTATGCAATTTATTCTATATTTTATCTGGCTCCATCTTCATGATCAGTTACAGCATTTCTTTTTTTCCCTACAGTTAATAATATTGATTTATTGTGGAATACAGATCCTTTAACAAATGTTCAGTACCAGATAAACTCTGAGGCAGCTCTGAAATGGCACCAGGCAAGAAAAAGCTGTCAACAACAGAAGGCGGAGTTATTAAGCATCACAGAGTTGCATGAACAAACATACCTGACAGGTAAAGTAATATTATCCATCAGATTTTTTACAAAAGTGCATTATTGTAACAGAGACACTTATACAGTATGTCCACCTTAAAAAAGAATATTTGTTCAGTTCTGGTAATTAGTAGATTTAAATTGTTATCTTGAATGATTCAGCTGGAAAAATCAGACAGGTAATGGTTATTTTATCCTGATTAAATATTGTTAGAAAGTTACAGTAACTAAAAAATACAGCAATTAAGTAATGCAAGCAATAAAGAATAACATTGAAATGCAGGAAAATGCAAAATAGTTTGTAAACCAAAAATGCAGATATGATGATTGCATCCTTTTTGTGCTTTACTTGTTGTGTGTACTAGTCAGCATTTTTGGCCTATCTCATTAAAGCTGTTGTATCATCAGTATGTGCTAAAATATGAAAAGAAAGAAAAAGAACTAATAAACAAAAGGACTTGCAAATAGCTTGGTTTATTTTACATCTCCTTTAATAATTTTTGAAGTAATTTCCAAACTTCTCTGAGGAAATTATCTCCTGAATTTGTATTTGAATATATTTACATTCCACAGTGAGACAGTCTCCTTTTTATTACCTTCTTAGCCTGTGTACACACAAGAAATAGTCCACTAATTCATCTATTAAACAGATTAGAAAATATTTTGAATATGTCACATGAGTTGGAAGATAAACTATTCTATGCCATAAGCTATATGTTGTAATATGTAAGTTCATAGAATCAGAGAATTAGAGAATGGTTTGAGTTGGAAGTGATCTCAAAGATAACCTAGTTCACCCTCTCTGACATTGGCAGGGACATTGTGCACTAGATCAGGCTCAAAGCCCCATCCAACCTGACTTTAAACACTTCCAGTGATGGAGAGTTCACAGCTTCTCTGGGCAGCCTGTTCCAGTGTCTCACTACCCTCACAGTAAAAAATGTCTTCCAAATATCTAAGTTAAATCTACCCTCTTTCATTGTAAAACTGTTGCCCCTTGTCCTGTCACTACAGGCCCTGTTAAAAACTCTCTCTCCATCTTTCTTATAAACCCTCCTTATATATTGAAAGGCTGTGATAAGGTCTCCCTAGAGCCTTCTCTTCTCCAGGCTAAAAAACCCCAACTCTCTCAACTGCTCTTTACAGGATGTTCCAGCCCTCTGATGAATTTTTGTGCCCTCCTCTGGATCTGCTCTAACAGGTCCATGTCTTTCTTGTACTGGGGATCTGAGAACTGGATGCAGTACTCCAGGTGGGGGTCACTAGAGCAGAGGGGCAGAATCCCTTCCCTCAGGCTGCTGACCACACTTCTTTTGATGCAGCCTCAGATACGACTTGCTTTTGTCGTGCACATTATTGGCTCATGTTCAGCTTTTCATCCACCAGTATCCTCACATCCTTCTCCAAAGGGCTAATCTCAATCCCTTCATTCCCCAGTCTGTATTGATATTGGGGAGTGCCCCAACCCAGGTGCAGGACATTGCACTTGGCCTTGTTGAACTTCATGAGGTTCACATTGGCCCCACTCCTTAAGCCTGTCAAAGACTCTCTGGATGCTGCCTCTTCTGTCAAGCGAATCAACTGCACCACTCAGTTCGGCATCATCTGCAAATGTGCTGAGGGTGCACTCAATCCCAGTGTCTGTCATTGGTGAAGGTATTTGATTGTATCAGTCCTCATACAGACCCTAGAGGGACACCACATTATTGGTTTCCGTTTGGACATTGAGCTGTTGACTGTAACTCTTTGCATGCAAATATCCAGCCAATTCCTTATCTGTCCTTATCTATCAAATCCATATTTCTCCAATTCAGAGGAATGAGAAAGCTGTTTTTAATGCTATGAACAGTCTGTTCTGTCTAAACTTTTGTTTTCAATTTAAGGATTTGGACAAAACATGGGGGTTTTTTTTGGTTTTTTTTGTTTTTTGGTTTTTTTTTTACTGAGCGTGATGAAAATATTGTTGAAATTGTTGCTCAAGGGAGAAATCTGGCACTAACATATAGGAATGAATTATTAGTAGGTGTGTTTTAATTGCAAACTAGTAGATATGGCTGCCAAATGTATGTGAAAGTCAGACTTTTATTCTACAGCTGCCCTGGCAGTACCAGGATTTCCTGCCATGCTCAGCTCTTGATTGTCTTAACCACAACTTGTTTGTATAGAGGAAGTACTGGAACACATTAGTGTGCTGGTGCCAAATCAGGCTCTGGTATGACATTCCAGTCCTTTCCAGTGCTTAACTACCCCACCTTTTAACCTTGCCATGCTTCAAGTATTGCTCATAATTATGGTGTCAAAGACAACTAAAATTCATAGAGCAAAATTACAGACTGCCATGATGCCATTGGTAGAAGCAGAAATCAATAATATATATATTGCGCAATGATTTTCTGTGAGCTATGTAGAAATACATATAAATAAAAAAAAATCAGAAATCATCCAGCTGGGCTTCCAAGTCTTACATAAAATGCAGAGATAGACAATTAATTAATAATGACTATAAATAGTGCTAGAGAGTTCAGAAGGACCATACGTAAGTATGATATTGCTAGGTGGTTTTCATAACTAGAGCTGTAAGTTGGAAGCCTGACTTATCATTGGCTAAAGAAATGAAATCAGATGAGTCTGAAAAAAGTACAGTATGTGCTGTTGATAAGACGATGTTTGGAATGATCACATTTTAATATAGTTTGATAAAATGCAAACAGTTTTTTTTACTTTACAATATTTTGTAAATTTGGAACTCACTTGTTAATTTTGTTGGAAAAGAAAATACACAACAGGAAACTATTCAGGTTTCATTTTAGAAAACTAATTTTTGGTTTTGTGACCTTTTGTGTAACTTTATCAATTTCATATTTTGTAGTTCTGGAAAAAGGTGATTTGTTTCATATTTATGATCATTGGTTTACAAAGAGCATGCACAAGTGTCATTTCGTTTTCTATTGTAATAAAATTCTCCACACCTAAGAATGTGAAACTCCAAAACTAAAGCGATACATGTGAGATGACATGTTTTGCAGGTTTAGCGTAGCCACCTTAACTAAAACGTTAAAAGTTGTTAAAATTTGTACTGGGAAAAACGAGAGGCAGACGGTTTAGCTAGAATTCAGCTCTCAAGTTTTGAGAAAATGCTTGCTCTTGCTGTGCACATCCAGTATCTCTCTTTGTCTCTTACCTAGGTTTGACTGGCAGACTGAGTTCTGCTCTCTGGTTTGGTCTTAACAGTTTGAATTTCAACAGTGGATGGCAATGGGTTGGTGGTGCTCCATTTCGATACTTAAATTGGGTTCCAGGTAAGGTTAAATATGTTGCTGCTCAGTTTAAAAGGCAAGAATTTGGTCATTGTGTAACATATTTATTTTCTAGTACTCTATTCTCCTGCAATTATTGAACTTGTTTTGATGTTGAAAGATTCTGACTGTGGCTATAAACACTGTGAGATAACGCCCTTTATGTTAGGGATACACACTGGACTTGATTTATTATTCATAGTGTAAATGGTAGCCTCAAAATCCAGAGGAAAGAGTCATCTATTTACACTTCATTTGTATATCTCCTTAATTTACTTTATTTCTATATGAATACAGAATAAATCTGATGCTGTAGGTGACTTCATTTTTGAGATTAGACTGGTCAGTCTGTTGGTTGCTTTTTTCTTTGTAGGTTTTGGGTTTTTTTTACATTCCTTTTCAATTTGTTTTAGTTATTTGCTTAAAGATTAGTTTTTCTTTTTTGTTTGGGATTAACTGAGCCATGGCAGTAACACAAATTGAACATGTTAGGCTAGTTTACTTTGAAGAAAACCCAGCAACTTCATACCTGCAGTTCTCTGAACTCTGGTGCGGTTATTAAAAAGCTAGTCTCTATGCCGTCTGTGTACATGGTGAAGAGGTACTTTTCTGGTTTACTACTCAGAGTGCCTATGTTAAGGTGTCTTTCACAGGACCCTTGTTCCCCTGCACTGGCTATTCAGGAAGGCTTTGGAGACTAATTTGAAGTAGATGTCTGAAGTTATGCAGTGTAAACACTCTTCTTTATCTTCATTGAGCATGTCACATGTATTTAATCTGCAGTAACTATAAATGCACGCTCCACTGTTACCACCCAGTGGCTTCCTTGTGTAGATAAAGCCAAAAGCACATTTTAGGTGAACAAACTTCTCAAGTAGGTACACTTTGAAGAGTGAACTGAACTACTTTATAAATAGTTCTCCAATGGAGCGAGCACACAAGGCAAACAGATGGGCTGAACTGCAAGTTGCTGTGAAGGTGTTTATAGGTCTGTCACCCAAGTGCACTGATGCGGATCTGCAGATAATGAAGAGTGGGGGAAAACTGATTGTGAGGTGGAGCCAAAGTAGCAAGGGGAGCTGTGCGCGGTTGTTAAAACTGCAGACAAGTCTTCACTTGTCCTATAAAGAATTGGGTGGGTTTTGGTGTAACCAAAATGGGCTCCATTTATCTTTAACTCCTTATGTTCCATAATTTCATTCAAAGATAATACTTTTAAGTCCATGTAACGTATTTTATATTTGTGCTGTCTCCTTCATGACTTTACATTGGTCAGCCTACCTCTATCTGATTCCCACTACTCCACTAGTACATTTTAAAGGAATTTGTGGAAGTTTTGTATTCATCCATCTCCCTAGCTCTAAATAAATAACACAAAAACATGGGAACTAAGTTATCAACATTTAAACTAAAATGATGCTGATTAGGCATTTGGGAGAGCCAACAGCCAACAGCTGAAATTTTTTTGTGCATTAAAACAACTTAAAGTTATATTTTTGAGGTAAACATCTCTTTTTTCTGTTGTGGAAAGGAGATATAACCTGACTGCAAATATAAGACTAATTGTAATTGAAGGTAATGAAATCATAATGATATAAGGAAATTTTCAGTGAACAATCTTGCACACTAAAAGATATTGGCTTTCTGTGTTTATTGCTGAGCAGTACTGACACTTGCTTGTTATGTAGTATAGTGGCATGTGTTCAGTAATGTAAGAAAATCCATGGCAAGTTTAATCACATAGATCAGACCTTGAAAAGTTCATGTGGTTTATTGGAGAAATTTGTTCTGTTTTACAGGTTCTACTTTTCTTCTAGATGTTTCTGTTAGTGCTAATGCTAATCTTAACTGAAAATATCTAAATATCCTGCTATTGTTGTATTGTTTAGACAAGTGGATAAGCAGTTCATATTAGCAAAGTAATTACTTATTATTTTTCTGTCTTTACTGTTATACTAAGTACAGAATTTGACTAGCTTACTGAACACCTGAAGATTGTGCTCTGAAGTTTAGACGTTCTTTGCTTAAAAATGGAAAAAACCCAAACAAAATGAATGGGTGCACTGTAATACTTTTCATCAAGATTTTGAACCTCTGAAGAGGCTGTTAAATTGTGAACTGGATAAATATCTCAGTTTGTGGTTGCTCTGAAAAAATACGGCTTAAAGGGAATTAACTGCCCCATTCAGTCTAAAGGACTGTGGAGAATCACTGTTGTCTATATGTTAATATGTCTTATAGTTAGTGTGGAACAGATTAGAACATGAAAATAATTGGGAGGGTAACCATGATGTGCTTATACCTTGTTGTTGTTGTTGAGTTGTTATTGGTTTTTTTTTTTTTTAAAGGACATCCTTCTCCTGAACCTGGAAAAATTTGTGCAGCATTAAATCCTGGCAAAGGTGCTAAGTGGGAGAATCGGGAATGTGATCAGAAACTTGGCTATATTTGTAAACGCGGAAATGCTACTTTAGAATCTTTCATTATTCCTACAGGTAGGTTTGGTAATAAACCTTCAACAAATTATTAATGAGCAGTGTTTTTTATATGTAATTCCAATATGTATTTGTTATTGCACATGCGAAAACCAAGCAAAGGTCTCTGCAGGGTGTGGCTTGACCAAGATTCCCTGTAAAAGTGAACAGCATGTACTTCCTTTTTGTTCTGGCCTCCCTACTTCCTGTGTGGTAATCTCTCTTCAGTAGCTTGGAGTTCTGAATTGCGGAAATGGTGGAGTTCTCTTTTCCAAAACCAAGCAGAACTGTCAGATTTTGTTCATAAAATAAAAAGAGAAATAATCTAATGTTAAAAAAAAAAAAAGTAATTCTCTAAAGCCCTATGTACTCAGTGAAATTAATATATTTTTTCTTGCTGTCATTTTTACTACTTATGAAATAGAGTAAGTTTGCCAGCGCAAGTTGGTAGTGGACTAGAGGGATTTAAAAAAATTCTTTTGAAAGATTTAAACAAATTTTATAGCTATCTATATTTATATATAGATATATGAAAATATTTATTTATGTATATATAAAAACTGTGTAGCTTATTTATGAAAATATTTAAATTATATATATACAAACACTTTTTCAGAAGAAATGCAATTTTGGCACTTGCCTAATGTACATAGGAAAGACAAAACAGGGATAAGTTTTCATAGCTTTATTTAGACCTGTTTCCTTATTATCCCTCTGTGTACTATGAAAACCTTGTAACTTATTCCTTTGTTTCATCACTCTTTCTTTCTGTTCTTTCCAAGTTTCTTTCTCTTTCCAGGACATAGAGGTATCTCCTAAATTCACTGACATTATTTTGTAGAGGTTGTAGAAGCAGAAAGCTAAACCATTACTGGATTTCGTGTCCGTTTAGTAATATGCATTACTGGCAAACCAGATGTTTTGGAAACTTAGTGTTTGACATTTGACTTAAAACCCATATTTTTAAGTGTTTTTCTTGCTTTTGCCAATATATAACCAGTCCAGTCAAAACCACTTAGGACAGAGACTTCGTGCCTAACGTGTTTTGCTTTATTGCTAAGAGATGAAAACCACAAGATGAGATAGTGTTTCGTTAGTTAAATATTGAAATCAAGATTTAATACTTGAATTAATTAAAGTAATACTTCAGTATTGAAATAAAGAGTATTTGTTGCTGTAGCTGAAAAGGACTTCAGTGCATATTTTAATTATTTCCTAAATTAAGATGCTTCAAGTTTTGTTAGTATTTGTATGCAGCTGATAACCAAATAGTTTTAATTTATATAGGTTGTCTTAGATTGTTCAATTGCCTAGTCCTCAGCTTTTCAGGTTTCATACATCAGTTGTTAAATACTGAGGCCTATAAATATACTACCAATTCAATACTGACTGCTCTGTTATTTAGATTTAAATTTAGTTTGGGGGCTTTTAATGGCCTAATTTCTTTCCTATGTTTTAGGCTTTTGATTCCCTCCTCCCCCAGTTTACCAGTAAATTGGAGGAAGAACAGAAATGAGACAAAAGTTTTCAATTGTACAGAAATTGCTGAGTAAACAGGGTGACAGATTAATGAGAGATTGGCAGTGATTCACTTCATAAAATATTTTCCAAAATGTCCCATGAGAGGAAGTCATAAAAGGAATAAGCATGCGATCATGCAAGGTGTTAAGTGCCCTCAGCTTCTAATGATGTAAAGGGAAACTCATGGCAGATGATGTTTTCCTGACTAGGCCTCCTGAGCGAGGAAATAAATTAATCGTAAATTCATACATGCACTTAGTTGTGGACTTAACATTAAAGACAGAGGCAATCCTTTGAAATTGTAACCCTAGAAGTTACAACTGAGTCTAACAAGGCAGTATGCGAGGACTGTGGGACAGAACACCACTTTACAACAGAATATAATCATGCTTGTGTCCGAAACAAAGAGAAAAATCTTTACAGAATATTTATTTTTGTTACAGATGAAGATTTTCACAAAGCCAATAGCTGTACAGTCTTTTTTTTGTAGCAGAAGTGTTTTTTCCAGCAGGGGGCCACGTAATTGTATACATTCAAGTGATGTAGGGCTTGACAGCATTTGCCCTGAAATACAGCAAAGTGGATTAATAGGAACCTGTTAATTTCATCTGCAAAACTTACTTATTTTTTAAGTTAATTATCTAAGGAAAGGCTGTCTGTCTGTCTACCTCCACCAAGCGACTGCCAAAATAGATTTCATCCCAGTCCAACAAGGTGTGGTGATCTTAAAACTATTGTTTCCAAATGTTTCATAAAGCATTTGATCAGAGGAAATAAATGCTTATAGTGTCACTGTTGTGACTGCTGTGTGAGCTCTCTTATCAGACCACAGAGAATGGATGTGAGAGAGAGAAATTTGTATGCCTGAATCACGAGACAAACTTCAAACAGTGCTTTCACCCTTTTAGACACCCAAGTCAATCACTGTGAGATCTTCAGATTTCAGGAAGCCAAGCTTATAGTTTACAAAAGTATTTGCTCTCTATTTGAGGAATAACCATTCCACGCTTACACGCTTCATTTCTTGTTGTCTTGATCTATTCCACAGTAAATTCATCAGCTTGACATTTGTGATAACATTGTTTACACATTAATGTGATTTCCTTTGTTACATCTTATTTGTTGTAATTTGCATTGCTTCATTTGCTTAAGTCAAACGATGTCCAGGGAGTAGTACTTGCTTCCATTAGGATGAAAAAATAGGTTGTATGGCTTTGTGTTGTCATGTATTTTTAAAAAAAAAAGAGAATTGGGAAGCACAGAATTCATATTTGCTGACTACTGGAAATGCAGAACTGAAGACTTTCTCTTACTGAGAAATCCGCAGCTATGTTATTCAGTAAGACTTGCACCAAAGAAACTAGACTGTCAATTGCTTTTCTTGTTTTGCAGCCTGTAACAAATTCTCTGGTGTTACTGGATTTACAAGCAAAAGATTCTCCCACCCTGCCACGGCTGCTTTAGTGTTTACAGTAATAGTCTCACAGTCTCCTCTGATCTGAAAAAGAGACTCTCACGGTCTCACTGGGGAATAATTACCTTTGTGACGGACTTTGTGTCTGAACTGCTGATGTCAGTTCTATTCAGTGTTTACAGTTTGCAGAAGGGTGCACTAAGTTTGTTGGAGGTGCGTATATGGCTAGATTTTTTTTCGAAGCAGTTTTCTGACTGTTATAGCAAAGCACTGTAAAATGCATATGCTCAGAGCTGAGACCAGACATGGGACAAATTAGGCAGCTGTCTGAAGCATCAGACTAACCTCTACAACAGCATTTGCCACCTCTGTCCTCTCTCATTTCTCCCAACACCACTACATACATTCAGTCTGTTTTTGCTGGGGTTCTCCCACTCTCCATTCCACTTCTTCCTCTCCTGTGGCAGGATTGACAGGGCTCTGACTGAGCACTGAGCACCTTGTCCTGGGGTGAAAAAGTTTAGTTGTACTCAAACCTTGTGAGAACACGCTAGCACTTCTTTGAGGCAGGTCTGCGAGCAGCAGAGACTGTTTATATCTGTTCTAGCAATCCATGTTGTGACGCTAAGTATCTACTAATTAATCATCAGCATATTCCGGTTGAAACAGGGTGTGCGCTTGCAACCTGGGCCTGACTGGTCGTGACTTTGGGTATCTACTTAAATATTTCTATGGAATATACCTCAGTGTTACACACAAACATATTGCTTCTCCGTCCCTGGCATACACAAGACATTTTGCCAGCAGAACTTCCGCAAACCTGCTGTCCTTGTTCTACTCTGTATATTGGTGCTTCCTAAACCCATCTACTGATTATAAATAAAGTGCTGCAAGAATCATAATTTGTTTCTAGAACAGCAATATTCTGTTCATTATATGTTTGGGTGGCACTCCTCCAAAGGCTGAATTGTTTGCTAAACAGCAATGTAGTGGTTGGCAGGACTCTGGTGCTTTTCTGATGAACTTTTAGAAGCAAGTTTTAAGTATGAATAATTTACTTTGACAGTATAATTTTCTCAATGAAGCTTTTAAAAAGGATTCCTAAATGCAGTATTCTTATTTGGGTTCTCTTGTGATCCTGTAGAACCAGTTACTTTTTTTTTTCCTAGTCTAGCAAATGGGGCTAATCCATAAAACGCCTAAGGTTTGGGAAAAAAATTACCCTCATAAATATGTTATGTAACCAGGTTCTTAATATACAGCTATGTAGCGTGGAGAAGGAAGAGAAATGCTGACATGAGTGTAGAAAAATGATAAAGCACAGCTCTGAGAACCTTACCTTTTAGTATGTATAAATGCATATAAAAGTCAAAACTGTATTATATGGTAAGTTTTAATTCTGTCTTTTCAAAAGATGCAAGCACTTGTTTGCAACTGTAGTGTTCTTAAAAAAAAATCTGGCGGTTTTAACTTTTAATCATGCATGCAGATTATTATCCCAGTGCATATTTTTCAGATCTGCCGTTTTTCGTGAAGAAAATATATAATTAATTTGTTTGTTAAATCTTTCCTTATGTGATTTTCAGTCTTTAGTTAAGAATAGAATTCTGAAACTCTTCATTGCAATTTTTCTTTTCAGAGACTAATGTGCCAATTAGATGTCCTGATCAATGGATGTCATATGCTGGTCACTGTTACATAATTCGCAGGGACCCCAAAATATGGAAAGATGCCTTAACATCTTGCAGGAAAGATGATGGGGATCTGGCAAGCATCCATAATGTTGAAGAGTACAGCTTTGTTATTTCTCAGCTTGGGTACCGTGAGTATTTTTTAACAATAACTTATATGTATTTCCTATTAATAAAAGGAGGACACTGTTTTAAAAAAATAATTGTTCTGATCACAGGGTGCAGAAGGACTTACATTTTAAATTTAAAAAAATCTTTGAAAGAGAAAACACACAATAAAAGCATGAAAAAGAGCATGAAAACCAAACAACCTCTACTGTCACAGAAAAGCTGTAGTCAGTGTTGTGAATTGCATCAAGCCCAAAAACTTACTTCTTAGGATCTACTTCTAGCTCCTTTTATACAGATTAAACCAATTTTCAGCCTTGTTAGAAGGTGGAAGGATTTTTACTATTGGTCTGCAAAGATAGGTGAGGGGAAGCAAAGTCTGTTGGTCAAAGACAGTTTGGGAAGATCTGGGTCCTGTTATAAGCACTGCCGTGTCATTTTTCAAGTCACACTGCTTGTGTTTATTCTGAAAACGGAAGCTGTCAGTCCCAGTATGTCGATTCAGATGTGCCCTAAATTAAATATGGTACTTAGGTGTTCAGTTTCTGAGTGCACATTGAAGTTGTTGCAAGGCCAGTTAGGCTACAGATGCTGTGTGCTCATTAGGGTAGATGTGACCATGCTGACCCTGAAGCAATTTTGAGTTGTTATTGCTTTACAGGAACCTGATTTTGCATGTAAGATCAGTTACTGCTTTTTGATGGGAGGAGCATGTTTACACCTATGTATGCTTCTTTGCAGTAACTGATGCTGTGTGTGCTATTAGTGCCAGGTAAGTGTGAGTTAGTTTAATCTTCACTGAAAGTGCAGTAAGCTGCTTTGAGCAGCAGTGTAACAGCAATCTTGCAGTGGCAGTCACAAAAAAGCTGATATGCTTTGTTTTTGTGTCCTAGCCAACTCCATGGCAACTTGTGCTTGTTTTCATGTTCCTGAAAGAGTGATCTGTTGTTTTTTCATGAACAACATGAAACTTTTACTTTTTCAAAGGAGATTATTAAGAAAGGTGGGACCTCTTGATGAGAAATTAGGACATTGGAAAGAAGTTAGGCTCTAAAGGAAGTTAGTTGTATTTTCACCTTACTCCTCGGAAGTAGGTTATTTCACAGTTCAATGCCTTCTGCAAAGACCTTTCCTGAACTGACTGCTCTGCACTGTTTTTGTAAAAGTAAATGTTTCTGAAAGGCCAATAGTCCTCAAGGAAACCAGACTTCTCACATATGGCATGCTCACTGCAACAGACTATTTTGAAAGCATTTTTTTCAGAGGCGTGAAATTGGAACAACTAAACAAGCCTTCTAAGGCAGTTTATAACAGTATCACATTACCCTTGTTCACCACTGAGATGAGAACACCATGTATTGCAGTGCCTAGAAAATCTTGTCTGCATCAGAACTCTGCGGCAGTAAGTGCTGTACAGAAAGAACAAAAGTCTGTCTCTCAATTCACAGTCCCATGATAAAACAAATCATGAGATTTGTACAATGAGATGAATATTGTCATAGTAGCTGAGCTTTTGTTGGCATCACCCACAAAGGAGAACTTCAGAGAGGAACATGAATAAAGAAGTGCATTCTGGATGTTTACACAAAAATCCAGCATGTGATACGGCACAAACATGGCACAATGCACGTCTGAGAGAGTGGGAAACAGCTTATTTACAAGTGGCTGGAAAAGAAAATACCTTGGTATTTAGTCACCCAGCTTTCGAGATGATTGCAAAACTCTGTGACAGCATTTCTTCTTCAGAGGAGAAAATATTAAGTAGGAAGAAGCTCCACAGAGCCAGAAATGGCTCTTGGCAGTTTCTGATTTGCATGGCTTATTTAGATGACTTTGATGTAATCGTTTTGTTAAAGAATGCTGTTTATTGTTCATATTACCATGGTGTGAGCTCACCAGAGTAGGAGCTTTGGCCATGGATGAGGCCTCTGCTGTGCTCAGTGCTCAATAAACATGGACGGAAAGATTTAAACAAAAAAGAAGTTAGAAAGCATGGATGGCAGTAGCTAAGGAGTGAATGAGAGCATGATGGGCAGTGGAATTGGAACAGGTTTCCATTTTGGTAGCAGAGAAGAATTTAAAGGGGTGTAATGAGATGTGATGTTGAAGGACTTCTGAACACGAAGAGCAGTCTGGAAGACAGGGTGAAGGTGCCTATTTGAAAATAGAGACTGATGTGCTGTGAGTCTGAGCCCTTCTTATTGGGAAGAGATAGTAAGGACAGTATGTATGAGCTATGAGGGCTATTATACTTGGGTATAATAAAGATGAGAGAGATGAGGGAGGAAAAGAGAAAGGAGAGAGTTAACTCTTAAAGTGACAGGATGGGAAGGTGTCTTTTGCAGCAGCTTGATTGGTCAAAATGGGAAGCCTCCATGTTCCTGTAACTAGCAGATGGGAGAAATGTCACAGGAGAGTTTTAACTTGTGAAGCTGTCTAGGAAAACCTCCATCTGAAATGTGTTAATCAGAAAGCATTGCCTTGGACTCTTTCAGAGTCCTTTAACTCTTTCAGAGGCACTTATGTTGCTAGTGAGAGCAGCAGCAAGCAGCAAAGAAACAGTTCCAGTTCCACTGAGAGACCCACTCCCACAGCTGATGTCTTTTTGCATGGGTTCACAATCCCATTTTTAATTTCCATGAGTGGTTGCATTGTTAGGTTAACTGTGGTCAGTCTGGATAAAGGATGTTAGAGGAAAATTTACAGAAGAGGGTGAGAATTAGGATAACAAACTGAACAGGAGAAACCTCTGAGTGTTGTAAATGGGTGGTAGGAATGCAAGGTCATAAGTGGTGTAAAAATTGTTAAAAAGTAATCTCCCTATCATTTGTGAAAAATACTCATAATGAGTAAGTTCTAGCAACCAAGTAGTTCATACTCTGATTGGAAAGACTGCTATCTAAAGAAAGGTCTGTGGATGTAGTTGGCCAGTGTGATCTGAGTCACAGTGCTGTGGATAAAAGGAAACACCTGCTGCCTTTAACGTAGTCTGAATGACAGACTACAAATAAATAATCAAATAATAACTAAAACTTGCCAATTGTGCTGAACAAAGTCATAAAATCCATTCTGGAGAGGAATACCCTTTGCTGATGATGGAGTTCTGACTGAATATAAATGCCCAAATTTTTAATCCTCCTTATTCAAATAGTTTATCTGCAACAAAACTAGGTATGAACATTATAGTAGCAACATGTCATAGTGGAGCATTTTGAGTACAGACAAATAGACCTCTAAGAAACAGCTGCTGTAAAGTAACATCCTTGATCAGTCCTGCACTTTCCTTCCAACCAAAAAACAGCGGTTAAGTCTATTAACTGTAAATTGAAAAAACTCCAACAACTACATTAATTTCATTTTGCTCTGAAACGAAATAAAATATAGGAACACATGTAATGGGAAAACTTGCAAGTACTCTGGTTGTCAGCTCTAAAAGACAACACTGGGTGTCTAAGCATTAGAAAAGAGGGCACATCTTTCTTCACCATACTAAACGTAGGAGGAAAAGAAGAAGTAGCATTTTATTTAGGCATTTATTCGTGCCTTGTTACAAGAGTTTTGAGCTGTAAAAGAATGAACCTAGTTGTGTTGCAACATAATTCAACAAAGAGAGTATTTTGGCTGTTTTATACAAAGTTAAACACTCTTACTGTATTGCCACTACAGTAAGTGTCATTTTCTGATGACGAGCAGGTATATGAGGAACGGTCTGCCCTCTTTATGAAACAGGGAGCCTTAATTTCCTGTGACTGCCTTTTAAACTTCCTGAGAATAAATCATTTTCTGTTCCATGAAGATAAAATCTCACATCATATAAAAGAACTGTTACCAGCCTTGTTAATCATACGTTTTAGAGCCAGCTGATGAGCTGTGGATTGGGTTGAATGACCTCAAGGTTCAGATGTATTTTGAATGGAGCGATGGGACACCTGTCACCTACACCAAGTGGCTTCGTGGAGAACCCACTCATGCAAACAACAGGCAAGAGGACTGTGTTGTAATGAAAGGAAAGGTAAAGTCATGTAGTTATTAACTTTATTATTTTTTAATTTCATTTATCATTTGGGCTTTTTTCTGTGCAAGAGCACAGAAGCAGGGGATATCAGTGTTTGAAGCATCATATTTTAGAGTCCTATAGGTGTTACTTTTTTGAGGAAGCATCCCTGTTCAAGGTTGCTAGAAAGTTGTTTTTGTTGTCTTCCTTGAGAAGCAGACAAGTGGTGGCTTTGCTTGAAAACAACTGCCCCCCTGGCCCATATTTCTGGATTTCAGTTTGTGCATGTGGGCTTTTTTGAAGAAACTTTTAGTTACACTGTGAAACACATGAACATGTAAATGTTTTTCTTCAGGAAACTTCAAAGACATTTTAGATATGTTTGGATTTTTTCTGCTTTGACTGAATGTGGGATATACACCTACCTTAAAAAACTGCACTAGCAATTTTTAATGATGTTAAGGAGAAATACTATCTGTAGAAGAAAATAGAAGCCTTCTTTTTCTTTTTCTAGACAAAGTTACAAATCTCGGGTCTAGGTGGATTAGACATTATGCTTGTATCTGCAGTGCCCATGAAGAGCTGTGAGGAAAGTAGTTAGCAGTGGCATTAGCAAAAGCCTTTACTGAGTGAGTGTATACCTACAATTAAACAGCTGCTTTGAAAAGGCTGTCTTTTGGAGTATGACAATGGTTGATGACCTAGGTGTACTACAGAAACTGAGATAATGCCTAGTACAAAAGTCAGTCTGTGTGTGATTCTGCAAAATTGTATTTTTCTTCTTTGTGATAATTAAAAATGCTAAATTTACCACCTCCTTCAGGTTTTACCTATTTTATCAAGAGGAAAAAAAGTATTTACCCATGCAAAATTAAAACTTGAGGGTTGTACTTTTGGTAAGCACACTTATAAATTGAAGAGAACTAAAATTTTTTTCCTAATTGGCCTGAACACTATTCAGAGCTTGCCTCATAGGGCAAGCCTGCATTCAAGCCCAAACAGGCCTAGTTTTCTAACTTGCTTCACTTAGGTGCAATCATCAACAGCAACAGTGGCATGTATGCATAGAGCTGGTTCATATGTCTCCATCGTTCTGGTGCACAAACACTCAAGTTCAGAAATTGAGACAGAGTGCAGCAGGAGAGGGCTGCGCCAGCTCTGCAGCAGGAAGAAGCTGTAGGGGACATAGAGCAGTTAGCAGGTGCTGCACTAGCAGAAAAAGGGATCACATCATCAGTTCCAGGAAGGAATGAGAAAGAGAACTAGAACAGCATCTGTGGGAGAGCAAAACCACAGTAGTATCCGTGAAAGAGACAAGCCTGTGTAGGGTATAGCATATTAATTTCCCAGAATGGAGCATAGCTATGTGCATTTGTGGAGGTGTTCTCTGGCCAGGCCAAAGTTCAGATCTACAGTTTCATTGCTGTATGAACTTAACAGGGAGAAGGAACTTTATGTGCAATCAGATGTGTCCAGGAGGTTAGTATCTGATGTGTATTTTAGTGAAGAATTTTGCACTAGTCAGAAGCATAGGTAAGATTATAATTTTCCTGGGTTTGGCTGGGATACAGTTATTTTTTCTTCTTAGTAGCTGGTACAGTGCTGTGTTTTGGATTTAGTATGAGAATAGTGTTGATAACACAGTAATGTTGTTAGTTGTTGCTAAGTAACATTTATACTAAGCTAGGAACTTTTCAGTTTCTTGGGCCCTGTCAGCGAGAAGGCTGGAGAGGCACAAGAATTAGGAGGGCACACAGCCAGGACAGCTGACCTGCACTGTCCAAAGGGATATTCCATACCATAGAACGTCATGCTGAGTGTATAAACTGGGGGGAGTGGGCTGGGGGCTGCCGATCGCTGCTTGGGGACTGGCTGGGCATTGGTCAGGGAGTGCTGAGCAATTGTATTGTGCATCACTTGGGTTTTTTCCCCTCCCCTTTGCATTTTATTCCTCCCCCCCTTTTCTTTCCTTTTCATTAGAATTGTTATTATTATTTTATTTTATTTCAATTAATATATTATTCTTACCTGAACCATGGAGTTTTACCTTTTTCCCCGATTCTCTTCCCCATCCTGCTGAGGGGTTGAGGGGGGAGTGAGCGAGCAGCTGCATGGTACTTAGTTACTAGCTGGGGTTAAACCACAACAGTAATCTATTAAGAATTCTTCTCCATTGTATGAGTGGACATACTCTGGTGAGAAGAGTATCAATGTATGTTTCTTCCACGGCAATCAGGCCATGGTGCACATGGTAACCAAATAAACAGACTTTAAAGGGTGTGAGGATTTTTGTGCTTCATTGCCTGTGCAGTGGCTATGCCAGTGCTGGTTGAGGATGTAGTAGATGCTTTGCCTAAGAGAATTACAGGGTCAGACAGTGGAAGGAAGCTGAATGCTCAAATATGAGGGTCAGTCAATTGAGGTTGTAAACGGTAGTTGCTTCAAGGACTTTTATACTGGTCAAAGTTGGAGAACTTGCTCAGGAATGGGAGGTTTGCAAGGTAGCTGGTCTTCGTGCATGTGGGTGATGAGTTACAAGGCACACGTAGCTGAGGTTTTGTCTCACCTACTGTCCCTTTTTAGGTACCTTCATCTGTTGGTGTGAACTTTGGGGTTTTATGGTACTATACATGCAAGTATTGGTGCAGAAGGTATTAGGGGAGGTTAAGAGGCTGACAAGCATTTCATAATTTGGCTAGTACTTTAAGAAAAGTACCAAGATAGCTTTTGATATCCATAGTTCCTTAATGCAATCTTTTTATACATTTATTTATTTATTTAGTTTACAGTCTTTTGGAACATATAAGGCAGCTTAAATGCATTGGTAAAGCCCTGATTTTTATCAGAATGACCTGACTGCCTTCAAACCAGGTTTCAAGAAAAAACAGCAAGGGGCAGAACTTGTTTTGTGGCTCTCTGAGGATCTGCATGACATTTTCTGGCCAAGCCAAGTGTTACAGAATTTGGGGAAACTTGGGTTCAGATTAAAAATCTCTGTGTACAGAAGCTAAGATCCACTAGATTCTAATTTTCTGAAACCTAAACAAATCACTTCTTGTGATAGTTTGAATTCTAGCACCTGTTGCATTTCTCTATGAAAAAAACCTCTGTTTCTTTTGCAAGATTAGAGGAAAGACACATCTGGTTAATTCCATAAGACTTTACGAGAAAGGCGAGGTAGGGAGAGATTGCAACTAGCCCTAGAAGTATCCTCAGATGCAGGACAGGAACAGCATGGTCTGGAGTAAAGTCCAGTCCAGTGCCAAGTCCCGAAAGAACCACTGTTAGTCTACCTAATGTTTTTCCCCCCTCCGTGTGGCCATTCACTGAAACCTAGTGGATATCGAAATGGATGAAAAAATAGGAGTCATTCCCATTTATGTCCTCACCCTCACTTTGTATGGTCAGTAAAGTCCTGATGTGTATGCCCAGACTGAACCACTGGAACACACAAGCAGTTCAATTACAAGGAGGCAAGAATAGTTACAGATACGTGCAGTGGTGTGTGATTGCTTGTATGTGTCTAGGCAGATCTGTTGATAGAAGACACCCTAAGATTATAGAAGGGATCTAACATTTGGCTGGGTATAAAATAAAATTAATTCAATGGCCAGGGTCTCAAAGCATTAAGATTTGGACTCACTAGTCATGTCCTATGTGCTATGCTAAAAGTGGCAGCATTCAGTGCAGCCAGATAACCTGGGATCATTACTCAGAAGTAGAGTTTCTGAGGCTGGCATGCTCAATACTATGGTCAAGAACCAGATGAAAATACCAGTTAGGGCTACTGGGCCTTGACTTTGGGAAGGGAGGAAGCAGAACACTCCATCCTCTGGTACACCAAGCTTTCTCTTCCTTCATCTAACACGGTGCCTGTCAGTACAGAAGGATCTTGGGGTCCTCCAGCACTAAATATGTATCAAGTGAGACTTGTATCTAAACCCCAGAGGCACTTTTAATTCCAACAGCAATGGATAGAGACATTTATGGCTGTAGCTATAAATAAAAATAGTAGCCTGCTGTTCCACTCTGCTGCTTCAGGAGAGCTGTCATCCTTTCATTTGTGTTAGTGCTCCAAAGCAATACGGAAAGCATGATGTAGGTTTTGGCTGAATAAATAAAAGGGAGTTTTGAATTGTGAAAGAGACATTTGAAAAAGAGCAAAAGTCTTCAAGTATACACAGCTTGTTACAGAGGTTGCAATCAATTCTTCCAATTGTTCATTTAGTAAAAAGGCAGAATGAGCTACTTATGGTAGGGTTTTTAATGTGAGTAAGAACAGGTTAGCTGGAAGCCAGCAGGGATATTTGAAACAAGTTACTTCCCCTCTTACTTTGAGGGACTGAGATAGAGGATGTTTTGAGGTTTTCCAATTATTTCTTTGGTTCTCAGAGAGTGTGAACTGTTACAAAACTGTTCCATAGCCATTGCTTTATGTGGCTGGTCTCTGCTGCCCATAGATGTAACAGCAGATAATTAACCTTCAAGTATAATGAAAAAACAGAAAGCACCAGGGAGCAACAAGGATCAGCTCCTTCCTAACAGATGAGGAGCCAGAAGCCAAGCAAAATACTCCAGCTTGCAGGGCCAGAGCCTGTCCAGCCAGAGCCTGTCCCGCTGCCCCCAGCAAAGAAGCACAGCAGGATTGGTAGGCAGCTGGTGGCAGACCAGACCCCACATCTGGGATGATGAGGTGGGTCCAAGGTCCAGCCCAGTAGCTGAGTCAGGGTCAGGACTAGAGGGAGTAACCAGGGTCAGACACAATCCAGTGATTGCTGGGCAAGCCCATAGTGACAAGGTAAGTCAAAGATCAAGCCAGGAAGGCACTCCAAAGGTCAGGGTCTGGATCAAAAAGCCCCATAGCCAGGTAAAGACATTGCTGGTGCTGGAGACAAGTACTGTTACAGTGTGGACAGGGACGGAAGGCCCAGGTCTGAGTTTAAGTGGAGCTCCAAGGGCCCATGGTCAGGCAGGTGGGTGGAGGCCCCAGGTGAAGATGGTGGGGGCTATTTAGGTCTATTGGTGTCCTCAGTTCACTAATAGAAAGTTAGAAATGAATTATAACAGTAAGGCACACAACAATGACATGAAAAAGGACTTCTGTTTTTAACATGCTTGTTCATTGTGTTACAATATTTGTCTATTTGTCATTGAATTTTATAGTGGTAGATGGAGTTTTATTTGAACTCCTCCTTCATTACACCGCTTTTACTTTACTGTTTTTTACTTGAATTTTTTTACTTTACTGTTTTTAATTTGACTCTACCTTTTGGACAGTGATGCAAATTAATGTGATACGAATTTGTTATGATGTAAAGAATCTACCATCTGTCCAGTTTAACGATCCAAAAGGATAGCTGTTCATGTATGCTGTGCTTTAGTTTTTCTACCATTCTTTTTGATGAGAAGACTCTTTTGCTTTCTATACCAAGTTGTAAGTCAGACTGGTAAATGTTTCTTTCAAGGCTAAATTTTAAGGGCTTGATGCTTGCCATCAGACTAGGTTTTCCTTTGGGTTCAAAAGTCAGTAATTTCTATTGTGAGAGTAATAGATTAAAAAAACTACACACATTTTAGCTATATACAGACTTTTCATGTGACTTTTTTGTGGAAGGCTAATTTTATTGTGGATTCTTCTGAACTCTTTCAAAATACATATCTATTTAATAGTTGGTCTTAGTAGGAAAAGTAACTTTGGATTCCATGGAAGTTGCACTAGCCCAGTATCTCCTGTGATCAACCATCAACTGACCAAACACAGAAAAATTATAAGTTGGCTTTCCCTGGTTTTTGTTGAGGTTTGTCTACCTAGAGTACATATATGGTTCCATTGCTGATTATTCCAGGTTATTCACTCCTTGGCTGAAGTCATCTGAATCCATCACTTTTTTTTATGGAACAAAACCTGCCCTTGTCTATAACACCATCTTCTTTTTAAAGGAAGTGTTTGGGTTTAGTTAATGACGAGATAGGAGAACAGAGAGATATTTGCAAAAAGCAGCTCATAAGACATGGTAAGAAGTTCCTAGAAACTACTGCATGAATTTCCCAGTGAAGACACAGTTATGGGAAGACAGCAAAGGATCTTCCTGCAACTAGAGAGCCAAAGCTTCAGAGTAAGTTTTCCTGTGTTGATGAAATCTAAAGGTTGTGAAACTTGTGCTGATTTCTTCCAGACTGAGAAGGTCAGAATTCTGGGTGGTTATTTGGAGTGCCTGCCAGCCTAGTAAGAGCGAGAAATAGTAGGAGATGATGAGACAGCCACCAATGGACTTGCCTTGCAGTCAGCATAGGACAGAAGAGACACAAGCACTATCTGAACATCCGAGGGTTCTTCATTGTTGTAGGCAGTAGTGTTGAGCTTTGGGAGAGTTTTTGCTGGAAACAAAGCTTCTTGAGGACTTTGCACACTATGGCACAAGAGACTGTGTATTACCATGATGATTATTTTATATTTTGTGTGTGTGTGTGAGAAATTGCCACAACCGATATGATTTTACTTTTACAAAAGTGGAGTCTTTAAGGTACAGGCGAGAGAGTGCTTTGCAGAGGTTTCTCTTATTCTCCCAATACCTTAGTTCATCTTTTAAACCAAAAAATATGTAAAATATAGTAGGAACATGGTGTGATTTTCCTTACCTTCAGTACAGCTTCCACTGAATGTCATTGCTGCTTCTGAGAATCTGTAGTATGAGAAGCAACAATGTTAATTCTAATTTTGACAAGGAACTTTGTGTATCTTCAAATTTTTATATAAGTATTAACTAGGAATGTAGTCTTCTGTTGTTTTTTTTTCGATTGCAACTGGGTTTCTGCAGAGAGAGATGACATTTCCCTTTCCTCCTGCATGCTTATTAAATCAGCAGTCTTTGTAAAGATAGTGAATTGCTGTTGCCTCCAATGGTTTGCTTTTCATTGTACGTCAATGGTGAATCAGCCCCAGTAGAAGTGAGACTGGAATGAGGTTGGAATTAAGTACTGAACTTAGATATAGGTTTTGCTTTTTTTTAAAGCTAGCAAAAAATTTTGGAGACTAAATCCTACTTGACTGTGATGTTCTCTTCTTATATTCAGGATGGATTTTGGGCAGACCGTTCTTGTGAAAAGAAAATTGGCTACATCTGTAAAAGAAAACCCATGTCAGAAGCTCCTACAGAAGAGGAAACTATTGACATGGGCTGCCAGAGAGTAAGTGACGAGAAAGCTTTCGGCTCTGAGTAGGCTGCTAGGAATGATTAAGAGGAGAAAATGACACCTAGGTGACAGATAAAACAGGAAAAATGGGTTCTGTGTTGTCATCATAACAGTTGGCTTTCTCATTTCTATGGCAGATGGGATAGGTGATACATATGAATAAATCTAGGCTTTGACTTATTTGGCTTTTAATGCTCCCTTTCTTTTTCCAGAACCTAAACCAACACTGAAACCTGTTGTTCCTGCAGCAGGCCATTTTTTCTTGATTGGCATTCAAGCCTTCCCAAGGAATTTGCCTGTACCAGCCTTTGCTCTTCAGCTCTGCCTACAATTTTCTTAAAATCATTCACAGCAGGAAGGGTGTGCTTGTCTACATACTACTCTCAAGGCTTTGCTGTGGTCTCTGGCAGTGCTGTCTATTTTGGAGAATTTGTTAGGAGTGCCTGAACAAAACGAATCCATTGTACTCCTGAACGGCCAGCAGGTTTATTGTTTATTCGGTAATGCTTGCCTTCTGGTAACATAACACTCAGAAATTCTGAAAAAGCTACTGTAATTTGTTATGTCATAGGGAATCTTACTGGGTTTTTGTCTTCCATGAAGAAACTGCCTTTTCTCCCAAGTCTGCTTTCTACAGCTGCAGAGGAAGTCTTTGATGTTTATTCCCAGTATTTGTAAAAGACTACCTAGGAACCTTACAAATATTCAGCTGCTGGAGCAGATAAAGGGATCCTAATTTTTATGAATGTTATCCTTGCCTAGAGAACTAAGTGCATGCTCATAGAAAAAAGTCTCTTATAGGTGAGAAATTGAAGACCATCAGAAGAAAATTTGTGTGAATTGTGGCTGGTCACAGCAAACTCTTCCTCTGTAGGCATATTCTTGAGTTAATGACATTTGAATAACAAAACATTAGAGGAGAGTGTTACTGTTAATTAATAATAAACAAACTTGTTTGAGGTGTCATTCCGTTTCTGAAAAACCGAGCTGAAATTTGCTTCTCAAGACCATTCTTATGATTGTACAATGCCTATGTGCCAGTTATAATGCTATACTGGGCACTAAAGGCACACAGCAAAGCCTCTCATGCCTTTTAAAGTGGAATGCACTGATTAAAAATTCATTATATGTGAAAAATTGATTTATGAAACAAAATTTTGAAAAGCTTTGATCCTGCCTGTTTCCAGTCTGGCTTTTTCAGTTCAGTTGTTCCTTTGTCCTATGTTTAGCTGACAGTGGTATAAATCAGTTTTGGTTTTTTGCTGGTTTTTTTTTTCTTTTCTTTTTCTTTCTTTCTTTCTTTTTTTTTTTTTTTTAAAAGATGTTTTAAAAAGCTGCAACATATGTGATCACGTAATGTTTATTTTGGCAGGGTTGGAAAAGACATGGTTTTTATTGTTACTTCATTGGAAATACATTTGTATCATTTTCCCAAGCAAATCAAACCTGTGGAAGGCATCAGGCCTTTTTAGCAACTATTGAAGATAGGTATGTAAAAGTCTGCTTGCATGAGGGGATCACATGAGGATTTAACATCTAGCATCATCTGGATATCAAAATAAAGAGTCTGATCTGGACAAAAATGTTGCTTGAGGGGACAGCTGTCTGTAGATACAGAACTTCTCACAGTTTTTGCTTGTATATTAAAATCCAGGAATTTAGTTTATAGTAAATATAGGTGATGGCTGTGAAATCAGTATTGATATAGATGGTTATGTCAAGGAAAAAAAAATAGAATTATGTTTTCTGTTTCCTTAATTGTGGTGGTTTGAGAATAGGTTTTACTTGAGCGAAGGATGCAGAATTCAGTTTTGATTATTAAATGAAGAGATATGGCTCTGAATTCCTTTCAAAAGGTAGTTCAAATGAGCAAGAGGATATTACTTGCACCTATCTGGTCTTTTCAGAATTAAGCTACTTTTAAAAAAGTCAAATAAGAAACCAGTGATGATAGAAGTGCTTGGTACCTGAAAATCCATCACAATTCAGACAGGGTTCAGTGTGTTCTCCATTTCTGAACAACTGGTACACGTTATTGAATGTGGCATATTGGGAAAATGAAAGGTTTAAGAAACAGATTATTTTGCTTGCAGTTGACTCGATGCTTTACACTTTCTTTTATTTGTTTCTATGTAATCTAAATAGATCTGTTCTAGTGTGGAAGCTCTAGCTACCACAAATGGTACCTCTCTAAATGTAGGTAGCACTGCAGCTGTCATACAAATGATTTAACATTAATGTGGTCTTCAGACTAAACCTTGTTAAGGGAAGACTTTTATTTGGTTTGATTTCTTAGGAGCTGTTTGTTTAGACACCATAATGAACCATGACAGGCTTTACCTCTACATAAGTTTTGTTTCCCAAATATAACTTTTCTTGCATGATCATTGGATGTAATTTCCAGTGTTCTTTATTTTGATAATTTAGTATCATACTACTCTAGCCTCTACTTTTGTATATTTCTTTAATAATGCTGAGATTCCTTTTCCAGTTTTGGATTTGCCTGAAGCAAGAAGTCATTAAAATACAAGGGTATTAGAAACTCTCAAAAAATACAGTGGTATAACATATAAGTCATATCAGGTTTCTTCTTTTCCACCGATTTCATGTCAGTCCATGATTATGTCAATTTCTTTACTGGACATCTGAAGAGAAGGCAGAATACTCTGGTATTGAAGCTTACAAAATATCTGTTATGTAATTTTTTGCTATGTGTTTTTTTCAAGTAAACCTATCTAAGCTATGCTTTCAAGAACGTACAGTGGAAATTCTGAGAAAATTCTGATAAATTTATGAGAAAAGCCTTTTACAACTTTAAAAAAATATATTTAACAGTATTAATTTAATGGTTGTGTTCTTTTGAACAGATATGAACAAGCCTATCTGACTAGCCTGGTTGGGCTGAGAACAGAAAAATACTTTTGGATTGGACTTTCAGATGTAGAAGAAAAGGGAACGTTCAAGTGGGTTAATGGTGAATCTGTCTTATTTACACACTGGAATTCTGAAATGCCTGGTAGGTATGACTCTATACTGTTTAATAAATCCAGTGCCCAAAATGCATTACTCGCTACTTGAATTCCTTTACTTCATTCCTTAGTCCTCTCTTGATGGTATACTGACTGACTGCTCTCAGATGTATCTGGCTGCTTTCTCAAGTGTGCAGTGCTGTTGCTAACTTCCTGCTTAGTGCTGAAATGAGTTTTTAGCATGAGCTTGGGAATAAACTTTAAACTGAGATCAAGTTTCTGATTTGCATCTGTTCTGAGAAAGTCTGTGTCTGTACTACTCTGGAAGAGCAAACTCTGCAGGCATATTGCGTCCTGCTTACAAGTCCTGCCTGTTTAGCCATATCTCATAGTACACTTGCTAGCTGCACGTTCTGAGGTGTGTGAGATCACAACATGCATGGAGCATCTCTGGTCCTAGAGAAAATGGGAATGTAGGGAAGGACAGGATGTCCAAGTTAGATTTCTATTTAATCTTTTTTTAGTTAATATCTTTACTAGATTAATTGTGATTTCCTTATTTGCCAGGTTTTGTTGATGAAAACATGGCATTTTTTTGGTGCTAATTAGATTAATGAAATTATAGGACTGGGAGGTCATTTCATCTCTGAGATGATCACATCAGAAAGGGGATGGTCCTCAGCCTTCAGGGTCCTGGCATTTGCCTTTCAGGAGATCCTCTGATTCTCTTTAATTTCAGTGCCTAAATGCTGATTTGAATGTGTCAGATGGAGTGGTAAGGCTATGTAGATCATGAATTCAGTATCAGATGTGGCTGAACCACAGATTTTTTTTCTTTTTTTTTTTTTTCTTCATGGGTTAGAATCATTGAATCTTAGAATCACAGAATGGTTTGGGTTGGAAGGGATATTTAAAGATTGTCAAGTCTGCCCCCCTGCCATTGGCATCTTGCACTGGATCAGGTGGCTCAAAGCCCTGTCCAGCCTGACCTTGAACATTTCCAATGATGAGGCATCCACAACTTCTCTGGGCAACCTGTTCCAGTGTCTCACCAAGCTCATAGTAAAAAAATGTCTTCCTTATATCCAACCTAAACCTACTCTCTTTCATTTTAAAACCACTGCCCCTTGTCATGTCACTACAGGCCCTGGTAAAAAGTCTTTCTCTGTCTTCCTTATTAGCCTCGCTTATATAATATGTATTATATAATGAATGGGTTGCAATAAGGTCTCCCTGGAGTCTTCTCCAGGCTAAACAACCCCACTCCTTCAGTCTTTCTTCACAGGAGAGATGTTCCACCCTACTGGTGATTTTCATGGCCCTCCTCTGGATCTACTCGAACATTAGAAACGTTTTTGACTCTATACAAAGACTTAATTTCTGTCAGGATAGAATATGAAGTTTTCTGAACTCTTATGACTCCCTAATGTTGCTTTTGTGCATTCTTGTTTACGACCAGGAAGAAAGCCAGGCTGTGTTGCCATGAAGACTGGAATTGCAGGTGGATTATGGGATGTAATAAAATGTGAAGAAAAGGCAAAGTTCCTGTGCAAAGTGTGGGCAGAGGGAGTGACACTTCCACCTGTTCCTACAACAACTCCTATTCCCCGGTGTCCAGAAGGTTGGGACTCAAACCATCGTATTAGCTTCTGTTTCAAAGTAAGTATGTTGCTTATTTCTCCATGAAGGTAGTTTCTGTCTTGCACATACATGCAATAAAAATTGGTATACATATATTTTACTGTTTCATAAGTTTATTTACAGATTATATGTAGAGGTCTTGTTCCCTTTTTTGAAATGCTTATGGTTTTGTTTCTTCCATTAAAGTCTGATCTTCAGGTCTGATCTTCTGTTCTGAATTTCCAGTTCTTTTAAGACTGAATTTCCCATTCTTTTAAGAGTAAAAATGCCTTTCTCCTGGTTGTTGTCTTGCAGCAGATACTCGTCAGCAATGCAGTTTGCTAACTTGGCCTGAAGACACTCATACTAAACTTGTGTTTCACAGTGATGAGCACTCAGAAATGCTATATTCAAAGTTTCTGTAATCCTTTGTCCTTGTTTCAGCTGGGACAGAGTTTTCTTATTAGTAGGTGGTGCAGTGCTGTGTTTTGGATTTGGTGTGAGAATAAGGTAGATAATGCAGATGTTTTCAGTTGTTGCTAGCTAATGTTTATACTACGTCAAGGACTTTTCAGTTTCTCAGTCCCTGCCAGCTAGAAGGCTGGAGGGAGATAAGAACTGGGAGGGGACATAGCCAGGACAGCTGACCTGAACCGTCCAAAGGGACATTCCATACCACAGAATGTCATGCTGAGTATATAAACTGGGGGCAGTGGGCTGGGGCCTGCCAATAGCTGCTTGGGTACTGACTGGGCATTGGTCAGGGAGTGCTGAGCAATTGTATTGTGCATAATTTGGGGTTTTTTCTCCCTTCCCTTTGGATTTCATTCCTCTCCCTTTCTCTCTCCTTTTCATTACAATTATTGTTGATGTTGGTTTTTTTTTTGTTTTGTTTTATTTTATTTCAATTATAAGTTGTTCTTATCTCAGCCCATGAGTTTTACCTTCTTCCTGATTCTTCTCCCAGTCCCGTTGAGGGGGTGGCAGGGAGTGAGTGAGCAGCTGTGTGATACTTAGTTGCTGGCTGGAGTTAAACCAGGACATCCACATAGAACAAGTTAATTGTAAATTAATTGCTTTTGGGTAGCTGATCTTGATCTTGTGACCTATGGTCTGTTTTGTCTGATTGCAAAATTCTCTTTAGCCTTTTTCAAGAGGAGAGCAAAAGAAAACATGGCTTGAATCTCAAGAGTTTTGTCGAGCTATAGGAGGAGATCTGGCCGCCATTAATGGGAAAGAAGAACAGTATGTGATATGGCGTTCTATTGCGTGAGTATCTGTACTGTGGTCATCCTTTAATTAGTCTTTTGACCTTTCTGAAACATTTTATTTTAGGTGTATGTTTTTACTTCTGTATAAACCGGTCTAGATTAGTAATCTGCATCTTTATCAAACACAGCAAAAAAGCAGAGGTGATGAAATAGCAGTTGTATGACTAGTGGCTATCACCCCAGAAACTAATGCTAAAATGAGATTTGCAAGATATCTAGCTGAGGCAACATTTATCATCTGATGTAAAAATATTTACTGGGGATTTGGGGATATTATAAAATTACCACAGATCCCAGTTGTTTTCACATAAGCAAGTGTACAAATAGGGTAACAGTTGTGATATAAATCTGGTCAATATGTTGATTGTTTGTCATTTTTATGAACTAATCAGAAAGCAGAAGCAACTTCAGATTCATTTTTTCCTACACAGGGAATGTAAATAAGGTTAGTGAGTTCCTGAGATTTCAGAATGAGGTCAAATGCTCTTAAAATGTAACACTTGCAATATGACCTGAATAGACTGGGTTCAATTAACTTCTACATCCTTGTCTAACTAGGAAGCAAGACTGAAACATAGCAGCCTTGCAAAATGCTACAACAGTACTAGAACCCTAGCTACATACTTATAGCAAGGAAGAAGTCTTAGATGCTGTATTACCACAAATTGACTCAATAAATTAAGATAAATAAGTAAAGTGTGTATGCTTGCAGACAAGAATTAGTTTAAGGCGCTGTTTTTTAAATGTGATTCAACTGCAGCAAGTAACTCTGTGTTTGGAAACCATAAGTGCCTTTACAGAGAAAATGGAGAGTTGATAAATGGAGCAACAGTAGTTATTGAACCATTATACAAAAATATTAAGCCACCTTATTTTCAGGAGTTGGACTGGATCTGGACATTTTCTTGCTCAATATTTTAATCTGTCTGAGTTAATGTACAGTGATAACAGCTAGAAGTGGTTGCATTTTAATTAATTTCTGTTGTGGTTGTTATTGTTTCTAACAGCTTTAAGGATTATTTTTAGAGAAGCTTATTAACTGTTGTGAATTATAGATTATAACAAATATTGTATTGCCCTTATTAGTTTTCGTTTTATGTTTAAACTTCTTATAAATGGGACATTTATTATTTTTGGGGTTGTTTTTAGGAACAATGGCTATTACCACCAGCGTTTCTGGATGGGCTTATATTACTTGAATCCTGATGATGGCTTTGTTTGGAGTGATGGATCTCCAGTGAGTGATTTAATTTTCCACAGCTGTTATTTTGCAGTCCCTGTGCTTCTCAAGTGTGTGTGGTGTATGTGTTTCTGTGTAATTTTATGCTTAATCATAACCCTTTACTATATCATGATCTCTTTAGGAAAGCTTATGAATAGCAATTTTCATGGCTTGATTTTTTTGGCTAAAACTTACTGATTTGTGATAAGAAAATGTGCATTGAATCAACAAGAAAATTAAATTTTTGTAGACTAAGAGAATGTTCTTATAAATGCAAGGATTTTTAAAATAAAATAGTACATCTTTAGTATTTCTCTTCTTTGCTAATTAGATCTTTATCTGAAATGACCTATGTTCCGTGGAGCTGAAGGCAGTTGTTTTATGCTGGTGTGACTTGACTGTATTTTAGACTAAGATACAAAACTGTCAAAACAAAAGTGTTTTTGGAGATGTGGGTGTATGTCGTGCAAGGTTGGCCAAAATACATTGAAGGAATTTTACCATACAGAAAACTGAAACTGGAATTTACACAGGAAAATTAGAATAGCAATAATATTTTTCTGAGAAAAATGCCAACATTTTTATTGTGTCTCAATGATGTCATACTATTTTAGCTCATACAGGACATTAATTTAATATCAACATGTATCATGCCCCATCATTGTTATTAATGTTAGGTCCTATAAAAAACATCAATATTCTTCAAATTGTGATCAGAAACAACTGTTTTATCTAAGCTGCAGTCCAGTTGCAATCTGAAAAAAAGTTTGAAATGTCAGTGTTTGCATGGGGAGATTCTGGTTTCCCAATATCTAAGTTTTAAAACTGACAGTAGGAACAAGTTGTAGGGCTGTGGTTTGATGCTGTCCCCTCCCTCTTTCCATTATTTTCTTTCTATAGAACAGAATCTTCATGAACCTTTTCTGTCTTAGGTGAGGTATGAAAACTGGGGCTTTGGAGAACCCAATAATTATCAAGGAATTGAACTTTGTGCAGAGATCAGTGGTGATTCCAGCATGCTTTGGAATGACAGACACTGTGATTATCTGTATGGATGGATTTGCCAGATAAGAAAAGGTATCGCTTACTCCTGGGTATTAGTATAATAAGAAATAATTCTCACTTGATTTTTTCCTTTACTTTAAGAAATCAAAAATTTCAAAACCTGTTTATCAGGATGGTTTCCTTTGGAATGTGAAATATCAAAGTGATATAAGGATTTCCATGGTTTTGATGCATTTGAAGATACAGTGCCTTTGGTGCCCTGTGGGGACTTCTCACTGATCTTGCTCTATGATTTCAGAAGGAAAAATGTGATACTTGAGAAATAGGAAATGTTACTTTGAATATTCACATTCACTTTTAACTTTTCACTTAGAAAAGTTCATGCTGTCTCCAACAAATTATGGATTTTCAAGTTATTGCAAATCAGTTCACATACTTGAATTTTTGTGTGTGAAAATTCTCTCCTTTATTTGGCTCAGCTACTGTTTTGTCAGCTAATTGTATCTGTAGTTGCAAGATGGGTCCCGATTTTGAGATACTTTATTTTGCTTTGACTGGGTTTAACATTCGCATGTTGGTTTCTAGCTAAATTCTCTTGGGAGCTGAGTTTGGATGTTTTTTTATTTTTTGAAGACATCAAGACAAAACTTATAATTTAGGGAAACCTTGAGTTCCACAAGCAGTGCATCTACTTAAGTTTGAGTATTTTAGAAAGTGCTCATTTAAACATTTTACCACAGTCTTATAATGGGAGGGAGGGGAGCAAAATAAAGATTCTGCATTAGATTATTGACAATAAAATACCAGCTCTGCTTTGTATTGGTAAAAAGAATTTCTTAGGCAGATAATTTCTTTTTAAATGCCAGTATCTGTGAGATTTAGCATAAAATAAATTGATAAACCTATAAAGACAGAGATCTCCTGTATTAGAAATAGTTTTCCTGAGATTCTAATGAATCTGGATAGAAGTTCCTCTTAACCAGAGAAAGATAGAAGGAAACTCACTCAGTATTAGCTAGGGCACCATGGAAGAAGATAATCCAGCCTACATTCCTGTTGCCTTTGGTTTAAGCCAGAATTAATGCATAAGTGACCTGAGGAAAGGAGGGAGAGGGGGATACAGGACTGTCTTAATCAAATTAATGCTTTGGGACATAAAATCCCCAATAAAAGCTTTGGGACAAAAGGTTTTCTGCCTCCAGTGAATACCAAAAATTATTATTTAATTCAGGTAAATTTCAAGGTAATTTATAATACCTTGCACATAAGGAATAGTCCTGGGAAACAAGAATATGTATTTAAAATTGAATAGTGTACCAAAAATAAGAGATTTAGGCTATTTAGTTCCTTCTACTTTTTGGTGTTAAATTCATTGCTAACTGTAAAATTCAATGTCAATAGAAAAACATTCCTATTGATCATACTAAATATTTTCTCTTACAGCAGAAAGTATGCAATCATAATTTTTTTTTTCTTTCAGGAGCAAGTGTAAAGCCTGAACCAACAGAATCTCCTGCACCCAGTAAGTGTTATTGTTATTACTATTTGTGTGTGTATGTTTAAAAGCATTTTTAAAATTTTACTAATGAGAATGTCTTGATCTCAGAAACAACGAAGTTACCTTACAATTTATCTTACAGAATACGAGACTACTGATGATGGATGGATTGTACATGAAGATAAACAATATTATTTCAGCACGGAGAGTGTTCCTATGGAAAAAGGTCGGGAGTTCTGCAAAAGGAACTTCGGAGACCTTGCTGTCATTGAGAGTGAAAGTGAAAGAAAGTTCCTCTGGCGATATGTAAGAAAAATCATTAATACTATGGAATAAATCATCCAAAACAAGTGAGCATGGGCACAAATTCTTTTCACCCTGGTGTTCTCCCTGCAAGTTTTATGATAGTGAAATTGCAGTAGCATTAAGCCAGATTAATATGAAGAACAAACTCAAGTGTTTTTTCAGATTGCTTCATAGCTGAGTTGAAGACAATTTTGGTTTGGTATTTTGTTAGACATAAGTACAGTAAGCATTAAACAGATCATTATTTGCTTTTCCTATTCAATGTAGCAGTTACACCACATTATATATATATCTCTCTGCAACCAGTAATGTGTTAAGGTAAATGTTAATGCTTACTTTTAATTGATCTGTGGCTTCATTTTAGCAAGAAGTATTATACTTGTGAGCTATGATTCTGTAAGGCAGGTGAGTTAACTGAAAATAAAGTTTATCAACAGATAAACTCAAGATATCTTAAGTAGTGGATCAAAACAGATATTGGCTTACATGCAACACTCAGAACGTCGGCTTTTGATCTTGTCAATATATCTGGGATGTAGTCTGTCCAGCAGCCTCTTTTTGGTTCTGAAGTTTGCTCCTTTGCCTCCTTTCTTGGGAGAATATAATTATGAAGGAAGAACAACTTGAATAATGAATTATGCCATGAGAAAGAGCTTTTAAATGATATTTCCTAGATGGTGGGGATTGGTTACCTGTTTATACTGTCTTGAGTCCAACTTCATTAATCAGGAATGGGCTTAGAAGTAATATATGAACTACATAGAACTTTTCCTGGGCTGCCTAAAGAGTGGCAGTTAGCTGACACAAGGGTCTATATTGCTTTATATCCAAATTGTAGGAAGGCTTGTCCTTTGCAAGAAATTTGTCAGATGGTGTCCGCTGCAGAGACTGTGCAAGAGGTGCTGATTTTAGTGACTTTCAAGTAAGACTGTGAAAAGTGTTAATATAGTGACCACATCTTTTGGCCAATGTTCAAGTTTGACTGTGGACTGTCTGCTGTGAACTGCTTTAACTTAAATGTTGCAGCTAAAGAATATAGCAGGTCATATCCTCTGTCAGTCAGATGTATATTAATCATTATTAACATAATAGATTTCTGTGATAAAGAGAGAACATTTACACAATTTTAATCTTTTCATTCTAGATCTTGAAAAATGGCAAAGAGGATTCATATTTCATTGGTTTACAACTGAGTCTTGACCAACGAACAAGGTAGGCCAACTAGAACTATCAAACATGCATTGGGCATTAAAATAAAGAAATTTATTGAGTGCAGCAAAAATAATAAAGAGCTTGAATGAAATTGTGGCCTATCAAAGCAAATGAGAATGCTTTTCCTCTGAATTCTGTGGGATTTTCATGCTTAGTGTTTTTTAATTATGAAGGTTGTAAAAATGTATTCTGTAGTAAATGTACCACAGTGTAGCATTATATTTAATCCACTTTTTTTTGACTCCCATTTCTGGGGGTTCTCTGTTGTTAGGCCTTCTTACCCTATTATTGTTACTGTTATTCTATATTTTATTATAGCAGGAAAAAAGCTTGACTTGAGTTTTGCTCTCAGCTTTTGTCTGTCTTGTCCATACTCCAAGAAAATATAGCCAATATAAGGGATATGTAAGAAGTGTTTCCCTTTGATACTAGTGAAAATTTTTTTTCATAGAAGACCAGCTCCTTCTTAAGTAAATGGAATTTCTCCTTGACACCACTGGAAGCTAGAGTTGATTCATAAACCCTAAAACTTGACTTACCCTTTAACAATATAAAAGCAGTAACTTTGTTTTTATAAGTTGGATTTGGAAAGTTTTGCCTTACTATTTGTTTTAAGACCTTGTAGTCTGTGGGACCAAAGAAGTTAACTCAATAGGGCATGGATTTTCAAAGGACATACCTAGTTTTGAGTCTTAATTTAAACGTAATAATATTCTCAAGTGGTTTGATTCCATGTTAATTTAGTTCCAGATTACCCAGGAGAAATACCGCATGTTTCCTAAATAGAATTCACCCAAAGCTAGCAGAAAAATTACACTGCAAATAATATATTTTGGGTTTTTATTCAGGAATTCTAGTTTCCTTTATGCCATGATTTATATTGAAAATAGAAATAGATGCCCCAACTCAAAATATATAAGATTTTTGGTAGGTAAAAATGTTTTTTTTTTTCCCTGTCCTTAACCTTTGGGAACAGACTGTAATAAAGGGTAAAATGCAACCTACTTTGTTTTTGTAGAAAAAAGATAGCTGTTGTCATTATATAACTTCAGGTGCACTGCAATGATAAGCAGGTTTTCTGCAAGCCTTTCTAAATGTCAGTATGCAGTACCATATTATTTTTTACAAGTGATGTTAATTTAGGCCTGGATTCAGTTCAGTCTGGGTCTTGAAGTGTCTTGATATATGCCTAATAGTTCTTAGTTCTCCTTATAGTCCACAGTGACAATGAGGAACTTCCAGAGGATAATAAGGATATTAGGGGAGCCAGATCACCTTCTGAAAATGAAACATTCCATTGTTTTTGTAGGGAGCCTAAGATGAATGTGCTTTTAAGTGAAGTACCTTTTGTATGTGCCTGAAAGGCGAACCTGTGCACCTCTGCACTTGCAGTCCAATAAGAATACGTCTCCTAATAAGTGTTTGGTTGCCTGGTTATGATTTTGTTCTTTATTGTTTAATCTACATGGATGTACAACTTTTTCAAAGTTGGTATTTTACCTTATGGTGAGGCACATTGTCACAGGATTTTCCTTTTAGGTGGTTTGTCATGCCCTTTTCCTCTGCATGGGGGAAAGATCAAGCATTTTATCAGTGTTATGAATAAATTCTCTTTTCCCTGTAACAGGCACAGGGGATGTGGGAAGTGGTGGGCATCGGGGTTCTGTCATGCTGAAATGATGTCTGACTTTCACATTGGCCCAAATGGTTGAGTATTGCCCTATCAGTTGCAAAAGTTTTAGCACGTTGCTTAAATGCAGAGTAAACACAACTTCAACATGTAAACCTATGTCTTTGCACAGAGAGTAAGTTTAGTGCAATCAGCGAAGAGGAAAATTGGTCAAAAAACCTTATACACCTTAAACTATGACTGGCTATATTAAAATTAGTATATTGCAAAATTACTTTTTGTAACATGGAAGCGATTCTATTTGTATGTTAAAGAAGTGTTTGTTGGATTGTTTTTCTTAAGCTGGATGGATGGCACTCCAGTGAATTATTTGGCATGGGCACCACATGAACCTAACTTTGCAAACAATGATGAAAACTGTGTAGTTATGTATAAGAATTTAGGTGAGTTTTGTGTGTTTGTTCCTCAGTTTCATTATTTGTGTGTTTGTGTGATAATTTTTTTTTTCTTCTGAGAGGCACCCCTTCCCCCACTTTTTTTGCTCTTTTGCAAAATATCATAGGAGCAGGTCATAGTATTATTTTCAGGACTTAATAGTTTTTTATTGTGCTTTTGTGTTTACCTTAAGCCTAGCATGGGGAAGCTCTGATAGAGGTCTGTGGCTGTGATTGCTATACAACTGCTTTGTATTTTTTATTAAAATTGGCCTACTGTGCCACTATAAAATTGATATTTCTAGTACCTGGTTCTACACAGCTTTTAACATTCTGTAATTACAGTGTGTATAAAGTGACATATTTATCCTAGATGCTGATATAGAATGCTAATAAACAGAGACTCTGAGGATTTGATCTTACCTTTCAACTAAAAGCACTTTGTGCAAGAATGAGTGAAATTGATTTCCATTTAACCATTTCTGGATGTGGTGTCATACAGTTCCCCATTTATCTTACATCCAGGATTTTGGAATGATATAAACTGTGGTTATCCAAATCCCTACATATGTGAAAGGCACAACAGCTCCATTAATTCAACTGTTCCTCCAACAACATTTTCAACTCCAAGAGGATGTCATCCAACTTGGCTTTCCTTTCATAATAAGGTACCATAACAAATACAGTGCATGTTGGGTATTTGGCAAAGCATTAAATAGAAAACAAGGGAATTATTTAATAATATTGTTTCTTATTAGAGTAAAATATTATTAATTTTTACAGAGAGCTGTTTGATGCCTGCATGCTTTTCTTTGTTTGCCTATCCATTGTTTTGCAGGAAAGATGCTTTTTTGATGCTTCTAATGAAGTATATTCAGTTGCAGTTGATGAAAGTAATTCTCTAGTCATCTCTTCAAACCTTTTGATATGTGTTTCCTAGAGAATTTAGACAAAGTTCCTGAAGTGTTGATGTTTTGATCTTAATGTTTTTTAGCCAAACCAGAATGCTTTTTCAGTACTGAATACATTTTGTCTTCCTTAACTTTACTGGCACAGTATGCTTTGTAGAGTCAAATAAACAAATAGGCAGACTAATATCAGTCATGTATAACTTACCACTGTTAGCTGAGTGTCTATAAAAAGTCAATTTTTGCTTATTTTCTAGGGATTTCAGATCAAATCTAGTATATGTCTTGTTGAACAAAACACTTTCTTCAGACCTTTATATAGAACAAGGACCAGCACAAAAAGCTCATTTTAAGCTGAATGTGGTTTTTTCAGATAAATGTATTATTTTACTGCCTTTTCTCCATCCTGCTTTGCTTAAAGCATGGTTTTAAATCTGTGAGGGATATTGGAGTAAAGATAATATATAGAGAATTTGTTTATGTTTTAGTGTTACAAAATATTTGGATCTACAGAAGATGAACGTGTCACTTGGCATGCTGCACGAACAGCTTGCATGAATTTAGGAGGAAACCTGGCCACTATCCCTAATGAACAAGTGCAAGGTACTGTGTATAGTTTTGTGGCAACTAGATGAGATGACATATAATCTTTACAAGATGGCTTTGTATTTGTGTGAATATGGACAGGTTTTGAATAAAGATTTCTGTTCCAAAACATATAATCTTTAGTAATTTACAATGAAGTCTTCACCTGAATCTGCCAAATTTTAATGTTGGCTTATATATATACACACACATATTGTGTTGGCAGCCACAGTAGTGCTTTTTCTGCTTACACATGATGCCAGTTGGACTGAGCAAGTTCCATTCCAAATGATGTAGTTTCACTAGGTGGCATTAACTTGCTGCATGGCTTTCTGAGCCTTTAGGCTCAGAACTTGCTGTCTCTGGGCAGCTTGGGGCAGAGCTTTGACTGCTCATACACCTGCCCACAGCTCACCACATAAACGTACCATGCTTTTCACTAGAGGAGCTTATTTTAATGAACCTAAGAGCTGCATCTGTGACTGGGGAAGATGAGCGCAGGGAAATTACCTTGTACTTCAATAAACATGGTACACATTCAAATTAAAAATTGGGGAAGAGTTTGATAGATGTTAATAACACCCTCTTTTTAGAAATACTCTTTTATACTACAATGATGCTAAATAGATGTTGCACAACACATACTCTGCGAACTCAAAAGAGCATACTGAAAATCAACCATTGTAAAACAAGTCAGTGTTGTCATCTGAACAATTAAATAGTTTAAATTTAGACTGCTGACATGAACTTAGTACTACTTATGTTTTCTACATGTGAAGAGATCAAGAATCAAATTTTCACTTTTCAAACATAGCTAAATTAAATTCTTATCCAATATAATTACTGCACTACAGATTTCAGGTGTCTGGTTCATGCACAGGGCTTGAATGCTAGGTAAAAGAGAAATGAGCAATAAAGCTGTTAGCACTAAATTATTGTTATTGCTGGCAATGTAGGCATAAAGGCTTGAGTTCCTGTTTGTTTCTGGCAGAAGAGCAATGTCAACATTTGGCAAAGAAATCTACAGGTTTCATTCCTGGAAGCTGCATTCATTTTAAAAGTGGAAGGTGAACAGTTGATAGAGCAGACACAAATTCATCTATTGTTTGCTGAGAAACATAAGCTTATAAGAATGACTGTAGCAGTTGGCAAAAGCCATGATATATTAATTTTATCACAGTGTTTGATATGTTGTAGATTAGTGAATGCCAGCTGACATAGTCTGCCCTATTTGTCAGCTAGCTATGCTAGCTAAGACACATAAGCACCTTCCTGGATGGTGCAAAGCTGTGGTAATTGAATTGCTTGTGATGAATAGTTCTGTTGAGACTCATTTTAAACTTGTCACTGGTGCATTCTGCTCCCTGCAAAGACAGTGCAGGCTATTGCCCACGTGTTCCAGGGAGAGAGGAAACACTTGCAGTTCTATAACAGCACTATTTGTGCAGATGTGCGAGTAGCAGGTGCTCATGGTGCTGTCTGATGCCATTAGGGGGTAACCACTCTGGTGGGATTACAAAAAAATGTATGTGATCTGCACAGCTGTAAATTTCTAAGTCAGTTGTGGGACTAGGATTCAAAAATGTCTTAAGACATTACAAAAAAGCATTTCTGTCATGCTTTTGGGATTCATCCCAGTACCAGGTTAGATACTTAGGTGAAGTATTTTGTCAAAAACCACAGTTGTATGTCTGGTTCCCTGTTCATTAAACTCAAAAATCACCTCCTTTTCATCTTACCAGCTTGTGTTGTCAACAATGAAGTGTTCTATATTTCAGGAAAAATGTTTTAATATCACCAGCCTCATTGAGGCCAGATCTTTCAATGGTCCCTCATTAAAAGTGTTTCTCTTTTTCTTTGCCTTTTTTTACTTCAGCTTTCCTCACCTTCCATATGAAAGATTTTGTTACTGATACATGGATTGGATTAAACGATATAAATCATGAACTGAGGTTCCTCTGGACAGATGGAACAGGGGTTTACTTTACAAACTGGGCCAAAGGCTTCCCATCAGGACATACAGATTTATACTCATATGATGGCCAGGTAAATAGCAATCACAAAATTTTCACTGAAATTTGATTTTAGATTGCATTTATGCATTTGTTGGAATTTGAGACATGTTACTGCTTGACTTATTACTTTCATACAATATATACATGTTAAATATAAATCCAGATAGGGTGAATGGTTTTGAGCCCTGGGCCGTTGCTGTATTAGCTCATGACAGGATCTGTGCAGTGCTTTTACAAAGACTGATTTCAGATTTCAGTTCTCTGTGTACATGAAGGCTACACTGTTTCTGTGTTCACCCTACAGTCTCTCATAGGCTTTGGTAGAGAGAATAGTTGGATTCCTGCCTCAGCATTTGCCCCAAAAGCACACTGAATGAGCACATCCTCCTAGTCCTCTGAGCACAGATGTGCCTGAACTTAGCAGATTTCTCAGTTGGCATAGAATCATAGAATCATCTAGGTTGGGAAAGACCATTAAGATCATCAAGTGCAACTGTTAACCTAGGACTACCAACTCCATCCTAAACCATGTCCCTAAGTGCCACATCTGCGTGTCTTTTAAATACCTTCGAGGATGGTGACTCAACGACTTACCTGGGCAGCCTGTTACAATACCTGATAACACTTTCAGTGAAGAAATTTTTTCTAATATCCAGTCTAAATGTCCTCTGGCACAACTTGAGGCCATTTCCTCTTGTCTTATGTAGCTTGCAAGGGGCACTTACAAACATTACCCTCAAACAGCTGTGTCTTACATAGAAGTAAATTCTATCAGTCACATTTGCAGGATGGATGTGCTTCTATAAAAAGACAGCCATTCCGTTTTTACCAAAAAAAAAATAAAAATCGCTTCCGCTGTTTCTCTGCCATACAAACTGATCTGATAGGTCATAGAATTCCTCTTTCTGATCTTATGTGTTTAGAGAGTTTTGTGCTATGGAACTACAGCACATAATAATACTGGCTGTATTTGTGTTGAATGCCATTTTTAATGTAGGAATCTTATTTTTAGCTATGATGTCCTTTTTCCTGTTTTTAAAAGTAGTGCCTCTGAGCTTCTTATCTCTAATAGGGGAAGAAAATGTGGGAGAATTTGAAGTTCAAAAGAGAAGGCATCTTTAAAATGTTACTTCTGGGAGGAACAATATATATTTTTCTCTTTTTATGAAAAATAGTAGGATTTCTATGAAGTCCTCTGTGAAAACTTATGAAGTCCCTATTTTATAAAGTTCAGATTTGTTTTTAAGTTTACTTGACTTTAGCAAAAAATAAGTTATCACAGTTGATACAAAATACTATGCAGCTGTTCAGTTTGAAAGATTAGATTCTTAATTTCACTTACAAATGAAGTCTTTCTCTGTGCATCTCCTCCTGGACAGCAAAATCAAATAAGTAAATAGAATAAAATATATCTGGATGCTTCATTGCACAAAACCATTTGTACCCATGCAGCTTTTTGCATTCATAACTGTTTGTCTAATATGTGCTAACATAGGTTCTAGCTATCATGTCCGTGTCAGAGAAGCTGAAATGTCACTGTAAGTGGTACTGACAGATCAATGGCTGTCTTTGGACAGGAGCAGTTCTGATTTTGCTGTGTGTGCTATTGCAGCTTTCACCAATAAATTTGGAGACTGATATGTCAGAAATGGTGCATTGCCCCCTGAGGATTCTGATTATTTTCTTGGGTAAAGTTAACTGGTCTGTTCTGCAATAGTTGATCTCACTTCTCTTTAAATTGTCTGTGGCTTTCTTTCTCTCCTTGCTGTATGCCTGGAGATATGAGAATACCAGAATTTCTCTGGTCTGCTTATCCACCTCAATGTTGTGCAAAAGAGAACATTAATGTTAAATGTTACAGAGATATGAGAGTAAAACTAAAGCATTACTTGTGTTTGAAGATGTAAAAGGGGGACAAAAGTTTTGTATTTGCTTCTGCTAGCTATTTGTAACTGATTTTATATCTTTTTGCCTCAAGGCTGATTGTGTTGTCATGAGAAATAATCCTGTTAAAGAAGCAGGGAAGTGGGCTGATGAGGGTTGTGATAACAACAGAGGATATATATGCCAAATTACTGCAGGTACTTGTCTTTTCATTTAAAACACAATCAAACCTTGTGGTTTTTCAGGGAATTGCTCAGGTGTGTGGATTTCAACGTCATTTCACTTTTGATGAAGATACATCCACAAATTGTTTTTCAAGCAGGAACACAAGGGTCATGTGTGTCAAAGGTCCAGTTAGAGTCACTGCTCTCAGCTGACCCTTCCCAGTAACTGCCGTGTTGCTACCTTCGTGAACTGGAATTTGTATCTTTATCTTTGTGTTTTGTATAACCCTTGACATGGTATTTGTTTCATGATTTTTTCTGTCATTTTCTGAACGCATTGGCTTTCAAAAGCTGTTCTGGAAAATACTGGCTTGTACATGTAGCATGAACTGTCTGAAATACAACTGTAACTTTCCCACACTGAACATGAGTGATTTTACCTCCAAAAAAGAAATTAAAAGTCAGTGAAAACCTGAATTTAAATATCTGATTGACTTTTAAGGACTGGTCTGTTGTGGAGTTTTTCTTTTCTCTGGAAAAAAACCAACAACCCTGGAAAACAACAGTCTCTGCAAAATACTTCTTTTGATGAAAAAATATTTTATTAAAGAAATTGTGACCTAATCTAATCCTAATTAATTCAGTAATACTGTTCTGGAGGATTATACAGAATGCTCCTTTATTCTTTGTCAGAGCTTGTTTTAAGCAGCTCTTTTCCTTTCTATGGCTTTGTAATTGATTTTTACTACTGATCTGGCTTAAAGAATAGCGCATCTAGCCCACGCTGATCAAAAGTCAGAGAATGTGAAATCAAGAAAAAAGGCTTTTTGTTTAATTCTATTTGCAACCACAGTGAAATCATAATCCCTTTTTGAACAAGTATGTGAGTCTTTCTTCATAATTTCATTTCATTTTACAGATGCTGATTTTCTGCCTTCTACAAGTTCATCCCCATCCAGCATTATCCGTTATGGTAACAGTAGTTATTTTTTCATCCATACCAAAATGAAATGGGAGGATGCACGAAAAAACTGCAAACGTGATCAATTTGACCTTTCCAGCATCTTAGACCCCTACAGTCATTCGTTCCTGTGGCTAAAGATATTAAAGTATGGGGTGCCTATGTGGATTGGTCTTAACAGTAATGTGGTAAGAACATCAAACTAATTGAACACGATGCTACTTCATGTATGGAAAAATCAGGAACTGAAAAGGCTTATTATCTTGCTTTACTTTAGCTTATTACTTTATACCTTGGTCCTAAATACTTTTATGTGCTCTCAGGTTTACAGGTAGGAATCCATCCTCTTCCATTACTCTGAGTAAATTGTATGTATTACACATATTTTTCACACTTCTGTGATATTACAGTCTCTCCAAATAAGACATTTTAGGCTAGCATTTTGAAATATCTCTTTGATATATGGTGTATTTGACATAAAATCCACATATTTTAAGATGTGCAGTAGAAAGCATTTATTCTAAATAACAATACCTAATTTTCACAATTAGAATAAGGTGCTGTTGCTTTGACTCTTTCAACATCTTTGAGGATAGTTAGCCAAATAATTAATTGGCTCACCTAATTTAATTTTATTTGTCTTCCCTCTCCTAGTTCTTTGATATTTTTATACTTTCTAGATATTGAAATACACCACCCTTTCTTCTTGGCACAGACACTTGTCCCACATTCACTTCATTTGGCTGAGCACATGAAAGAAAGACAAATGAGTGAACACAACACACCACTTCCTAAAACCCAAAAGATTCCTGTAACCTAATCAACAAGATGATTCACTGAGTTCACCAGCTTTGGTGGGAAATGATTAGGTTTTTGAATATACTTTAAGTTAAAATAATCTACTTTTCTTGAAATTTGGGGGGGGGGGGAACCAATAGTACAAAAATTAGTCATCAGACTCGCGCTCCTACACATAATTTTAAATGAAATTTTTATTTGTCCCAAATTAACAGTTTTGTTACATTCAAAATTAATTCAGTGTCACTTATTCTGTATTTCCCTTTGCTGAAAAACATTTGTTGTGCTGCTGCATTTCTGAATGAATAGCTGCTTATTACAACATAAATTTAAAAGTTCGAGCTATTTGTTTTTGTTATTGATTTCTAAAAAAACCTTTTAGGACAGGTGCTGCATAGACAGGCATTTGACTGATGAAGGGATGGTTAATGATTAGAGTTTAATCATTCTGGTTAATTTGTTTTGTTCTTAGACCAATGGGCGTTATGAATGGATTGATAACTGGAGAATGAAGTATACTAAATGGGCTGAAGGGGAACCAAAGCAGAAAATAGGCTGTGTCTATCTAGACATTGCTGGAACCTGGAAGACAGGATCCTGCAATGAAAGTTACTTCTCTGTTTGCAAAAAACCTGATGGTAAGAACTTCAATCTAACCATTGTAATTACTATGATTATCTCTTTAGAGTTCCTTGTGCTGGATTGTCTGCTGATATGTACTTAGATGCTGGTTTTTATTTCAAGAGCTAAACAGATGAAAGCTGCTTTAAAATGAGGGCCAACACATATTAAGAGCGAGCTAGTGTGACTGTGAATAGCCATCACTTTACAGTAATAATGTGTGATATATTTTGCAAAACTTAGACTCACATTACTCTGCTATTTATTCTGATACTGTGTAAGCACACAAGACCAAAACCCTCAAAAATCAAAAGGCAATGAATGTTAGGTAGCACTCACATGAGTATGGTGTTGAAGGGGGAAGAGCTGAATGACCAGCCCATAAGGAATACTTACTTATAACAGCTTTCCAGGTTTTCCTTTTATAACTGAATAACAAAGTACAGGTGGTATAGAAATATTTAAGGATACTTCTTTAGGCTGCCTTCTCTTATGTTTTTGACCTGAAACTCCTGTTATCATCATTATTAGCATCAAATAATGCCTTTTGCATTCCATGGTACAAGGTCACAGCCTGTATGACCAAGTTCATATGCGCCCTAATTGAGCAAAGCAATCAGGTGTGAAAATACATTTGTGAGTAAAGAGTTGAGCTGAACTTAAGAATATGTTAAAAGAAAAAAATATGCTTGGATTCTTTGCTAAATTAGATTTCTTGAGACTACAGCTGCAGTATTTTGGTTCATAGATTTAGGACTTTTTCCCATTATTGTGTTGTACTAAGCAGTATAGACTACCATGATTACATTTTTTTTAAAGACCTGAGTGAGTTTTCAAACAGTTGGTTAGAATAATCTATTAATGATAAAAGAATGTATAAGATTTCTTTAAATTTGTGCCTAATCGTAAAAATTTTTTTTAAAACAGTTCAAGCTCCCACTGAGCCCCCTCAGCTTCCAGGAAAGTGCCCTGAACTAGAAGGACACAAGTCTTGGATCCCTTTCCGAGGTCATTGCTACTACATTGAATCTTCATCTACAAGAAACTGGGCCCAGGCATCTTTAGAATGTCTTCGACTAGGTAAGTATCCTCCTTAAGCAAAGAGCACATCTTTTGATTTGTTTTTCTTCTCTGTGGAAAACTGAACATGTGCTGTGTATTTTTGTGATTTCAAGGGTGGTGCAAGTGTTGGGCAGGACGATTGCATCCAATTATTGCCTTAATTTGGGAGAAGATGGCAAATGGCTGTCTACCAGTGGCACACACTTTCTTGTGTTGGGGACCAGGCATTAGAGGAGCTGAGTGGCCTGGAGTGGAGAACACAAAAGCAGGAACTTTGTCCTTTGATCCTGCTAGGAGGTAGTCAGCCTCATCCATAGCAGTCACTAAATCTTATTTTAAGGGCGTTTTATATCTTTTGTATTTCTCATCTAATTTGCCTCTTGATTGTTGCAGTTTTATGCCACTGGAATGAAAGCTACAGCTCTCTAGGCCGGATAATGTATTAGTAAAATAAGGTTGTGTTATTTCATTCTTGCAACTTCTTTCTCTGCGAAAGTGAAAGATTCATTATGCTACACTTGTGTCTGTCTGTTACAGACAATGCTGTGTCTATAGCATTGGTGCCAATGTGACTTAGGTGTCTAACCTTCAATTAGAGTATGCAGAGATCTTGTTCATGCTGTCAGTGGAACTGAATACAGATTCATCTTCACTGGAAGTATATATTGATATTTGGTCAGGTGAATTGCCCCCTAAACTCCACTAATTGGGTTGATTATGTCTCCACTGATAGTAAACCTACCAGTGAAACCCATGTCAAATATAATCACCTAGAGCTGGGTATGAAAAATCTCACTCTTTCTGCTGGTTCTCAGTTTCATTCTTGGGTTCTCATGAGCTAGTGTGTTGCCAGCTCTAGTTTGAGAAACTAGTATTTTTGAGGGAAGATTCAAGTTTTGGTATATGTTCTTTAAATCTTACTATATTCTCCATATCAACATTGTCTGACATTTGGATGAAGGTATTGGATAATATACTTTTAAATATAGAAAAGTCTCCACAACAGAACACTCTTGCTGTAGCTCAGTCTTTAAGACTATGACAATTGTTACAGTGTGACCCATTTCCATACAATCTTCTGAGTTCTTTTGTTGACGTGACGGGTGCTCAGTCTTTGAAAGCTGCAGTGTATGTTCTTAGTTAGGCATGGTGAAAAGGACCTTGACAGCTGTGTGCCCAACAGCTGTTATCTCTTACCTGCAGTTCTCTGCTTTAGGGCGGAATGATTATAATTTTGAATAAGCTTGTGCAAGAGATTAAATAGCATTTCTTTTCTTTGGAAGACTGAGTTTCTGAAACAGACTTTCAATAAGAGTGGGGCAAATAAATGAAAGAGTTTTAAGGTGAAGTTTGAGAGAAATTGAATGATGATGTTGCATGTGATAGCAGGTGCCTTCGCTCACTGACTCAGGCTGTCCACATGCCTTTGTTGTTGGAATCTGCAGTTACATCAGAATTGAATTTTTCTGTCAAACTAAGACTCCTGAAAAAAGGCACTGACCATTTGTTTCAGCGTGTGTGGTAAAAGACTGGCATTAGGTGGAATTTAAAATTTGAATGCTAGTATACTTAAGACTTCATGTCACTGACATCCGCTTCCCTTCAATGCTAAACTTAATCTTTCATCATAATTGTTAGGGCAGTCTGAATCCAGCAGCACAGCAGAAGCAACGTTACCATGGCTCTATGCTCCCAAGTCCAAGCAATGACAAGGCTGAGAATGTGTTCCCTGTAGGTGCACACAGACATATACAACAACACCTATACATACATTAATGGCTGGCCACACAAATCAGCACAGACAGAAACACGGAGCACTCACATGAACACAGCCTGCACCAGCACCCTTATGTTGTTCCACTCTCCAGCTGATCAGGATGAAGGTCTGTTAGTGGGAATATATACATAAATACAATGTGAATCCCTCCAGCAGCTGGACTCAGACTCTCAGTTTGCCCAGTAGCTGCCCCATGGATCTATGCCCTCAGTTGCCAGGACCTGGAAATATGAGCCCCCATGGCCATCGGCCTGGCTCCTGTTGCTGATACAGACCCAGTCTCTGCTACACACTCACACTAGTTCCTCCAGTAGTCAATCCCCCATGGTCTTGCCTGTAGAGATGCACAGCGACACACACATGCAGAGCTATCTGAAACTTCCCTGGTCTCCCAGCAGCCGCCGGCTCCTTGGTTTCACCCTTAGAAATGCACACACACCAGTGGGTGTCATCCTTAGAGACCTTCAGCCCTTAAGGTCCCTCCAGCAGCTGGCTGGCAGTTCCCTGGTTCCTCTGATAACCAGCTCAGCTTGTGGTCTCACCCTTGGTGATGCACACACAGAGTTGGCTCACCTACTTGCTGACTAGGCCGACTTGATATTCCCTAGCGATTTTTGTCTTACTGGACTTGCTCCAGTTGCTGGCACCACAGACACAAGGGTCTCTGACTCATGGTCCCACTCTAGTTGCAGGTACCCCAGCATGACCCCCATGAACACACATGCACGCAGAGTGAAGAGTCTTTCACCCATGAAAATAGTTAGAAATAGGGTTAATAAGAAGATAGGACTGTCTGCCCAGATCAGGTGCAGGGTATGGCCGGACAACCATACTGACCAGAATACTGTTTACATGTGACCAGTCTTTTTATCCCCTTATCCCTCTATTTTCCCGTATTTGTTCTTCCCCAATCATCTAGGTCCATCCCGTTCCCTGTCTTTGGTTCTTCCCCTGAACATCTCATAATAAGTCTTACGCAATCTTGAAATGCTCTTCTGTATCCCATTGTGTGTCCCGTACCTCTAGGCAGTAAGTCCCCTCAGTCTGAAAGGTATTCTGATGTTGACTTTTCTTGATCGGTTTCATGCCTGGACACTAGGACTAAGGCTGTCCTATGACAGCCCTAGGAGGGGCCTGAGCAGGATGTCACATCCTCTGCGTCCATAATTTGGGTTCTTCCCCTGCCATTGTGCCTCTTTACTCCTCTGGGCTTGTGGAGATTGGCCTTTGATGAGCTGATGACTGTTGTCATGGGCCTATGAGCAACCAGGGAAGTGGTTCCCCATCTGCTACTGTCTCGCTCTGCTCCCTTGTGGATGTGTAGTGAAGCTTTTTATCACACAGCCTAACAGTAGCCAAACATCTGATACCATTCGGCAAAAGAGGAACAACTAGAAAAACATAAAGACTACAGTGAAAAAAGAGGAACACTCCATGTCCTCTTATATTCTGCTGTCCCTGCTTGCACTCTGGGTTTTGTTTGCAGTTGGACGTTTTCCAATTACATCTTACCTATAGTAGAATTCTGAACCATAGTAGAATTTGTCAGTAGCTCAGTAGTGATCCGAATTACTTTTATATTTTCATTCTCTGTAACTGTGCCTTCCTTACCTGAGAAAAAATACCTTCAAAAATTCAACAGCCAAATCAAAACAGTTAAGTGACAAAACCAGCTATTTCTCCATACCTATTGACTGGACACAAGCCCCACACTAGAGACAACTGAAGATGCACTTTCTGTAGTGTTTAATGCCATTCCATACAAAGTCGTGTAGCTCATTCTGTCTGCTGGCTCCATGCTGTGACTTCTTGGCTTTGCTGGAGTGTCATACAGAACGAATCATGGCAGAATACCAAGTGTTGTATGTGGATGACTAATAGTGTGCTACAGTAACTGGGCAACAGATGAACAAGATGATCATTCTTTCTCTGATGGCTACAAAGAGAAGGCAGGAAAATAAACAAGACCTGATTAAGGAGTTACACTAAAGACTGTGCTTCAGATGCATGAGCTATACAAAGGCTCAGAAAACATTTAATCATTAATGTGCAAAGTTATGTTGTGCACAGACTGAAGTTATACATACTTTTTACCAAAAAATTATTTTTTAGAGTGGTGGGGGTTTTTTGTTGTTTTTGGGTTTGGTTTGGTTTTTTTTTTTAATAGTGACACTCCAATAGAAATTTATACTGGTTACCATATTGGCCTGTTGTATTTTGCTCAGAGTTGTTCTTAAGTTATGTTGCGGTTTTCCAGTGCATGAGGAAACACAAAATGCCAGCGCAATGTCATGGAAATTATAAGAAATACATCAGCAACAATGCTACAGTCCTTCATATAAGATATTATCCAAAGTTAGTTTCTGTTTTGAACTTTAAACTCTGTTTGGAATTGGGCAAAATTAAGTGGCAAAAATAAGACTGACATTTGACACGACAATGAGAATGCTTTCCACTGTGAAACTTATGTCTCAAAGAGATTTTTTTTCTTCTCTGTATCTTCCAGGTGCGTCTTTGGTATCAGTTGAAGACTCAGCAGAAGCCAACTTTCTGGCATATACCATTGAACCACTTGAAGGGAAAACATCAACTTTTTGGACAGGAATGTACAGAAATGTGGATGGTAATTTCTTCTGACATCTTTTTGTTTGGTGAATAATTGTCACAAGCTGTTTGACATGGGTGTTGAAAATCTCACATTATACTTCTGAACAAATAAAAAGTGAAATTAGAAAAGGCAATGTATTACCATCACAGGGGAAGCTGGTCAGTTGTAATCAAGCAATAACAAGTAATACATAACAGAAAGACCAGGCACAGAAAATTCATCTTAAAGTAAGCAAAATAATTCGCAACAAAGTAAGGCACAAAGGTGCATATAGTAAACTACAGATAGGACCATGTTGGGAGTTGAGCCCAAGTCAAATGGTTCTTTTCAAATGTGGAGACACCCTCGGTTGATGAGCTTGTCATTAAGACACTTCAATTTTTGAGCTAGAGAATAATGTGGCTAACATCACCTCTAGTTTTTGGAATCACTATCCAGGAATGACTAGTCAACCATCTTTAGTTGCAGCCGGCCCTCAGAACATCTTCACTTTGAAGCTAGAATTGTTTGTGTCTTCAGAATTGTGTATCATAAGTTTTTCTGTTTTCTGCCTCACTGTAGGGAAGGTAAGGTAAGAGAGAACAGGCAATAGACTGCTTTAATTAACTCTTAAATTTGCTAATTATTGCTTTTTCATTAACACAGTTAGTATTCAATTAAATGGATATTTCTGTCTTTACAATAGACCTAAAAGTTACTTCAGTCTTGTGCTGTTCAGACTAAAAGTTCCAGTATAACAATGTCAGAGACAGGACTGTAGAATTGTTCAGGTGATTTGGTGTGGGGTTTTCTTGGGTTTTGGAGGGTCTTTTTACAAATGCCTGATCAACCTCTTCAATGACAAACTAGCTGGGGAGAAGACAAGTATTCAATTACATTACTTGGTCTAAACCAGGAAAAGGAGAAGTTTTCAGTAGAGGAGGAAAGAATTTGAAGGGAGTAATGATTTATAAGCAAAACACATAAAGAAAAGGTTAACTGACATAAAAAGTGTTTTTTAAAGTGGTTCTAGAGCAGGTACAAAACAATACACTTCTTACAGTGATCATAAACACAAGAGCTGCTTCAGCAAGTACATGTCATTATATAAGTAGGTAGTGATTATAGTGGTTTCAGCATAACCGCGTAACTAAATTTCATATCTTTGGAAAAGCAGTTGTATCCAGATGCCATGCCCTGACACAAAGGGTGGCAGGTATTAAAAAAAAAAAAACAAAAAACAAAGCAAAAAGAAAAATATGAAGAATCTTATAAGAAATCAAAACATAGTTTTCATGCAGAGTCTAAGAATTTACTTGAGTACCACTTAGGAGTCACACGGGGAACACTTATTCTAAATAAATAACACTATTAAAAGAAAGAAAGAAGGAAAAAAAAGGAACAGGAAGGAAGAGACAGAAAGTCCTAGCATAGCTGAACAACAGTGAGTGTGTTTGAGTGACACTGATCATGAGATTTTTGAAGCAGATCTTTAAAAAGAAAAATTGTCAGTGAATTGTCAGAAAAAAAGTCAGTGTAAAGGAGCAGAAACTAGAAAACAAATGGAATAAAACTGGGCTTAGAAAGACTTCAGTGGGGGCTTTGAAAAGAGTAATACAAAAGCTCCCTACAAATTACTGAAATAAAGGGCATGCTGGTAAAGACAAATTATGTTTTGACATCAGTAATTTCTATAACCTGAATAAATAATTGTCACTGAACCATTGAAATAAATTGTGGGAGATACTTCTTTAAACTTCCTTGCCTTTGTAACATCATAAGCCAGATTGGCCTGCCATTTTCCAAATTTCATGATATATCATTTGCATAAAAACTTAAAGGCAACATGATGTGTCAGACCAAAAATCTAAATAGTCTTGTGGTCTGTCTCCAAGAGTAGCCAGAATTAGGTTTCTCAGGAAGGCAGTAAATGTGGAGCAGGTGTCAAGATAGAAATGAATACTATCGTGTTTTTCCATATTCAATGTCTTTCCAATTAGGAGAATGGCTGTGGCTAGACAACACTGCAGTGAATTTTGTCAACTGGAATGTAGGAGAACCTTCCCCTCAACAAAATGAGCACTGCGTTGAAATGTATGCAAACTCTGGGTACTGGAATAATATCTACTGCTCTTCCTACAAAGGCTATGTTTGTAAAAAGCCAAAAAGTAAGTGCTGCATTTATGGATTTGTTTTATGTATGGAGTATGGTCCTTGTGTGCCAGTATTAACAGGTGGCCATTATAGGCCACAGGTGCTTTTTAGCTGAGTGTTTTGAGCTCTTATCAACACCAAGGAATACAAATTTGCATGCCAACAAAAAGCATAACTCTTGTCAGAAAGTAGAAGTTTTGACCAGTGCTCGTCCCTTCAGAACTGTTTAAAAAAAATTGTGTTCCGATCTTAACTGTACCTGGTGTGTACACTTAACAAGTTTGCCTGTTCTGTATCAGTAACAGTTGAATAATCTCAATGTTAGTACTGTGTCTTGCACATACAAATTTGTCTCATCTATTTGAAAACACATTCCCTAGGGTATCCTCTCTGCTCAGTCCGAGCAGTACCCTTTGCTTATTTCCCTCTGGCAGTCTCATGTGCATGCATTTTCTGAGTATGAAGTACTGTTTCTGTGGATTGAATATTTATGAATTGTGAATTAATGAACAGTTTTGGACCTTTTGAGCCTGTGTTCTGTTTTGAGAGTGTGAAAAGCAAAGCAGATAGCATAGTCTGGATGTGCAAAGCAAATATACTCTGAATGTGATAAACTGAAAGTGTCCTGAAATAACTGAATGTGCAAATTTGACAGTAAGGACATCTAGTGCATATGTGTTCCTAAAAGTCAGCCTATCATTTTTTTCCAGCTTGTATTGCAATATCAAAGTCTCTTACTAATGTTTACTGAGAAGAGTGAAATGCATGTAGTAGCTGAAATCTGCCCACTTCCTCTACAAGACTGGAAATGAGAGAAATTCTGCTATACTTTCTATAAATTTACTCTCATGCAAAGTTATTCTTACTTAATCAGCTGCTTGTAATGATGACTGTATCTTCTACAGGAAATACTGCTGAACTGTCAGATAGAACCAGCCATTCAGAGTCTACTTACCTGTCTTTTTACATTGTGATTGGCAAATTTATTTTCATTCTCTCTCCAGAATAGTCATAGATGTAGGTAACAAGTGTAAAAAATCAATGACCACCTCTCCTTTCCAACCATTCAATTCATCTGTTTGTGCTGATACTGGCATTCACCCATTTTGATACTGAGCCATTTCAAAGAGCTGAAGCAGATGAAAGCTAGTTACTTTTTCTACAATTAGCTTCAGCCAGCCCAGTCTCCTGTGCTGGAATGCCATGGAGTCAGTCAAATGTCAGCATCAATGCCAGGACTATATAGTTGCTCACTCAAGAACAGGACACAGTTGAGTCCTACACTGTGGTAGAAATGCAGCTTGGCTTGGCACAGTTTTGCAAAACTGTGATAATGCTCCATTTGCAGAATTGAAAAAAATATTAAATAGCTATAGCCTAATAAATAGGGTGTTTGAAGCATGATTTTACTTACTTGTGTTTGCTATGGCTTGTGTTTGCTGTTTTCTGAAGAGGCTGCAAATGCAAAACTGTGACTGAAGTCTTCCCATAGAACAGATGCTATTTTCCGTTCCATTTATTGAGGTAATTTTTACCATAGTAGTTTGAAATTCTGTAACAGGTCTATTCCATAAAAAATCTAATCTGATTTTGTAAGTAAGGAGGTACTCTAAAGAACTGTTCAGCAGTTCATCAGGTGCTAGTTGATTGTGCTACAAATAGTGACTAGGTATATACTAGGAGGAGGGGAACCTCAATCCATCCCACTCCTACCAGTTTGATGTCAGTGCCAGCAATAGATGCCTAGAGCCTGGAGGGGAATCACAGGTCAGCAGGAGAGCACCTGAAGAGCAACACAAAGGAATTGCAGCCATTCCAGCCAGGAAGTCAGTTTACCAGGAGACCGACTTAAATGCCTCTATGCAAACACATATAGCATGGGGAATAAACAAAAGGAGTTAAGACGCGTGCGTGTCTGGAGGGCTATGATCTTATTGGCATCAGGGAGACCTGGTGAGATGGCTCCTACAACTGGAGTGTTGGAATGAAGGATACAGGCTTTTTGGGAAGGACAGGCAGGGGAAGTGATGGGAGGGTGTCTCCCCCTATGTCAATGACCAGCTGGAGTGCATGGAGCTCTGTCTGGGGATGGATGAGGAGATGACTGTGAGCTTATGGATCAGGACTAAAGGGAGGGCAGGGACAGGTGACATTATAGTGAAGGTATGCTAACAGGCCACCTGACCAGGAAGACTGAGCAGATGAGGCACTCTATGGACAGATAGAAGTGGGCTGACATTCACAAGCCCTGGTCATCATGGGGACTTCAACCACCCCGATATCTGTTGGAGGAACAACACAGCAGGGCATAAGCAATCCAGGAGGTTCCTTGAATGCGTTAATGATAAATTCTTTCTCCAAGTGATAGTGGAGCCAAGAAGGAGAGGTGCTGTGCTGGACCTTGGTTTCACCAACAAGGAAGGGCTGGTGGGGAATGTGAAGCTCAAGGGCAGCTTTGGCTGCAGTTACCATTAAACAGCAGAGTTCAAGGTCCTTAGGGCAGTGAGGAGGGTGCACAGCAAGCTCACTACCCTGGACTTCATGAGAGCAGACTTTGGCCTCTTCAGGGATCTGCTTGGTAGAGTACCAGGGGATAAAGCCCTGGAGGGAAGAGGAGCCTAAGAAAGCTGGTTAATATTCAAGGATCACCTTGCTCAGGAGCAAGGCATCCCAACAAAGACAAAGTCAGGCAAAAATGCCAGGAAGCCTGCATGGATGAACAAGGAGCTCCTGGAAAAACTCAGACACAAAAAGGAAGCCTACAGAAGATGGAAGCAAGGACAGGGAGCCTGGGAAGAATACAGAGAAATTGTCTGAGCAGCCAGGGATCAAGTTAGGAAAGCTAAAGCCTTGATAGAATTAAATCTGCCCAGGGACATTATGGACAAGAAAAAAAAGCTTCTCTAAGTACATCAGTGACAAAAGGAAGACTAGGGAAAAGGTGGGCCCTCTCTGGAAGAAAACAGGAGACCTGGTTACCTGAGATATAAAGGCTGAGGTATGCAATGACTTTTTTGCCTCAGTCTTCACTGACAAGTGCTCCAGCCACACCACCCAAATCACAAAAGGCAAAGACAGGGACTGGGAGAATGAAGAACTGCCCATTGTAGGAGAAGATCAGGTTTGAAACCATCTAAGGAACCGTGGGACCTGATGAGGTGCATCCATAGGTCCTGAGGGAACCGGTGGATGAAGTTGCTAAGTCACTATCTGTCATATTTGAGAAGCTGTGGCAGTCCAGTGAAGTTTTCACTGACTGGAAAGGGGAAACTTAACCCCCATTTTTAAAAAGGGGAAAAAAGGAAGACCCAGAGAACTACAAGCCAGTCAGTCTCACCTCTGTGCCTGGCAAGGTCATGGATCAGATCCTCCTGGAAACTATGCGAAGGCATATGGAAAATAAGGTGATTAGTGACAGCCAACAGCTTCACTAATGGCAAATTGTGCCTGACAAATCTGGTGGCCTTCTACAACGGGGTTACAGAATTGGTTGATAAGGGAAGAGTGACTAATGTCTTCTAACTGGACTTGTGCAGAGCATTTGACACTGTCCTGTATGACATCCTTGTCTCTGAATTGGAAAGACATGGATTTGATGGATAGACCACTTGGTGGGTAAGGAATTGGCTGGATGGTTGCCCTCAAAGAGTTATGGTCAACAGCTTGATGTCCAAGCGGAAACCAGTGATGAGTGGTGTTCCTCAGGGGTCAGTACTGGGACTGGTGCTGTTTAACATCTTTGTCAGTGACATGCACAGTGGGATTGAGTGCACCCTCAGCAAGTTTGCTGACAACACCAAACTGTGTGATGCGGTTGACATGCTGGGGGGAAGGTATGCTGTCCAGAGGGACCTTACCAGGCTTGAGATGTGGGCCCATGCAAACCTCATGAAGTTCAGCAAAGCCAAGTGCAAGACCCTGCATGGTGGTCAGGGCAATCCCAAGCACAAAAACAGGCTAGGCAGAGAATGGATTGAGAGTATCTCTGAGGAGGATGACTTGGGGATGTTGGTTGACAAGAAGCACAACATGACCTGGCAATGTGTATTTGCAGCCCAGAAAGCCAATTGTGTCCTGGGCTGCATCAAAAGAAGCGTGACCAGCAGGCTGAGGGAGGCGATTCTCCCCCTCTGCTCTGCTTTCCTGAGATGCCACCTGGAGTACTGCATTCGGCTCTGGGGCCCTCTGGACCTGCTAGAGTGAGTCCAGAGGAGGGCCTGAAGATGATCAGAGGGCTGGAGCACCTCTCCTATGAAGACAGGCTGAGAGACTTGAGGTTGCTCAGCCTGGAGAAGAGAAGGCTGTGCTGAGACCTTACGGCGGCCTTTCAATACTTAAAGGCGTCTTATAAGAAAGATGGGTACAGACTTTTTAGTAGGCCTTGTAGCGATAGGACAGGTGGTAGTGGTTTTAAACTAAAAGAGGGTATAATTAGATTAGTTATTAGGAAGAAATTCTTTTCATGTGAGGGTGGTGAGACACTGCAAGAGGTAGCCCAGAGAAGCTGTGGATGCCCCATCCCTGGCAGTGTTCAAGGCCAGGCTGGATGGGGCTTTGAGCAACCTGGTCTAGTAGAAGGTGTCCCTGCCCATGGCAGGGGGGTTTGAACTAGATAATCTTTAAGGTCCCTTCCAACTCAAACCACTCTATGATTCTGTGATTCTGTATTATGTTTGTGGCATCTCACTCTCAATTTTCAGGAATAGCAGCGTCAGATCCCTAAATGTCCTGCTTTAACATGTAGGTAGGTTTAGGTTATCTCATACCAAAACCCAACAGTGATGTGCATAGTATGCATGATCACTGCTATACCAAACTTCAGTCAGTCAACAATTTTTGGTGAGGAACAAGGAAAAAGTCCCTAGGTTATTATATTCCAAAAATTTTCCAGTCAAATGAAGCATGACAGCCAAAGGATTATTTTCTAAATTTGCATAATGTAAATTATTCCTTCTATTCCTTGTTACATTTCTGAGACTGTTTTTTACACTGTGCTTTTGGACATAAGACAGCATTATCTTCACAGATCATAGAATCACAGAATGGTTGAGGTTGGAAGGGACTTCTGGAGGACATCTGGTCCAACCCACTGCTCAAGCAGGGCCACCTAGAGCCAGGTGCCTAGGACCATGTCAAGACAGGTTTTTAATATCTCCAAGGCTGGAGACTCCACAACTTCCCTGGACAACCTGTGCCAGTGTTCAGTCACTCTCACAGTGAAGAAGTGTTTCCTGATGTTCAGAGGGAACCTCCTGTGTTTCACTTTGTACCCATTGCCTCTGGGCCTGTGACTGGGCACCACTGAGAAAGGCCTGGCTCTGTCATCTATACACTCTCCTTCCAGATACTTGTATACATTGATAAGATCGTCCAAGAACCTTCTCTTCTAGGCTAAACAGTTTGAGGTCTCTCAGCCTTTCCTTATGTAAGACATGCTCCAGTACCTTTAGCGGCCCTTTGCTGGACCCCCTCCTTTGCTCTCTCTCCTACTGGGGAGTCCAGAACTGGACATGACATGTAATGTAGCAAACATGCAATGACTCCAGAAAGCACTTAAAAAATGTGTAAAATACAGAAAGCTCCCGGTTTCCCTGTTTTCCATAGATTTGCATGATGGTGTAATGTAGACAATTATCAGCTTTTTATCGTAAACAGCATTAATAGATACTTTTCTTGATAGAAACTTGGAGATACCAAAAAAATCACACCTAGTTTTATTCTGAAGAGCTAAATATTGAATAATATTTGTCTCTAAACATAAAACTAGCTGGGCTAACAGACACTTCAGTAGAGTTCTAGAAAATCTTTGGAAGTTGAGATTGTTGGATTATTAATGAAATCAGGCAATGTACATGGGATTGGTAAAAACAATTTAACTTCCTGGGCTCACCTTTTTCAGAGTGAAACATGATGCATTGATTAAGGTTTAGCTGTAGGCTGATTTTATATCCACATGGCAAAATATGGATCTTCATCTTAAACAGTGGCCCAGTTTTCCCACAAGATTTTGTGGCCCAGGTATTAAATTCTGAATGAGCTACAAACATTTCAGTTTGGATGTGATATGTACTAAGACACTTTGGAGTTCATGAGTGATTTCAATTGTCTGTGTAAGTAGGCCATTAAAGGCTGTTTGCAAACAAAATTTATTACCTCTGCTATGTTTATATAAGATAACAAGTACCGCAAGAATTTGTAATTATATTAAGGATTAGGTTTGATCATCTCTGTCCTGAAGATGCTGTGTAGGTTTTCTTGTGGTTTTACACTGATGTCAGGATCTGTCTCCATGGAGCTCTTTGATGTTTCTTCTTTTTTACTAGTTTATGTAAATAACTACATAGAAGACCAGAATAGAATAGGCTGTTGTGCTATGCCTTTCGATAGGTGCCTATAGCTTTGTATGAACTAAACCCAGGTGTTTTCCGTATTTAGTGGTATGTATTGCCATATATTTCTCTGAATATGATTTTTGGTATTTTCCAAATATAGAAAAGAATAACATAGAAATAAATTACAGAGTAATATGGTAACATAGTTCTTTTTCAATGTTTTGAAATGCCAGCAACTGAAGTGCCACCAGCAGCTGAAATGCCACCAACTGAAATGCCTACAAAGGGTAAGAATATTGTCTCTCAAGTAGACAAAAACTAGATCATAAACAGAAGAAACCATATTCTGTATCATGTCTCTTTCTTACATTTTCTGGTATACCTGACTACCCTATCTGTTTCCTAGGAGCATATTATTTCCTTGTAGAATAAGTTATACTCCATTCAGTATCCAAATGCAGATTTAAAAAAATAATAATTTGTGATATAGCATGCAATGTTAGCATTTTAAAATCTATTAATTTTATGTTGCTACCTTTGTCTCTCATTATTTTGAAACAAATGAAACTCTTCTTGAAACATCATGCTTTCTAAAGAAATTGATTCCAGTAATCAGATAGAGTATGTAGCATCCTCTTGATTTCTTTGTATGCTTTCAGCGATGACAAAGGACGAGAAGGCTCCTACTCTGAACCATGGTAAAACAGGTGTTGTAGTTATTGTTGTCATCCTCATCCTAGTTGGAAGTGGCCTTGCCGGCTATCTCTTCTACAAAAGAAGAAAGAATCGATTGTCAACAAATGACAGCTTTGAGAACAATTTGTATTTTAATAGTGATGCAGTTCCTGGAACTAGTGACACAAAGGATCTTGTGACCAATATAGAACGGAATGAACATGCAACACTGTAATGTAATAAAATGAAATGTAATGTAATATGTAATGTAAAATGTAATGTAATAAAGTAAAATGTGCCTTGTTTTAATAAAATTATGCAATTAGAATTAAGCCAAAGCTATTTTCTCATGTGCAAATACTGTAGCAGCCAGTTTCAGTGTGTGCGTGATGTTATATACAGCAGTTACTTTATATTGTAACCATTGTATAATGTGTCAGATTTCAGATCTCACAATTTGATGACCCACACTAGTGAGTTTGGGTCTTAAGAAAAGAGATAATATTGACTAATTATTAAAAGGACCAATAGAAATGGGTGTGATAAAGGAAGGAAAATGTAGCTAGATCCACTTGAGAATGCTCCCAATATATGAAGTTTCTGTACCAGATTTATTTCAAACCATGCTAATGCACAGATTCTTCAAGCTATTCAGCAAACACCTCTCTAATTCTACCATCTTTCAAGTATTCCTGGGGACTTAACTACAGGGATAGTTGCTCGATTACATGTCTGTATTTAGGCACATCCTCTTTGAACTATGTGGGGAAAAAATAATTTTATGATGTAACTTCAGGTTCCATGATTTCACATAACACAGAGAGCCAAGTATGTAGTTCTTGTGTTTATGCATTCTAGGATTTAACCAGGTAAAATCTGCGGGCAGGCCTCTGGAATGGAAAAGTGCAGTTGCTGTTAACTGCCAGTGTTCTGGCTGGCCACACGTGGATTTGTCTGGGAGAGGTGATGAAGGTTGTGGCAAAACTTTCTTCTTATCAGGACAACAGCTACTGAGGAGAGGGAGGAACATTACCTAGATGTGTTCTGGAGGTCTACAGGAGCACCGGATAGCTGTTATGGTGATCACATGTTGGTACTGCTCTCCTACTGCCTCTCACTAAGTAGCACAGGTTTGTGGGATGTGTGCTAGAAGTTAAGAACAATTTAGCTTTATCAGTGTATTAGTTGCTATTGGTTTTATTTCCTTTCTAAAATGGCTAGATCAGTTACTGGAAATCTTAGATTCCCCAATGTGGAGGTTATATTCCTAATTTTTGTAAATCTTGTCAAATGTAAATCATGCATGATGCCTCACTTGCATACAAAGGTTTGCAAGGTTTGATTTTGTGGTTTCAGATTTTGTTTTGTGAAATAAACAGCAACAAGCTTGGATTTTTTTAAACAGTTTTGCATTTTATAGTCTTTATATAAGACACTGCAACAAGATAAAGGTAGAAGGGAGATGATACAACCGTGGAGACATTCCATCCAAAGTTGCAATAGAGTAATGTATTGACCGTATTTTCCTGAATCTGTCCCAGGATTGTCTGCTTAAAACTAAAAAATGTCAGCTGAGTGATTTAGTAAAAATCTTGAATTACATATGTGTGTAGGTAAGATGGGGAAATTTGTCCTGAAAACTCCTTTTCTCTGGCTCTGCTCCCTTTCTCCCAGTTATTTCCTTGCCTCTGTTCCTACTGCTGTTTCCATTTTTAATGCACAGTTGTTTGAGCATGTCTTTTCAAGGAGTAGTACCTCTAATGGTTCTTCGTGCCACCTGATGGGGCTTATGTGCCAGAAGCCTCCTGACTGACTGATTAATGATGTTAAGGATGATGTTGTTTCAATGATATGGAGAAGTGTTGCCAGCTAGAAAGGTAAGTGAAAGGGACAGTGAAAGGTCAAGAGGCCCTGATTGGAATCCGAGCCTCACTGCACTGGCTGCAGTCTCTACCCAAAAGAAGTTTAGTCCTGTTCTTGGGCCCTGCACAATCTTAAGGCAGTATCTGCACCTTGAGTGATTCTTCCAGATAACTTTTAATCACATGTATGTATGCAAATGTATGATTGGAAAGAAAAGAAATGTTGAGGGGTTGTCTCATTTCTGGTTCTTTGCCATACTTGTCAGGTACATCTAAGCTAAAAAGTGTCAGGGAGAGAATCCGGCTACTGGAGCCTGGATAATCCTGGATTTATTCATGCATTTATACTGCCTGAAATCCAGCATAATCTTTGAGTTGAGGAGAATTAAAAATGCCATGCTAGTTAATAGCCAGCAGTGTGTGTAGCTGCTTCTGTGAAATGCTGTGTCTGTTCTGCTCTCCTGTCCAAAAGGGTACAGGAAAAATAGAGGAGGTTCCAAATCTGAGACTATACTCTGAAGATGGATCTACTTGGCCTGCTCATTTTAGAAAGAGTGTGAGTGAAAAAGACTTGCAAGATTTTTGGAAGAGGAGGAAATTTAAGCTGCATGGTTTACTGTCCCTCCCTTGCAGTGCAATGGAATTGAAGCAAATTTCCCATTGAAAAGAGAAAACATGGAAGTTCCATTTACAGCACAGGTAATCATTACAGTTGCATGGAGTAAGCTGAAGATAGACACTGATACCTTATACACAAATTCTAATAGGAATTTTTGAATGGAAGATAGAGAAATGAACAGGCTTGAACACTTTAAAAAATATCTAATTTATATAAGATTAAATGGAAGCCTTTTACCTAGGGACTTGTAATTATAAACAATATTTTACCTAGGGACTTCTAATTATAAAAAATAGAATTTCTTGGTTTTTTGCTTTGGTGGTGGTTTTGTTTGTTTGTTTGCTTTTTCTTTTTTTGCTTTTTGTTTCCCAGCTAGTACCTTTCAGCAATGGCTACTCATTTATTAGACTGTCTGAATACAGAGTCTAGTCGCAGATTTTTAACATCATCATTTATTTGGTCATACTTGTAACAAAACTGATCATACAAGTTCATGAAAAATTGGGAGAGTAGTTTCCAAACTGTTATTCTCTTTCCACACCCTCATGCTGTTTCCATCTTCCCTGGACTGAGTTGTGTAGTAGTTTTACCAAACATCATTTGGTGATCTGGCATTATATCCTTTTCCTGCTGCTAAGCTGCAATGTTCTTGGCAAGTGACTGACTACATCAAAAAAGTTTCAAAGACTGGGCTGGGGAAATTATCCGTGTTTCTATTTGACCGAAAAAAAGCAGTGTGTCTTCCCGGAAATTATTGACATTCATATGGATGCATATAATTTGTTACTTCATGTATTCTGGTCCTCCACCAATTCTTTCAGCCATAGTCTACTACCAGCTGCTATTCCTATCAGGATCAGTCAGTTGCCTTAGAACTGCCGTGTTGCTCTTGTGATCTCTTATTTTGTCTCCTGAGTAGATGCCACTACTTAGGGGAGGTTTCAGGCTGTATGTTGTATAATACACATTCACAGAGGAATTGAAATCTTGCTTTTCTGAAATATTCTTGCTGTAAAAACAATAAAAATAATTTCTTGATAAACAAGATGAAACATAAGTGATGGATAGAAAAGCAAAGCAAATTTTTAACTGATCACTAATAATTCATATCCATTATCTTCTGATTCTGCCAAGATTTCTGATGTTTGATCTTGACAGTTTAGATAAATGAAAGAAAAATAAATGTTGGTTATGTAGCATGAAAATATAGTGTGGAAGAGTAGGGTGCCTTATGTTGCTCTTTTAGTGTGTTTTGAGCCTTTCTTGAGAAATGGAAAAGTAGTTAACTTTCTGTTGGCTTTTTGGGTTTTTTTTTTCAGGCTAGAATGTATCTACTGAGGTTTAGAGCGTGTCTTGTTTTTTTTAAAAAAATTGTTTTCTGTTGGAAACTATGGTTGTGCTATATGTGGGGATTCTGAGTGGAAATCTTGTATCAAGTTATAGCAGGCTAAATGACCACAAAATTCTTTTCAGATTTTACTACCAGTGTTTTTTGAAAATGAATTATTTAAATTCTGTAGGGAAACATCCGACTGAATGCGGATGGACTCACCCATGCATTTCTGTGGGCAGCTGAGGAATGACTCGTCAGCAATATTTGATAGCGTGTAAAGGTTTGTCTCTTTGCACATTGCTACGTTTCTTGATACCCTTCTGCTTAATTTTCATTTCCCCTTTTCTCCAGAAGAGTTCAGACTTCAGAGAAAAGGTGGTGAATCTGCACCCTGTGAGTGAACTTCCTGCCTGGGAGCAGATTGCCAAAGGAACAATGCTGACTCAACACAAAACTCAGCAGCCTTTCTTCGTTGCCGCTTCTAAAATGTCAGGCTGTGCCATGCCAAGCGGAAGATGCTGGAGTGCACCTTGGCAGTCTTCTGATTTCCTTTCCTGCTTTGTGGGCTGTGATGGGGTCTGCTCAGACAAACATACAAACACTGAAGTGGAACTGACCTTAGTATGTGTTACTCTTTTTCAGTGTCTCCCAGAAGATCATTGATAACAGTCCTTCACCAAACGCTGATCTTTCTTCAGAGCAAAACTAGTTTCTTTTTCCCTGTTGTAATTGTACTTGTTGCCTCCCTGTAGCTCTGGAGATGCTGAGGTGTTGTATGCAGCAGAACCACAAGACATTACATTTCTCCTGCCTAAATAATAAATAAGATTTTTTTTTCTGTCTGCACATATGGAGCTTCTGAACAAGGATGCAAGAAAAGTTGGGAAGTTGAGGTTGCAGAGTCAAGCATTCCCATGTTGTGGAGTACCACAATGATTTACTCCAGGCTCAGTGCAGCCATCTTTGCTTATGCATCATAATTCACTGAGTAATTGACCATCTGCTGCTTTGTAGAGGCAGCCCTCTCTTTTCTCCCACTTTCCTCAGGTCTCAGTGTCCTTCTCAGGCTCCTGTTCTTTCCATGGGTTTGGTCTAGCTGCACCTGCTGGCCTTCAGGTCCCACTATTTTCTCTCACTGTTGTAATTCTTGTTCTGCTCTAATTCTTTGTGCATCTTTTTAGACCCAGTGAGTCGTCTACATGCATCTAAATCAGAACAACAGAAGCAGGGTCCCACATCTTCAGGTAGGTGTCCAGGGGTTTCATTGCCTGCAACAACAGTGATTTTCAGGGAAAGACCATAACGGGTATTTGCTTCAAATACAGTATTGGGAAAGTTATCCCAAACCAGCCTCTCCTGAAGAGATGGTAATGGAAAATTTTCAAAGGCCATAAGAAAAAAGGGATGTAAACCTTCCTCAGGAGTGCCTTTTCTCTTCACTGCCTTTGATGTTTTTCTAATTCTTTTACTTGTCATGAAGAAGAGAGCTTTTTCAGAGTAAACATCAGAATTTTGTCAGAATGCCTGAAGGGTGTGCACTGTAGGGGGTGCAAACTTTCACAGACTAGTGGCATGAAAAATGTGGCAGTATTCCTTCTTGGTTTAGTTTTCCTCTCTAACAATAATCGAAAATCTACTGTTTTCCAGTTACAGGGTCTCTTCTTCCTAGAATTGTTTGGTTTCTTTTCAGAATGTCATCAGCTGTTGCTGTCAGTTTGGGTACATTGCTCCTGCATATAGTCAGGAATGGAGCACAAGAGGGGACAGGTGCCTCCTCAAGAACACAGGCCCTATTTTCTACCGCTTTTCTCTTTTCTGTGGAACTCCAGACATGGGAAATCCTGGTTCTCTCTGACTCAAAGGGCATAGTTACTTGATTTGCATGGTGTCCTAGCCAATTTTCACTCTGGCTTTGTTCATCATTTATTGATACAGACAGATCCCCTTCTTCTTTTTAACCTTTTTCATTTCTTTCTGGTAAAGAGACATTCATGTCACCTTTTCATAAAAATAATGATCCTGAACTGTAAGGTATGTCTCCAAAAATCCTCACTAAAATGTTATCTCTTAGATCTCATATTTCCATGGAAGAGAAAACTTTCATACAGTAGAGAAACCAGCTTAAAAAACAAAGTTTATTCATTAATGTATTATTTCAAGATTACTCATGTGACATGATCCAGTTCCCTATTTGCTGCTCAGAACTTCCCTGTATCTGTTGAGTCTTAAAAAACGAAAAGGATTTGTTAATCAGGTTCAGTGCAGAAGGATTTTCTTGCAAGGCACAGATTTGGTCTTCAGCATCAGTTTGAGGCGAAGTGGAGAAAAGAGTGAAACATTTGGCCATGGCTGTCTACCTGCTCCTGATTTTTCTCTTTTCCTTTAGCACATCTCTTCAAATGTCTGGTAAGTCTTTGTTCTCTGCTGAGTACGGAGGTTTACAAGTTCTTTCTTGTGCTTTCCTGATGCCCTTGGTGGACAGTGAGTTTAGATCTAGTCACAGCATGTAATTTGAAACGGTTTTATTCAATTCTTAAATTTGGTGGTATCTCTATACGCATTCTGTTTCCTTAGCCTGGTTTTCGAGGTGGTGTATGAATGAAGGAAATACACCAACAGATGTGGGCATAACAGTGCTAATTCTTGAAAATCTGCCAGATGAATGCAGACAAAAGCTGGTCTGAAATTACTCCACTGGAGGTTAGAACAGCTCAGAAGTTCTCTCAGCATGCACAGAACCACTGGCTGATGTGTGCTTTGAGTTTCTTAGACATCTCATACAGATTATGGCATACGGACAGTTGCATGTTGGAATCATGTTTCCAAGCTGATAGCTTTAGGAAGGACCTTAACAGCTTCTGTTAGATTTCAGACACTCCTACTGCTGAGAGGAAAACAAATGACACTGTATCTGCAGCTTTTTCCCACAGGAAGCTCCCAGCTAGAGAACTGCGAGAGTCCAGTGCTATCACTTGGATGGCAGCAGGGACTAGCCCAATGCAGATCTAATCCACTACAGGAGAATTTCTTTTGTGCATGTTTTTGGGTGAAACCAGTCTGGCTCTAATCCATCCTCTGCTAACCTTCTCAAGAACCACTGCAGCAGGAGAGCTGTGCCAGGAGAAATGCCATCTGGTTTGTTCAGGTCTGCAGCCTTTCAAAGAAACATCACTGAGACTGTTCAACCGTTTCCTGGCAGCTCTGGGATGCAGGGTGGTTATGAAGCCCCATTTAACTATTCCACCCTTGGCAAGAAACCTTGGAGGGCAGTAAAATTCAATGGCACAACAAAGCGAGTTGGATGATGTTGCTGTCACTTAGAGAGGAGCTCAGGGATGCAAGACAAGGTGCAGAAATGGTTACGTTTTGGAGCAGGCTGAAGTTTTGTCCCTTTTTTGAAGCTGGTCTTAAGAAACAAAACCCTGTTGTGCAGTGCCTCACATTTCTGTTTATAAGCGTAGCTATTAATGGCACATAGGATACTTACTTAGCTTAACTGTGCTCAAAACTGAAGTGATGATGCGGCAAGTTGTGGCTTCCCTCCTGAGAAACTGACAAGTTGAACTCTGTGAAGAAACAACTTTTTTGCACGTTTGCCAAACATTTCCAAAATAATTAACCAGAAATGAAAAATACCCCTCTTGCTTGATGAGCTGAAAACTACGTCATCCTAGGCCAAATATAAAAATGGTTGGATTTTGAGAATGTAAACCATATTTATTAGCTCTAAAGGAAAAAAGTCCTTTTACTTCCAAAATTAAAGCCTCCTTAATATGCTGTGTGGTGATGGAACTTTGAAGAACTCATGAAATTTAATAAAGGTAATTTTTGAATGGCATTTTGAGAACAGTGTGCTTTAAGGAGGGATGTGAAGAAGGGCAATTTCTCTCGAAAAAGCTATATTTTCAGCTTCTGCGTTGCTTGCATCTTAAGAACATTTTTGTGAATACCCTTCATACTGATGATTCACCTCTCTTGCTTTCTTCCTTTACATACTCCATTTCTTGTTGTAGCAGACTGTCAAATAGCAAGTAACTGACATCTCTGAAATCTCTTCTCAAATGTTTGCACTCTCATTTTATTTTATAGATAGTGGAATATTTTCAATCTATAATGAAGACAGCAAGCTCTGTGCCGAAGCTCAAAACTCTAGCTCGGTCATAACTACTGCTTGTGATGAGCACAACGAGTTTCAAAAGTTCCGGTGGGTCTCTGCCACACAGCTGCTTAGCATGGCACTCAAGCTGTGCCTGGGAGTGCTCACCAAGGACAATGAGGCTGCCATCACGTTAGAATCCTGTAACAGGACGAATGAGCTCCAGTGGTGGGAGTGTAGAAATGAGACGCTTGCAACCCATGGCAAGGATTTATTTTTCAACTATGGCAAAGGCAAGGGGAAGAAAATCAGGTTGTCCAAAGGATCAGGCAAAGGGAGCAGGTGGAAAATCCACAGAACTGCAGACAGTGTGTGCTCTAAGCGCTATGAGGGTGAGTACTGAAAATTAATTTCTATTTCTAGGTAGCTTGACTGCCCTTATTTACAAAACATTCCACTGCCTGCTTGTCATGCAGCAACCCTTTTCTTACAGTGACATGAATATCAGAGCCAACTACAAATAGGGTATAGAAATGCAAGGCAAACATGCCTGTATATATTTCTGCATACCATGGAAAGTGCAATTCTTTCAAATGATGGAATAAAATAACAAAGGCTTAGGATGTAATCATAAGGGGGATTGGGAATTCTGTTTGTACAGCAACAGTGGGAGGAAATCTGTAACTGTTTCAAAAATATGTCTGTTCAATTTGTAGAAGAAGTGGTGATTGTGTTATATTTGAATATTTATTGTTGCTCTTACTTGGTTTGACCACGTACTATATCTAATAAATTAATTTCTAGTTAACATACCTGTAATCCACTTTTAAAAGTGCTTACCTGGTGTTTACCAGGCCCAGCAAGAAGAAAAAGTAGGAAAAAGCAAAAGGAAAACCAGTGCTTAATGGTTTAGGATGCAGTAAGTCCTAACACCCTAATAAAGGAACACTGGAGAGTCAGGTCTCTGCTTCCTGCATTATTATCCCTCTTGGGCTATGTAGCGTGGTCATCCAGGCTCAAGTGTTCAACTTCCTTTCTACAGTGACACTGGTAGGGTGGGAAGTTAAATAACGTGGGATGAAATTTTTGCTGTGCCCTACAACAGTTCTAGTTAGGTTGAAATTTGTCATGATTTTGTTCAGATAACAGCTAATTAGACTGCATAGAGATGGGAGAGTCACTTCCCAGCACAGTCACTTGTAAATTTAAGATATAACTTCCTCTCATGATGACTAATAAAAATATTTTGATATCTCCTTTCCAAGCCTCTTCAACCATACAGGGAAAAAAAAAAAAAAAAAAAGAACCTAAACATCATCCAAGGACAGAAGTATGTATGCAATGGGTGAAGCTGAGTCATGGGCACCTCTGACACAGTAGTCCAGATAGCAATGAAAGGAAAAATTAGACAGAAATTAGTCTGAGGGCCAGTTAAGAGTTGTTTGGGAGTCTTAGTTCTGAGTATCTTGCTATAGTCATACCTGACTGGCACCACAGCCTTGGAAGGCTTTGTGGCAATGAAGTACTGATGTGTTGAGCTCTTGCACAGCTCTGCTGTGTCTATGGAGAGCTGCCTATGAGCAGAGACTGTGGTGAACATCGGATACCAGCTGACTACTATTGACCTGTGTTTCTCTCCATAGATATCTATACACTGGGAGGAAATGCCTTTGGTGCACCTTGCGTGTTCCCTTTTAAGCTCAATGGTAAATGGTACGCTGAGTGCATCCCTTGGAGTGACAATGCAGGCCTTTTCTGGTGTGCAACTTCTTCAGATTTTGATAAAGACCATTTTTTTGGAAATTGTCCATTAGAAGGTAATTTATTTATAAAGATTTCAAGAAAGGCATTAAGCAAGTTTCATCCACTCTCGTGGTCAAAATCTCCTTGGAATGTGGAAGTAGCATTGGACAGCAAGCTGGGTTCTGGCTAGCCTAGTTCACTGGTGAGCTATACAATGATAAGATGAGGTATCTGCTCTTCACTCTCACTGTTTCTCCAGAAGAGACGAGAAGTGGTCCTACAGTGCTCCCGAGACTATGGTACATATGGGGAGTATTCTGAGGGTGGTGACTGGGACTGATGGAAAAAGGAAGAGAAAACCCCTTGGACTAGGAGAGAAGAAAGTCAGGGCAAATGAAAGGCAGAAAGAGCTGCAATGGATGAGGAAGGTGAGATATAAGGAAGCAGGAGACAGTGGTGTATCATAGGATGGAGCAGAGAACAGCAGGACTGGAGCAAACGGAAGGGCGTAGGACATGAGCAGCGACGTTCACCTGCCTTATGTGCTCCAGTACTCCTTACACTCACAAATCATACAACACAGCTTTCCAGTAACAACACAAAGTCTCTACCCCTTCAGCCCCACTTTACATCTGATTGATGGGAAATGATCATTTCTGTCATGTTGGGAGGTCTAAGTGAAGTGTAAGAGGGGTCCCAAAGTAAGGAATAGTTGTGGAGACCAAGATTTTCTGTATGGGGAATAGAGAAATGTGTGTATAGAGGTAGAATATATCAGTGAGTGGGTTAATGTGGACTGAACTGTGAGAGTAGATGAGTTATATAAATAAGAAGGAACAGGGTCAATGTAGAAAAAAATTATGTTTGTAAGGAGAAATAATTCCTTATGTGATTAATGTATTATCAATATAGAGCAAAATATATTTAAGTGGGACAAACTATGTATAAAAATTAGCAAATCATACAGTTACATAGTTTTAATCAGCGATGAAGATTTTCTGTGTTAGCAACTATGATTATCTTGTCAAATTGCTGTTATCATGTTTTACAGACACTATACACAACAAGCTTTGGAAAACAAATCCTGTGACAGAAACCCACTATCAGATAAATTCAGAGTCGCTTTTGACGTGGCACCAAGCAAGAAAAAGCTGCCAGCAGCAGAATGCAGAATTATTAAGTGTCACAGACCTTCATGAAGAAATGTATTTATTAGGTAAAGTAAAAAAAAAAAACCCAAACAAATTAATACATATGTTTAAAATGTAGGTCAGCTCCAAGAGCTTGAACAGGGGTACTTATATTAACCTTGTGAAAATAGGTCTTAGTGACATTTTTAAAATGCTTGTCCTTCTCTAACAAAAAAAAAAATATCTATTAAAATAGTGGAAAAAAATCTAACCAATATTTAAAAAAAGATATCTACTATGACACTTTTCCTTTTTCTGTGCTTTAAAATTTGATCTCAAGTTTTATTGAATAACTTACAAAATCAGAGGCGTTTAATAACTTGTATGTTTCTTTTGGCCATTTAGGGCTCACTAGTGACCTGGGTGTCAATGCGAAGCTCTGGACTGGCCTTTTCAGGGCACTTGACAGTGGCTGGCAATGGGTTGGGGGCAGTCCTTTCAGATACCTCAACTGGGCTCCAGGTAGGTGCCCTTTTCTAAAACAATGATCAGGGTCTGGGCCAAAATTATCTTCTCTTCTTCAAATTTCTGTTACATAATTCCTTTGGTTTCACAGAATTTTCACAGGTTACAGGGGATTATGGGAAAAGTAGGATATTACAGTAATAGGGCTCACACCAGAGATGGTTCTGAATTTCCTAGAAAATGCAGATAGTTAAGAAAATAGTTTAAAACAAGTATCTGTACCTCATTCTGGCTTGTGGTTTGTTTGTTTTTTTATCCACAATTTTATCATCAGGCATGCTATTCAATCCAAACAAAGAAACAAACAAAACAATATAAAGATAATGTAAAGAAAAGAGAAAAAAATTTAAAGAGAAACAGTGCATAAAAAAATAATTTCACTTGTTCTCAGTTACTGCTTTTGACATTTAGCTGTTATATTTTATCTTAATAAATTTCCACTCTTTTCTTAGGATCTAAGTCACTATCTTGCATGTTGCAATGTTACCTATTTTCATAATAGTTGTTGTAGCTACAGGGAAATCCAAAGGGCGAGCACTTTCATGGAATTAAATATGCATTTCATGTCCAATGTTCAACAGTAAAGGACGATGAGTTGTTTGCAATACTACCACCCCATACAGAATTGTGTCTCAGATGAACTTTTATAAAGCTTTTTTCTGTGTGCTGCCATACTTCAAACACACTGAATTTCTTCTAAAGCAGTGCATGGGAGAGGAGGGGCAAGTCTTGTGTTTGAAATGTTGGCCCTCTCGGCCATCCCAGTGGTGCTCCCTAGTCACTTCTTTTGGGAATTATCACTCTAAAGAATAAATACATCAGTGGCTTTGCAGATGCAAAAGGCTTGCGTTCCCTCCTGTGATGAGGTGAACATTTTCAGTGTTAACAGAGGGATTCTGTGCCTCTGTCCTAAAGGAAATCCCTCTGTGGAATCTGGAAAAATATGTGGGACCTTCCAAGGTAGGAATGGCAAATGGGAAAACCAGGTGTGTGATCGGAAACTGGGATATATCTGCCAAAAGAGAAACTCCTCCTTCGATTCCTCCACTATTGCCTCAGGTAAGCTGGTTAAAAAATAAGGCTATTTTTGCAGTCAGTGAGAAGTACTGGGAGGATGCCATATATGAAATGGCAATATATTTTCAAAACAAAAGGATTACACTTATTGACCTGGGTCAAACACTAAGAAGACTTTAATTTTCTGGCTCATTTTAAAGATGATGTCTAGATGTTGTTCATCATTTTGAAAAGATCCCAGGGTACCAAAGAAGGCAGGATCGTATGTTTAGTCATGTTATCCAGACCACAAAATACTGATGAATATCGTATGCTCTAAAAAATACACTGAAGATGTGCCCTGCTAAAAGATGTGAGCCAAAGTTCATGCTCCCCCTGCTCTCTCCAACCCTTTTTGCTCTATACTGAAAGGAAAAATTCAGAACATGGGGCTGGCACCTTTTCCCAGTTGAGCTCCCTTTCCACCTGAGGCAGTCTTATCTATGTGAAGAAAAAGGTGTGCAGTTACTTCATCGGGGAATTCCCAGCATGCAACTATCTCCAATAAGTCCCTCAACTACAAATATACAGAGATATAAGATTATTCTCTGGCTCCAGGGATGAATGGCACATCGTAGCTGGTATCCTGTACATTCTGGCTGTATCCAGACAGCTCACTGGGAATGGTTTCTGACCCATGCTAACTTCCAAACCATGCCTGGATGTTGTTGAGGGGAATGCAAGTTTGCGCAGGTCAAAACTATGTCCAGGGAGCATTGAACAATGTGGCTGATCACATGCCAAGGCTGGGTGCACATCGTGCCCTCTTCCGTTTACCACGTGGGTGCAGACCATGTGAACTTTCAAAGCAGTGGAAGATGGTTGGCCATACTATATTCACACCAAGAAACAGCTGCTGAACAAAGTGTGTGGCATTTCTGTGCAGCTGGGATTTCTGACATGGTATATATATGCGCCTGGGCTTTCTGATATATGATTTGGGCTGTGCAGGAGCTCCAACTTGCTCCCAAGCACCTGGTGTTTCCAGAGAAAAAATACGCAAAATCTCCAAAATTCACCAAGATAAAGCCCCTGTGTAGGAAAAGAGGCCCTTTTCTGTGAAACAGGGTGTACCCAGAGCCCCTCTGAGGGGCATTTAACACAGAGTTGTGCACTGCAAGTTTGTCTGACAAGTTACTTAACATTTATTTAATCCTGTAAAAGATTTTTTTTGATAGCTCCCAGCACAATTGTGTTGTATTAATCTGTTTTGTGTTCTTGGTGATCCTCCAACTTTTGCTTCCCTCCTTTGCCAGTATGCACTCCAATATTTCAAATTCATGTCAGTAAAGGTCATTTTCTTTTTCATTAAAAGAAATTGTTGAACAGAACTACACATTAATTGTTTGAAATAATTTTTTTAGGTGACTTAAAGACTTCTAAGTGCCCTAGAGAATGGGTGGCCTATGCAGGTCATTGCTACAGACTTTACAGAACACCTAAAATATGGAAAGAAGCCCAGTCTTCCTGTAGAAAAGAAGATGGAGAGCTGGCTAGTATTCATAATATTGAGGAATACAGTTTTACAGTGTCTCAGCTTGGGTACAGTGAGTATTCCTGCAGGTCACTTTTTTATCTGGAATTATACTGTTGCTATTATTCATGTAATCATTGTAACCATGATCATAAATGTTTTTTAAAAGTCCTTCAGTCAGGAGTGGGTGTGAGATGTGATTGTTCCATTTTAAGACATACTCACACCTACAATTACCTTTGTGTTCCCAGAGCCAGACGATGAGCTGTGGATTGGTCTAAATGACTTCAGGGTTCAAATGTATTTTGAATGGAGCGATGGGACACCTGTGACTTACACCAAATGGCATCACGGAGAGCCGACCCACACATCAAATGAAGCAGACTGCATCGTTATGAAGGGAGAGGTAAAAATCCCTCTCCCACTTTCATGATTTTTTTCTGTCCTTTGTGCCCCCCAAAAGGAAAACATCTGTGACCAAAAAAAAAAAAAAGAAAAAAAAAAAAAAGGGAACAATGGTTTTAAAGGGCTTTATAAACTTGGTTTAATTCAGAATATCTTAGTTCTTAGTGTAGAGACAGACTGGAGACCAGATGTAGGAAGGTGTATGGTGGAGCACCAGAGACAGTGCACTGCATTGAGACTTGGTCTGCTCTGCAACAGTTACGGTAAATCTCCCATCTGAACTTGGTTGAAGTAACTTGTCATCCACATTCAGCATGGCTGATTATAGCTGCATAGCTATATGGAGATTCTTGGAGAAGGGACTTTCTTATGTTTCCCCTAAACCACCTAAAATATAGTTTTATTAGAGCTAATTTGGAGGCTCATATTACTGGAAGCACAAAAAATTAGGTACAAAAAATTCTAGCTTGTTTTATACCCAGCATAAAATGATATACCATAATACTATGGAAAAAGACTTAAACAGTACATTTTTCATATTTTTTGTTTAGTTTATCTGGCATTTCTTTGCTATTGTCATCTGGTTATATGAACATAATAAATGCCATGCTGGTGAGAATAGATTGGAACAGCACGTCTCTTTCCTGCTCTCATCAGCCACTGAATCTTTAATACATGCAACCCTCATTCTCCCACCTCTGAGGAAATGTGGCCCTTACTGTCTTTATTGTGTTCCTTATTCGGAGTTTTGGAGAAAGCAACCAGGCAAGGAAGAGAGCCAGAACAGTCTTAGCCGTACAAAGTGGGAAGGGTTCTCTCTGAGGATGGTGAATATTCCTGTTGGATCTGGATTTTCTCTAGATTTCACTTTTCTTTGTGGTTTCTTCTTACCATGCTCAGGATGGATCCTGGGCTGACAGCGCTTGTGAAACGAAACTTGGTTACATCTGTAAAAGGAAACCTTTGGCAGAAGAATCAGGCAAAGGCGAAGTTACTTATCCAGGCTGCCAAAAAGTAAGTGTAAAACAAAAGTAGGGAAAGGTCATTGCATCTTACTCTCACTCCTGTGATGGTATCGCACAAGTCAATTATTTTGACTGTTCTTGGTGGAACCTTAGAAAACTGCTAATTTCATATGTACTGATACTTAGACTAACAGAGAATTTTTTTCTTTATTTAATCAAAATTTAGATTGACTTCTTTTTTTCATTTCCTTACACATGCACTTCACTCAGCTCTCTCCGAGTGCAGAACTGGTCACTTCACCCAGAAAAGCCGCTCTCTGCAAAGCATGTCAGTATTTTTTCATGCTGCAACTCACTGGGCTTGGGTTGTGTGCAGCCTTCTCAGTTCAATCAATCTGCCACAGGAGGCAGGAATATTTGAGCCGACTGTTTTGCAGATTGCCTGTGGCCTTTTGCAACAGCTACACTTACACAGTAAGGTGGAGCAGGTGTTACACAAGGAGCTGCAAAGTGGCTGTGAGTGTTCTTGCCAGCTCCAAGTCATAGACCCAGCTCATTGCTCCTGAAGACTCCTGTGTGTCCTTTATCAAGGGGCAAGACTAATTGTTGTGGTTACAAAAGCTCTGTTTGATTATCCTTTTTGTTTCTTCTCATGGCTTTGGAGATTAATTTTGACTTGGGGTGTGGTATTAATGTGGCTTTTGGAAGTGTACTGTGCTGTGCAGTCTGACTGCCCCCCCGTGCATCTCTGCTGTTGACACTGACAGGGCTGGATGAAGCATGGCTTTTACTGTTACTCTGTGGGGCAGTTACCAGCAACATTTTCAGAAGCAAAAAAAATCTGTGAAGAAAACAAAAGTTACTTGGCTACTGTGACAGACAGGTATGGAAACATTATTCTTGTCCTTTCATATGTGCAACTGTGACTGAAGGGCCAAACAGAAATCTCTTCTTACTTTGCAGCTGCTCATAGTGTCTAGAGTGACATCACTCGTTTGCTGAAAAATTTATGGTAGAACTGAAGAAGTATGACAAAATACATCAGGGGCTTGTATGTCATCAATACGAGCATTCAAGCCATTGCTACTCTACCACACACCTACACTCTTGTTGACTCCAGGAATTAAAAAATTGAGACAGCCTCCTAACAACTCCAGATTGCCAGATTGTCATAAAAGTTATTGAACTAAAAATAAACAGATAAACATAGAACTATTTATTTCTTCTGAATTTGAACTTTTCAGCCTTTTCTTTGTAACAGGCATATCTGGAAACTTACCCTTTTTAGAATAAAAGTAGATTTTTTTCCCCCAGAGTAACAAAATTTAAAGATCTAACCTTATCATAAAGCTCAGTAAAACACTGTGGCACTTGTTTATACAGAATGAATAATATATATGCATTAACCCAAGCATTGTTTGGCTTATGTTGCTCGTTGTGCAGTAGAAAAGATGAACAGAATCACTCTAAATTCTAAAAGTGAATTACGTTACCAAAATATAAAATAAAAATCAATATATGTGACAATTAGAACTTTAAAAGTAAGATTATTGCCCTTGCTTCAGTCCATACTTACCTTTTCCCGTATAATAAATCACCTTAACTTTACCAGATTTGCTACCATGAACTGTTTGAAGAAATTAATAAATTACAATAAAATGTGATACATCAGTTTGGTACTTATTCTTCACAGATATGAACAAGCTTTTTTGACTTCTGTAATTGGATTCAATCCAGCAAGGTATTTCTGGATTGGTCTCTCGGATGCAGAGGAGCAGGGGACGTTCAGGTGGGCCAGTGGGGATGCCGTCACCTTCACTCACTGGAACGCAGGAATGCCAGGTGTGTGCCATGGGGGCCACCGAGTTTCTGCTTTGGGGACCCAAGAAGTGACAGTTTGAAAGCTAAAAATTGGTTTAGAAACTCTTTGGCATAAAGTGGCAGAAATTACAGTGCAACTTTCTATTTGTGCTAAAGGGATTAAATCAGGGATTGTGGTAGCTCCTTCCAGTAGACTGCCTGGGACTGCATGTGTCTGTTGGCATCATTCACTCTCTGTTGTTTGATGGTTTTGATAAGTGATTCATAGTATAATGTAAAAGGAATTTGATAAAATTTCTTCTATGATTTAATTGAAATGCATGTGGACTACTGTGAGCTATTGGCATCCACAGTGGGGACAGGTTACTCTTAAGTAAGTAGCATGTGTTTTGAGAAGATGCAGCCATTTATCAATAAGGTTTAAAAATGTTATGTTTCATGAAGGAAAGGAGTCAGGCTGCGCGGCCATGACAACAGGAACTTCAGCTGGATTGTGGGATATTTTGAACTGTGAAGAAACAAACATGTTTCTCTGCAAGCAGCTGGTGGAGGGAGTGACCCCCCCACCTCCTCCAACGACGACCCCTCTCCCATCGTGCCCAGAGGGATGGCAATCCATTCCTCAGAGCAGCTCCTGCTTCAAAGTAGGTGTTTAATGTCTGAATGCAAATGCTTGTCCTTTCAAATGAGAATATGTTTTGTGTGTGGATGGAAGGTGGATTTTACCCTGCCTACCTGATAGGTGGTCTGTGGTAACATGTCTCCAGGCGGCATGGCTGGGAAGTGCTGGAAGGTGCTGTCTGTAGGTTGAACTGAAGTTTGGAGTCACAGGGAGTCTGAAATGGTAGGGAAAGCAAAGCTGCAATAATCAAATTTGATAGATGACCAAAGGCTTATGGTTGCACAATTAAATAGTAAATGATAAAAATAGAGACCAGAAGAAAGATAGAAGCCCAGAATTCTGTTTCTAAATTTCTGTAATACCCAGCACAGTATTTAGTTGTCCACTTTTCATAGATTTTTCAGGGAGGAAGGGAGAAAATGCAAACATGGTTTGGTGCAAGAGATTTTTGCAGAGCCATCGGGGGAGATCTGGCATGTATCCACAGTGAAGAAGAACAAAACCTAATAGCTGGCTTGTAAGTATCTGCACAGACCATCATTTAAATATAGGAAAAACCCCACCACATTTTAAAAATGATCTTTCTGAAGGACGTAAGGGATTTCTGGTGATCAATTTCTGCTTTGCAAAGATGGTGTATATCCTTGCAAAGAGGCAGAGGAAATGGGTGGAAAGAGGTGAGCAAAAGGTTTTCTTGGCTGGCTTTGGGAAGTGGTGCTATGAATTGAAGCATCCTGATCATACACAAAAATGAAAGAAGGATCACCAAAATTGGTTTCAGCTAAGTTTATTTCAAAGAGATAAAACTGATCTTCTTAGCTCATTTGTAGCTGATCAGTAGATGAAATACTCTTGATTAAAGGAATAGTTTGTGCTCCTCTCCTTCCTTAGTTAAGAGGAAAAACTGGGAGACTAAGGAAAGCCTGACCTATTGATGTGCTTATATAAATGTTTAAATCAAGCCTATGAGTATAGGCAGGTCTGAATTTGGATGCCTCTGTTGATTGGTGGAACCAAGACCTTAAAATATATTTTCATTTAAGTCAGTATTTGTGAACTTATGACACCTGTGATCTTCCCCATGAAGCTCTGTGTTTCTCTGCTTCCTGCCACATGCAGTGCCAGGGTGTTTTTCCCCACACGACAATTGAATGATTACTTCATATGACTGTCTCAAATGATACTTCTAGCATCAAAACACTGAGAATAATATAATATATGTTATACATTCTTCTTCTTTATTTCACACAGTGTCTAATTGTCTATATTTGTAATCATTCAGAAAGAGAGAGTATCTTCACTTATCTTACTGGATGGGTTTAAGTGCCTTGGACTCCGACGGTGGATTTATATGGAGTGATGGCTCACCAGTGAGTAAATAATTTATTGTTCCAGCTTTTTGTCTAATTTTCCATGTCTATGTTGGCAGCAGCTCACACAACTCCTCCTATACAAGCCAGCAGTGATCATATTATTTTTTATTACCCAATTCCACTCTAGGAACTAGTTTTTATTTTTTGATAGTTCATAGTTACAGCTAACAGTATGACATTTAGAGTAATGAAACAACACCAAAGGTCATGGAATATCTCTCTTGGTCTAAGCAAAACTGGCTGTATTTATGTCTATATTCCTATTTGTCATTTACTGTTGGAAATAATTTTGTATGTCTCCACGAGCCAGGCTTTGTTGCCCTCACCATCTTAAGCAGATCCAGGTCTGCAAGGCCCAAGTCCATATGGCAGCACTGATGGATCGTCTCGGGTTGGAACATCAGAGCAGGATAACCAGGGGTCAGAGGATGGTACTTAGATACTTCTTTCTAGAGCTTGACAGGAGAACTTCATCTCTCCTGATAACAAGGAGGGCAATAACTTCTTGGCTTACTAACATGGCTTATAAATACACGGGTGATATATTATGCTATGCAAGGGTCATGTCCTTCTCCTTAGAAGGTCTGGCATCAAAGCACAAGACAGACCATGAAATCAAATGAAGTACATTCTTCTTCAACAGGAGGATATAAGACAATTATTTCACCTTAAAAGGAAAATAGTAACAAAACTGTGTTTCCACGATAGGTAAATTTTGAAAAATGGGCAAGTGGAGAACCAAACAATTATGATGGAAATGAAAAATGTGGCGTATTTAATGGCTACAATAATATGAACTGGAATGATTTATTTTGTGAACATATGCAGGACTATGTTTGCCAAATAAAAAAAGGTAAGAGAACTTTCTTTCTTAAGCAACTTTTAGAGGCAGATAAAAACATCCTTTCCAGGTCAGATCACGCTACCTGCATATATTAGAGTCAGCTGTGCCATCAAGCACAACAAAACACTTAATACATTTTAATTTAAATAAAAGCAGTTGAAAACTAGGAGTTCATACATGAGATACACATGTAAGTTTGGGATGTATATGCAGCATATTGAGGAAGTGAAATAGAGCAACATAAAGTTTGGCATAGTTTCTGTAAGCTTAACATGTGATCAGCTATAACATGGTGTTTTGCTGAGCATAACACCTTCTTTTCAGATATTCTGAGAAATTCTGTGACAAAAATAAGCATACTGAGTAGCCCTTAAGATTAATTTTATTACTTGGAATTAAAATGCTAACAACTGTGTAAATATATTTAATTGAGAGATGTCTGAGAAACGTAATATACTCAGATACTGATTTATGTTGCAGGAGCACCACTGAAACCAGAGCCTACTTCCACATTCAGTAAGTCTTGTACTTCCAATAACAGAAATAAATTCACATATAATGATGTTAATTTCTATTACAGACTGCTTAATGTTTTACCTTGCAGATTATGAATATATTGTTAGTGAAGATGACTGGATAATATATAATCATAAGGAATACTACTTCAGCATGGAACCAATGCCTATGGAAAAAGCCAGGAACTTTTGCAAGAAGAGTGGTGGTGATCTTGCTGTTATTGAGAATGAAAGTGAAAAAAATTTTCTTTGGAAATATGTAAGAAACATGTTTTACTTCAAAGATGTACCGTTCTATCCTGCACTGAGGCATCTTTTTCAGCTGGCTTGTGAAATATTGGAAAGCGATCCCCCCCCCCCAAAAAAAAATCAGTACCACCTTTCACGGGCTTATTTACTTAGGAGCTTTACCATAATCATTATTTTGATAAATTGCTACATGTAGAGAAATCCTCAGCTTCTTTTCAAGAACACTCTCAGGGTGCAACTTTCAAAAACCTTGCTCTGTTTATCTGAAAGCTGCAATTACTGTGTATGTTTTGTTTTCCAACTCATTCTCTTCACAGGATTCAAGAAAAGCTTTTTGCTTTTTTGCCAAAACAGATGTCAGATTTTCAGTAAAAGGTTTAAGTCAGAATATTTTCTAATAGGAAAAGAATAACTTGATGATGATACGCTTTTTTGGAAATAATTCCTTACTATTAAAACCAAATATGATTCCATCCCTTCCTCCACATGACTAAGTCATAAAACCCACCATTTACTTGTAGCCTTTCAGCAAATTATCACTATGTTTTTCTAAAACTCTTGAAAATATTGCTTTATCTTATAACCTGCTTAAGAGGTTGTTCTTATCTTAACAGATTTCTGCTCCATTTCTTCTTCATGCCATTCTGCCTTTTTTTTATTTTTTTGGTTGTTTTTTTAATTTAAAGACTAGAAATAGGAGAAAAAAGTTGTGTTTTGCAGTTCGGGCACATAATCCCAGCAACTCCCTGACATTGCATAATCTGCAATTTTACAACTGAAACTAAAGCGTTTTTTCAGAGCTTGCCTATTTTATTTGAAATCTGTTTTCTTACAGCTCATTAAAATCCTTATTTTCTGTGTTTTAGACTTTCTATAAAGACTGGGGAAATAATTTCTATATTGGCTTAAGTGTGAGCCTTGACAAGACATTCCGGTAAGTAAAAACAAAGTTTGTCAGACTCATAATGTGAGTATTTGGCATGGCTGTCTGTAAGAGACTGTTGAAGTTCAATGGCTGACACAACCTGTCTCGAGCAACGTCTTGACATAAAGTTTTAAAATACTTTTTTAATAAGATTCTGCTCCTCAGAGGAGCATTTCTCTCATATTTTCACTATTTCCCCTTCTTTTGGTTCTATACTCTGCTTTTGTATCCTGCAGCTGAGATGTTCACGCACGGTTGGTGTGGTGTCATCCCCTTGTTAGATGAAAGATAAAATTGGCTGGAGGTCTCTAGGATGTTCCAGGTGGTACTTGCAGACATTACTGAATATACAAATGATCAAAGAAAAAGAACCCCCAAAACCTGCAGTGAGAGGCATCACTGTGGTTTTTAGAGGTGAAGTATCAATACTGGACAGCCCTTGTCTGACAGGTAATTTCCAGATGGTTGTGCTGTCAGAGCCTAGGGCAGGACAGCTTCAGGTTACATGGAGTCATCACTCTTCTCCAAATGTCTTTGGAAACAAAGTGCCCTGGGAATGTCCTAAACCATCCCTGGAGCCTTAGATGAGTTACAGACACATTTCTCCTGTGGCAGTCTGTCCCCCCGCCTCTTTTTCTTTTTCTGGTGCCTTCTGGGATTTGAAGCCGTCAGATGAGTCTCAGCCTCTTCATTTCAGTCTTTCTTCTGTTGCCGTAGGATGCCTGTCTTGGCCACAAGCCATGGAGACTGGATAGTCTCATCTCCTGGAGATACTGCTTTCTGCATCACATCCACTGCTCAGAAAACACTGTTTGTCCAGTTCTCCCTTGCTCCCTCACTAGGTTCATCCTCCTCCCTGCTGGATGACGGTGCCACTATATGTCTTTAAATTATTTCTCCCAGTTTATTATGTACTGTTTTTTCCTATTTGGCTCAGGAGATTTGCAAGTAGAAGCAGCTAGGCATCCTGTTGATGCCTACCTGGAAAACCACTAAATTGCCCTGAAGCTGATGTTGTCTGAAGGCTCTTGGTCTTGGCAGATTCCCCACTTGACTTTCCTCCTTCCATCATACTGACCCTTTTTCACTCTTTTTGACTACTCTTCGAATTTTTTTTTTTTTTTAATTTGTGAATCACCAAACTAGGAAATGATTGTTGCACAACTGAAAGCAATAGCTGTATAATACTAAAGATTTCCTTTGTTTAACAAAATGGTTCCAAGTGGTCCCCAGTATGTGGTTCAAGGCTCTGTCTTACCCTGCAAGATCTCATATTACTGTTTTTGGACCCAGGAAATTACTGAAATAGGCTCAGGTTTCTGTTCCTGTACTCCAGAGAAAGCCAGCTCCAGTGCTACACCAGCATGTTCCCTGCAGGCTGTCAGTGCTTAGAGACCAAGAAAGTCTGGGACCACCAGCTGAGATGATTAGTTCAGACCTGGTCCAGATCAACAGAGTAGGCAGTTGATATAAAGTTACTTTTTACTAATTCCAAGTGGATGGTCTTGGTTTTCTTTCAACAGAGAACAGCATGTGTTTGTAAGCTAGGCTATAAGAAACTTAAAATATGAAGCTCTAATACATCCTTTACAAATAAATATTAACTCATTCAACTAAGTATTATTATTGCCCCGAATTACTTCTTTCAGGTGGATGGATGGAACTCCAGTGAACTATGTTGCCTGGGCTCCAAACGAACCCAATTTTGCAAATAATGATGAGAACTGTGTGGTCATGTATACCCAAACAGGTGTGTGCTGTAACAACATTCAGCCTGCATGGTGTGGCATAGGCTTGGGAGGGCTGCATGTGCAAGGCTGGGTGAGTTATAATACTGAGCAGGCTGGTGTTTGATAGAGTGTTTAAAAAGCATAGGAAAATAAATTGTATTGTCTTCTTTCATTTAAGCAATTTTTAAAAATTCAACTCTATGTAGCTAACACATTGGATTACACCTGCAATTCGATTCCTAGCTTTGTCAGAAAATTTCAACATGAACGAATCAGTTAAGCATCAGTCTATCTGCAGATAGAGTCAGTATTGTTTTTCCTCTAACCTGTCGATTTTATGACTACCTGTCAAGGACATCAGCTGTCTGTTACAATTTCTGCAGTTCCTAAAAACTGAGGGCTTGGGCATGGTTTTGATTATTACTAAACAATGCTATACACTATTTTAGTTAAAATAAATACAGATATCATGTAATACAGAGAGTTGGAAGTAATTGTGCCTACACTAGTCGAGCACTTATTCTTTGGAGTAGTTACTTTCTTCTACTTTTAAGCATGTCTAGTCTCAAAATCTATAGCTGAGGTAATCTTCCTAGGCTCTGTTGGAAGGCAATGGAAGGAAGTGAACACTTTTGCGGAGTAAATATTATGTCCTGTTTTTTGAGATCTTTAAGATTAATAATGTCCGTAACTTCCCTTAGTTATAGTGACAGTATCCATTGGACGTAAGGTGTGATTACCTTGTAGTTGTCTGCAGTTAATGAAATGAATACCATTTTCTTATTAATTCCTGATCCATAAAATGGGGATGATGATGTTAGTGTTATATTATCTTCCAAAAAGATACCCAGAAGACTATAAGAACCTCAGGTAGTAAGGTAACAAGGACCAAGTACTTTATATAGAGAGACTGAACTTAGAGATCGTACAGATCTTAGAGAAGTGGACTAAGCATTTGAACTAACACTCCCTTTTGGCAATGCTATCATTTTGCAATATTGAAATACTTCTCTTCTCAGACAAAATATTCATATTCTGAATTTTGCTGGGAACCTGAGTATTTCTAAGGAACATACATAAAAATTATTTCTGGGGCAGAGAAATACAAATATTGGAATCAGTTCTATTTTCTATGATAGATCTGCTATAGGAAAGGACGCTTTTTATCCCAGTCTCGGTTGCATTTCATTTTTCTGTTATTCTAATTTGCTTTTCAGGTACATGGAATGATCTCAACTGTGGCAGTGTTGAGTTATTCATCTGTGAAAGGCTTAACAACACTGTTCGTCCAGCTGTTGCTCCCACTTCACCACCACCAAAGGGTGGGTGTTCAGAAGACTGGCTCCTCTTTGATAACAAGGTGCAGTATGAAATGTCAGTATATTGTATTTCAAAAAGAGCAGAATAAAAACCACATTTGGTTCAGTTTTTCAGTTGCAGCAGGGTTTTCAGTTATCACAAAATATGTTCTGACTGTGTATATTTAAAGGCTCTAATATAAAATTCCTGAAATAAAAATTATAACCTCTATTGAGATCACAGCATTTACGAGGGAGGTCAAGAGACGTACAAGAAGAAAACTTCATCTTATGATTTTGTTAGTGTTTTGTGTTGCCAAGGGTGGCTGAGCAACTTCCCTTGTGTGGAGCTGTTGTATGTATCACATTTACTGTGCTGAGCTGATTTGGCTGTCACAGGTTGTCATGACATTCATTTGTCCCTTGCTTACTATGCACCAGCTCTTAAGCCATGAAGGCACCTTCCCTTGAGCAAATTTATCAGGTTTTTTTCTGTAACTAAAACACCTGTTAAGGTTTTTAAATAATCCAATTTTAAGCTTCACTATACTTTATTATGTAAGATTGTCACAGCACTACAAAACTAGCTGGCTGCAACAAGGCTTTCCCACACAAGGTTCCAAAAGGTCATCTACTGTCTGTGCTGTTTCTTCATCCTCTTCAGGCCAGTCCACCGGGCTTCTTGCCTCTGCTGCATCTGGGTTCCTGGCTTCTCCTCCAGCCAGCCTCTCCTCATCTGGGCCCCCTTCTTCTATGAGCTTCTCCCAGGGCCTCTCCTTATCTCTCCTACATCCAGGGTCCTCTTTTCATCCACTCTCTTCACCCAGTGCTCCTCTTCCACCAGTGCTCCTCCTCTTGTGGGCTCCTCAGTGCTATTTAGCTAGTTAGCAGGAACAAGCCACAGCTGTACATTACCCACATCAGCCAACCCACTGCCCCAGAATCAAGCCCACAACTGTATATTATCAATGTTAATTAACCCTCTATGGTTCCTCTACATAAGATCACTCCTAGCCTTCTCAAAAGACAAAAGTTTGGGTAAGACAGTGTATATATATGTTTAAAATCTATAATTGTCATCAATGAAGCTATAAAAGCTGTAAGATGACAGTGTACACTGTTGAGAATACAGCTAGAAATGAAGATAAGCCTTGATTACATTGCTTTATCTAGCTCTGTCTTCCTTTTGGCTAAGTGTATTGGGTCTGGCTGAGCCCTCCAGCAGCCTCATAGTGCTGTGCTTGTGTTGGTAGCTAGAAACGTGGTGGTAACACACCAGTGCTTTGACTGCTGCTGAGCAGCGCTGGCACAGCATCAGGGCTGTCTCCCCAACCTTCCCCCCACCTCTCACCAGCAGGCTGGGGTTGAGCAAGATCTGGGGAGGGCACTTAGCCAGGACAGCTGGCCCAAAGTGACCAGTGGGATATTCCATACCATATGATGTCTGCTCAGATATAAAAGCTAAAAGAAAGGAGGAGGAAGGGGGGGCAGTCGTTATTTGTGATGATTATTTTCTGGAGCAACCACTACATGTACTGAAGCCCTGCTTCCTGGGAAGTGGTCAAACATCACCTGCTGATGGGAAGTAGAGAATAACATCTGTTCTCCTTCGCTTCCATGCACGCGCCTTTTGCTATTGCTTCATTAAACTGCCTTTATCTTGATCCACAAGGTTTTCTTTTTTCATCTTATTTTCTCCCCCCTGTTCTGCTGAGGAGGAGAGGGACAGAGGGGCTTGGTGGGCACCTGGTAGCCAGCTAAGGTCAACCCACCACACTAAACCAAAATATGATTTCAGTTTGATAGAGCTCCTTTGTTTGAGATCCACTGACTGCTGTCTCCTCTTTCCTTCCCTCTCTCAGTCCTGGGAAAAAGAGTCACAAACTCAGAGTTTGTTCCCATTCATGATCCTCTCTCAAGCTAAAATGTCTCTTTCTTCCTCACCTCCTGCAAGTGAAGCTTCCAAAGGCTCCTTCCTTGACTCCTCTTGAAGTGTTTACACACCACTTCTGACGGTCATGGAGCTGCCTCCCTTTTGCTCAACTTTTTTCCCAAATTGCCTGATTAACTTTTCAGTTGCATGCTTTAATCCACACATTGATTTGCTTGGCTCTGACAAAGCTGTCTAACAACATCTTGGTTAAATCTCATAGATCATATTACGAGAAATGGTAAATTCATGGGTTTCTTTGTAATGTCACAGTCATTCTCTTTCTGTGATTATCCTGTGAGAACCAAACCTGGTTTGACAAACAGGGCAACAGAAACGGAGATGTTTAGCTTCAAAAACGTATCGTATCCTTGTTTGTTTTCTGAGGTCTCATTAGGCATTCCTCCCAGAAAGTCACACCTCAGAAGTGTGCTCAGAAGCTTTAACATAATTTCTATTGAAATCATTAGGCTGATGTTTCGCTTCTCCTAAGTGTATGCTGAAATACTGGGATTTATACTAGTTCTCTAGTATAGATCTTCTCTTCCTTAAAGACCTAAAGACAAGCTAGAAAGGACTGTTAAACCAGCTACTCTGCCTTTTTGCTTAAAATATCCTGTTTATCTTGTTTGTTACAAACAGAGTACTTTCACCAGAAATTAAAACACAGTTCTGTTACAGATTTGTCACACTTCTCTATTTCAGTGTTTCAAAGTATTTGGATTTAATGAAAATGATACATTGACATGGCACACTGCGAGGAACAATTGTATTAATTTTGGAGGAAACCTGGCTACTATATCCAAAAAGGAAATGCAAGGTATAAAGTACCAATGTTTTGATACTGGATGAGACATTAAGTAATTCCTGATAAATGGATTAAATCAGGTGTTATAGGTTCTGCAATATATGCTGTTATTTATGCCATATTAATACAAAGTTATATTGAATGTGAAATTGCACCTTTGCAAAAATGCTTGCATTGGTTTTAGTGTCTTGATTAACTTTAAAAATCATAGCTTTGGGTTAATATAGAATGTATAAAGGAATTAATACTGTTCAAATATTAAGATTTTGTATCAGGGGCTTGTCATATAATAAAATGTCCATATTTTAATTTTTTTAGGTGTACATGTAAAAATTGCACACAAAGGGAGTAATATCCCAAACAAATCCCTGCAAATCACCAGCTGCCGAGCCAAATGTTGTAGGTGTCAGTGGAGGACACATCCTCAGGCAGTAGAAGGCTCTAGTGCTGGAGCCCCAGCTTCCCGGTTCCTCTTGCTCTGCTCAGCCTGCTGGTCTTGCTGCTCAGCATGTTACAGGTTTTTTAGTGAGGCCTCGTGTTTGCTCAGGATATGTAATGCCTCAGGTCCTGAGGGCTGCACATAGACCATCTCCTAGCTCACTCCATCAGTGCTTGTGGTTCATACTTTTTTCCATAGCAGAAGAAGGACATTCTTTTAGTGGGAAGTCAATCTAGGCAGGAGCTAAGGGAAACGTCATCTGATCTTCCAAAAAGCTGAGATCCCAGTCCATACATAATTGGTTATTAAGTAGTTTTATTTGTGTATGCCTGCTTAGAAATGAGGTTATTAAGTCTGGTTAACAAAGAAGTTACCAAAGAAGAAAAGGGAGTGCACAGCCTGTAGACTCATTTTCTGTGCCAAGGTTTAGTGTACTCATGTTAATTTCTGTAACACCATTAAAGCATTTTCCCTGTTTGCTCAGATGATGAACAACACTGAAGAGTGTACTCAGATATTCCCATTTTATTAAAAATTTGCACATCTTTGAGTTTGTAAATACTTTTTCTGACTTTAACATCAGGTGACTATCTGTTCTTTTTATTTTTATCATAAGACTACCACCTTATTAATAAAGAGAAACCCAAAACTCATCATCCTGGCTCCAGGCACTCTTAAGTCTGCACTGTATGGGAAAGGTGCATTCAGTTTCCCTCCTTGTACAATTTTTCTTTATTCTTCAGCTTTCCTCATGTCCCTCTTGAAAAATGCTGCAACTGATGCTTGGATTGGACTGAACGACATAAATCAGGAGCACACATACTTATGGACAGATGGAAGCCCAGTTTACTATACAAATTGGGCAAAAGGTTCCCGAAGTTATTATAGTAAGGTAAACATTAATTTCTGTTTATCACTTAAACATTATAACTTTGGTAGATGGATAAAATATATGTAGCTACAACCGTATTTTCTGTAAGGTTTCCTTTATGAAGATTTTTAGTAATGTCATTGCTTTTTAAAAGCAGAGTAATCATGTGGGAGATTTTGTATGGTTCTCTATGAAGCCAGCACAGCTTTGGAAGCCTTATGCAAAACTCAGACAAGTGAGCAATTTCCCTGACTTTACCATGACTGATCAGGAGATTCAAGTAAACCACAGTAGAGCAGTAACTGCATAATTTTGGGATACAGTGAATGTTATTTAGACTTGGTGAAAATACTCAGATGACTGCATATGTTTACATTTATTTGCACTGAACTTATTAAGATAAATTGATTGAACAAAATCCTCAAAAGAAGGAGACTGGGAAGGAAACTCCTCTCCCATTTTTATCTTCTCCCCCGCTAGTCTTCCTTCTGAAAGATCTCTTCTGCATGCTTTGAAACTTTCAGCACTGCTATACCATTTTGTGTTTAATTGCAAGACGAATGTGACTGTTTTTCAATAACTGTAAAATGGCTAATGTAGAATACTGCTGCTAGTATTCTACATTAGTACTATTTCTGTCCTGCTGTGCTAGGTTTACTAAGTTTCTCTCTTTTTTCATAACAAAATTGCTTTGAGTTCATTTAAAACAGGAAAAAGTTCTGTGAGGTCTAACCCCTGCTGCCACCCAGGCTAGAGCTGGGGTTTGGGCCCTCTAGGACTTCCCCATCTCACAAATGCATACACTTTCTGTAGAAGGCTGTGCCCACTTCCCTACACAAATTCCTCCACATACAGCTTCACTTGCAGCCAAGACCTGGGCTAATGCCCCTGGGGGGTGTTGGAAGTTGCATGAGGCTATGCTGATATGAAGTGGGGAGAGCCGCTGCCTCCTGCTGCAGAAAGCCAAGCAGCAGCTGTTCAAGATGAGGGAGGAGAAGGAGGAAGGTAAAAAGCCCAACCTGCAGTGGAAAGGATGTGGCAGGTGTCCCCCACAAAAGGCTGATTCTGATCACTACCTCTACATTACTGCACTGTGGTGACAGCTTTGGTTCCAAGTACCGAACTGGGGCAGGAGGAGGATTGCAGCTCTGCAGGCAAGCTCCAGTGCTGAGGAGAGCTTCCCCATAGCCTCCAGGAAAAGAGCAACGGAGCTGAAATGTCCTGTGGGCCAGAGTTAGCAGATGCATGTCTACTGGCACACACACATGCATACATATGAGTGCACAGGGATTATATACATACACGTAGTCCCAGACACTTCTCCCTGCCTCTGTGCTGTGCTTTGCAACTCCCTCCATCATCAAAGTGCAAACCTTCCTAAGGCTGAGTTGTAAATGCTTATTGTCATATTATGGCTCCCGACCACTGCTTTTATGCATTCATATATATGACCTTTGTATTATTCATCTGTGTGTGCTTGCGTGTGATAAGCAAGTCTGTATACCCGGAAGGAGTAGGAATGTTTCCTATCTATCCATATCTTTTTCTTGTTAATCTCATTTACCCTGTAGGATGACTGTGTCTTTATGATGAAGAACCCTATTGAACAGGCAGGGAAATGGAAAGATGAAGAATGTAAAACAAGCAAAAGCTACATATGCCAGAAAAATTCTGGTGAGTTGTCTTTCACCACTTTCTAGTACAGCAGATTAATTGCGGTTATGTCAAACTGGTCTTAAAAGTGATTTTTGCACATTAACCCTATTTTAATTGAAATTAATCTGACAGTATCACACGTGCTACTGACCATTTTAATAAAATGGGCGCACATTTTATTTTTTGGAGAAAAACACTTAAGCTCTCCTATTTTGCGAACTATATCAGTAAATATAAAAAAAAATAAAAATCTATCAATCATCATGTATTTCACTATATTTGGTGATCAGGTGGGAGAGAGAAGACAGTACTTTGTCTTTCTTTATATAGGTAAGTTCTTCAAAACTGAAATAATACTGTCATACTGAAAAGCGCTGCAACTTTATTTTGAAAAACTGCCCTGCTTGATTTCCTTTACAGTCTTGCTCAGTCTCACTTACTCAGTCTTACCAGCTTACAGTCTTACATCAGCAGCAGTTGTATCCCTCTGCTTGCTCATGGTGTTCTTACCGTACCCTGTTCCTTGTCAGAAATACAATGAATGCTAATATATAACGGAAAAAGTGGAGGAATTGTTCCCTTCAATGCCCTGCATCTTTACAGTATGCTTTGGGAAGGTCTAGAGCTTACGAGGCATACTCCTGGGGGTGATACAGCTAATTATGCTAAAAGGTTATTCTGACAAGAATTAGAACATTTAGTCAAAGAATATGAAAACATGGCTTTCATCACTGCGGTTATAGTTGCGACACATCTTTCTTTGTTATTCCAGCCTCTCTTAATTGCTTGACTACTCCAGTACACTAGATCTTCTCTCAGTGTTATAAGTCTAGCCAATATAAAGTATTTGACTTTTCTCTTTGTTTGTTTGCTCTTTACAGACCCCAAACTGCAGAACTCTGAACCCATGGTTCCAATGTTTGGCTTTAACAGTTATGGTAATGACAGCTATGCAGTCATCAACCGCAAAATGAGCTGGGAAGCAGCACAGACGAACTGCAGAGAGCAGTTTGCAGAACTTGCCAGCGTTTTGGATCCTTATGCTGAATCTTACCTGTGGTTGCAAATATTAAAGCACGGGGAGCCTGCATGGATTGGTCTAAACAGCAACATGGTGAGTCCATCAAATGCTTGTGACAATCGTACTGCTACCCTAGATCAGCACAGATCTTGCTCAGAGGTTGATAGGATCCACTGCTGTGGGTGCTGCTTGCTCCCATGTGAGTGTTCCCGGTCAGATCCTTGAACGTGTGGCAGGCATCAAAACCTTGCTGAGGTACGTGACTTTCCTCCACTTCAGGGGTTTTACACATCGAACTGTTTGGCCATAATGTGAGTGAGAACTGCCCCAGCCTGCGTTTCAAAGGGCACCAAGGATGTAGCCGCAGTCAGCCGTGGTTTCAGCAGTAGAAATGGCCATGGAGTTTCCACTTCCTACGCCACGGACTACCATATGCCAGTGTCGGGGAGCATTGCCATTTCTAAAGACACATTGTAGAGCATACCATGGGAAAAACGGGGGTTAAAAATAGTTATTTCTTCGTGAGGTTATTTTAAGTTTTGTGTTAATTCACAGCCCAGCACTACAAGCGCTTGTGCAGGGCAATAGGGGAAATGGCAGAGTATGGTGTAGGGGCGGGAGCAGACCTCTGGCAACCGGGACACCTTCGGCTGCTTTTGGAGCTGAAGCCAGTGCCTTGGGGAAGACTGCCAACAAACTCAGTCAGCAAAAAGTGGAAAGGATTGGAAGGGGAAACATCTATTAGAGGCATGTAAAAAGAACATGAAAAAAGATGATGTAACGGGGTATTTGTGGAACCGGAGTTCTGAGGGAATCAGGAGGAGAGAGGCAGAGCCGGAGCTTGGTGAGACACAGGACTGAGTGGGCACAGGTACTGAGGTGAGAGGAACAGGAGATCACTTCAGTGAGAGCAGGCACTGGGAAACCAGGGTTAGATAGGAATCTGGAATGAAACGTGGCCAAGGACTTCAAAGGAAAAAGGACAGGAAAGGAACTGGATGGGAGCCTGCCTCCGAAGATTGCAGGAAGAAGGGGCTAGGCTGCACAGTATGGGGTGACAGAAGCCACAGGTATGACTAATGCTGGTCATGCTCTGCAAATAGTGGTGAAATCCACTGAAAAAATGCATGCTTAGCTCGTCTCTAGTAGCTGGTCCTTGCAAGAACTAGAAACTTACCACCACAAGCCCTGTTAGCAGGGGTGGCCAAGGTCTGCATTGCATGCCTCATGAAAAACATCATCAGTATTCCCCTCTCCAGTGGAACTTCTGCTTTTTCTATTTGCTTTCTAAATATATAGAGAAGCCTGGGTTAGAGGAATGCTAACAATAGTTTCTCTGCAACCTGTATTTGATCTGTGTGTATATGTGGACTCCTTAGATAAAATCTTCAACTACATATTCATATTTTTTACCACAAGGCCCTTTGACTGTTTAGTGCCTGAGATGGATGGTGTGAATTCAGTAACGTAGGTTGCATACTAAATAAACATCTGTAGGACCAATGCGCTAACTGCTGTGGAGAGTGGAAGTGTGGACCAGCCTGTTATGTGTTGATGACAGAGGAAAAATTAATTTTGTGTGAGCAACCGTGATTTTTTCATAATTTTGTAGACCTTCAGGTCTTCTTTCAATGTCTTAATGTTCTTTCAATCTAATTCTGTTATGTGACATAATCCTTAATGTTATTTGCTTTTAGAGTCGTGGCCATTACATATGGTCAGATAGAAGGAGGAGCAGGTATCATAACTGGGCAAGTGGAGAACCAAATAAGAACACAGCTTGTGTCTATTTAGATTTGGATGGTTTTTGGAAGACAGCACCTTGCAACGAAACATTTTTATCTCTCTGTAAACAATCTGATGGTAAGTTGTGAATGGGAAAAATATGATTTGGGATGCTGGAATTTCAGTTAATGGCTTATCTGAATTTATCTTTTCTGCATATGCAAATGTTGTGATGGTGTACGCCTTGTGATAAACTATTACTTTTATCAAGGAAGAACTTCCAGATTCAGTCTGTCTTGAGTGATTTTCAGACATTTCATTCCACAAGGCCAGTCAACACATGCACATGATAAAGACAACTGCAATGTTTCATGACACACGCAATAGTTCTTTTTATGATCTCTGCACCATACTTCACAGCAAATTTTATATTCATCTAAGCTATTGGCTTGAGTTAGGTGATGCGATAGGCTACTAATTGTACTTTTACATAGCTTAGGATGTATGTACACGGGCAGGCACAGACAGCTTCTCTGACCAATCTTGCTACAAACTGGCTGAAAACACGCCACTGGCTTGTGGTGGTGCTGCCGAGATCCTTGATGTGTATCGACTCATTCCTCATTCTGTTTCACACATATTAAGTAGAACTTGTCTTGCTGGAAACCATTGCAGTTAGCCTGCAGTAAGCCTTGTTTAGCAGATTGGAGAACCAGCTCCAACCAGTATAGTTTATTACTAGTTTACCATGTTTAGTTCAATCTTTTATCATCAGTCAAGTCTATGGGATACACCTTTTCCTGGAATCACTGTCAGATTGGTAGGGCTGATGTGTGGTGTGGGAGTACGTTTCCCTTAGCTTTTAACACCCTACTGAAACCGGTGTGTCTTCTTAATAGAGTTAATCCCCAGTGAACCACCACAGCTTCCTGGAAAGTGTCCTGAACCGAAGCGTGGTAGGTCTTGGATTCCCTTCCGTGGTCATTGCTACTATGTTCACACTGATACTGAGGAAAGCTGGCCTGATGCTTCCATGACATGTATTCAAATGGGTAAGGGGTTTTTTTTATTAGGATGTTTTACAGGTTGTTTGTGTGTTTGGTTTTTTAATCCAGAACTAAGAGGTCATACATAGATGTGTGTGTGTGTGTGCGTATGTATATCAATTATAAGCAACAGCTAATTTAAATTTATTATCAAGCTCTTCTACTGTATGAAAAAGCTGATCACAAAACATGTCATGATTGTTTACTGAGCTAATTAATTTCAAATGGAAAATGTTGCTGAAATTATATGTAATATTTAATTGATATTTTTAGGTGCTTCTCTGGTTTCCATAGAAGATTCAGCTGAAATGAACTTTCTCTTACTTTATTTGTCTCCACTTGCAAGTGACTTCAGAAAGTTTTGGATAGGATTGTTCAAAAATATTGATGGTAATTATTTCACAATGCATACTGAGATGAAAATAAATACTAAATAAACAGAAAGAATACTAAATAACACTAACATATGAAATACTAATGCTAATATACTAAATATTAAATAAATGAGAGAGAAATAAACTGTTAAATCTTTAATAGCTTTTCTGCTAAAATACTTAAAATATAAACCACCAAGAGGTCTGCACTTTTTGTATCTTTGCTGTGATTAGAGCATATTTCAGTCTGTACATGGTTCTAGCTTAGCACTGCAGTAGCTGATTAAAACGTTTCCTGTTGCTTTTTTAAATTCATATTACTTGACATTTAACCAATGGTGGTCTTTAAAGAAAAATGTTGTCTTGTAATTAAAAGCTGAGGCAGCCTTAAATTGAAATTTTTTTCTAAACCACACAGAGGATAGGAGCTCATATAAGCTGCCTAGCAACACTTCTTAATCTAAATTTCAGGGTTTTTTCATAATTTTTTTTGGTGGAACTTTTTATTTTCACCCAACAATATTTCAGCTTCTTGGTTTTTTTAACTGCACATTTGATCCTGTTTTCTGTATCACTGTAATTCTGAAGCCTGTTTTTCATGGCAGACTTTGAGGGAACATCTCCAGAGCAAGTCTAGGCTGGACTGCAGCGAGTGGCCTTGGGTATGGCTGCCCAGGTCCCTGTATCTCACCACCACCAATGGCAGGTACCTTGTCCCCTGGTGGGCCAGGTTCATCTGATCTAGCTGAAAGCTAACAGCACAAAAGCAGTGATTCATTCCTGACCTGGCCCACCATGCTGCCACACAGCTACATGCAGTGCAAGCAGAGGCAAGAAGAAAGTGCAGCTGCAGACAGGGCGACAGAGGAGGTGGTACTGAGGCAGTTGTGAGTTATATCAGGATATGCTGCCATGAAAGCACACACTGAGGGAGCAGAGATGGCAATTATTCCCACTTGATGCGCCTCAGCAGGAGATGAGCAGGGAGTTATTATTACAGAAAGAGAGCTGATTCAGTCTGCAAAGATAATTGATTAGTACAGCTCTAATAAAGCAGCTATTCACTGATCGTGGATACACACATAAAACCTCCTGAGCAATGTGGATCCTTGAACTGCAGAGCGTGGCTTGCACAGGTGCTCTGCTTTTCTTAAGGCTCCAGGCACAGATGAGTCCTGGGCACAGGCTTCAGCTAAAAGTGCTTGGGCAGCCTGGGCACGTCTTCCTTACATCACTGGCAGCCATGGCCGTGCAGGCTAATGGAGTTAACTTTGTCTGTGAGCATTTACATTTGGTACACTCCTGTCTGAATATCTCTGGCTGTTAAAACAGTGAGAAATGAGCCCTTCTTGATGGTATTTTAATCACCTAATATATTCCATGTCCAATGCTGTTGTGCCTGGCAGACTAGAAATGATTCCCCACTTCAATCGCTCACTAGGTAATACTTTTGATTTTAGGGGAATGGATATGGACAGACAGAAGTGCAGTAGAATTTGTCAACTGGGAGAAAGGAGAGCCTACAGTAATTTTTGATGAACACTGTGTTGATATGGATGTCTCAAGTGGAACCTGGAGGAACTATTACTGCTCTGTTGACCAGAATTTTATTTGCAAAATCCCCAAAAGTAAGTTTTGGATTTCTGTGCACTGGGTTATTTTAGCAGTAGTGGTTAATATACATCAAGCCAAACTGCTTATGCACTGGGTACGCTTTATGCATTGACACTGATGCATGTGCATCTGCATCAAAACCAAGAGTAATTTCTGTTCAGGGCAATGAGAAATAATGCTGGAGAAGAACCTGAGTCGCTGTTTCCTCCTTTCACTTTAAAAGCATTGATGTCTTGGCATCTTTCGTACCCAGAGCAGGGGAGAATGTATCACCTGTTGAGATAGTGGAGAAAATTCATAGTCATCAATGGTTAGAGTGCAAGGGGCAGTAGATGGTGAATAGATGACTAAACTAATGGTGAGAAGAAAGGCACTCCCCTGATAGCTAAGCTGAGGGGCAGCAGTGCCAAGTCACTGAGCTCCTGCAGAAAGAAAGTAGGTGCTGCCAGTGGGGTCTGTACCAGTGAAGTGTGCTGGGATCTGCTGGACGACCAAGAAGAAAGCAGCAAGCGGGGGTGGGCTGTGGGGCCCAACTCATTTGTTTGCTGACACAGACATAGGGAGACATGCCAAGACAACCAGACAGCATAGTACATTTCATTTTTAATGGTTACTTGTGGCCCTGTGGCTTTTTGGATGTCAACTCATGCAAAATCTGACTGTGTCACAGGCTGAGGTGAGTCCTCCTTGCGTGCCTAGCAGTGTTGCATAAAGCATGAAGGGTGTAAATCTGCACACATGCAGCTAGAGTGAGTCACCATATATGCATGGATTCAGCCTGTGTTTGCCCACATCAGCTGGGAAACAATATGAAATAGGCCAGGTTTGCCCCTGGCAAACAGACCCACTGCACAAATATAATAGCTGCAATGTGGAACCAGTTGAGTCTCCTGCTTGTAGATCTCCACAATGTGGCACGTTGGCAATGGAGTCATCCATGAGCTTTGTAGGGCCCAGCCAGCCAGTCCTGCATGCAATTAACTGAATCATACTCCCTAAGCAATGGAGAGAGGAAAAGGAAGTTGCCTAACAGCAACAGCTTAAATGCTAAGTACAAATGTGCTTTTCATTTTTGCAAGTGTAAAAAATCAGTTCTTCAGTGTGAAGCCTTACACTGTGGAAGAGTAAAAACTTTGAACATCTGTCTCCACTACCAAAAAAAGTGTTCAAAGCAATTAATAGTGAGACAACAGGTTTTTTGTTGGGTTTTTTTTTTGTTTCCAAATATTTTTAACAAGAATGTTTGATGGATTCAGCCTGAATTATCAGGAATAATGTTTTCATATATTTTTTTTGTGTCCATGTACTGTGTTCAGCTCCGGGGCCCCTGGCATAAGAAAGACATGGACCTACTCAAGTGGGCCCACAGGAGGGCTACAAAGATGCTCAGCAGGCTGTAACATCTTTCCTAGGAGGACAGGCTGAGAGAGTTGGAGTTGTTTAGCCTAGAGAAGAAAAGGCTCCGCGGTGACCTTACTGCAGCCTTCCAGTACTTAAGGGTACCTATAGGAAAGATGAGGAGGGACTCTTTATCAGACAATGTAGTGATAGGATGAGGGGTAATGGTTTTAAACTGAGAGAGGGTAGATTGAGGTTAAGTACTAGGAAGAAATTCTTCACTGTGAGGGTGGTGAGACACTGGAACAGGTTGCCCAGAGAAGTTGTGGATGCCCCATCCCTGGCAGTGTTCAAGACCGGGCTGGATGGGGCTTTGAGCAACCTGGTCTAGTGGAAGGTGTCCCTGCCATGGCAGGGGGGTTGGAACTAGGTGATCTTTAAGGTCCCTTCCAACTCCAACCATTCTATGACTCTGTAGTTATTTGATAGGAACACAAAGCAAAAATTATGTATGCAGTATGTATTTAATCTTTGAATGGTTGCTTGCAAACAGTGTGTAACATATATTTACATTTTAATTTTAAAGTTACTGAAGTTGAGCCAACCCATGATTCATTGGTCAATAAGGGTAAGTTGGTTTCTTATACGCCTATTAAACAGAAATTTCAGTAAGTTCATAGGCATTTATTATTTACAAGTAAAATTGCCTCCAGAAAAGTTTCATTTAAATACCCGTTTAACTGTCACAGATGATTTTATTTAAATCTGTGTAAAAGGACAGCTCTTCTCTCAAACTGGATGTGTCTTACTGCTTTTTTTTTTTTTTTTTACGAATAGTATACTGCAGTGCAATATAATGCTCCTTTTAAAAGGAACTTAGAAGAGATGAGCCCAATTTTGCATTGTCCATCCAGAACATGCATCGGTTTTAACTTTTGTTATAGTTGTTAAGTGAACTTTCGCAGTTCACTCGGTTTACTTAGGAAGATGTTTGTTGTATGCAATAGCAGTCTCTGGCCATTTGTAGTAATTATTCTGTTTTGTCTTTCACAGCATCAAAACATGAAGCTGCTGCTTCATCTGCAAATAGTTTAGGTGGGATCGTTGTTATACTGATCTTCCTTCTGCTGACAGGAACTGGCCTTATAGTCTATTTCTTCTATAAAAAAAGACGTGATCGACAAACAATTACAGCCAGTTTTGAAAATGCCATATACCGTGGTGATGCTGATCCTGGAACTCATGAATCAAATTGTCTTGTGACCAATATTGAACAAAATGAGCAGGCAACAGTTTAATAAGCATGATAATCTTGGGCCTGGTTTTGAAAGGAATTAAAGTGCTGGAATACAAGAATTCTTAAGGCAAAGTAATTTTCTTCTACGGAAATTCTAGTTCATTTTGCACAGGATGCTTCTTGCTTTGTGTACTAGCAGGAACAAGCAATCTTGCAGGGCAGGTCCAGAGATCTGCTCACAAAGTGTAGTACGTGGGAGGACTGTTGAGCATACATACAGATCTGGAGCCATGCTGTGTAAGACTGTTCCAGTCTCTGCATCGATCCGGCACCACCTTTAGGCACAACAGGAACCATGCTCACCCAAGCAGCTGTGACAATATGTTCTTTAGCATGCTCCAAAAAAGTACATCCAGATCTGTAGGTATCCTGAAAATGCCACCCTGATCTCCAGTACAAACTGGCAGAATTGCACAAGTTAGACAGGATCTCCAAGCTTACCTGGTTCATGTCCCTGCTGGAAGCAGGACCAGCTCCCTGCCTCAACCAGGCAGCCTGCTCCAGTGCTGTGGGCCCACATCTTCCTTTTGCTACTGAGGTACCCACAGAAACCCTTTGTGCTGCCCATAATATCTGAATTAACATATTTTCCTTCTCTGTGACTGATAGAGAGGAAAGTGTAAATTGTTTTTCTTCTGCTATAATTCTGTAACATAAGCATTGAAAGATCAACTGTAATAAGAGGCTGGAATGTTTTCTGAATAGAAATATTTTATCATTTAAATAGTGGAATAGGGTTCTCAAAGGATTCTGCAAAAGGGGGGGAATAGGCAGGATAAACTAGACTTAATTTGTACCTGAAAAAATTACATTAAATTTATTCTTGAAATCTCCAGTAGCAGTGAAGATTTCATACCTTTTTAGGCCATTTTTTCAAAGCCTGATGAAACTTACCATGAGAAAGTCTTTTCTAATTTCTAACCAAATCCCCCCTGTCTAAGTCTGTTTTAATTCTTTGAGTATCATTCCAGACTTCCATCATGATGGAGCTGATAACATTGCATGTCATACTGGTCTACTGGTATATTCTCTGGGCTCATAAACCCTAAAAATATACAGTAGACTCACATAGAGGGTTTTTTTTTTTTACTTTTCTGGTGTATTTTATGCCAAATGTAAACAAATAAAATGACTCAAAGTTCTTAGTCTAGAGAAGTTCCTTATTTAATTTGGTATTGTTTGGTATTTTAACCTTTTGACAGATTTTAATTGTGTTTAAATTAAAATATTTTGTGTGTGTCTGAAATACATGTAAATAAGTTTTTATTCTATGTTGGTTCACTAAATGGGCATTAAAAGGCTGGTTCTGAGTAAAAGTTTGTGTGTCTTCTTAGACAATTTATCATAAAAGTAAACCCAACAGGAACAAGGGATGGGATTCTTAAATTTCTATACACTTTTCCTAGTCTTAGCATGTTCTTAAACAGCAGTAGCGATTTGTCTTTACAATCCTGGGAACGTGTGTCTCATTGCTTCTTTATCACCGACATTTGAAAGTTTACCCTAATAAACATCTAATGAAAGTGTTGTAACTTAAAACTACTGATGTGCTGTACTGCTGAGCAGTTTCTGAGATAGATTTTTATATATTTGGTAGCTCTTGTCACGTCTCCTCTCCATATTTCTGAGAGCAACAATATTTCTTCCCTTTTTACTTCACTAGCTATGTCTTCTAGATCTCTAATCCTTTTTGTTGTTCCCTTCTAGACCTTACTCTATGGCATGTAGGTCTTTCTGATAGTACAACGTACCAGTGGATAAGGTATTTCAGGTGAGATCCTAAAAACACTGAGCAGATCAAAAAGATTAATCCACCATTGTAACACTTGCCAAGAAGCACTCATCTGTCTGAATTGGTTCTACAGGATCTGTAGGTTTGGATTCCGAAACGGCTACCAGAAAACAGGAAGCCAAAGACAGTAAAGGTGCCTAATGAGAAGTTAGTTTGTGAACTTTCCAAGGACTGAGAAACTTTATAGGCTAGTAGTCCTCTGGCATCTGTGAGAACTGAGCCAAGAACGTGCTGGGACTGTACAAAGCTGCTAGTGCACACAAGCATCAGCACAGGATTGTGTAACTTGGACCACATCCGAGATAGAAGTGGCTGCCATCTGATAATGAGGAGTACAGTCCTCTGAGGGACTTTGCAGAGATCTCCCCAAAATCCCCTGGAGTGCCAGTATGGCTCTGTGCAACTGAGTGTGCAACTGGGATTGGTTTCCAAATACAGCTCCAACCAGGTAGCTGTGAGTGACTGTGAGTGAAGAAGTGAATGTGTTGAGTGGATAGTTATTTGCTATTTATTGTAATAGCTTTATTCTGTTAGTAATAACAGCTTAGTGAAAAAACCTCGAACACCCTTGTTCTAAGAAATACTGGTTATGATCTGCATTTGCTCCCATCCTGATCCCCTATCAGTGAAAAGGGAATTTATAAGAAACTTTGGTTTGTACACCCCAGTATGACGCTTTTTCTTCTCAAAGTGTTGATGCCTCTCATGTTTTTGATTCCACATTCCTCTCCTGCAGCTAGATTTCTGAAAGAAAGCTGTGCCTGCCACTGTATTTCGTATCAAATCCTAGCCAACAGACCTGCTCCAAGAATGTTCCTCAGATGAGACAAATCTAGTACCTAGTTTAAAAACACTACTTCCCTGCAAGTGTGAAATAAGTGTTCATCGAGGTGCTTGGACGCATACCCAGAAACAGATATGGGGAGAATTTAGTGCCAAAAGCAAGCTTTTTACCAGGCCTAGGCACCTTCAGGGTTAAGCTGCTGTAAACAGATATTTGGGGGACCACAATTTGCAATTTGTCCAGCTTCCACATAGATTCTGGATTTGGGCTTATATGCAGCATAATAGCTTTTATAAAATGCCTCTCCACATAGACAAGATGTGGAGAACTGCTTTCTCAGTTGCTTGCTCTTTCTTTCTCTATATTAAGGTGGTATTTTAGAGAGAATGTCCTGCCTTTTCTCACTATTTTAATTATATCCCTAAACTATGAGATGTCTGAAAAAGTAATTGATTGTTAACTTGAACTTACTACAATGTAAGAAGTAGTAGCTGCCTTTAGAGAAGGAAAAGCTGTGGAAGAATTCACCGTTGATACTTTCTGTAACGTCAGAAAGTGACACAGCCACGGCAGACAGATGTACAAAGAAGAATGGAACATCCTCCTCCTCCAAAAAATACCAATTTACATAGAAACTATTTGCCAATATTGGTACCAGTAACTTGGAACAGAAAATAAAATATTAACTGCAGTTCCTTGGCTAAAGCAGGAACCTAAAAAGAAGTTTATGAACTGGAAGTGTTTAATTTTGTCATTTACGTTTCTGAAACTAGGAAACTGAAAAAGGAAGGGAAGAGTAATTTGGAACAAAAAAAATGCAAACAGAATAGACAGATAGATAGTTGTGAAATGAACTAGTGCCTTCAGGCCAGATTCCAACGGATGAGAGACAGATTTTCCAGGGTCAATAGGAAAGGTGTGAACTGCTCCGTAAGCATAAAGTTGTCCTGATGTCACTGCATCCGGACACAGGAACAGTCAGGGTTCATTTTGTCTCTTCTCAGCTGTGTCCTTATCTGACAGATCCAGCTCTCTCCCTTCTATGACATTCTGCAGGGCACAACTTCTAATGTAATACCTGTTAAATAATGATATCTGAAGCATTTTAAGGCTATGGTTAGTGGATCTGGTTCCTCTGAGTAAATATTTGCTCTCTTTTCGGGAGAATGCACACAGTGCAACCATTATACTGCCTTTTTATCCAGACCCTTGATCTAGACAGCTAAGTGAAATTCATCTCACCTAGTTTTAGAACCCATTGACATAATTCTCCTTTATAGTCAACAGTTAGGAATATACATGTAGAACTTGCACTTGTTCTGTGGTCCACCAGAAGAGGCTCATGATGGCACTGAGATTCTGGAGATAATATTCAGTGGGACAGAGGTTCTGGAGGAAATAATATCCAGTAATGAGAGGAACAGGGGCTTGTGCAGTCAGAAAGATAGACTGAGGTTGGTAAAGGGATGGTACAGAAATACAGTGTGAGGTGTCCAAACAAGAAGATTGAAGGGAAAGGCCAAAATTGCAATTAAGGAGTTTGGATCGGGCCAGAAGAGCTGACCATCCCTGGGAAAGCCAGGCAAGGCTGGGGCAGCCAGTAATGGGTCAGCACAGCAGAGGTCCAGGAAATGCAGCTGCGGCTGCGAGAAGTGCAGGGGCTTCAAGGGCGGGTTGGTTTCTGCAGGAGGATAGGACTCCTGGCTATGGGGAAGCAATGCGTGCTTTGCATGGGAGAGCACCAAGAGAAAAAGCCATCTGAAGTGAAATGTTGCACCAGGAGCCCAGCTGCACTGTTCAGACCAGGGAAGCGGGGGAAGTGCAGACAGGGAGAGGGTGTGTTTGTTCCTATGTGCCTGGGTACTCCGTGTTCTTTGGAAAGGCCACAGCTGGAGAAGGCAGACTGCTTCGCTGCCTCGCCCTGGCTCCTGATGTCTTTCACAGGGCAGAGCCATCTAGAACAATGAAGAGATGGTTTCTTCTTTGAGAATGGAGAGCATGCACAGGAGGGGGGCGGGAGGAGGATGCTTTGAGGCACCATGCTGGACTGCAGAAGATGGGAAGGAAACCAGGGTTTTCCTAAGAGGAACAGAAAGTGGAGTTGTGGGGAAGCCTCGGGGGTGATGGAAAGGAAGAGGCATCTCCTAAAGAGCTGCAGAGGAACTGTACGGGCTGTTTTGCAACCCAAGAAGCCACTGAGAGAAAGCTTATAGGCAAGCACTTTCTCTGCAAAGATACTGTGGAAAGTTGAGACATTTGTTTTTAAACAAACTGTTAAGAGAACAAAAGCCCTTCTGGTGTCCTGCGACATGTTCAGTTGGAAGAAAAGGTGCCGAAAATTCTGCCTGCTGGATCTGGCCAGCTTGGGGTCTACGCCCAGCGGAGTGGCAGGAAGCAAGAAAAATTGGATGAAGAAAAGGTGTATTGGGTGTACAATGCCTGTGATCAGTGAGGGGGGTGAGTCAGCTGTCAAGAGGCAGGTGCAATAGTCATGAGGCTTGATTACACATCTCCCATCTGCCCAAATAGTTCTCCTGCACCCCATGTCACAAGAAAATAATTTTTTACTACCGGGCAGCGGAAACAGCAGCCTTTTCTCCTGGTGGTAGCACCTTTAATTTCAGAGCTACCACATGGGATGGTGATGGTTGTTAGTGTGCTATCTGTTAAAGGCACAGTTTGCTACATGCTCTGACTTAATGATGTATTTAAAAACAAGTAAAACTTAGGATCTACTCAGAGCTAAAGCGGTTAAGAACAATTTTTTAAGAAAGAAGAAATGTGCAACCTCCACATATTGAAAGATAACAAATGTCTGGGCAAGAGACCATTTCTCTTCTGGACTATTTGTCAAAGCAGATACATTTAGTGCACATAACAGTGGAGCTGTTCATTCTCAAATTAAACATGAAAGGGAATCGATCATGCTACTAAAAACTTACTGAAGATGTGAAATTTAATTATATAAAAACTTAGTATAGTGACACAAAACAGGGAAGGGTTTTTAAATAAATGAGGAAGCTAGAAGTAAGATAAAAAGGAAGGAAGTCCTTAAATTTTGCATGAAAGCTATTTGCATTCAGCTAAGGAATCACAAGAGAAAGCACATTCTATGAATTGTCTTCCTTTACATATTTTCCATTGCTGCTTCTGCACTTCTATAATTTGACTGAAATTGCACTGAATACTAGAATCATTTCACTTTCAAAAGTTTAAAATTTTAAGATTTTAAAAGTTTAAAAACTTACTCCAAATATTCATACAGTAGTTTTTTTGCTCAATTATTCATATGGTGTTTTGTAGTTCAAGCAGTTGAAGTGTCATTCAGAGTGAATTTTGTAAACAGGTTCTTCCTGTTCTCACACTTAGTATGTCAACATATTAATTTTTTTCAATAGAAATGTCATTCTTTGTTATGGAAATACTCAAAACTCAGCTGAAAAAGGTCCTGAGCAACCTCTGAAAGAGTATATAGCTTTGAGGCCCTGCTTTGAGCAAGGGGTTCAATCAGGTGACCTCCAAGAGTTCTCTTCCAGGGTAAACTATTCTGTAATTCCATGGTCAGTAGTGGTATACAGTATTTCTTCAGCATGTTTACTTCTTTTTTCTACCTATTGAATCCCTTCGGATGTTCTGATACTTCACACGTATCAAGACAATTTCCGACAGCAATACCCTTCACTGTGCTTTTCTTACCATAGAAAAAGTTAATTTCTTTTCTGACAAATTCATCTTACTAAATGCCCCACAGAATGAACATCTTAGGGCAGTGTAGCATAACTTACAGAGTGTCAAAATATGAAAAGATGTTTAGTGGTCTGTGCATCAGAAGGGAGATCTGGTGTCCTTGAAGAGACATATTGGGTTTTTTTCTCAAAGTTAAAGACATTCTATGATCCTGCTTAATTCCTGTTCTCATGCCAACATAGCTTGCTCATTGTTTTTCAACTGATGACTTCTATCTAAAAGAAAGCATCTTTGAGAAAAAATTATACTTATTTTTTGTAAGTAGCCCAATGGTAGAACATTCTGTTTAGATCATAGAACTAAAATGTTGATTCATACCTTTCCATGAAGAGCAGTGGTAGCTCTGTGTGTGTATTATCCTTTGGTATTTCTTCCGTTAAAGGAAATTTTGTCTGGTCTGTCTTCCCTTGCATATGAATCTTCCAGTTTGCATTTCATTTCACAGTCCAGTCACTGCATATTCTTTATGAAGTTCATTCTGTGTTTTAGTTTATGGATGTTTCCTGCTGTCCCTCTGTGCCCCAGTGTCTGGGCTTCATCAGAAGATGTACGTGCCCAGAAAGTGGAAGATGAGACCTCTTCTAAATATTTGTGAAAATAGTCCCCATACATTTTTATATGTAAAAATACCTGAAATGAAACAGCCACATTCATGCCAGTGTGAGTAATACATACAGTTACTGATAAAGAATAAGAATGGCAGAAATCTGGAATCATAGCTAGAAAAGCCAGCCTATTTCGTGAATTTGTCTGTAAATAATGAACTAAGGTGGCTCACGTGGCGCTCTGGCACCTTTCTCACTGTTTAAAGCAGGTCAGCCTGGGCACGAGGCTTTGGCTTGCAGACAGGAGTGAGGTGATGCCCGGCCAGCTCAGATCGCTGGCTCTGGCACGGGGACCACAAGCAGCTCACCTGACACGCTGCTGCCCTTAAGAGCTGCAGAATCTTTTATTTACCACTGAGTGGAGTCTTTATCAAGGCTGCAGATGTGCAAGGCTTGATTCCCCAGTCTGCTGCGTGACATTTTGCTCAGAGCAACTTGGCAGTGAAGCTGTGCCTGGCATCGCAGCCAGACAGTTCAGGGCTCATCAACAGGGTACCACAAATACAGGGTTAGCTTTTTTGGCACTGCTGTCAAATCCATAGTTTCTACTGATGGTTTAATGCAGGCATTTTTTTAAATTTAACAACTGAGAGGTTATATGCTTATAAAATAATATTAATTTCAAAATACATGTATCTTCATTCGTTACAGTTCACTGGCACTTTCTTTGGACAATGTCCTGTATCAGATACAGGATACTTTGGATCACTTCCTGTGGCCATGATTACTACTACATTGACCCACTTGGAAAGCTGAGTTGATGCTCCCATATATTCAACTCCTATGGTCAATTAAGTGAGTGCTTCCAGTAGGTTGTAAAAGTTGCAGCTGGTATTCCAAATCAGGGTCCAAACCAGATGTGAGGTTCCAAGCAATTGGGCTGCCATGTCCTCAGGAAATTGATTATAGTGTCAGCATGAAAAAAAAGCCAACAATCAAATAAACCAAAGAAATCAACTGAGAAAAGATAGTAACGAGGCAGGAGTTGAAAGCAATGTTTTCCTCCTCTTCATATTTCTGAGTGTCTGTGGGTACACATTGTTTGTCATCCTGTGGTGACTTATCCTTCTGTTCCCCAGTATCAGATTCACTCCCAAGACTGCTATCTACTTGCCAGTCCTCTGCTTCTTGTTAGTATCTTAACACTTACACATTTCTTGCCAGTTCTCTGTTTTCCTCAGTCTCTCATGATAGGACTGATGTGCAGGGACCCTCAGTGAGGGCCCATTAGTTGCTGGTCTCTGCAAAAGCAAATTGACATGGAGGAGTACACATGGATCCAGTCTCTTCCTTCACATCATTCCTGTCTGTGCAAAGGGACAGAGGCAACAGAGGAGAGAAAAGCACAGAGGTGTTTCACCTGGTATGTGAGGAAAAGTAGATGAGGATCCTGTACATGGAGCAAAGAAGTTATCCAGCCATTCTAGTCTGTACACAAGAGCAGTATCACTCCGAGATACTCAAAATGTGAAGTTCAGCAAGGTAATTGCAAAAATAATTATAATTCCTAACATACAGCATCTGTGCAAATCTGTTGTGATGCTGGAAGTGTCAAGGTCTTAGCTGATAGAATTGCATTTTACTTCAGAACCTGATAAAACCAATCAGTATATAAAGCTTCAGTACACAGACACGCTATGTTCTCATTGGGATGTGTCACTTCACGTCACACTAGCTGTGTTGTGAAACAGTGTGTCACTTCAGATTTGTAAGCTTCCAAAATATCTGATTTTGAATTTAGGAGAGATGTCAATCATGCTTGAATAAACATATTCTCTTTTGTTCTGGATGCAACTGAACAAAAAGTGCGAATGGGGTTTCTTCTAATGCTAAAGTAAGCAATAGAAGGCATGACACAATTTAAAGGTTAAAGATTTCGAATTTTATATATCCTGTGAACAGGAACCTTTTATCAGATACACAACAGAAATTGGGAACTTAAAAGGTCCTGTCCAAAAGCAGTGTTGGCTAAAGCTAAGCAGCTGCTGACAGATGCAACCTTCTATAAAGTTTCCAACAGTGATGATTGTTTCATCCCTCCCCTGTGCAACCTAACCAAAGCTTCTATATTAATAATGTCAGTGTGCTTTGCAATGTTGCCAGCTCCTCAGAACAGCTGGGCTAGAGCATCCCAGGTCTATGCTAGTAATAAGCTCTAGGCGCTCCAGAACAGGCTGGGGGTGGCTATGGTCAACCTGCTTCGTGGGAATGGTCCCTCGAACACCAGACGTGCCAAAGCGGACCTAGAAATCCCTTTTGGGGAGTGCTTGCTGGCACAAATGAAGGACACATGCCTTCATCCATTTACAGGATAGACAACTGCAATAATGTCTCTTCCTGAGCATTGTTTAAGTTCGTTTGCCAAGTGTTGATAATTTATTAAGCACACCTTGTACCATTATCTGAGCTACTGACATACATAATAGCAACAAATCTTTCCATAAAACCCTTGTCATTACAGCTTCCAGTTCAACGTAAACCGTTAATCACTGCTCTTTCATTAGGGATTGACTATGATTCCTTACTGTCTAGTTATCCTCTCATGTTTAACAAATATTACCATTTTTTCTACTACCTTTCCAGGAATTCAGGTTAGTTTGCCTGGCTTATAATTCCTCAGTTCCTCCTTTTTCTCATACTGTTTGTTGTTTTTTTGATACACTCAAACCCTGTCTAGCTTTCATCAGTATTTACTGAGAATTGTAAACCTCTCCAAGTACTCCAGCCAGTCTCTAAGTGTTAAGACTAATCAAATTTATCTTCTTTTTTAAAAAAATACATATAGTTGATGAAAATGTATGGGATTGTCCTGCAGCCCAAACATCACTTTGGTTTTTAATCTGTATCATTGTTTTATGCAAAGTTGGGCGGAACTTGTGCAAAACTAATTGATGTTCACAGTATAGGAAATGATCTTGTGTGTATCTGTTCATCTTCCATTGTTTACATGCCTCCTAATGAAGTGTCTGACAAAACGTTATTGAAATTAAAAGCATACTTTAAACAGTGCATATGTATGTTTTGGTATGAAGAATTAAGCTCATGAATGCAGTGACACTGCCTCATCTGAAACAACAAGAAAAATGTATTCTGTGTTGAAGCTGTCCAGAACAGACTTAGGTTTGATAGACTATGATGCTGCCAAGAAAAAGAGCGAGCTTACTAAAAACGTGGGCAGGAGCCCAAACTCATTTCAAATGCACATTAGCTTCACAAATATGTAAATTCAGCTAAGTTAAGAGCACTCTGTACATGCAGTGATATGAACAGCATCCACAAAAGTATACTTTGATGGATGATGTGCCTACTTAGATGAACACTTAGAGATAAGTGTTAACTGAAAAAAGCATGACATGGGCTGCAGAGAATGTGGCCTTGGAGAGTCCTTTAGTTGGGAACTGGCTGTGACTTGAATTTGAAGTTTTAACCAAGGCTTCCCAGCTTTCTAGAGGTAGTTCAGATCATCCTCACAGTTTTTAATGCCATGTATTGTGACACAAGGTCTTGTATCTGAGGAGCTGAAAAGATTTTTCTAAATGTCAGTTAGACTTCACAATACCATTTTGTGCAAGTGTAAAAAATTAGAGGATGTATAGTTTGACTGGAAAGGAGAGCCTGATAGGTTGCACAAGGGCAGACCTGGGAACAAAACCAGTAAACTTTAGCTTTTTCTGTGTCCAGATATGTTGAAAAATCAGGGCAGATTTGGGCAGTGCAAAATTTTTTTACTCGCCATAGAGGTTCTGATTTTGTCCATGGAAATCTGGTTGGAGATGACCAGCTCATTTCACAGCTCTCTGTCAAATGGATGTTTCTACATATAACTTGTTCCTACATTCTTAATTATTTTTCACTTCTTCCATTTTCTTAATGATTATTAGTGGCAGAGATAGGAATGGCAAGATTCAGCTTTGCAAGTTCCTGTTTCCTCTTTCTCCACCTATGCATTAGTGAACAAATTGCTAGGTTTTGGTTAATAATGCAAAGGAGCACCTGGGTTTTTTGATTTTTTTTGTTGGTGGTGGTTTTTGGTTTTTTTCCATTAGATAATTCCCCAGGCTATTGACATCACTGGGTGCAATCCAGTCTTCCTGTCTGAAATGCTCAGGTTGATCACTTTTCCCCCCGCCTCAATTTTCTCACTTTTTCTCAGATTTCTTTTTAGCAGAGTGCTAAGTAGTACACTGGGTGCTTTTCCCTCTCTACATATTCCTTGGGATATATAGCCCCAGAAAACAGCTTGGTGCATTTATGCTAGGCGTTTACCTCTTCCCTGAGAAGGCAGGACTCAACAAGAAGCATTAGATGCCTTCAGCACTTCGTGCTCTGATCTTATTTAAGTCTTATTTAAGATGGTTACACAGTGCTAGCAGTGGCTGCAGATTAGTGACTGTCTTGTTTGTAACAGTCAAGGTGTTTGTGAAATACCAGCAGCGGGTAAAAGGAGTTGAATCTAACCCCTTCAACGTTCCCGAAATGTGGTGCTTGTCTTTCCTTAGGGGAGGACACTCTCCACCCCTCTTTTTGTGTCCATGCAGTAAGGAGTAGGTGAGTCAGAGAGAAGAGGCAAGAGGGAGACCAGTAACTGCATGGCCACGGCTGGTGGCTGCGCTAAAGCAGACCTGGAGCCCCGGGCTCAGCTCCCGGCGGCACGCCTGGTTTGCATGCTCAGCGCAAGCAAAACTTGCCCCGCAAACAGGATCTGAACCATAAATCCTAACCATGACCATCACCCTTGTAGCTCTTTTCAAGCTTTTAGTGGAGCTCAGATGACTGTCTGCCTAAACATGGATTACATTAGGCAAAGGATAGATACTTTTCTGTCCCAAACAGGCAATTCTGCACAAATGGCATGACCAAAGTAGTGTGCCCAAGGCACGTTCAGGCTAAGTAAGGTGATAGCTTCAGGATTATGCAGTTGAGAAGCAGTTAAACTGAACTGATGACCGAGTCTTAGGAAAACCACTTTCTGCTCCCAAAGCAGAGTTATTAATTCAAGCCCTAAAAAGAAATAAAGGAAGAACAGATTGCATTGCAGTGATAGTACAATGTTCAAACTGCACCTGGAAGAGCTGTGATAGATATAGATTCCCTTCATAACAGAGGAATCTGGGAAAAATCAGATTAAAGCCAGCCCCTAGAGCTGTTCAAAGAGCTCCTTTTACTTTTTATTTGAACTACTGCATATAACTTCCTAGACAAAAAAGAAGAAACCAAACCCTACAGTTCTTTTCATAGTTTTGTAGTCAAGAGATTCCTTTGGTAACAGTCCCTGCAAATATCTGCTTTCTCTATCTCCTTCTGTGCTGTTAATTATGAAATTTCCTTCCTTTTTCAGAAAATAGGTTTGATACAATTGTAGTTGGAAGGTGCATGAGGAGGGGAAGAACTACACTGTCTTCCTTGCCAGCTGATGTAAAGAAACTTCTGTTACTACATACCTCTCACCCCACTAGAGACTGACAGGTGGGTCAGACCATGAATCGGTGTTGAGTACCTTGCATTAGGGCATTTTTCAGATGTGACATTTTTCACACACCCTTGTTACCATTACCCATATTTAAAATCATGTTCTGGACCTCACCGACCGAGAGGTAGGGGGGGAATAAAACAGTCTTAAATATATTTTCTGTCACCTTTTTGCTTCAATATGCTTCGCCTAAATATTCAAGTCAAATGCTGCATTTAGATATGGTAGGAAATTAAAATAAAGGGATTTAAAAGGTGTAGAAAATTGTCATAGAATATCTCAAGTTGGAACGGATCCATAACAATTATCAAGTCCAACTCCCTGCTCCTCACAGGACTACCTAACACTAAACCATATGACCAAGAACATCATCCAGACACTCCTGGAAGTATTAGCTTGTGAAAATATTTTGAAGCATTTCTTTCTGGAAAGTGATATATGGGTTTTTTTATAAGGAAGGAAACAGTGATAAAGCAAAGGAAGAAAACAATTACTTGCCATAGAGATAATATAAAGAACAGGCACTTTTCCAGTTATTTTTATAACTATATACTGTTATCCAGGAAGTATGTCTGGACTCGTGTTGTTTTTTCCTTACACAACCCATTATTTGAACAATAGTCCAAAGCTGCATGTTGATTATTTCCAGTGATTACTGAGCATCAGTTAATGAGAGGCAGTTAAAAGGTAGTACAAAAAGTTGATGAGTGTATCAGTAAATCAGCAGTTATGGAGCATACATTGCTCTGCTGTATCTCAGCCAAAATATTTAGGTTCAAACACTCTTGGGTCATCAGGCAGGGCTAGGCAATGCCTGCAGCTGTGACACGCACCCCTCTTTTCCCCCTTCTTAAAGTATGTTATCCCAGTGGTGCTACCACTGTCGCTGGTGGGCTCAGCCTGGGCCAGTGGCGTGTCCGTCTTGGAGCCGGGTGGCATTGGCTCTATCAGACACAGGGGAAGCTTCTAGCGGCTTCTCACAGAAACCACTGCTGTAGCCCTCCCACTGCCAAAACCTTGCCACAGAAACACAATATAGTAGTACCCGTACTTACAGTCTCTGGCAGTGCATAATGGACTTAAGATGCGAGGACATCATGATTATGCTCTTCTGAGACACTCTTTGGTAACTACTTATTTATGCAATATCATTTCTTCGCAAGGAATGCATATAAATCCTCATTCTTTAGAAAAAGGTTAATAAAGAAACAATTTCCTTCCTCAAGCAACGTTAAAACCTGGTTTTTGCCAGGGAAATCTTTTCATTCTCCCTTTCATGATGAAACTGTCTTTCTGCTTAACTACTCCATGCTTTGTGGTTGCTTTCACTTAATTATATACAAAAGACAATCAAATTAATGCAATAGCCACAGTATTTTCAGTCCCAGGGTACATTTCCCCAAGTTCATTCTTATTTTGACCTGCGTGGATTTTATTGTCTGAAGTTCAGATAAACAGAGCAGCTTAAACTCATGCCTTTATCAGCCTGAATGAGAAAGGTTGCAAAGGACTGCAAACAGTACCTATCCCCCTTGCTAGAAACTGACCAAAAACCCAGCAGACTCATCTGACTCCTGTACCAAACCATTCAACTACATTTGGCACAGCAAGACCAATTAATGCTATAACCAGTGAGAGCAACCCCTTTGCAATCAGCCCCCGACAGCTGGGGCTGGTCTGGAAGCGCAGGAGCACATCAGCAGCTCTCAGCCACTGCGGCTGGGTGTATGGGGACACTTACCTTGGTGGGGATGGCTTTTCCAGCAGAGCAGATCCTAAAGAATCTTTACTCTTGAAGAACCCCAAAGCACTTTAAGGGTTTTTTTTATGTCACTGTAGCCACCTATGAACACCTGGCATTAGTAATTGGCAAATTACCACCTCCAGAGCAACCACCACATGTTGCCTCCCACCTGCTATTCGTTTAGTCTCATCAGATAGGCTGAGGTTTAGGGTGCTATCGGTACTGCGCTGCTCTTCCCTTAATCTTTGAGTGAGTAGAAATTCAATGAACTTGGTAGGATTTCCAGGGAGTCCTTAGCAAGTCAACTTCTACAGTATCGGTAATTTCTTTATGAGATTAGTGTCTAGGATGTAGGTCTAGCAATTGAATTTGAAGTAACAGAGGACTGGCTAAATTCATGCCAGGGAAAACAACTTTGCTTTTAGCCCAGCCTCTGAGCTTCCAGGTGGGGACTGGCCCACCTGCACTTCGTGGCTGGGTGCAGTTTGCAGGGGGCTACACCCCTGAGCAGTGGTGAGGTGGAAGCGCCTGACATTGTCAGATCTCTGAAGTGCGATGGAGCAAGAACACAGTGCCACCTCCTGCCTGGTGCTCCCCGAGGTACGTGTCTGGTGTCTCACAGTGATCAGGAGGTGTCAGGTGCAGGGGATGTAGCGAGGTTTGCTCTTCTGGCTTTGCTCTTCCTTGGAGGCTGCCCTCGGGGACTTTGAAGCCTCAAGCAGCCACCCCTTTCTAGGAACCAGCACAGCACCCCATAATTCACGATGCTGGCCGTAGGAGGAAAGGTGCAAATGTGCATGCTGTGTTTGGAGTATCAAGAACACAGTACCAGTTCAGATTTTTAGCCCTAAAACTGGTCTGCAACCTGGCTGAAGGGGTTCCCGTAAGTGCTTGTTTTTTCTTCGCAAGCCCGTGTTTGCTTTACTGCCAGGCTGCGGCTGGCTCTGGTGTGGCTGGAGGAGCAGCGGAGGGTGAGGGCACCATCCCCTTTTTGCTGCTTTGTTATTGCACAATGTCCAACCGAGAAGGAAGCGGAATTCCTTTTGGCCTCGTGCCATACGAGTTCCAGCATAAAACAAGGCTGTTAAAACTCCTGACAATATAAATGACAATGTATCTTTCGTATAAATAGACTACATGCTGTAAGGAAATGCGGTCAGTTTAAGACAAACCGGTTCAAGCCAAAGAAAACTTTTTCTCTTTCTAGGCAAGATCTTCAGCAGCTAAGAGACCTATGTTTAAAAACAACAACAAAAAGTTTTAGAAATGTTTTTTCCAGAAAAAGCTGTTGGCTTTATTATTGTTGGTAGTATATTTTGTCATAATCTGAAAAAGAAAATTCAGTTAACTTTACCCATAACTTCCTAACATCTGTACCTAGCACTTCCTTGTCATTTCTTATTTCACAATTCGATTTCTCCTTTTTATTTTAATCCTGTAGACTTTTTCAGGAAACTAACTCTCTTTTTGACATTGTCTTTCTGCTGAGCAGCCACGAAGGAACAAAATCTGTACTTTGGAAATGCAATCATCTTGGCAACACACAGGAGATGATGCCAAATTTCCTTGCTATCCCATTTTTGCTACAGGAGCTGAACAAATATGTTACTATGCTTCAAACAGTATTTTCACACATTTTTTTCCATTTAGCAGTTTTTCTAAACAAAACAAAATATTTCCATGGCAAAAATCTACTGTGATAAAGTCAGGCCTGTATGCGGTTATAGGGACAGCCTATAGCAGTTGGGAGAGGAGTGCTGTTTCTTCCAGGTTTCCACCTACACATCTGGAAACCAACCTCCTGAGGGAGGAGAGGTTCGTGGCGTTCCCTGAAGCTGTGGCCGGCTCTGGGTATGACCGTCTGACAAGACCAACCTACTTCACAAGAAAAACAGGGGTTGTTTTGAACATGAGCCATTTTTCATTTTGGGTGCTGGTTTGGGTGTTGCATTTATGCAGAAATGAAGGTTGGTAGGACCATGGCAATGGCATTTAGAAAGGAAGAAAATTTTTTAATGTCCTGCAGAGTGAATTTCACTTAAATCCTCTAAAATTCAATCCCATCTCATCTCACACATGGAAATATGACTGACGTGTTTTCCTGATGTATTTTTTCACTGTGTAATTAAGGTGTAAGATTTAAAAGCTGAAGCTGAATTTCCATCTTTGGTATTTCACTGTTGATGGGATCCCATGAGCTCCCCAGATGTCTAGTCAGGAGAGACAGCAGGGAAGTACTGGGATATAACCTTCTGTGCATCACCTGCTTTCCCAAGGCAGCTGGGTTTGCCCTCAGTGAGACTTCATGCTTTTTCAAAGGCAAAATTTGTGCTGTGTTGTCTTGGTTTTTTTGCAATGTGGCATGTGACAGAATATTTCCTTATTTAGCACTGGGAGCTTTCTAACCAACCAGCCAGCCTTTGAAAGTGAGGAGAACTGGTCACTGTCCTCTCTGCAGCAGGACTTTATCGCCAGCAACTCCCATCATTCAGCTTTGGGTGACGGGCAGAAAAGAAACATCATTTACAGTTATGTTCTCTGGGTTCTTGCTTGTTCTTCCACTTGTTCACAGTGCATTGCAGCTGGCGGGTAAGTGCCTCCCGCTTGCCTCCTACAACGGTGTCCGTGAAAGTGCTTATGTGTCCTGGCATTTCTGGGTGATTCATGGCTCTGTGGCAGTGCCTGTATGTACATTATTAGTTCGGGATGTATAGAAAGGGAGCCTCTTAGGGGCAGGCAAGAGGCAAGGGCAAGGTCAAACAGAAGAAAAAAACAAATAGAGAAGGAAGCAAAGACTGAATTCTTAATGGCTTTATTTATATATAGTGGCACTATCATTTCAATAACCCCAGAAGATTAGACCAAAGAAAATAATGAGATATATTTAAATGTCTTTTTTTGCTTTGTTTTGCTTTATTCTTTACTTCTGTGTTCTGATTTTTGAGCTGTTGGTGTCTGGGTAATGGTTAGTGAAATCAGGCAGAGAAAACTTCAGGAGTGGTGAAATGTGGAATTACTCGTAGGACATTAAGAAGTTCCCATATGATGGCTGTGCAATCCAGAGAGACTTAGTGCTTATAAAAAGGATTATTTTAATTCACTGTTTTGAACAGAGTCACTGAATTCACTGGCATTGACAAAAGAGATGAAGTAAATGTTTTGCGAAATAAAGTTGGATTAAGTTTAGGAAAGTTATTGTAGAACTGTGGTGACAATATTACTGCCATTTCTTTAGCTGCACTTCAATTTAGGTGTTAAGCAGATGGCTTCTGGAGACTGGGATGTTAAATCCTTTTAGCTTTGAAACTCCTGAGTAAAACTGTTACAGATTGCCTCAGAGTATGGGGTGGGTTTGTTTTGTTTTTTTTAATTGCCCATGGTATCACTGCAGGCCAGAAAAATTACTTTCAGTGTACTATATATTAGCAACTAAACTGATTCCAACTTTTTACAGGCTTTTAAATAAAATGTCTTTAGGTTTTTAAATACATTTTAATTAAATATGATGCCCAGTGAGCAAGAGATGCATCAGGGACCAAAACTGGTTATGGATCCCACAGGCTTTGGAAGGCGATACAGCTAGGTGGGTCACAAAGCACACCGCAAAGCGGCAGAGCACGTGACGCACTGCTGCTACTAATAAACTCGCTGTAGGACTCGCATTAGCTCAGCTGCTGCTTCTTTACATTGGAGCCAACACCGTAGACATGATCACAGAAACTACCTGGAGAGTTAGGGACCCAGTTTCTGGTACAGGTGGACCTTCTAACTTCCACCAGCCTTTCCACATTGCCAGGCGGTGGTCAGATGCCACTGCTACCCAGTGCTAGCTACTTTCTCAGACTGTGATTGGTTTCCCAATGTCATTCCTAGTTTTACATTGCAATGGCTCTCAATAGCTACTGCAGGTCTTGTAGGTCAGCAAGGCCATTGAGCCCAGAGTACAGGCTGTGAGACCCAGTGAGAAGGAAAGGAAATATGGATTTGGGAGTGGGGAGACAAATGGCTTAGCAAAGACAGCCGTGACCCTACTAGGAGACCTGTAAGGGTGAAGACAGTTTGTAGGGGTCAGAGGTCTACAAGGCCATGCATCTGAGGGTAGATGGGAAGAGAGTAATGGTGATAGTGTGATAGAGGGAATTCACGTGACTGATGCAACCAACAAGCTGTGCTCAGCTCTGCTGATGGCTGCTGACTGCCACTAATCCACAGGATGGTGACATATAATAATGAAATACATACTCTATTGTTTACCTTACTGCTTTTTAATCAGTAAAATACATGTTGCACTTGAGTCTGTTCCAAAACATCATATTTTTATCTGATATGAATGCAGTGACTCCTTGTTCATGTGAATGGGAAGGAGAATCATGTCACATACCCATTATACACGTATTCTATATTAACCATTTATTATGCATTGTTTTGTTTTACAGACACTGAAATATTTTTAATATATAATAAAGTCAGCAAGCTCTGCCTTCAGGCATCTATCGCGCAGTCAGTTAGAACTGCCACTTGCCATCAAGACAATGAATCGCAAAAATTCAGGTGGATCACTGATCATCAGCTTATGAGTGTGAGACTGAACCTGTGCCTGGGGGTGCCATCAAAGGAGGATCAGGCTGTGGTCACCCTGTATCCATGTAATCAAACAAGTGGGCTCCAGTGGTGGGAATGCAGAAATGAAAGCCTCCTTGCAATCCAAGGAGAGGATTTGTTTTTCAGTCCTGGCAATGAAGAACATGATAATGTTTTATTAAAGAAGGGGCTGAGTGCAAAAAGTAAGTGGAAGATCTATGGGACCGTGGATGCTTTATGTTCCCAGGGATATGAAGGTATAGAAAATTGATTCTTTCACCCTTTGCACTAATTTGTTTGTGAGTATTAGTGTGTTTTGGATCTTTGACCGTTCTGATTCCCTCAGTGACCATCAGTTTTAGAAAATCAGTGTACTGAGGAAGTTAGCCTTGATTTTAATGTAATACTCATGGCCAAGTATGTATTATATAACATGTATAATAATACATATGTATATAATACATGCTATATTAGTATAGGTGTTATAGTATATAAGTAGTATAAGTATTACATATACTCTCTATATGTTCTCTAAATGTATAATGTTCGTTAGTATATACATACTTACTCTTATACTACACATGAGTATTCTCTAAAGTCACTACTGGTCGCCATATTGTGTTACTACATCGGTAATAGAGAGTATAAACACTCATAAGTTTCCTATACAGCAACATGGAAATGAAATTACACCCTCAAGAAAGAAGCACAATATGGGTGAGCTGAGAAGGGGCTGGAAGTACCAGTATAGGTGGAGGAAGTGTGGCTTTTGTTTCAGCAGGTGAGGATGCTCATGGAATAATGATAATTACCAGTGCAATTATCTTTTCTGATTAGCTGAAGTCTGATTGTTCTGAAGGGCTTTCCCATGTTCAGAATGGATTTTCTAAAAACCCCCTCACAGGGTATTTGAAGAATTAAACTCTAAGCCTTGCATGTGGGAGCTGCTCCACTGCATGTGAGATACTTAAAACCAGAGATGGATTGTCTAAAGTGATGCTTACTTTTTCCAGGAAGTAGGACTTCCAAATATTAGTTCCTCCTCTGGCACATTTTATATAAATCTTAACACTGTTTGAAAGAGTAGTATCTCAGGTTAGAGTTCTGGGGTCTTAGTAAGTTTGTAACAGCGTCTTGGTCAGAACAAAAATCTACACTCACCTGTGAAATATTACTTTACATCAGAATAGCACTACTTTAAAACGTGTGTCAGCAACTTCAGTCTGGAAAAGTGTTGAAATGAGTTTTGTTGTGGTTATGGGAAAAGTAACATGGAAAGCACTTGAGTTGCAATTCAGCCACTAGCACAGGCTTCACATTTTTCGCAGTTTACATTCACTTACTATGTTCCGTACTATATCATTTTGCCTTCTCAGAGACCTTTACACTGCTAGGAAATGCTTTCGGGGCCCCCTGTGTGTTCCCTTTCATGTACAATAAGCAATGGTACGCCGAGTGCACAGAAGCTGGCCGGTCGGATGGCTGGCTCTGGTGTGCAACCACTGCAGACTATGACACGGACCAGCGGTACGGATTTTGCCCATCAAAAGGTAAGCTATTTGTTTCCACGCAGCTCCCCTCAGTGTAGTATTGGCAAATCAGCCCTAGCAGATTATAAATATCTTTATAATAATGCATAGTAATGAGAATATATTTTGGTATATGATGTATTACCACATTCTGCAGCTCTCTACACTAGAAAGCAACATGTTGCATGAAGACGTGGAGAAAACTGTGACTGAAGAGTAATCTAGCATGCAGTTCCCACTAATTGTGGGGGTGTTGCTGACCAGCACGATAATTTTGAGCTACTCACTGTCTCCCAGCCAGGATGTGTGCTGTCCCGTTGTACAACCCTTCTCTGAGGACCTCTGTTGCAATGGATGTGGGCACAAAAATGAGTGCTGTAGGAAGATTAATGATGAAAACGTTTCAGTCCGCATGATTCTCATGCGAATATCTTTTTTACGTAGGTGGAATGTGTCTTTTTATCCATGCTATTAAGCCCTATTCATATTGCCTGGGAAGCAGTATTTCCACCCCTTCTAACAACTGCCTTCCATCCCTGGTATTTCTCCACAGCTTCAATCACTTTCTGAAAACTGCCTTCCACTTCTGTGGTCACTCTCCCCTCTGTCTCCTTTTACGGCCTTGTTCTTGATAGGGGAGCTTTACATTTAAGGTGTTGAAGACTCCTCCTGACACTTCTCAGCTTTCCCTGATATTCCTCCCCGTTGCTCCTGTTCAACATTATGTCTTTCATTATTAAAATGCCCCTTTACACCAATTGATTAAAAATGTGCTTTTTGTGTGGTTCAAATCCATTGTCAAATATGCTTTCCAGGTTCCTACAAAGATGCAATGGACACTGAGTCTGAAAGACACATGACATAGGATCAGTGAATAATTTTCAAAGTTTTTGAAAGCCAGTCCCAGCTCTTGGTTTTTTTTAAAATTCAGCTTCACACTGAGTTTTGGGAATACTCAAATATCTGATTCAATTTTGTATTGTGCTTGTTTGAGCAAGCGCAGATCTTCAATGGACCAAGGATGCAAAGGTTGTCAGAAGAGGAACACAATGCGGCTCAGCACCATTGCAGTGCCCGGGTTCTGAAGCTGTGTGACAGGCACTTCCAGAAGCTCTTTGCAAGGGGAAGATTTATCTGACAACTGTTTTGATGCTAGATTCGGGTCTAGAGCTGGTTCGCTGAGCTCTGAGGGAACTGCTGTCCAGAAAGAGGAGGAGATGTTGCATATCTTTTTATAGATTTCACCTAGGATTTCTGCCACGGCACTCCGTGAAATATATTTTTGTATGTAATCACTTCCCTTGTAGTAATTCCTGAATTAGGTATCTTTGTGGAACAAGAGGCAATATTTGCCAGCTTTACCTGTCAGTTTACAGGCCTTGACTTTGTCCTTCTCCATCCCACTCACAACATTTTCATTGCTCTTTAAAGAACAGCACAGGTGACATTTAATGAGAATGCCACGCATAACAAGAACCTGCAACTCATTTTCCTGTGGCTGAGTTACTATCGCCTCCAAAATATTTATTTTCTTCACAGATAAAGACACCACCTGGACTACAGATCTGTTAAAAAATGTCCATTACCAAGTAAACTCCGAATCTGCTCTCACGTGGCACCAAGCCAGGAAGAGCTGTCAGCAGCAAAATGCAGAATTATTGAGTATCACAGACATTCATGAGCAAATATACCTTAAAGGTGAGCAAGTAAAGCAAACCCTGACTTACATCCAGGATCTGTTCAGTCCATCGTCACAGCTAAGGACTAATTAGTATGGTTTTGGCTAATGTCTATAGACCTAAATATGCATAAGTAAGTAAACAAAATCTTTTAGAATTTGCAAGTTCATATCAAAATCACTGCCAAGTTTAAACAGAATTCAACATATTTCAGTGCCCTGCAAGTGCAACAGTTTGATTTTCTATTTTAAAATGTTATCTTAAAAATTCATTGTTTTGGTTTTTTTTTTAAGGTAAAAAAAATTTTGAAAAGCAAATGGAAGTTCCCTTTTTGGTCAAAAGTAACCTTTAAAACAAATTGAAAACAAGAGAAAAGAGGTATCTTGATGCCAAAAGATGTTTTGTGTCAAATGCAGTTTGACATCTGATTTTTTTCAGTCATTTAACATACTGAAAAATATCAGTTATTCATAGATCCCAAATTGTGGCTCTACTTACCCATGTATTGCTGGAAGAATGGTGCTGAAGAAACCCTCTCCTGTTATTTGTAACGATTTTAACTTCTAAGGGCTTCATTATTATTGTTTATACTTACATTGTACCAATATTTCTACCTAAATAAATTCAGTGTTATACAGAATTTAGCCTATTCTACAGAAACACTTCCATTTTGGATATACTCTGTGGCACCTCCTCTGTGCTCATCTTGCATTAGGTGACAGAGTAAGAGAGGAGGTTTTTGTTTGTTTGCTTTTTACAGTAATCAAAGCTTCGGCATATGTCAATTGATCAGTTATCTCAGTATCTAAAGATATTTGTAGTTAGATATTTAAGAACTCTAATTCTTCCTAGAGACATTATTAGTGACTTGCTAATAAAAAAGAGATTTATAAAGTCATTTATCTTTATTTGGTTACTTAGAGTTAACAGAAGGTACAGATTCTGCACTGTGGATCGGACTCAACAGACTGGACTTGAGGAGTGGATGGGGGTGGATTGGAGGCAGCCCTTTCCAGTACTTAAACTGGGCCCCAGGTACCTGTGCCTTTGATTCTGTATTTCAAAAAAAAAATAAACGTACCTCAAATTCTGCTTTAGATTCTAGTATCAACGAGGTATGCCACGAGATACGTATTTTAGCTTTTCTTGCTTTAGCTTTAGAAAAGCTTTTTTTTCCTATACCCATATAAGCCAGAAACATCTCTGTATTGCAAAAATATTTTAGCTCTGAAAGCAATATTGTCTTTCCCAAAAATATACAGTCTTCCATTTCTTGGCTTTAGCAACAGAACTATGAGGGGGTTAGATGTTCGTATCCAATTTAAATGATACGACATGTCATACAGACATTCCCACTACCAGAGATTTACCTCAGTTCTTGCCAAAGCTGGGGAAGACGTTATCTTTGGGGCTCTCACTTCAGCCAGGAGTCATCTCTCCTGTGCACTTTAGACCTTAGAGCTCTATTTGCCTTTCAGAAAAGTTCACTTTTTCTTTCTGTACCTTTCCCAAAGGAAACCCCTCTCCAGAATCTGGAAAGCTCTGTGCCGTTTTGAATCCTGAAACAAAAGCTAAATGGCAAAATTGGGAATGTGATCAGAAACTTGGTTACATTTGTAAGAAAAGAAACGTTACCTTGGTTCCCTCAGGTATGTTGTTAAATGGTGATAATTAAAAGTAGAAGCTGTTATCTGAATTGCTCGGCATTCACATTGAAAAGATGAGCAGAATAATTTTGTTAGAAATAGCAACTATTTCTTATTTAGCTGGTTTGCTTTTTACAACCATTGCACCATTTCTAGGCTGATCTCCAGTCTCACAACACACAGAATGAAACAGGTAACAGCCAAGAACATCCAACTTGTCCTGTCTGTCCATATTTTGTTAGTCAGGTCTTCCCTTTGAATACACACACTACAGAGCATGAAAGGGAGAACAAACCAAAAATTACTTTTTGGAAGAGGGACATTAATAAAAATAAGCAAAAGGATAAAGATCGATATATTGCAAAGATAAAAGGTATTTTAAGTTATAAAGATGTTCCTGTTGGTGTTTCCCTATATATATATGTCTAGTTGTAAATCTGTCTAGATGACTTTTACTCTATCAATATACTTATCTTTTAAAAATTCATAAGCATTCACCATTAGGTGCAGATAATTTCTGATTTCTTTTATCTGACAAGTAAGTACTAAGTAATACAGAGCTGTTCAAATTAATACATTTGTGTATTTGTTACAGACATTTGAGTATTTAAAAATATTGGAATTTGTATTAAATAAGAGTTGTATTAAAAAGCTTTCCTCTTCCAAGCTAAAAAATACCAGGTTTAAAATCATATTTGTTTACTACGTTTTGTGTGTGTCATTTCCTTATAATGAGAATTTCCAAAGAAAATTCTTAGTTCAAAACTTTTGCGCAGAATAAGTGAAAATATTTTCAGTGTCACGTGCCTTGCATGACATTTGAACCCCTCTACACCACTGGTACTTGTTCCTAGGTGACTTTGGGGCTGTTGTTTGCCCAGATGGTTGGGTACCGTATATAGATCACTGCTACAAGATCTTCAGGGAGACCAAAGGATGGGAAGAAGCTTTGACCTCTTGTCAGAAGGAAGGGAGTCACCTGGCCAGCACCCAAAGCCTCGAGGAGCACGGCTTTGTGCTGTCTCAGCTTGGGTACAGTGAGTGTTTCCAGGGGGGGCTTTTGCCTTTGTCGGCCTGTAAGAAGCACCAGCTCACTGAATTGAGATGTAGCAGTTGTATTAACATGAACCACTGCAGCCAGAGACATGCAAGGAGCTAGAGGCATTAGGCTGGTGCAGTGCTTTCCTTTCTGCTTCAAAGCAGATGCCTCCTTCCCTGTTGGGACTTGCAGACTTACTTAACTGTCTTGACTTGTGCTTTGCTTTGCGTGAGGGTAGGGCATCCGTCATCCCAGTGAGTAGCTTTCTCAGTGAAAGAGTTATGAAATGTAACTTCCACTTTGAAAGAGTATTTTTTATTGAAAGCCAACATATTTGTACTGCTTTCTGTGCATTTGAGGAACTTACAGCGTGGCTTTATGATGAGTTCTCCACATCTTGTGGTTAATCAGCACCCAGACCAGTAAGTTCACAGGTCTCTGCAGAAGTGATGGAAGAAACCTACTAAAGAAAAGTTTAGCTCTCCACACTGCCAGGTGGAAAAGATCAGCCGAGCTAGTCAAGGTGGTTCCCAGGCAGCAATCTGTGGAATTGCCTGGGCTGCCTAGAGAACTGTGAGTACAGGTCATTGGATCTAGCGTGTCAGCGAGGTCTCACCATAGGTCTCACCATGGCCTTTTTAATACCGCTGGCAGAAATATGAGGAGTCTGTAGGCATGTTGCTACTTTTTGCCCTTGTTAGCTACTTGCCTTCCCGCCCCCCCCGCCACCCCATGCTTAGAGGTAGTGAAAATTCCTAATTAACTATTGAAAAAGTAAAAGATATTCAAGACAGAAAAGCTCTTTCTTCAGAAAGAGTAATTTGTCTGCTTAGTGTTCAACTATACAAGGAGATATTTTTGGGTTCTTACACTTTTTGATTCTGGTATCATACCCCAGTTTAGCGACTCCTGAAGGAACTGAGAATATCCTTCCCTATCTTTCTTTCCCATTTTTGTGAATGCTGCCTAAATTTGCCTTTTATTTTCCTTGCTGTCGTTGTATTAAGAATGCCTAAGACCATAGGATCGTGCGCTGGTTTAGGCCAGAATGAACCCTGGAGGTTGCTTGGTCCAGCCTCAGCTTGGAGCCGGGACAGCCTCAAAGTTAGATCTGGTTGCTGACAGCCTTCCCCTGCTGGGTTTTGGATGTTGTTGAAACTCTGATTTTACTTATTGCCTAAAAAATTGTTGTAGGGCTGAGCGGCTAGGCTTAGGGGGTTTCTTTCCTTTTTTTTGTATTTTGTTGAATGAAACTTGAAATATTCACTCTGCAAGTTATATTAAAACAGTATTTAAAAATCTGACCAGTGCAACAGAACCTAAAAAGTAACTACTAACACAGTTCTATCATACCACCATAGCGTATTAGCATTAGGCTGGTAATTTGCTCTTCTCCCACTGCTATGAGGAAGGAAACAAAATTTTTTGATCCAGTGCAGGCATTTCATTACAGCCTAATTTTCCAAAGCATGCTGTATTTATTCTAATATCTGTGTGAAAATATTAATATATAAAATGATCATGCAACACAGTAAATAATTTTGTTTCATAAATTTATGGAAGGGATTATACATGTTCTAGAGTTTGAGGGTGCTGTGAAAAGGATGCAGTGCTGTAAGAGGTCTTTTCTAGATCTGTGTTTCCATGTTTCAGAGCCAACAGACAAGCTGTGGATTGGGCTGAACGATCATAAGGTTCAAATGTATTTTGAATGGAGTGATGGTACACCAGTGACATACACAAAATGGCACCTGGGAGAGCCATCCACCACAAACAACCGGCCAGAAGATTGTGTACTGATAAAGGGCCAGGTAACATTATTCTATATGTGTTTTACTTTAATATTGAAACTAACTTTTTAACAAAAGAATTATGAACCCTGCTATTTCAGCAACTGGCTAGGGCCAGAAAGAGGGATGTGGGGACAAAGTATGAGATTAAATATGACCTTTCATTAAAAAAGTAAGAAAAAAGAAAATGAAAGCATTACTGCATCACAGATGAAATTTTCCCTTTAAGTTCATCAGAAGTCACCAGTGAATTTATTAGGACTATAAAACAGGTCTCTGAATGTAGTGTGAGTACATTCTGTTCCTTCCCCTCTGGTGGTGGTGGTGGTGGCATGTGGGGATCCTGCTGCCTCCTTTGTGCCTGCTCATTTGCCCATCCCTGCATGGCACTACTGCCTGCGCGGGGCCCTGCATAACAGGTCTGGTACCAGCTCCCTGCACCCTCGTCCCTTCTTACCACTACCGGTTGTAGCTGTACTACTATAGCCCAGTCTATTTCACTAAATGTGAGCAAATTTATTTTTGTTATCAACTAAGGAAATTGGATAAGGAAAAAGAAAATACTTCTGTTTCAAAATGAAAGGAGGAAGAAAATGAATAGCTTTCATGACAAAGAAAGAAACTGCTTTGTATTATTCATCTTATTCTCATTGTTATTTCACTCTTTTTCCTGCCACAGGATGGCTATTGGGCAGACTATGACTGTGAGAAGAAAGCTGGCTACATTTGTAAAAGAAAACCTGTTTCACAAATAGCTGGAGAAAAGGAAATTACTGATGCAGGTTGCAAAAAAGTAAGTATATAAGAATGGACCATCAGTTTCCCAGATTGAATAAGTACCTTGTCTAAGAATCATCTAGAATTATTTGAATTATTTATATTATTTACATTTAGATTTTTTTTGGTTTTCTTTATTCTGAAGTTTCTCTCAGTTTCTTTAAACATTAGAAAGACACTTGCAGAAATCGCTGAAGAATGAATCTGTAATTTCACTGCAAAAGGTTTCTGATTCATAATATTCATGATTATTGTGCTTCATTCATTTCAGAATGGTATAGCTCACTTAATACATGATATCACAATTATTTAAAAGTTATATGGACATCCTAAAATCATGTTATAGGGCTGGAGAAGATATGGGACCTACTGCTATTTTATTGGACATGTTCCAGCAACATTTTCAGAAGCAAACACCACTTGCGAAGGAGAAGAAGGTTACTTAGTCACAGTTGAAAGCAGGTGTGATAATACCTTTTCCTTGGCTTTTAAATAGGTGAAGATTGCATGTTCTGAAATATTCCTAGCACTACAAAATCTAATGGAGGGCCAAACAGCAAACTATCTAACTTACAGATGAGGTCTCTAGTTCAACAATAACAAAGTCTTGCTTTTGTTTGTTGAGTTATAGAGAGACAGAAGCCTATTGTAAGGTCCTCTTCCCTATTCTGAAGTAAGGAGGAGATAAGGTTTCATCAGCAGATTAGACAAGTAAGATTTGGATAAATGACTTTGTTTTGACTTGCGTCTTTACGATTCCTTTTGCAGGTACGAACAAGCCTATCTGACTAGCCTTGTTGGGCTGAGGCTTGAGAAATATTTCTGGCTTGGTCTCCGTGACACGGAGGACCAAGGCACTTTTAGGTGGGCCAATGGTGAAGATCTCTCCTTCACGCACTGGAATGCAGCAATGCCTGGTAGGTGCCATGACAGTGGATGGTAGGTGCTCTCTGGGGTCATGGTCCCGCCTTGGGTTTGCACTGGCAATGTCCTCTGAATTTTATGCTTTAAGCCTTCAGTATATTTTATAAGAACTGGCACTTCTCAAACCCCATCTTTTAATATCAAAAAGAACAATTTGAACTGCAGTTTTATATTATATAAACTTATATATATATATAATAACTTTATTGTATATAAAAATATATAATATTATATATTCATTTGTATAGGACATCTGATATATTTATCTGTAAGATTGATATTTTGGCTCATCTTCACAACGAGATTAGCAGGAGTTACAGGCAGGTCCTGAGACTATTCCATACTCATTCCTACAGTGGAAAAGTTAGCCTGGGAAAAGAGTCTGAAACAGAGCGACTGTAATAAGGATTTCAAATTATAATTACAAAATCTCAGTATCAAAACCGATCATGCCATTATTTTCTTTACTTGTGATTCTAAGAATGCATTCACAGGATCATACTATGCAGAAGCACAGAAAACAAGATTTCAAAATGCCATGAGGGAGTTTGCTTTCCCCAAGATATACCACATCCCTCCTAGTGATCATTTGTCTGAAAAACTTCTCAAAAACCTTCAGTGAGGTTATAACATGCAAAATAAAATCTAAAAAAAATTGTAAAAGATATAGAGCAACAAAATTTCTATAAATGCCATGAGAAGAAAGCTTGCCAGGGAGTGTCTGCTGCCAGCAGATGATGGGAGTATTAAGTGTGCACTTGCAGATTTGTCTGGAACAGTGAAGAATAATTAGTTTACTTGCACCTGTGTTCACTGAGGAAGAAAGTGTGTTTTCTGTGCTGCAAAGTTTCTTTGTGAGGGTATGACTGGAGAGTCTATTTCAAGATGAAATAGCAGGAGAATAGATTATGGAACAAATAGATGATCTCAAGAATAGCAATTCAGGACTAAGCATAGATGCAAAAGCATCCAAATTGTGAAGGTTACATTAAGTGAACTGTTCACTTTAATGCGTACCTAACTACCTGCTAAAACTGCCTTGACAGCTAAGGGGTGAAAAAAGGCAAACGTGGTGCCAACGTTTAAAATGATTCCAGGGAGATGTGGGCAAAAACAGACCAATGAGTCATTGGTAAGTTGGTTGAATCTGTAATAAAGGATACAATAAAGAAGAAATAGTGGGAACAATACATAAAATTGCTTGTGTAAAGGGAAGTCATGCTCTCAGATCTCCTGGAGCTCCCCACCAGAGCCAAAAGCATACGAGTAAGGAAAACCTAGTTAGTGTGGTCTGTCTCAATCACCAAAAGCTTTTCAGCTAATCTGACGTGACACAGGAAACCTCTTAGATGATTAAAGTTTTGGTCAAAAGGCAGCGAATGGAAGGTGATGTTTTTGGCTGGGGAGCAGTGTTCACCAGCAGAATCCCATAATGATCTGTGTGAAAGCCCATGCTGTTAAACATAATTACAGACAATCTGGAAAAGGTTGAAATAGTGAGGTGACAAGATTTGCTGATGATACTAAATTATTTCCGATAGTGAAGATGTGCCTGTGAGAAAACACAGGATGATCTCAGGAGAATGACTGAGCATGATCAGTAAATTGCAGGTGAACTTTGATGCAGGTAAAGTGATGCTCATAGGAACAAACATATATCGTGACATGACATAGAATGATGGACTTACAGCTGACTATTCAGTTCTTGGCACCGTGGTAGACAGGTCCATTAAAATATCAGGTCTGTGCTCAACAGGAAGCAAAAAGCAGCTAAAATTTTAGGAATACTTAGGAAATGAAGAAAGAACACAAGCCATTGTATAAGCCATTGCATTTGACTGCATTTTGTGTGATGAACGTAACCTGTGGTTCCCTCTGAGAGAATACACTAAAGTTACAGCAAACATCATGGGATAAGCTTCATTGTGTCTGGGTCGAGGTTTGTACACCTGCCCTGTGTATGCACCGAGGGTTTTGTTTCCATCTATATGAAAATCATTAGTGACTGAGGTTATGCTGCCTGATATAAAACAGACTTAATGTAAGTAGAATGAGGTCTTCACTTGAAAATACAGGCTTTCACTGTAAAAAAAATCAATTTACTTTCTACACATAGAATTAATTATGCAGGATATAGCACATAAAACAAGCAGGATCCCGAACTGATCATGACCTCCTCAAACAGAAAACATTACTTTTGCCTGTGTGAAAAATACCTAAACTCCCCTATTCAAGTGTTACTGTATGGCAAGAAGCAAATGGTTGCTGCTCAAAGATTTTAAATAAGAAATAAACAATTTAGACTGTATAAAATATCCAATGTGTTTTTTTCGTTTCTCATAAAGGAAGTAATCCAGGATGTGTAGCCATGAGAACTGGGACTGCAGCTGGATTATGGGATGTTCTTGACTGTGAGACAAAGCAAAAATATATATGTAAGCAGTGGGCAGAGAATGCAACAGCTCCACCTATTCCAACTACTGCTCCGGTCCCCACATGTCCTGAAGGTTGGATATCAAACAACCATGGTAGTTCCTGTTTTAAAGTAAGTGCCTAAATAGTTGAAAGAAGTTTGAACTGCTCAGCTGGGAGGGATGAGGGGCAAGGGGGGAAAGAAAGAAAACGGAAGTGACATCTTCATTTTGCAATATCTGAGACGAAAATAGCAAAAAAAACCCACCTCAGACATCTCAGGGGATTATCCATAAAAGGGGAGAAACTAAGGAAGAAAGATGAGGTTGTGAGGTTGAAGGGACTGGACACAAGGGGAGGAAGAAGGACACAGGAAAGAAAATGAGGAAGTTTGTGTCCTAGGGGTTGAATGAATTGGAGCAGGAAATGGAAGAAGAGGGATATAAATATAAAGTCTCTAGAAAGACATAGAGAAAAGAGAAAACAAGAAGAAACAAGAAACAACTTAGTATTACAATTATTGAGAGAACAATGTCAAAATGCTGTATTAAACAGCAAAAGCAGCAAAGCTTGGATGTTAGTGTGGCTCTTTATATCAGTTGTGGTCACTAGGTTGTGCAAAGATCCCGTATTTCTCTGAGGTGTGTGAGAGTTCAGGGAAAAAAGTAGAGAAGCAGTGAAGTGTATCCATAAGCAGCACAATGCCTAAGGCTGGACCTTGCTAAGATAAGCACACTACACCCCAAAATAAAGCATAAGTCACATTAAAGGTTTATTAAACCAATGTTTATGAAAGACGTGAGAGAGTTTCTGTTGCAAAGCTACAGATAACTCATATTTGAAGTACAATCAGTTAAGTCTGAGCAGGCATACAAAAGAACTTTGTACAAGAAATGAGGGTAATGCGCAAACATTGATTTGGTATCATGCAGAATAGAAATGCGCTAGGTAAGCGTGAGATGCTATTTCTTATCCCTTTACTAAATTAATGACTCCTGGTTTTATTATGTTACTCTTTTTAAAATTTCTTTCAGACTCAACTGGAATGCTGTTTGGGGCTCCTTTATCCCCAAATCATCATTTTTAGATTTGGTCAGACTTGTGCTTATTCTCTGATGAACTACCAAAATGTTAGACATCATGTTGCAAATATAAACTGAGGGTTGTAAACCACCACGAGGTCATTCTTTTGCCTGTATCTTCAGTCTCCTCCCAGGCCACCTTGACTCTCCATGACAAACACTCTTTTTCCTTCATCCTAAAGGTGGCCTGGGCCCGCCCCCAGGTGAAACAAGTTCAAGAGAATTGTATTCCTTTCTAGCAATTCCTTCCCTTTGTTTGCCACAGCTACAATAACTAGCTAGACAACTCTAGTGCAAAAATCTTATGACAAGAGTAATTCATGCTATTTCTTTTATGGACTTTTACTTGGCTTGTATGAAACACCATTTATGAGTAAGCAAGACTATGATTCTTCATTTTATTATGAAATATGTAATATATTTTAAAGTAATTTCTCCATAGTGTTTTTGCAGATCAAATATTAAAAAGAAATCGTGGCTAGAAGCTCGAGATTTTTGTAGACAAATAGGAGGGGATCTGGTCACCATTAACAGTAAAGAGGAGATACCATTACTAAGACAAGCAATGTAGTGAGTATCTGCTATATGTTTATCTTATCAGATTTAAGAGACGTTTCATATGAACTATTATGAATGTTTTAGATGATGTAGTGGTTTGACCCTGGCTGAATGCCAGGCACCCACCAAAACCACTCTGTCACTCCCCTCCTCAACCAAACAGGGAAGAGAAAATATAATGAAAAGCTCGTGGGTTGAGATAAGGACAGAGAGATCACTCAGGAATTACTGTCATGGGCAAAAGAGACTCGACTTGGGGAAAATGAGTTTAATTTATGACCATCCAAATCAGAAAAAACACCTTCCTCCCACCCCTCCCTTCTTCCCACGCTTAACTTAATTCCCAATTTCTCTACCTCTTCCCCTGAGTGGTGCAGGCAGATGGGCAATGGGGTTTTGTCCTGGTTTCAGCTCGGATGGACTTAGTTATCTTCTTAGGACTAGTGTGGTGCTGTGTTTTGATGTGAGACTTTTCAGTTCCTCAGGCCTTGCCAGCAAAAAGGCTGGAGGGGCACAAGGAATTGGGAAGGGGACACAGCCAGGTCAGCTGGCCTGAACTAGCCAAAGAGGTGTTCCATACCATGGGACACCATGCCTGGTATATATACTTGGGGGGTTGGCAGGGCAGGCAGGTCATCGCTCGGGCACAGGCTCGGCATCGGTCGGTGGGTGGTGAGCAGCCATGCTGTGCACCACGTGTTCCTTTCTTCCTTTCCCTCTGGATTTCATTCTTTCCCTTCCCCTTTTCATTATAACTGCTATTGTCATCATTGTTATTATTGTTCTCTCTTTTTTATTCTGTTTCAATAATTAAATTGTTCTTATCTCAACCCTCAAGTTTTACATTCCTTTCCAACTCTCCTCCCCATCCCTCTGGGTGAGGGGG
>JAVJGI010000050.1:72261306-72284980 GCA_035590275.1 Ibycter americanus | reverse complement strand
ATTAAATTGTTCTTATCTCAACCCTCAAGTTTTACATTCCTTTCCAACTCTCCTCCCCATCCCTCTGGGTGAGGGGGGAGTGAGCCAGCGGCTGTGTGGCACTTAGTTACCAGCCGGGGTTAAACCATGACAGGGTTACGGTCAGTTCGTCACATGCTGTCTCTACTGCTCCTTCCTCCTCACACTCTTCCCCTGCTCCAGCGTGCGGTCCCTCCCAGGGGAGACAGTTCTCCATGAACTTCACCAGCATGAGTCCTTCCCACAGGCTGCAGTCCTTCAGGAACAGGCTGCTCCAGCGTAGGTCCCCTGTGGGGTCACAAGTCCTGCCAGCAAACTTGCTCCAGCACAGGCTCCTCTCTCCAGGAGTCCGCGAGTCCTGCCAGCAAACTTCAGCATGGGCTTCCCATGGGTCACAGCCTCCTTTGGGCATCCACCTGCTCCAGCGTGGGGTCCTCCACAGGCTGCAGGTTGATGTCTGTTCACCATTAACCTCCGTGGGCTGAAGGGCACAGCCTGCCTCACTGTGGGCTTCACCAGGGGCTGCCAGGGAATCTCTGCTCCAGCGCCTGGAGCCCCTCCTGCCTCCTGCACTGACCTGCTGTCTGCAGAGCTGTTGCTCTCACGTGTTCTCACTCCTCTCTCTCGCTGGCGCAGATTTTTTCTTCCCCCCCCCCCCTCCTTCTTAATATACTGTCACAGAGGTGCTACCACTGTCCCTGAAGGACTCGGCCTTGGCCAGCGGCGGGGCCCACCTTGGAGCCGGCTGGCATTGGCTCTGTTGGACATAGGGGAAGCTTCTGGCATCTTCTCACAAAGGCCACCTCTGTAGCCCCCCCAGCACCAAAACCTTGCCATGCAAACTCACCACAAATGATTTCTGAAACGTGGATTCCTCAAAAAACAAAAATCTGTGGTACTTTGACGTTTTATCTACTAATGAATTTTATCTGCTCATTAACTGTTTAATGAAAAAAAGAGTGGTTTATATCCAAGAAATAAAAGAAAACCCACAAAACCCCAATATCGTGATTACTAGATATAATTTAGAAACACATGAAATTGTGGGGTGTGGTGTTTTGAGTAGGGTAGAAGACATGACCAATATATTTACCTTTGACTCAGCTTGAAGTAGTCAATGCTGAAACCATTTTCTGAGTCTGTGAAGGCCTTTCCTAAGGAAACAGAACAGAGAGGAAATACAGGATCAATACTGCTAAGTCTGATAAATAAGGCATTGCCACTGAAATACTAGATATTTCTATGACAAACATGCACACCTGTATGCTCTTCATCGAAGGTAATAGGGTAATTATTACAACTTCACTGCACTATACAATGTGCTCTAGAAAGTTTAATGATGTGATTCTGGAAGTTTTCTGTGTTGATGTTTACACACTGCTCTGCCTTGTAATTTTTGTTAGTGCCGGTTCCTGTGGCTTTGAAAAACTTTGGCTCGGTATATATTCCTTGAATCCAGATGAAGGACTTGCCTGGAGTGATGGCTCTCCAGTGAGTATTTTAATTTTTCATCAAATTTATTTGCTTAAAATGTTTTGTTGTTTGTACAAATACTTTTCAGGTTTTTACTGTTACCCTCGTCAAAGAAAACACTAATCCTGCAAATACTGACATGGCTGTTAACCTGTATTATCACGACTAAAATCATGGTAACACATTTGAATACATGGAAACTATCTGTATTTCATCAGGATCTGTAGCTTTTCACACAACACTCCAGCATATTTTCTTTTGACAAGAATAAAATATGAATACATAATGTCAGAACATAAAAATTCGTCATACAGGATCTTATATACTGTCTCTGGCAGTGGCCAGAAGCATCTTTAGAGCTAATCAAACAGCAAGCATATTTCCCAGTATACTCTAGCATCCCCAGTGATGGCTCAGGGTCTTTCAGAACTGGAGCTCAGATCTGTAATCTTAATTTATTTATTTCCATGAATTTATCCAGTCATCTCTTGAGCTAATATAAATATCCACAGATGTGTGAAAAGTTCCCGCAGGATTCTACTGCTTATTACCTTCCCCTTACTCCTGCTCTCTGTTCTTTATTTTTTAACCCAAGTAAAGACCTTTCCTCTTATTCTGTTGCACATTAGTTTCCATAAAAATTTTGGGAAGTGATCTTATCAAGAACTTTTTGAAAATCTCAACAAGGTTATATCAAATGGTTCTCCCTTCCCATTTGGATGTTAGTTTCTTCAGAGGTAACTCCACTAGGTTTGTGGGACATGACTGTCCTCCCAAAAGCCACACTCCCACTCACTAACCACAGGTAAGGGAAGATGTGAATGCTGAATTGATGCATGATATTGTCTCTGCCACTGGATGGCTGTTAGACAATGTAATTTTGCATCAGGCCACAGCTGATGAATTAAAAACTACCTTGTCTGCACATGATTAGCACGAGTGGAATGGTGGTGAACTTCATAGGTAGGTGAAGTTCATTAGAAACACTCCATCTGCCTGTTTCTATTCTGGCTGTGTCTGGGTCTGTTGCATTTTAACCCCAGCTGGCCACTAAGTACCATGCAGCTGCTCGCTCCCACCCCATAGCGGGATGGGGAAGAGAATCAGGGAGCAGGTAAAACTCAAGGGTTGAGATAAGAACAATTCAATAATTGAAATAAAATAAAATAAATAATAATCATGAAAAGGAGAGAGGACAGGAATAAAATCCAAAGAGAAGGGGGAAAAAACCCCAAGTGATGCACAATGCAATTGCTCACCACTTGCTGACCAATGCCCAGCCAGTCCCCGAGCAGCAATCAGCAGGTCCCAGCCAACTCCCACCAGTTTATACACTCAGCATGACGTTCTGTGGTATGGAATATCCCTTTGGACAGTGCAGGTCAGCTGTCCTGGCTGTGTCCCCTCCTAATTCTTGTGCTCCTCCAGCCTTCTCACTGACAGGGCCTGAGAAACTGAAAAGTCCTTGGCTTAGTATAAACATTACTTAACACAGTAATGTTCTTAATTGTTGCTATCAACACTATTCTCATACTAAATCCAAAACACAGCAGTGTACCAGCTACTAAGAATTAAAAATAACTCTATCCCAGCCAAAATCAGGACAAGTGTTTGAAGCACAAAGAAGAGGAAAAGCCCTCCATGGTCAGACAGCCCGATCTCCTGATCACTGACATCACTGCCCCACTGTCAAATTCTTGTATCTATTGCCTTCCCTATCTTTGCACCTCTTTTTAGTGAGAGACAGAATCTTTCAGACAAAACCAGTTTGTTTCTGTTTGCCAATATAGAGTACAACTATTGAAATGGATGAAAAGAGTAAAAAAGATGATTTCTTCTATAGGTTAGGTACACAAACTTGGATGATAGTTCAAGAAATTCAGGAGGACGCAAGTTGTGTGGCGCAGTCAATGGTGGGACTTACTCTGAACGATGGTTTCTTTCGGTCTGTGAAGTACAGCTTGACTGGGTTTGTCAAATAAAAAAAGGTAGATTTATTCTTCTCTAAGCAAGAAGCTTAAATAACGTTCTAAGTATTTTCTTTCTAATATAAGTGGCTGGATAAAGACACAAAATTTTGAAGAACTGCTTTTTCCGAATGGAGGTCAAGAGCATTGGTTAACATAATATAGGCCAGGATTTTTCAATGATAGGTGATAAGAATAAATAAATCTATTTCTTCATGTAAATAAAGATGTATAAAGAATCCATGTGTTTGCAAAGGTTTCATAGATGGCAAACCTTGAATATTAAGAAGTTTTTGCTTGTATTTTTGTAATGTAGGAAGTAAGGAGTGGTGAATTCGTTACAATACTGTTTTTTACACTAACACAGCTAAAGCTAAAAACCAAATATGATACGTTTGTACACCAAAGATTTAGTGGTGCTCCAAGTTCTGCTTTAACATTCTTCGGGATTTAACCGCTTTCGGAAAACCAATGGTTTAAAACAGTGGCATTTCTTTTTCTATCAGAACCAGAAACCACTCACAGAATACGTAGTCGTATTTCCTTTTGCTTACAAATATTTGGGTCTGAGACAATTTTTTTATAGAGCTAAAGTAAATCTAATGGAAATTTTCTCCCTCTTGATAAAAAGACCCCTCTAGAAGATTATGGAATGATGAATCAGTAAAGGCACTGTAAAACCAAAGTTTAAAGTGTTTTGAGTAAATCTACTGTGACTTAGAGACTGGAAGAGCAATTTTCCCTTATCGTGCTTTGTGCAGGAATGTGATCCAGCCAAAGCTATGACTTTCCTGATGTGAAGCACAGTTTATAATGCAAAATTATAAGTAGATGACCATGCATATTGCATAGTGTGTATCTGTGCATAATGTGTAGCAGGCTTAACCACACATTTCAGCTTTCTAGTCAATGGCAAAGGAGTGAGGAATCCTGCTCTATTCCTCACTCTGCTCCTTGCAGTCAGTCACAAGCTGCATCATAAAACAGACTATGGAGATGTGTCACACCTTCTGGTCTCTTGTTTTGCAGGAGCACCATTAAAATCTGAACCTACTGACTCGTATGGTAGGCTTTTGTGTACATTTATTCTTCTTGTTTCTTGGTTTTTATCAAAATCATTATTCTAAAATGAGCTGTTTTGTTCTGCAGATACAGAATTTAAGGCTACATTATTTATCTTCCAGCATATAAAACCACTGCGGACGGATGGATCGCATATGAAGATAAGCTATACTACATAAGCAAAGAACATGCCTCCATGGAAAAAGCCCAAGAGTTTTGCAGGATGAATTCTGCAGACCTGGCTGTTGTTAATAGTAATAGTGAGAGAAGGTTTCTACAGAGAACACTAAAAGAAAATGTAAGAATCATTACAGACAGCCTGAAGTAGAAATGCTTTTGGCAATCTGCTCACAAAACTTGAGTTCCCTCAGAAGTAGAACCGTCAGCTTTTTCACTAGCAAAATCCGCCTGAGATGAGATCTATGACATTCCCCCCAAACACGTCCTTTAGTCCTGTGGGATTTGGTCTCTCCTGCTGTGTGCCAGCTGTGCTGAGGCGGTGAGGCAGGCTGGTGGGAAGAGCGATGTGGGAAGGTGCCAGCCATGCTGGCTTGGGAACTATCTGGCGTGAGAGGGAGACTTGAGGCCAGCATTACACAGTGCTGCCGTCCTGGAGGGAGAATGAAAGTTATGTACCGGTTTCTGACTCAAGATCTGCTTCTCTCCTACCCCATCTGAAGGTCCCTCAGCACTGCAGGACTCAGCTCTCATGCTCAAGATAAAAACCTGGCTTCTGAGCCGGAGTCTGCGCTGTGCTTAACTGTAAGCACATGCTTTACTGCTGTCAACTGCAGTGACTGCTCTGTGAACCTGATCAATGGCACATCCATTCCTGCTTGTTTTACTTCAAAGATTTTTTTTTTTTTTTTTTTTTTTTTAATTAAAACAGTATCTTTCTGGTTTAGGAGGGATTCTGGAGTCAGTCAAGAGCATACTTCATTGGTCTAAGAGTGAGTCTTGATAAAAAGTTTAGGTAAGTTAAGATAATCACTGCAGCTCTTAACATGTAGAAACAAATACAGTATTTCAGATAGCTGGAGGCACTAAATGTGCTTTTTTGGAACACTGAAGGCAGTTCCACATAACAAGTACAAAGCAGGACAGAACAGTACTAGAATATTCCGAAGTCCAATAGTTTTCCCCCAAAAGAAATAGGAAAAGAACATTTTTTCTTGAGTAAGCACTTACCCAAAGAAAGGCTTGGCAGCTGTACTCTCCATACACACTTTCACGAGTTTCTTTCAAAGGTTTGCCCCGTAAATTGGAGTGATACTTTACCATGCTGGATTTTATACTTATAGACACATACACACACACTCAAAATATGCTACATAACAAAGAGCCCAGTTTTCTTATGCTTTTTATTTATGTATCATAGCTTCAGAGAAGTCCTCCAGAATTAGGAAGATGTGCACAATAAGTACAAAAGCTGCTTCTGACAGAGATTTTTAAGGTAGCCTCTGCAAACTCCCGTTCCAGGAGAAGAGTCAGTAGAAGTTTACAGTACTGTAAAATTAACCAGTATTGAGAAAAGACCAACACACAAATAAACTCAAAACTAAAGTAAAAGACACTGAAGAGCATGATACTGACACTGCTTACTTGCCCAACTGCTAGTTAGGACTCATCTGGAAGGTGAAAGACCATGCTTCTAATTTTGAACTGAAATAGGTTTAGAGGGGATTTGAATTTAATTTTTCTATTTTAATGCCACTGTTGAGTGTCTGTAAATCACTAACCTTGGAGAGGGCAGAAGAGGAGTGGGGAGAGAGAAGTTGGCAGTGACTGAGATACTGCATGATTCTAACCTCCTGATTTAGAACACACATGAGGGAGATAGGGCATTGCTTGGGTCCAGGGAGCATCTCATTTTTTTAGATCAAGTGTATCATCAGCAAGAGATAAATAAGGGAGATGAACCTGTTTCCCACTTCAGGCTGAGTGACTTAAATTCTGAAATATTGATTAAAATGTAGTGCCATCCTCTTCTTCCTTGAATAGTGATGTTTAAAATATGTAAGCATAAAAAAAAACCCTGTCAATTTTGATACTTCAGAAAGGGTGGTTTTAAATCTGACAATGTCCATTAGTTTCCAGACACAAGACTTAATAGAAATAACCTATGGAGATATTTCTCTTCAGGTTAAAATCCACAGAAAAGTATTTTTGTCCTTGTTTGCATCTATGAAAACATCAGGAATGCTCAGCCCGAGAAGCATAATATTAATTATGTGATATAATGAAATCAGTTAAGATAAATAACACTTTTAATATTCTTCTCTGTATTACATGTTATGGCTAGCTGAAAATAGTTTCTGTTATTAAATGATGTCTGATCATTCCTGCCCATTAACGGAAAATACTCTTGGTGTTTTCTTTTTTTATTTTGCAACCAGTAATATTTTACATAAATTTCTTCAAATCACAATAATCAGATAAGGAGAGGAAAATCTGTAGCAGTCCTTTCAGTTTTAGCCCATTCCTATTAATGCTCATGGACCTTCTTAATTGTGAGTTTTTAATTAGGATTCTCATCTCACAATTGAAGTGTATTAATTTATAACTATTTGTATATCTTTTCTTTAAGCTGGGTAGATGGGACTCCAGTAACCTATGTGGCCTGGGCTCCTAATGAACCCAACTTTGCAAATAATGAGGAAAATTGTGTGGTAATGTTGTCAGAGCAAGGTAGGTAACAAAGCTAAACTACTAAGAATTTACTTGTCTCTTCCTGGATTATAACTGATGCTGTCAAACTGCTGCTGCCACACAATCTTTTATGGCTGTTTTCTACAATTCGTTTCCAGCGACAAGCAAACAAGAGGCAGTAACTGGTGTAATCACCAGTCATGGAAGAGTCTATGTCCTTACAATGGGGAGATTTCAGTACTGTGTGAAATTTAATGCAGATGTCTGTCTGGATTTGTAAGACTGGTATTGCTTTTCAGTGCTCTAAGTAAAAAGTTGAGTGGGGTCTGTCTTTGCTCCTTCGAGCTTCAGGAAACATTTATGACAGCTACAGGAAATAGGGACATTGAAGGTACAAGCCAATGAGCAGAGGAGAGACAAATACATCTAATGACCTAAGACTGTCTTACATGCTTATGAGTACTCTTAAAGGTAAATGTCTTGCAAATCCTAGAGCTAATTTTTCCTCTTGGTTATATTGTTTTAACTTAGCTGAGGCTAATAGGAATTCAGTAATATATGTACTAGGAAATCAATCTCTCAGTTTTTGTTTTATAAAAAATTCATTCAGCAACCCCACCTGAAATTCTGCCTTGATCTGAAGACACCAAGAACCAGATTCACTTTTCTAAACAAAGGCATCTGGTCTGACCGAGATGCATCCCTCCTTTTTCAGTTGTTCGTATAGAAAGGAAGAGCTATCCCACTGGTCCATGGCAGTCCATACCTACCAGCTCTGCACAGATGGCTCAGCATTCCTGAGCTTGTCTCAGGTGCTGCTAGAAGTTTATGTGTGGGCAACAGAATTGGACCAAAAGGGAAGCATTAAGCTTGAGTTGACAACGAAATGTAGCTAAATTGAGCTAGACCACTGAAGTGTCATTATGGTCAGAGATCTCACCTGCGCAGCCAGTGCTGTCTGAAGAACAATTCAGTTTACTCTAGCCCAGCACACTGTTCAGTTGCTGACATGTAGGTGACTGTAGCCACCTGCAGTGTCCTAGAGTTTAGCCCACCTGACTGTGAGCTTCCTACAGAAACAGTGCCGTACCTGTCCGCTCTTTGCAGGTACCTTGCGTAGCCTCTCAAACAGCACTAAGCACCTCAGTTCAGACAGATGAATCCTACCCTAGCTCTCTATTGACTGTAACAGTAGCTTAGGAATCTAGCACACAACTTGACAACCAAAGTGAGGTATTTTAATCTGCAAACTGAATCCCTAGATAACGCTATATTAACTTGAAATGTTGGCCCCCAGGAGATGGACGTAGTTCTTAATGTATATTTGAATATTATATTCTGCCCAGTATTGTCTATTTCATCCATTTCTGATCCATTTTCTTTTCAAAATTGCTTGCTGGTATATTTCCCCTGCTGCCTGCCATGGGATGATGCCATAGCTTGAACAAATCACAAACAGGTACACACACTGTGGAGAGCCCTGGATGAGCAGCAGAAGGGTCAGGCAGTTCATGTTAAGCACAAGGGGCTACAGCTGAACTACTATTAGAGTTTCAGCCGGCTCGTTCAAAGCTGCCATAGTTACTTTGCCTGCAGATCAAGCTGCAGCCTGAAATATAAAATAAAGAACATTGTGTTCTACTAAAAAAAAAAAACAACTTCATTTTTTTCCTCATCCTCTTTCTCCTGTAGTTCAACTACTCAGGCTTTTTGATGGATGGGGTGGGGAAGATGAAGAAAGTAGAATGAAGTTAACTGATGACCAGCGCATTTCTTCTGAGTCACTGGCCCTTTCTTCCCAGTCCTTTATTCTTTTTTTCAATTGCTAGATGGTAGCCCAGTAACTAACAGTCTGAGCAGGTAAAGTCCATAAACATCCACATTTTGTAAAAAATAGTTGAGTGCATAAATGTAGTGCATGCCTCTTTTATGGTCTGAACAGTAGAGATTAGCCTCTAACTCAAAATAAGAAATGATAAATTATTGTAACAAAGAGGATAACATCTTGACTTACTTATTCAATCTAATTATTTTTAGGTTTGTGGAATGATGTAAACTGTGGTTCCTCTAATAAATTTGTATGTGAAAAACATAACAGTACAACTAATTCAACATTTGCTTCTCCATTGCCTCCTGGAGGATGTCGAGAAAGTTGGTTTTTCTTTAACAACAAGGTATGTCAACAGGTATCTTCAGTAAATTGTGTAAAGCAGTGGAACCAAAAAAAACCCCAAACTACCAACTGCAAAAAACATGGTTTTTAGGATTATTAAATAAATGTGAAGAGTACTTCTCCAGTCAGAACATGCTGGCTGGATGGCTGGGCTTTTTTGAAGGTGACTATAGACATTTAACTTAGCAGAGAAATACAGTAAAAGTAGATGTATGCTGAATAAATTTGAGAGAACACAGTTTATGCAGGCTTAGAATACAATGTTACTATTGAAGAAAACCCTTCACCTCCTCTCCTGTTTTATGTATTTATATTAGAAACTGAAATTTGTAACGGTCAGTTGTAAGGAAAAAAAAAAGCTCTTCAGGTGGAATGATTCAGAGAGAATGTGTTTGAGCAATCCCTTTGGCTTGTACAGTGTTCCCAAAGATTTGAGTTCAGAAAGATGATGCCAAACTACCATTGTTTTGAGTTCAGTTTTACATTCAGACATGGTCTGGAAGTCCTCATTGCTGTAACAGAAGAATTTGTACCAATTTGAGTTGAAGCTCCATTTGCCAAAGGCTCTTTAGTCTACTTGATATACACTATGCTACTATCACATCCTCAGAACGTCAGGTGAATGTGTCAAAGGGTATTTCATACACTTTGCTGGGATGAACAGTTGTAACTTCAGTCATCAGAAGGAGGACAAGGCACAGCAGAGAGAATTACCTGCAGCTGTGTCACTCAGAAACACATTTCTTGGTTTGAAATGATTCTTCTGTTATTAGAGGAAGCAGGCAGATAACAAACGTGAAAAGGGATTATGTACTTGACATCATTACAATCATTTCAGTTGGTACTAGACTCCTGGGTTACTTCTCGGGACTAAGTATCTACTTTTGAGCTCTGTCGTTTCTTCTAGCCCTGATTTCTCTTTCTGGAGAAATGTACATCCTATAGCTAATTGATATCAGTCACGTACAACAGTTCCTGTCTTTGCTAGTTTGAATGAAGTGCTTGCTTTTTTTGCAGTGTTTCAAAATATTTGCTTCAAATGTAACAACAAAGCTCACGTGGCATGCTGCACGAGATGCTTGTATCAGTTTGGGAGGAAACCTGGCTGCCATACCGAATGAACAAGTGCAAGGTACATAGGTGGGCTTTATTGAAAGAAAAAAGTATTAATCTCTCACTAAAGACTGCTATACTTTCCAAAATAGGTTATGGGATTACGTGCTAAAAATTGTTTATTAGCCAGGTCAGTTTATGCTTCATTTTAACCCCAAAGTGCGAAACAATAGCTAAAAGACTGCATATAAGAAATGGTGTGTTTCTCATTCCTTCGGTTGCTCAGTTTTGATGAAACTTCCAGTATGATTTGAGTGCAGTTACACAGATCCCTCAAACTGGCAGACATTTGTGTTTTCTGTCTCTCTCACTGGTGATGTGATTTGCTGGAACACTACATGTGCATACAAAATGGGGAAGGGGACATTTTCTAATTTGCTCCAGAGCTTTCTTTCTGGCTTTTTTTTCAACTTTAATGCTTGTGTAACATATGTTTCTACAGATGTTTATCTAAACATCTAGTTACAGACAGATGGGCTCTGCAATGGGAAATGTTACCCTTTTAATATGGCCCCAGTTCTGGGCTTTTGCACATTTTTCCTGTTTTGGGTAAGTCATTATGAGCTTTCCTTAATGAGAAATCTTTGCTTCCTTCCAGCTTTCCTCTTCTATCATTTAAAGGATGCCATGGCTAATGTTTGGATTGGGATGAATGATATCAACAAAGAGTCCACATTTCATTGGACAGATGGAAGCACCGTTTCCTACACCAACTGGGCTAATGGTGCACCAGAACAGAAACAAAGCTACTTTGACTTTTATGACTATGCATTGTTGACAGACATCACTGTGGAGGTACAGGAAATTTAAGTAACCTGGATATCTTAAGCAGCTGGATGGCTTTCCTAAAAGGGAAGTTACAGCAGTAATAACAAGATGCTGCAACAAGTCCTTTTTAAGCAGAACGGAGCTTAGCAAATCACCTGATAATGATTTCAAATACACCAAAAACGTTTGGCAGAGGTTCTGAAGAGGAGGGATCTTGTCCTTTCCATTTGACCTACTGCAAAATACCCATTCTATAAAACAAGCCCAGAGAGGCACGTGTTACACCAGTTCCCCCACAAACTGCGTTACCACTAACATTACAGTTCCAACACCAAACACAGATAAATTATGATAAACCAAAAATAAGGTTGTTGGTGCAACATTAATTTGTCTACGTATCTATCCCATTCCTGCCTAATGTGTTCCCACATTGCTTTACTAGTTTCTGATGGTGCAAAAGGATATATTCAATAAAAGGGCTATCTCTTTGCTGAAATTCAGTCTCTTTTCCAAAGGAGGTAAACATGTAGTTTCTGAAGACATTATAGGCAGCTAGTCACTGGAGATTTTTAACATCTACCATCAGTCAAATTGCTTATGACTTAAACTTGTTTAAATCAGCATAAGAGAGAAACTCAGGTGAAATGCTTCAAGACAGTCATGGCCAGTCTTGATATCAGGGGAACCGTGAAGGAAATTTTCAAGTAATTAAATGTAAGGAAGTAAAGGGACAATTTGGTTGTTACTGAAGACATCTGATAGTGATAACTTGATAATGACTTGATAATGAAAAGCAACTGGTAAAGAGTATCTGCTTTCTGCAAGACAGTCTGCTTGAGTTAAGACATATCCAGACTAGTGCTTTTAATAATAGTCCTTATATTGTTTTACTCATTGAGGGAAATGTTTTGAAGCAGTTCTACGTAACTGTAAATGAGAACTGAGAAGACATGTTATAGGTACCCTAGTAATTTTTGTAGTCAATAAAGGATTCTTAATAAAACTGGTAGGATTATTGATTATAGACCTTTCTTTCAGACCTTGACTGGCACCAGTGGAAGCCTGGTTCAAATTTAAGGGGTCACCAATAAATACTAGGTCAAGCTGTTTGGCAGAAACCGAGCAAATCTGAATTAATTACATAGGTGCTCAATGAGCTCCTCGTCTCCCTCACCTCTCTCACCTCTCTCCTGTCTGCCACCTGGCTGGCATTAGGAGTATAGAAGCCTCAGTTTACTACCTCCTGATTGCCATTTGTAATGACTGTGTCTCTTCCCCTCTCCTTCAGACAGATTGTGTCTTCATCGTGAAGTCAGATGGGAAATGGAGAGATGATAGCTGTGACAACAAGAGAGGCTATATATGCCAGATGAATTCACGTGAGTTTTGTTTAACTCAGTCTCCTAAACAGAAAAATTACCTCAGTTAGATAAGCTGAATATATAAACTGATGTGACTTCTTTCAGCTTTGAGTCTCATTCTGAATCTCTCAGGCTTTCAGAGCTCCACCAGTCTTAAGGCTGTACAATTTTTAAAGTACAATTTGTTCCACAGAAATTGCGGGAGAGGAACCACTCTCTTAACTGGGGGGTTGTACCTAAATCATGAACAATACTAGAGAATAACATATGGAAATGGATTTTTCTCAGTGAAATATGAGGCTTTTAGGCATCCTCTTGAAGTGCAATGTAAAACCATGCTCTTGCAGTGGTATCCCCGTACTCCTGGCTGTCTCTGAGCAGAGTATTTAACCCTCTCTTAACATTTGTACTGAATGCCATATGATGTCTATTAAAATGTACAGCCTCTTGGATGTGTCTTTATTGTAGAAGAATATTGATTTTCTTTTTTTTTACACCAGAATGGGTAATGAATGTTGACTTTCCCGCTGTAGAACTGTAATTATGCAAATCCCTGCTGCTCAGCCATATAAAAGGAATAGAGAAGGCAAAGCACAGATAACAAAACAGTTTTGCTTCACCTTTATTACAGCATTAGTAAAAACTATCCCCCCTCCCCACTTCAGTCAGCTCCTGCAGCCTGCTCACTCTCAACATGGCTAACTTGCTTGTCAGAACCCCCTCTCCCTGCACAACAAACATATAGTTTTAGGGAGGCATTTTTAGTTTGCTTAATCCCAGTTACAGCTTTTCTGAATACATTTACAATCTCAAGGGTGGAAATATTTACTGCCTGACTCAAATATGCCAGCAATGGTCAGGCAGCCCTTACAGACAGGCTGATGACCTGGAGTCAACAGCGAGGGGTGATCGATTAACATCAAGTATCCGTCTCAGGTTGTGACAACAGGGTACGACAGTAAATGCCTTGAACATCTATCCCTAAGTCCTCTCCACCAGTCATCTGAAATAGGTGTATAGTCAGATATCCAGATTTAGTCAAAATATCTTAAAGCACGGGAACTCAAATATCCAATTTATGAGTCTTAGTCTGCACTAGTCAGGCCTCTAGCAAGTACGTTCTCTCCTTCAGGACATCAGGAATTTTGTTTGGCTTTTTGCATTGACAAATTTAGTTCATGTATTACAAGAAGTTTGTTTCAACCTTTTTGGGTTTGGTTTGGTTTGGTTTGGTTTTTTTTGTTTGGTTGGTTTTTGTTTTTGTTTTTTTGGGTTTTTTTTATTATTATTTTTTTTATTGTTCATGAGCTTAAATAAGGAGTTTGACTTATTGTTAATACTGGGCCTTTTGACCTACTTTTTATAGCTTCCATGCTAGAGATGAGTGGTATGTTTTAATTTCATACATTCAGTTTTTCCTCCACAGTTACCATGCAGTCTGAAGTACCAACAACAAATCCATCCTCTGGCTTTGCCCGTTATGGTGACAGTAGCTATTCAATCATCTCATCTGAAATGCAATGGGAAGAGGCCAGAGAAAATTGTCAAGACAAATCTGCAGAACTTGCCAGCATTTCAGATGCCTACATCCATTCATTCCTGTGGATCCAGATGTTGAAATATGGAAAACCTGTATGGATTGGTCTTAACAGCAATATGGTAGGTGCTGGACAGATGGGAGGTGCAGGTGCTTGGTGAGCAATCCTACTCTTTATATACCTGCTGGATGCCCAGTTTATACCAGTGCTGAAACAACTGTACTCTGAATGACTTTATTGTGTATATGCATAGGTTTCTAGTAGTCCTGTTAGGGTTGCTCAAAGACTTTCATGCACCAAATGGAGTGAAGAGTCACAGAAAGGGTTAAGCAGGAAGTAATAGATGAAAGTAGAAAGCTCTAGAAACAGTAAAAGAAATAAAGGTGCAGCCTGAGAGTCACAAGCCAGGATGTGCAACTATCATGAAGCAACTGTTAGCTGTTCTGAAAGTCTAATATAGAGGGGGCTACTTATAACTATTCATATATTAATAAAAGTTATTACAAGTATTAGAGATATATTTTAGGATTATTTTGACTGTTTAATGTCAAGTAATCTTTACTCACCAAATAGCTCCCAGTTTTAGTTTAAATAAATCAGAGCAGAGGGGACGAATTCTCTGTAGTTGCTTCTCTTGATATGGGATGTACTAAATGACCTAAGATGGACTCATCTGAGTTTCTTGCCACGTTGTAGAAGGTTGCGTTACTTCAGAAAAACCCTCCCAAAAGCAATGCACTGTTGAACACTGTTCATATGAGGTTCTTGTGTAACTCAGAGTGCCCAGTGACATTGCTTAGAACAGTGAATGCTGTTTGAAAAACCAGAGCAACGCAGGGCTTTTTTCTGAAAACCTCAAATAAACATAGGACACTATATTTATGTGTCAGAACTTTTTATGTAAAAGACCCTATTGCCAGAACTTCTTTGTTTCCAGACTGGCAGCTATTACAAATGGACCGACAACTGGAAAACCAGGTACACAAAATGGGCAGCAGGGGAACCAAAGGAGAAAAATGCTTGTGTCTACCTAGATCTTGATGGTACTTGGAGAACAGCATCCTGCAATGAAAGCTACTTTTCAGTTTGTAAGACATCAGATGGTAAGCAAATGAATAGTAATTTTAAAGACACATTCCTAATTCCATTAGCCTGCTTAACTCTCGTTTGGGCTAAAGCCCTCAGAGGAGTGTGTTTCAGGATACCGTCTGCCTCCCTGAGAATTTGGAGCTTTGCTATTGAATGATACATGGATTCAGGCACATGAAAGCTTCTTGTGCAAACTGATACGGCTGCACTGCTTTTGTGGTAGTCATAACTGTTTGCATAAGATGAATGCTCTGTCTTCGAGGTATTTTGCTCTTTCTGAGACGATCATAAATCGCACTTGACATTGTGCCTAATGTAAGTAAGTGCTGGGAGCGTGCACTGACTGTGTGGATTGCAGCAACTGTGTAAGTTCACACACAGGTGTCACTGAGCCAAAATACAAGCAAGTTTCAATCCCGTTTACTATTTATAGAGATAAAACAGTTCTGATGTCGGTATAAGAGCCTTGAGAACATGAATGATACTTTTACTCTTAGTACAGAGGTATGTAGAGGTATGTTTGCCTGTAGATTTTGTAGAATTGTGTTGTTTTCCCTCCTTGAGGTTTTAAGGCTACATAATACAGTCTGTTCCTGATGTGAGATTCAAGATAAATTTTGCTACTGGAGGTGGCTTCTAAGTTAAACTTTCCAGCCATCTATTTCGTCTGCGTGTGCAGTGCAAGAACCACAGACCGATAGAAGTGAATTGGAGTTGCACACACGATCAGAAACAAAGACTAATTCGGCAGAGGCAAGCTCTGCTGATGGCTCCTTTGTATAAGGTGACATCATACAGAGACCCAGCAGCTGCACCATATGTGGCTGTGCTATTAATGATTCATGAGCCTACAACATCTCTGTGCTGTGAGAATGCAAATTTGAGATCTATATCATCCCTCGGGGTCTGCTTTCCTCACAGTACTGTCAAGGCAGTTAGATGCTGCAGGATGTGATTTGTTTCCTTGCCCTAAGAAATGTCATTGGAGAAATAAGATGTTCATACAGTTGGTTGCCTGGGCCTCCGCGTTGTCTGAGCTGGGGGAATGCAGGAATAGTCAGCAGTAGAGGTTGTTTTGCTGATTGACTGGATACCAAGCAAAAATAAATTTCAAATCAAATATAAGAATAAATGCAGTTCATTATATTACAATCTAATAAAGGAAAATAGCATGCAATATGATAAAGGAAACTGTACTAGTTATTATGCACAATATGATAAAAGAGCAATAAGAGTGAAGCATCAAATCGTTACTGCAAAGCATTACAGAGACTAAGAAAAGGATATATCACCAGTTACTATAATGTCATCCAGGCCAACACTTCGGCTGGGAAGCCCCTTTGCAGCCGGTGCCAGGAGTCTCTCGGTAACTGGGAAAATTCCTACACAGTGCATCCACCCGTAGGTAAGGCTTCTGGCCCAGTGCCGGAGCTTGCCCGTCTTTATCCTCAGTGTAAAACAAAAATAGCGTACATACCTAGTGTATGTAAGCTTTTAAGTTTAGTCTAAGTGCAGGTGTCCACTATCTCGTGATCCATAAGGTTCACACACACCAGGGACGCTGGCCAGATGCCCAAGCATGGTGGAGTTACCATCATGACAAAGCTGCACACAATATTATTGTCTGGATCGTCCTGCTCATATCTTGCGTGTTCAGGGAGCTCAGGACAAACACTACCTGCTCATTAAAGTTGTTGTCGAGTTCCCTGAGCTCCCTGTTCAAATTAAACAATTCCTAATTAAAGACAAAGGCTTTTTCATAAGCAGTAATCAATTTAATATATTTTCACAACAGACAGAGGTCCAGATAATTAAGGCTAGGTGAGAGAAATCCCACACTATTTACACACTTATCCTATTTGATAGGTTACTCATAATGCAATACCAATTTCATACCATATGGCTTCTTCAGCTATAGCTCCTACTGACCCTGCTCAGCTGCCTGGAGACTGCCCTGAAGAAGACGAACTCCGAGCTTGGATCCCTTACCGTGGCCACTGCTACTACCTTGAAGCATCAACTGAGACAAGCTGGGCACTGGCCTCCCTTGAGTGTGCTCAGTGGGGTGAGAGTCTGCATCATCAACTGATGAGATTTGTGTGAAAGTTCATACAAAGCTCACACAAAAATGTAAAAACATTAATTAAAAAAATTAGAAATACTTTATTTACTTACTAAACTATTCTAAATCTGGCACAATGAACGTAAACTGACACAAGTGACTTTGTGCCTTTCCTCCCAGGGGCTGCTCCCCAGGTGTATAACTCCCCATCAGCTCCTGGCTTCTGGGGTACCATCCCAGGAGCAGTGGTGGGGGACCACAGCCACTAAGCACCTCCAGGTCTCTGTCCTCCCCAAGAAGCAATGGGGAAGCCAACAGAGCAGCTTGCATAATACTTTCAGAAGGTATTGTTTGTACAGACTTGAAAAAGGAGGTCATTCCAGTAGTTGCTCACATAAGTTATGGTTATTTGCTTGCTAATGCCTTGCAGGTGCTACCTTGGTTTCAGTAGAAAACATGGATGAATCTGACTTTCTGATCCATACAGTGCAACCACTTAGAAATAAAGTAGAAGGCTTCTGGATAGGACTTTACCAAAATGTGGATGGTAATGTCTTATTTTCAATATTTAATTGAAAAATGCTTTGCTAATATGAGAACATTGAGGATAACTGTATTTTTACAAAAAATGACATGGTCTTCTGCTGAAAAATGGGTTTCTATCACATTTTTGAAGTAATTTGCTGAGGTAAGGAGTTTAAATATCCATGAGATACATTTTAGTATTTTTTTAATCTGTATGTTGCTTATTAGGTCAGTGGTTGTGGCTAGATAATGCTGCACTGGACTTTGTCAACTGGGAGGAGAAAGAGTCCAGTGAGGAGCATCACTGCGTTGAGATGAATGCACAATCCGGTTATTGGGACGACACTGATTGCTATTCTGAAAAAGGATTTATCTGTAAAAAACCCAAAGGTAAGCCCTTAGTGACTCAGCCCTTAGTGACAGAGCAGACCTGTTTACTAGCAACCCTCCACCACATGTCTGGAAGTAATTTCTGACAGTTTCATTTGGCACATCTCACTTTTCTAAACACTTGTAGTTGCCTGTTTTTGCAGACTGCAAGCTCTTCACGCCACTGTCTGCACTCGCATGGGAATATGGTAACATGCTGTACGCACTCTAGGTTGGGAACGAGACTTCCAGAAAACTTTTGAATAATTAACACAGGCATTGGTATGGCATCCATCAAAAAGTTGTGCAAACTTATGACTTTTCCACAAACTAAGCACTGTAACAGTTATTATAATCTTGCAAGGAGGAACGACATGTGAATAATCAAGCTTCCTCTTCAGGCTTGTTATACTCAACAACTATATTACGGCCCAACGTGAAAAACTGGCATAGTATTGGGCATGAATTAACAGCCTTTCAGTCACTAATGTCTCAGGGATACTAAAAGGCCAGCTATTTGTGTTGCAATAACAGTATAAGGAGTACTTCTCTATTAAATGAAAACTGCAAGTCATTACAGGAGCTATTTTATCAGCATTTCTGAAAAATTTCATGCAATACTGTACATGCCAGACTGATTTTTCAGAGGTAAAAACCCACGTGTAGTACTCCTGGATGGAGGTACAAAAGTTATAGTTGTCTGAGAGAAAGCACTATCATTCCATTTTCTTAAGCTAGGTGCTAAAATCAATCTTACCTAAAAAATGGTAGGTTGCCATCTTTAAACCTTTGTACTTTCTTTTGTAGTAGCAGTGAGATCAGGTTTAATTTTCCAGCTTTTGCATTGTGCAGTGTCCCCAGTAAATCATGGGGAACATCTCTGCCCTATGCTGAAAACCTCATTTCCTGTGTAAAACAATTTTTAAGATTCCTTTGTTCAGATGAAAAGTTGAAAGGATGTGATTTCAGTACTGAAGACATCACAAGACACAGTAGTTCTTAGAAAAAGAACTGAAAATTTGGGGTTAGTGTTTAATCATTTTGCAAATGTAGTCTTTAAAAAACAAACAGAAGTGTAACTGACAAGCAGTCGTCTCCCATATGCTGTTAATTTCCATGCTTAAATCAGCACATGCCCATGGCAGTAAATCAGTTAACCCCGTTAAGGATTTACTGAACACATCCAAATTATATTCCATCCCAAATAGTACTAAAATAGTAAAGAAGCACTGAAATCCATCCATTGAATCATAAGATGCTTTCATATGTAACTGTTTCCTGCCTTAGTAGGGGATGCTGTTGCTTTGTACCTGTTCATTTTACATTCTTCTCTGCTTTAATTTCATTTTATATTTTGCCTGTATAACTTCTCCTCTGGGTAGCAAATGTCTTTGCAAACTGTAATGTAAGAGAGCTAAGAGGAGAAATATTTTCTTCATATTTAGAGAGTCTTGATTCGTAATTGTTTATTTTTTACTTTATAAGAGCATCCAATATGTTTAATTCTTCTTCTTTTCTGAGCGTCAAATATTTTTTGCACCTCTTCAACAAAAAAAGATTTGATAAATGTCTTTTCTTTATCTCTTTTGTATGCATAGGCAAATACAAAGATTACAGCATTGATTCAGAGGGCATTTTCTAGGGAAGACATTTAAGAATCTTAAACTTAATTGTAACAGCAAAATCCTGCTGGACATACAGAGCTTTCTAAAATGTGCTATGTGAAATTAATCTCCAGAGTTGTATATCATGTTCTTAGTAAATTAAAACTAGTATTTCAGGAAAAACGTGAAAAGGTATTTTCAAGTGAATGTAGAAAAGAGTATTTGAATCTTGGTAGATATAAAAACAACATAAAGTTTAAAATGAATGAATATTAGAGTTTGGTAAAGTTGAGTAGGAAAGTAAAACCTTAGTAATGTGTTTTTTACCTCACTGATGTAGCCTTTTATAACAGACATATATGTTATTAATGTGACGGTAATACTTCAGGGATTTTTGTTCTAGCATAATTTTAGCAAAACACTTAAACTTATGAATTCTAATGAAGTATCATATTTATTCTCTCTGATATTCATTGAAGTTGAGCCAAGTGGGAGTCCTGTACAGCAAAAAGGTAAGAGCTATCATAAGAAAATTAACAAAAATCTAAATACAAGGACTCGAAATGAGTTTTCTTAAATCACCTCCTTTTTAGAGAACAAGTCCTGTTGATGGTTACTGGAATGCGTGGTTATAAATCACTCAGGGTTATTCCACAGTGCCTTTTACGTGCACACGAGCCCCCCCACGTTCTTGGTTGACTGGACTGCTGCAAGGCTAACCCTGAGCTGACAAGCTCAGTAGTGACCCCACTTGTGACCAACATTGAGAGCAGGTACAGAGAGCTTTAACCAGGCTGTTAAAATATGCAAATAGATATATATGCAAGTTTTTTCCATAGGTATTATTGTAAATAATGTAACATAAAAATATTATAAAACTAATTCCCAAATAATGAGCATCCCATATCCGTATCTAAAACATGCATTTTCATTAAATTCTTACAAGCATCCACTGCATGCATTGTATATCACTATAATCCAGACCCACTAAAACCATGCTAGCTTTAGCAACAGAGACCTGGCTACTGATAAGCAACAATTCAGGGCTCAGATTTACACTGAACAGACTCCAAGTTCAGGCAGGAGAGAACATCCTCCATGTTTTTCATATTGTATGTGGAATAAAAACTTACTAAAGTTTATTACAATTATATGCATTCATTTCAGGCAAGGAAAACAATGAAGAGACTCACCCACATGTTCCTGTCTTCGTTTTGCCACTCATTTTCTTGGCTATTCTCACTTTTCTTGGAGCTGGCATGTCAGTCTATTTCTACAAGAAAAAAAGACAAAACCAACCATCAACAGATTCTGGCAATGAAACACTTGTAAAATGATGTCTCAGTGACTGAAGAATTGGTGAGAATGGGTCCTGTAGCATCTACCAATTCAGAGCAGCAAGTTACTTGCTGATGTTAAAGGATGTATGTGTTAAAAGTCTCTAGTGAGAATACCTGTAATCTTAAATTAAATCCCTTTTCTCTTCTGTATCATGCATATTTTACAAAACTGGGATTATGGATTGATGCTATACTTTTGTAACTGACAGGATGTTCTCAAGCGCCTTAGCAAAAACACTGGTGTAAACTTGTCAAAAACAAATAAATGTACTTGAAAAGGACTATAAAAGTCAGTTAGTGAGAATGAATGTCCAGTAAAATGTGATTGCTATTTAGATTACTATTTAGAACGGTATTCCCATGACTTTGTGGACACTGCAAAGAACTAAAAGAATAAAATCTGCCCAACTCTGTTGCAATCTTGAACTCATTTTGCCCCACAAACTTCACTCCATCAGACCAGCATGTTTATTGTTCCTTATGGCTGTATCCTGTCACACTTACTTATAAAATGGTGCTTCATATAATTATCTCCAACAATTTTGGGATAGGAAAGCTTGCCATTTTTGTTTTCTGCTATGGAAAATACAATTTATACCAGCAATTATATTAAGCTCAGCTGTGAGTTTTAGTCTTTTTTCAATCGGATATGATTATTAACTGTAGTATGTTCACTAATATGAATTAAAATATTCTCACCCTTGCATTCTTCCTTTTTTTTCTTAGTGCTTTGAAATAAATAAAGTTTTCATTAGGATAATTTTCAGCTTCAGCCTTCTCTGTGAATCAAATGAGACAAAAGGGGAAGGGAGGTGCTTCTGCCTGTCCAATAACTCTTTTGTCAGTAACAAGGAGCGCCTCTCTCCTCCCCACTTTGAATTCAACTTTCCATTTTTAAATGTGAGAAAAAGGAACTGAAAACTAAGGAATGCAGCAGATGATACTGTGCTAAGAATCTGCAAGACTAAATTAGGACCTTAGCGAAACAGTGGAAAGCGGTTCAAAATAGCATTTAGGTGAGCTGCAAATATAACACAGACATTAAACACTTTATGTGGAAGAGTGCTTAGCAGATATCCCGTGCAAACAACCTGCCCTCCCCAGGCTGCACAGGGTCTACTGAGCAAGCTGGAAACTTAAAAGAAATAGTAATTAAAAAAAAAAAGAAGTTTCTTTTCTAGGCACTGTAGTTCTGGTTTTCTTGGTATAAATACAATCAAGAATTTAGCACACTTGTGAGAGCAGGTTATTGCACAAGTGAAATGCAGCATGCAGGGCACCAACCCCAAAAAGTTTGTAACCAGCATCAAGCTGGTTGGTCATGCGAAAAGGGCAGCTCTGAAATGCTCAGTTCTTTAAGCCTACCCCAGTATTTGCGCTAATCTCTCCCCCCCCCCGCAGCCTTGGGGAGCTTAATCCTCACCAGCATCCATTTACACAGAAGGGGAGCTACAGCTCAGTTTGGACCAGAGCCCAGCTGGGACTTCATGGGGCAGAGGAGGAAACTAGGCAGGAATTTTGTCCTCCAGGTATTTTCCCTTAGGATCCCCTCTGTTGGAGACATTTCATTTTGTGATTTCAGATGTATCCGAAATATGGTTTTACTCTGTAAACTCAGCTTCTATTTCTCTCCCATCCCATTGCTGTCTGTGGTACCACTCAGCTTTACAGCTTTGGGCTACTCTTGCAAGCCTTGCCACACTAAGCTGTCCCTGAATGTCACCTGCAAATAGAAAAGTTATAATTAAACATTTTATTCAATTCCTACTTTTACTGAAATCCAGCCACTTTCTTCTGAAAATGTTTTTCTCTCTTAGTGCTTTCTAACAGCCAAGTCAACAAGTTTAGCCAGCACTTGCAACAGTTTTCCCTAACACCTTATAAATGAAGGCAAAGATAGTTGCTCCTCATATGACACCTCCTGTTCAGCTTCTATATATATCTCACTACTGGTTATTTCACTAATCGCTTTTTTCAATCTCTTTACCACAACTTCTTTTAATTTCACTGATGTAAATAAACAGAAGGAACAGTAGGACTTGTCTGCATGTGAATATTTGCCAACACAGCTTTGCAGCACAGTGTGTAAGACTCACCATGCCAATACAGGTCTTCAAATCAGCGCTTTGCTCAAAGGAGCTGTTCCAATTTAGCTTATGTTTGACTTTGTCCTGGAATACCCTCATTAGGAATCTCTCTGATCATAGATGAACACATCCTTTTGCTTGACAGAGGTACTCCAGGCAAAAGTTTTCCTCCTGTTACAGGGAAGCTTACCACTAGCCTATGGCATCAAGGTTTTCCTTCAGATCTTCGACAGTGGTTATGTGTAGAGAAATTGTAGTGGGTTAATTAACATTGATAATATACAGTTGTGGGCTTGCTTCAGGGATAGTGGGTTGGCTGATGTGAATAATGTACAGCTGTGGCTTGTTCCCCTAAGTAGTTAAATAGCACTGAGGAGCACCATGTGAAGAGAGAGGCAGTGGATGAAGAAGAGCCCTGAGAGACAAGGAGAGGCCCTGGGAGAACCAAAGAGAAGAAGGGGGCCTGGATGACGAGA
>JAVJGI010000050.1:72242333-72261206 GCA_035590275.1 Ibycter americanus | reverse complement strand
TGGATGAAGAAGAGCCCTGAGAGACAAGGAGAGGCCCTGGGAGAACCAAAGAGAAGAAGGGGGCCTGGATGACGAGAGGCTGGGTGGAGAAGGAGCCAGGAGAAGGAAGAACCTGGAACGCAGAAGAAGCAAGAAGCAGAGTGGACAGGCCTGAAGAGGATGAAGAAACAGTACAGACAATAGATGAACCTTTGGAACCTTGTGCGAGACTGATAGTGGTGCCAAGGCATGAGTGGGCTGGTAAGGGACGGTAAAAGCCTTGTTTCAGTGTGGTAGTTTTGATAGTGCTGCGACAATTATGAACAGCCCAGCCTCAAACTGTGATCAAAGCAAACGGTGTAGCAGTGCAGAATAAAACAATCTTAGCTCTCAAAGTGAGCAATAAGTCATAAAGCACTGAATACTACAAATTCTGTAAAATTTGCTCTTTCTTCTAGATATGTAGAGTTGCGGCATTATAGCGATGTGCTGGACCACTGGGGGTTTGTGTCCCTTTGTTTCTGAGATGTAAGGGTTAAAGCAGAGACTGAGGTTTTAATTGATGATATTTGACTGCAGGTTTCTTGTCACCAGTTCTCAAGTTGCTTTTTTTAGAGGTCTGTCCTGTGTAGCACCCCGACAACTGACCCGCATATAATACTGGCAAAGTCCCAGAAAAAGACAAATGTCACCACCTCCAGTTACACGGATGGAGACTTCAGTTTTGGAAGCGACTCTCTTTTCAGAGAGAGAAGTCTCTGCAATGTGCATGCTAGTTATTTCAAAATACCATGTGACAGGGTATTTCCGTATTTAGGGTACAGAGCTTTATCCATGAACGCTTTGACACAGAGAAGGACCTGTTACTATGCTCACTCAGAAGGATTTTATACGTTGCCAATTTTACAGTCCAACCTTTAGTAGGGGAATGAAAGGCAAGTTCCATTTGCAATGAGTTTCTTCAAGTTCCTAGTTTTCCTTTCCCTCGTGCATCGTTCGTTACAGTCATCGGGTAAGTTTCCTGTTGGTTTTGTGTTAAACTAGATATGAAAATGTTTTTCCTTGGGCAGCTTTACAGTTTTAATGCATAGACTGATGATTTTGTATTTGTTATCAAATTTGATATATGATCTAAAGAGTATGTTGGATGTGTTGTTCACAGAACAAAGGAATGGAGGTGTAGCGGTAAATGGAGGTAGTAAGGGCAGGATTTGTAAACTGCAGTTTCTTTCTGTGGAAATATTAAATCAGATGGCACTCTGTGGGAGGGTGATGAGAGATGAGGAAGCATGGAGCTCTTTCCATTTACCCTGCCCATCACACCCATGGTGCAGTGATCAAAGGGTTTTAGAGCCATGTTTTCATGATGGCTGTGCCAGTTTCTCTTTCTGCTCACGAGGTATGAGAAGGAAGACCTGGCTCCTCCCCTCCAGTTTGACCAAATTGGATATAGCTATAGAGAGAAATGGTAAAGCAGCAATGTACATAGAACTGAGCGCATGAATGTATTTGCATGAATGTGAGATTGAAGGCGTATTTTAGAAATTTCAGGATAAAGAATGCTTCCATAATACTATGATAGTTTAAAAAGATGAAGCGTTGCTAACCTTAAAGAGTCTGAGTTGAGGGTGAATGTGCAAGTGCAACAATGTGAAATTGAAACCTAACATTTTTAGTCTGTAAATATGCTCATGACAATCTGATCTGTATTGTCTCTGGTCAGCTATCCTTTTTCTTCAAACAGTTAGAAGATGGAGTGATAAAGTGAACCTATTGAGCCATACAGAATACAAAAATGCTGTGAACTCGTTGTCTGAGATCTGCTTGTGGTTTTTCTGTCTTCAGGAACCACAACTTATCAGCAAGTTATCATCACAGAACTTGACTTCCCTACAAGTAATATATATCGCATTCTAAAAGCAGTATTTAAAACCCAGATTTTACTAAAACAACATTTTATTTTATTTAAAATCTCTAGCTCCACAAGGGGGAAAAATAAAAATTAATTAAAATAGATGGTGTGATCTCTCAATTTAGACAGGTATACTGATAGATAGATCCGTTACTAGGAAGTCAGATTTATGATTTTATGATTATTTTCATATGCCCTCATAACCTTTTCTTCTGCCTAGAAACCTTTACATTACAAGGAAATGCCAATGGACAGCCATGTGTATTCCCTTTCAAATATGGAGGCCAACAGTACAATGAGTGCACAGATGCTGGTAGGTCAGATGGCTGGCTCTGGTGTGCAACAACTGCAGACTTTGATGCTGATAAACGGTATGGATTTTGTCCACTAATAAGTAAGTCCTGCATTTTATTTATTAACTTGTCACGAAATGTAGAGCGAACTATCTATTGAGGTACCAGGCTCTTTATCAGCTACCAGCTGCCCACCCTGATGACAATCCTTGTCAGAGTAGCCCAAATGAAAATCATCTGGTTGAACGTTAGCCCCAGTAGCCAAGTGCTGCCTCTATAGCAAGTGGAGAGAAGAGGTGTCCCCTGAGCATGGTTCAGCCTAGCCAGACTCACCTGCTGGAGGTGGCTGTTCCTCTTTGTGGACCAGAGATGAGGAGGCTTTTTGATATCTCATTTCATGTGACTTCAGTGCATGTCATGACCAGCATGAACCTAGACCTGTTTTTTCCTTTCAAAAAATTCCCATTGTTCTGTATTCCTCAGGCATGCCCTGTAGGTCCATTCTCACTTAAACTGCTATCTACTGTTTTTTCCCCCTAACATCCATTTCCTATCTTGTTCTTGTTTCCAGTTGGCAGCCTACACAAAAATGCTGCTGCTAAAATTATCCTCCTCTCCCATCTTTGTTCTGTCTTCTGCATCAGACTTATGTTTGGATCCCTTCACCTTCAGCTGCCTTCCCAATAACACAACAGTTTCACAAGGTTGAGAGTGCTGTTCTGCAAACAAAGACTGCAGCTGATCTGCCCATTGATGCTACACAGACTGCTTTTATAGCTCATCAGGCTGTGAGGGCCAGGTTCTGCCATTTTTGAAGAAGCTGCTTATCTTGATGATGAGCTAAGAGGGAGTCCCTGCCCCACAGGGCTGAAAAGCCTTCAGGGTCATAGTTCACCTACAAGCTTACCTTCTTCTGGCTTTACCCTGGAATCCCTTTTTTCAGTCAACAGATATGTCTGGTTTACTTAGTACTACATTTTGTATAAAACAATTTCAAAGCAAATGCTGGAAACCCATTCACTCCCTTCTAAAAACCTAGAAATTTAAAATAATGTTTTTAATTTCAAAAAAAATTACACTTTTTTTGCACTTTAATTGATGCCTAATCTGATTTCAGTTCTTCTGGATGATAACATACAGTTAATACTGTGCATTTTTAATCACTGTGCATCATTACATACTTCATTTGCTTTTAGTTGGTGCAGCGTTAATCCTCTAACAGCAGTGCTCTATGTCACCTCTTCTTCCAGATGACACAGAAAGATTTTGGACAGAAGATGTTTCAACTGGCACTCACTATCAGATAAATTCAGAATCAGCTCTAACATGGCACCAAGCAAGGAAAAGCTGTCAGCAGCAAAATGCAGAACTACTAAGTATCACAGAGATTCATGAGCAAGCATATATAGGAGGTAAAACTGTAGGGAACAAGACCTTAAAACATGTTGTTCCAAAGCTTTAGATGAGATGAGGTTGGCTGCCTTGTCTTCTTTCTCAGTGAAGTAGACAGGGTATCAGGTGTGGTTCAGTAGCTGCCAAAAGAGAGATGGTCTGACCTGCCCTTCACTAGCTGGTGTTTTTATATGAAGGTTTGGCCCAAACCTCTGTAGGGGAGAATATGGTCCCACCCCACCTTTGTGCTCCAGGTGGGAGCTACCGCATCTTCTGTTGCTGTCCCAGGGAGAGGGTTTCCTCCGGTTACCTTCATGCCAGTGCACTCATTTCTGAGTAGGACTATGGTCTGGTTCTCAGGTTTGCCTTTTTCCTCTGTGTTCCAAGGATTATTAATCTTTCTAGGAGAACATATGATGATGGTCCTAATAAGGGTACATTTGCATACATAAATTCCAAATAACTCCAGTGGATTTCAGAAACAAATATCATGATATCAGTTCGGTTATAAATGGTGTGAAGGAGACATTAAAACCACTAACACAGAAAAAAATCTGGAAGCAACTGATTGGCACAGTGTTGTTGTCTTTTTGGTGTATTTACTCCATGAAATCTGTTACAGAAACATTTTAGCATAGTTCCCTAATGGCAAAAGGTATTTTTTACCTTTCTCATGTTGTAATGAAATGAAGTGGGAGAAGTAAATGCTTATTTAGTGAAATAAGATGTTCATTTTCCCTTTTAACAACTGAGATCTCTGCTAAATCGATATTTATTCATTTAAATATGTTACTTTTTTAATTTGTGCAACTCAGTAATGTGGAAAGTACTAGGTTTTGACTGGTTTAAACTAAGAAAAATAAATCTCTTGCTTTTGCCTTTATTTCTCTTACACGAACTTGCTAAGGATGAGAATAGGGACATACAACTGACTATTTTTTTCCTAATTTAGAGCTAATTAAAAATTTCAGTTTTGCATTCTGGATTGGATTGAACACTCTGAATTTCAACAGTGGATGGCAATGGGCTGGGGGCAGTCCTTTCAGATATCTAAACTGGGCTCCAGGTAAGAACTGTATCTATTTGGTAATCTTTGAATGGATTCTGATAAGACACCAACAAATAAAAACTGCCTTAGCTACTTTTGTATCAGCAAAGCCCATTCTGATTTACAATAGCTGAAGATCTAGATCTCTATTTTAAGAATTACACTTCAAATTACAAAGTTCACTGTGGATATCAGCTATAGCAGATTCTTTTATTTTCTTACCTAAACAAAGAACTTGCTTATGAAAGCAGAGTATCATTTGGAGTAATATATAAGCCTACAGATCAGAGATCAGAATTCTTCCATAATATGCTGTACAAAGGCATGAATATATATAAAATCTTCCAAAGGTAGCAAAACTATTTAGAAAATAATGACACTATGTTGTCTGAAGAAATTCTAAATATTATTGAAAGGCTTACAGAGCCATCTCATAATTCCTCAACAGTGTATGCAAAATTGCACTGGGCCGCCTCAAGGAAGGGAGACAGGGTGGGTTTTTGGTGCTCCTCACATGTAGGGAGCTCTTCTGTTTGCTTGTTGTTTTTTTGGTCCTGTGCTTGCTTTGTGCCATGAATATTTCAAGCTGTCTCCTGTTTTGGAAAAGGTACAAGCTGGTAAAGGAATAATTAAACTCTCCTCTAAGTTTTCAAAAATTCCGTGTCATTAAATTTCCTTTGCTGATTACAGAGGTTTTTGCACACTGCAACAGAATAGAGAAAAGCCATTTTATAGGAAAGCAGGACTGTGACATTCTTGACATATACTGGAGTTAATATAACCTAAAACTCAATATTCTTAAACTCTGGAAGTTTTTTACACAGGACAAAGGTTCATCTGCTCTATGAGCACCAGGATATTAGAAAAGAACTAGAAATTTCCCAGTACTATCCTGAAACACAGTTATTACTTTACTCTCAAAACATAGACTAGAAGCAGCATCCTATAAACTACAACAGCAGTTATCCTATAGGGGAGGGCTTCTTCATATTAAGCATTGAGGAAATTGGAATAAGTTGACGTTTCTACTGATAATGTAATGGTTTTATTAATCTTCTTTATTTTTGCTGTGAGATTCTATTTTCTCTCTTACACTAAGGAAGTCCTTTCCTACTCCCTGGGAAAATCTGTGGAGTGATGAATCCCAGAAAGAACGCTAAATAGGAAAACCAAGCATGTAACCAGAGACTTGGCTACATTTGCCAAAAGAGAAACTTCAGTTTGAAGTCTGACATTATACCCAAAGGTAGGTTAGTCAAATAAAGCAAAAGATTTTTCTCTGACTTCCAGAAAGAGCAGTCTACTAAAGGTCTGCAAATGGTAAAAGGTATGCAGCATTATTTTTCCACCAAGACATTAGAAACTTCTGAAAAACACGGCTATACATGCACACACGGACTTTTATATATTGTCTTTGTCCTCCCGTTGTGTATTAAACATCCACAGGAGAATATTATTTTGTTGCATCTCTCTATCATTCATTCTTGCAAGACAGATAGAAGTTGCTTTATCATGGTAACTAGTGCCAACAATCAAATTTGCATAAATACTGTAGAAATTTTATTCTCATTTGCTCCAAATGAGCAATTGCAGTTATCTTAACATTCACGACAAAACTCCTCTGATGACAACATTATGCAATGCATTTGGTTTAGGCGAGCAGAGCAGGAGGAGCAGCAGTATGCACACAGGCTACATTTCATCCTTGGGCCACCCTGACCTATGGCTTCAATGACACAACAACATGGCTATGAGCATGTCACATACAGGAGGGATCTGCTGGAGGCTGTCATCTGGGAATGTTATAAAAGCTACTTTTAAAGAAGCAGTTATATTGAAGAAAGTTGAGAAATAATTTCAGAGAATCTTTATTCCAACATTAACTTTAAACAGAAATGCAAGATTCTATTTTTAAAGCAAGCTTAAGGTAAGCTTTTAAAGATATTTAGAAATCTAAGTTATAAAAAGGCCACCAAGTCAGTATGAAAACTACCAGGTCTGCACTAATTTGCAATGGTTACTGACCTGCAGTTACCAAAGAATTACTTCATGCTTTTCCATATCTGAAAAGTATGTCTGTTTGCAAAAGAACATTGCACAGCAGGCAGAGCCCAATGTCAGCCACCCCAGGCAGTGAGGGAGACCATGGCACACTGACCAAACTGCTCCGGGGGGCAAGGAGGGGAGAGGCAGACGTTGGCTTTGGTCTCTCTTTCCTCCCAGAGCATTGTTTCAAATTGCATTTCTGACACAATGTGGGCATTTTTCAATGATTCTCTGCGTAAGGAGACATCATTCTATCTGCGTATTTAGCATACTGTGCCTTAATGATATTTGTTTTTCATTTGAATGTATTTGCATTTCTAACTACAGCTTTGTGTTTATTCATATAGTCCCACTTCTGTAAAGAGTGCTCGAGAGACCTCATTCTAGTGTCCTTTATTTTCTTCTTACAAAATTGCTCTGGAAATCTGTGCTTTGATTTTAGAAGAATTGAGACCTATTAAGTGCCCAGATGGTTGGTGGCCATATGCAGGTCACTGCTACAGCATTCAGCGGGAATCCAAAACATGGAAAGATGCTCTCATTTCATGTAAGAAGCAAGATGGAGATTTGGCAAGTGTCCACAACATTGCTGAGTTCAGCTTTCTAGTGTCGCAGCTTGGTTACAGTGAGTACGTATGTAGGCCTGTATAGTTTGCCCCATCTATAACATAAAAGCTGGGCTTCATATTAAATATTAATGCTTTCTCTGAAATATCACAAGTGGAAGGCTGAATCTAAGTTATTGTACTCTTTTATGTTGTTGCTGTTGCACAAATAGAAGTATATTTATATTTATCAAGAAATAATCTACATTGTAAACATTAGACGGCAGGAACAGAAAAAAAAAAAAAGGTATCCCTTGCAGAGACACAAAAAAAAATCTAAAAATTGCACTTCTGGCACCTTTATTCTATGTTCAATATATTCAGAACTGAGCTCCAAACCTAGAAGGAATTTAACTTCTTGCTGAGATTAAAACCTCTTGCTACATATCCTTCTAAGAAATTAACAGGTTTTCACTTCTGATTTCCCTTGGATCTATATTACCCAGTCCTGACACTTGTCACACCTGCTGGACTCGGTGAACACCCCTGAGGGACCGTTACAGGCCATCTGACGCTTCCCCGTTAAGGAGATGCATTGGCAGATGCCCTCATGGCTTGGGCTCGGTTTGATGTCCCGAGGTGGGACACTCACAGCCGCTCACTGTCCCACCCTCCACGCTAGGGGCCAGTTCGTTGCTCTGAATCACAGATACTCAAAGTTTGCAAAAAATCTTCTGCCAGCTGTAGTTTATGTGCAATAAACTCAGCATTTCTGTATGGAATCTGAGGCCCTTTCAGTACAAAGCAAGACATCTCTTACCGCAGATCTGAGAGGAAACCAGCGTTTTTATTGAAGCGCAAAGACCACCTCTCATGCACCGCATCCCACATTTATCAGTCTCTCTTTGCTCTGCAGCTGAAAATGTTCACTGTATTGCACAGTGGACCACAAGCAAACCTATTTCTTTCCATGCTCCAGAGCCAATAGAAGAGCTGTGGCTGGGTCTGAATGACCTGAAGGCTCACTTCTATTTCGAGTGGAGCGACAGGACTCCTGTGACGTTCACCAAATGACAGCTCAGGCATCCCACCTACAAAAATGGTCTGGAGGACTGTGTTGTTATGAAGGGGCAGGTATATCCATGCAGTTATTTCATAGTAATGCAGACTAATAATTATGTCAGTCTGAAATCACTTGCCATTATATGCTTATTCAGGAGTCATTCTATATCTTAGCCTAAAATAGTTTTCCCCGTAAAGTTGGCATCAACCAGAAGAGAAGTTCAGAGGACAGGAGAGATCAGAAGCAGAGAGGCAGCATTTTCCTAGTGCTGCCTTCTGAAATTTCTTATCTGGTGAAAAGTCTGGTGCAGAAATTTTACATCAGATTCATTCTCATGATTGCAATGATGAAAAAAGTTATAGCTCTGGGGGAGGAATGGGGATGAACTAGCTAATACATTGTGTGGTTATCATAGATGGTATTTGCATACCCTGTTTTCCAATCCAATAGAACATTATGTCCCCCAGTGTCACACCACTAAGACACAGCATTGAGGCATGGAGACCTGCCCTAGGGCATGTTTCGTCAGCTGTGACATAGAGTTCTAACTTCTACCTGCCAAATACCTAACCTAAAATCCTACAGTATTTCTGACCGCTTGACTCAGGTTTTTTTGCAAGACATGGCTGTTTGACACAGTTACATGCATGTACATACACACAGTGTCATGAATTTTAAAAGCAACAAATCGAAAATGCTGTTATGAAAGACATGCTGGTGTTGAAAGAACTGCTATATCATAGAAGACTATTGCTTGCCAGTACTAGGCATTAATAGAATTGATGCTAGACCAGATTTTATGTGGGGAAAAAAGTTCATATTTTAATTTTTACATAATTCCTTTTTAAAAAGAAATCCATCGTTTTTAGTCTTCTCCTTGATGGATAAAATAGATTTACTCAGGTGTGCATTATTTCAGTTGCACTGATCTTTTTTCCAGAAGTGTAGTGAAATAATCCTGCTCTAAATGCAGATCCATTAGCCCCTGATCAGATGTACCTTTACAAACCCTCTCATTAAATAGATAGTTATGATAGCAAGTAATGCTGAGGCTTCAAGATGTAATTTATTTCCTTCTTTCATCTCAAATTAACACCAAATGGATCTTAAACCAATACTGACAGATGTGTATATTTTATTTTTTTTAAATAAAACTCCAGCAATGGTCCTATAGCCTTCCTAGGTAACATATTTCACTGGGCCTTGTAGTGAAGAAAGAGGAAATGATCATGAATGCCCCTTTTTTACATACATTTCTTCTCCCTACTATTCCAGGATGGATACTGGGCAACAGATGTTTGCAATAAGCAACTTGGTTACATCTGTAAAAAGAAGGCTTCATCACAATCCTCTGAAAAAGAGACAATAGAGGACCCAGGCTGCCAAAAAGTAAATGCTCTCTCACAAATTAATTCTTTTGGGAAAACACAAATTAATTTACTGGTTCTTGCTTCTCTTAGAGTCTTTGTGTTTGTAACTTCTAGAAAATCTACTCTTGAGAAAACCTAGTCTTTTCCTACTAGCAATTTACTAATATATGTGCATTTTTCATTTTTGCTGTGAAAATACTCAAAGTCAAGACTCATTTACCTGTACATGACCTGCAACAAATTTAACATGATATATTTATACACAAAAGAGCAGAGCTAATTCATATATTGAAGTCTCTTTCAACTTCACCTTAAGAACCTTATGTTTGTTACAGGGTTGGAAAAGATACAGTTTGCACTGTTACCTAGTGGGCTCTGCACTTTTGACATTCTCAGAAGCAAGTAAGAGATGTGAACAGAGCAAAGCTTATCTAGCTACGGTGGAAAGCGGGTAGGAAAATATCTTTTTTGTACTTCAAAATCAGTGCTTCTGATGAAGAAACTTGGAAAATTTGTCCATTTTTTGAACTCTTCAAAGTGTTTTATCAGCAATTTTCAAAAATTTTGTAGTAGTAAGCCAAATAAAATTATGGATGCAGGAAAAAATAGTGCTCAATATTTTAAGGATTTCTACTTAATCTATTACAATATTTTTCAAATTTTTGGAATTCTTTCTGTTATTTTCAATTCCTAAGTAAAGCAACTTCTATGTTATTTTTGGGGTTTTTTTTCTGTTGGAAAGTAGTTACTACAGTTTTCATCTGTTTACTGATGGATGTTCTCTCATTATGGCAGGAGAGCTTTAACAAAAATATTTTCCTAAACTACTGTCTGAGCCAAATTCCAAACAAATGCAGGAAATCTTACCCAGGACCTGCCCCACCAGAGCCAGAATGTATCATTTCCAGCCTACCCATATCTTACCCAGGCTTTGCAGGCTTCATGGCCTCTGAGGAACATGACTGCTTTCAGAGGTGATGGCTAGCAAAGCTGACAATTTGGTCCTGACCTGGTGGTCTGTTTGAGGTACCTTCAGGATTTGGAAAGACTAGCAAAATAGGAGAATACAACCAGAAGCCCACGTGAGCAGTGATTTGTGACATTTCACAGAACTGGATAGAAAGGAAAGAAGGTGCCTTCAGCTGGAAGGAGAGAGTTTTCCCTCACCAAATTCTTTTGACCACACTTCAAAGCCTGCTGAGGTTTTGTCCAAACTTCACTGAGGAGCTGTTGCCTTGGGGTCATGCTAGCATGATAGTGATACCTCTATTTGTACCACTTGGATTAATATTGCAGGAAAATAGGTTGTGAATGAACACTGTTTTCCGCTTCAGAAACGAGCAAGCCTTTCTGATTAGTCTGACGGGGCTGAGGTCTGAAAAATATTTCTGGATCGGTCTCTCCGACACAGAAGAACGAGGGAGTTTCAGGTGGATGAGTGGTGAAAGTCCTCTCTTCACACACCGGAACACACTAATGCCAGGTAAGCTCTGCACGGGCTCGACCCCTGTGATAGGAGTGCAGCCGCAATTCATGCGGATCTCTGCTTTCCATCCCACCCGCTGGTGTTTGAAATTAGAGTAGGCGTTTGATTTTGTGCTGGTAGATGTAAATGGCCAACACCATCAGACCTTGTGTTTGACGACAGCACAGCGAGCACTGTCACAGCTGTCAGGTGTTGTGTAAGTCAATCTCCTGCAAAGTTGTACAGAAACAGATTTTTAATGGGTTAGACTGAAGGCAATACTGTGCAGGAGTTTAAAAGGTCCATGGTCTCATTTTTTTCAACTTGTTAACACCAGTTAACAGCAACACAGCAGATGGAGAAAAATTATGGGCAGGGTTTTGACCCACAAGGTGCATATGGAAGAAACGAGCAGCAAATGTCCAGCTGTTTGGCGTTTCAGCAAAACACATTAGCATCTACATGGGAATGCTTGCCTTCACACTAGCTAGTTATGCCTTAAAACAAACTTCTTGTACTTAATATCAGCCTTCTTGAAGTTGAATTGCCTGGATATTGAGAACCCCAAAGTAGCTGTCAGGCCATTTGCTACATATGTAAATAAAATGAAGTGCCATTTGCCCTGTGATTTCCATGGGGTGGCAAGGTAAAGAAGCTTTATATTCTAAAGCTGTAAATCTCCCGTTTTGGCAAAGGTGTGTCTGTGAGACTCACTGGCCCATATCTGGCCCCTGGCAGGAAGTATTTAAAATCATTTTATATCCAGGATGGTTTTTAATCTGTATAATCTGCGTCTTCCTTTCCACACTTTTCTACGAATAAAAGCAAAATTCTCATTTCTTAGACAGCAGTTAAGAGTTTGGTTTTACTAATTTCTTTTCCATGTCACAAAGGAAAAGAGCAAGGCTGTGTTGTCATGGGAACTGGAATGGCAGCTGGATTATGGGATGTGGTTAGCTGTGAGAAGACAGCAAATTACCTTTGCAAACACCAGGCAGCAGGAATGCTGCCTCCTGCTCCTCCGGTACGGGTCCCTACAGCCGCCTGTGCCGAAGGTTGGGACGGAGCCTCCCAGGCAGACTCGTGCTTCAAAGTAAGTGTGTGTCTCCCTTCAGCGCCAGCCCGAGCGCAGGGCAGCCCAGCGTCGGAGCCCTGGTCACTGTGGTACTCAGGGACCAAAGGCTGGGTCAGTTTTAGGGAATTATCTTCTCTATAGTAATGAAAGGCAAAAAAACATGAGAAAATCCATCAAATATAATGAAAGTCAACAACGGGAAACCTGAAACAATGAAAACAGTGTGCTAGAAATATGGTTCCTTCTATTTAAATGCCAGGTGAGAACCTCACTTAATTTACTTGCTTCCAGGAATGCGAGATCTGAGAGAAACATAGTATTGCATCTCAAAAGCTGGCAGTGTCACTTGCGTAAGACAGTATTTCTAAGAGAAAACTTAAAGAAACCTGGCCCTCTGACAACTTTTCTCACACAGCATGTGATACCTTTAGATCCAGGTTTAGTTTGACATCAGTGACTCCTCAGCAAGTAAAGGTTTTGGGCATCCTCTTGGTTTAGCTAAAAATGCCTTTAAAAGTCTCCTTTTTTAATAGAAAAGAAAGTAAAAAAAAAAAAAAAAAAAGGCAAAATAGATCAAGTAAAAGTGAATATGCAACACTGTTCTTCCAGGTCTTTACATCAGTATCCTCTTTTTCTTTCTTCAGACTGCCTGTTGGGAGCCCAGAGATGATTTTAGCTCTGTATTTATACGGGTCTCAACATCTATGTCACATTTAATTATTGTTACTAACATCATTGGTTATGCCAATTACCAAATTGTAGATTATCCTTTCCCCAAAATGTCAAGCATCCAGTTTCTTACTTCAAGAATGTATACGCTTTATAGCAGAAAGTGGAGCTATTTGTATGCCTGCCCTGCCATACAAAACTCTCTTCCTCAGCCAGGGTCAGTACCTTGCCAAACAGCTTTCCCCGTTTATACTATCTTTTCTATTCCAACCTATTGATTTTCCCTCTACCTTCCATTTCACAGAAATCTCCCGCTTTCTACTGCGGAATACCACAACTGAGCTATTCAATCTTTCTTTGACCCTTTTAGTGGTCAAAGTTCCAATTAAGCTATAAATTATTTTTTTTCTTCTCTGTACATCGGGATATCTTTTGTTCTCCTCAGACACTTATGCTACTCTTGCCTTATTTTAAAATAGATGATGCTAAGAAAAAAAAAACTTACACTTTAGATCACTAATTTGATATTGCAGGTCTTGACAGATGCTATGTTGTCTTATTCAAGAATAAAGGGGTGCTAAAGTGATACTGATTTTAATTACATAATTACATATGTTTTTATATGCTAAACTTTGCACATTTAGTAATTTATTTTGACTTTTTTTCTTCTCAATAGTTTTTTGTGAGAGAGGGAAACCAAAAGAAGTCTTGGTTTGAGGCTGAAGAATTCTGTAGAGAAATAGGAGGAAATCTGGTCACAATCAATACAAGAGAAGATCAAATTTTGTTATGGCGATTAGCGTCGTGAGTACCTGCACAACTATTGTTTTTCATGTTCATGCTGAGTAAGAATTACATAAGAATTCCATCAAAATATAACTGGAGCTGGGGAAGTGAGTGAATGAACACAATCACATTTTAAATTAAAATGGATATTTTTCATCTGAAAATATCATCCTGAAACATTGCTTTTTCAAAAAGAAAATCTTTAGTGTTTGAAAAAGGCTTTGATATTTTTGAAATTTCCATCGCAGTTTTTTATCAAGGCTGTTCTCCAGATCTCATCAGCTTTGCACATGTTAATCCCTCTCCCAAAAGAGAGACAATAAAACGTTCAGCTCTAACTGTGCCTTTTTTTTTTTAACTGGTTGTAATTCATATTTTAATCAATCCATTCAAAAAAACTCCTTGAATTACTGTGTAATGTAAACCAAAATGCAAGAACTTAATGTGGAAATTTTCTGACTATAAACTGAAGACTTCTGAAATCAAACAGGAATTCATTTTAATTAAATTTTTTAGTGCTGTAGATGCCATGTCTCACCTGCAATGTAAAAATTATGCCATTATTTGCCTCCAAAGTTAGACCACTATATTCTGATTGCATTCTGTAATGTGAAGACATCTCAGTGGCACATAGTATATAGCTATTTAACCAAAACTCTTTCACACAGTGGTGTGAATCTATTTTCAAATAGATTTAAAACTTTCATACAGAAAAGTTTTTGTGATCTCACCCTGCTTCATTTTATTTTCAGTATTGTGAGAAGCTGAATGTGTTTTCATTTGTCTATCAGTCTCTTTGCTTTAGGCTATGAAACCTTCATGGAGGGAAACTTTGTGTTATGTAGTGAATGAAACAGGACTACATTTTATCTGGTCTGTAGGTGCAACAAGATAAATAGAGTGAACTATTAAAGAAACTACATATGAAGTGCCAAGAAGGAATTCAAAGCAGATTAAAAACAATTTTCACTATTTTTCATTAGTTAAACTGTATTACAGCTCTCTATTGACATTTTACTTTTGCTAAAGTCTCTGTCTGTGAACTCCTGCTACAGCCAAGAGCTGTGTTGCAGCCACAAGGACGGAAGCCTGAGCTAGATCTGTCACATCACTTATCCTTTAACTTACATTTAAATATAACAAGTCTTGTCCCAATGCTGAGCACCACCAAACCCCTTGACAGAGTGCAGGCGGTGAGCCTGGCTATGGGCCAATGTGAAGGAGCAGCTCCTGATTCAGATGTGACAGAAAGCAGCATGTTTCTATGCTTTCCAGCATTTATATCATGTCCTGTCTTTCTACCCTGATGTATCTATATTGTATGATTTATTTTAGGGATAAAGGACTGCACACTCAGGCTTTCTGGATCCGTTTGTTTCTCTTAAATCCTGATGAAGGATTTGCCTGGATTGATGGTTCCCCTGTGAGTACTTATTTGCTGGATAGTAGTTGATTTTCTGTCCTTTAGCATATATAAATTTTCATCTTTTTATGCCTTCTTCCCAATCTTTTTAGACCTTTGGCAGGTACACAGCAGCCCTTTATCCATCAGCTGAACAGCTGCAGTGCTTAGTGATGACACTGTCTTAACACAGTAATGGAAGTACAAAATTGCCTCTGTTTCATCCCTGGCACCATGTTATATCCCATCTTCTACAGTCCGTGCTCTTAGATCTTCACAGCACCCCAGATCAGGCACTGCTGTATGTCAGTACAGAGAAGTCAGGTTGCCATCTTTCACAAAGCGAAATAAACACGACTCCCTCCGCCCATCAGTTTTTCCTCCAAGAGACACATGCTTTCATATACTGTATAATCCTTACACCTTCTCCAGGGAGCGATGGGGAAAGTGAGCTGATCAGCATGACTTTCACAGCCCCCTCAGACCTATCTGAACTCCTATTGATCCCATAAACAAGGTACTTGAGATGATGAGATTCTGAAATTGTGTTACAATGGCAATCTCAATTACGTCTACTCAGCTCGAATCACATAGTAATTGAGATGTATTTCCAACACAGGTAATTTATGAGAACTGGGATGAAGATGAACCCAACAACCGTGAAGAAATTGAACACTGTGTTATGTTTAATAGATCACCCCAAATGCGCTGGAATGACTTGTGCTGTGAACATTTACTTAATTGGATTTGTGAAACAAAAAAAGGTATGATTACTTCCCCATTTAATTGGAGTGATAAAGCCAAGTTCAAAAGCAAATTGTATGGATTTAAACAAATTGAAAAGAAGATAGGTACTGGGAATTGTTAATTTTAAAACCGGTTGCAGTGAAGGCAACACATAAAGCAAGATGAATGAATTGAGATATTTCAATTGTACTCAGATGCAGGAAGTTAAAGATGTCCCTACTACTTTATCTCTGCCTTTCTCTCTTTCTGCCATAGGTTGAACAAATTTGCAAGGCAAAGGTACTTATACCCTTTCCTTTTATCTCCTCCCTGTATGTCTATCTGCTTCAGGCTTACCCAGGAAAGCCAAAGATGCAGGACACTAAAGCTCTCTGTACATCTGTACAAAAGAGAAAAAAGCTTTGCTTCCCACTGTGAAATGAATAATGGGAACCAAAGAGAGGCATCAGTTGCTACAGGAACCAGCAACACTGAAAAAGAGATCAAAAGTAGAGGCTGGTGTAGCCTTGAAGGACTCCTGCATCCGCCAGCTTTGCCTGGGAGGCAGGGCCCTAGCGACAGGCCTCCTGCACCTGGGGCCAGGGCATGGAACGGACCCCATGGACGTGCATCGGGGTGTCCGTCAGCAGGAGACGGGGTCTTCATGGGCTGATAACCTCCACTGACCAGCCCATAATGAAAGAACTTGTTTTGCTTACTCGGTCCTACTTTTACATCCCTGCTTCCTGGTTGTAAACTGAGTACTTGTATGCATCTCCATGGAGCAGAAGAGAGCCTTAAAAGCTTCTTGAAATGAAAAGAAAGTTGGATGCACACAGGGAGCTTGTGGGAGGCACAATAGGGAAAGGAAGGGAGAAGCAGTTATATAAAAAGCACTAAGTATATCTAATATTTGATGGCTCTGCCAACAAACTGTTACACTTGAACAGCAAATAAGGCACTGTGCTAACTCTGAAAAATTGCTTAACCGAAAAGGAAGAATCACTGTTCCCTGGTGGATAGATTAGTCATACAAATGCACCATCAAACCAGTGATTTCTGCATACCAGCTTGAAGCAGGACATCCCGCGTAGCCCTCTGGTGCGCTGAGCACGCTCCTCGGGACAGATGTGAATCTCCACTCTTGGTGAGATTACTCAGGAGGAGTTCAGAAACCATGAAATAAAGATTCTGATCATTTTATCTTGATCCTAGATGACCCTTCAAATGTAAAAAAATAAAATAATTAGATTGTTATTGTGAATTAGATTATTAAATTATCAATGCGAGTGGACAAGTGCTCAGCTGTTAATTCCCTCATATTCACTTCAGACACATATTTACTTATGCTACTCTATTTTTTGGAAAAACAAAGACTGTTCTAGTTAAGATTAAAAAATAAAATTAAAATCAAGTGAAGCATGTAAATTTATTGTGAAGACATTTCAATAATTTTAGTTCTATTTTTTACTAAATACTTAAGAAGAAAATGTTTAAAAGCTCCCAACAGAAGAATTTTGATTGCTTTTTCATTTGTCTGCTTATTTCTCATCTAAACTGTTTCTGCCATTTCTTTAATAATGTGTTCCCCTCCATCAAACCACAGAAGAAATGGAGAAAGCTAAGAAAAGAATTAGTTCTTGTGAAGAACAAAGTAACAGGCACACAAATGAAAGCAGAGCTACCAGTATAGCTGGCTCTGGAAATAGCAACAGGTTAACTGCTTCCACCTGGTCCATCCTCTAATCAGAAACCTGGGTTTGGCATCTGCTGGCTCTCCAGGACTGTTAAAAACAGACTTTCCTAGCAAAAGCCAAGCCACCAGGATAGGAGGAATGCATTGAGACACTGGGAATGATGTGTGGTATTAACAAAATATTAATATTAAGCTTTCAGTACTTGTAAATAGTTTACTACTTTGTAGGTAATCTTGAGAGCTTACTATATTGGTTGGATTATGTTGTTTGGCTATAGTCCCATGAGTATATAAAAAATTAATAACAGTATGGTAAGTAAAAATACTTATTAAATTTTCAAACTGATGTGAATTTCATCTGTGATGTGTTTATGCACTTCCTGTATTGTTTAATACAGTGCTTTTGGAGATACATACATGCTTTAAGGATATATATTTTTCACTAGATAAATGTTTCTAAATTATACACGTTTTAAATGTAGTCCAGTGGTATGTGCTCTAAAATCCTGAAAATGCATTACATAACTCATAGTTCCTCCCCCCCCCCCCCTTTATTATACAAAGAATTTGCAACTACATAAAGCAAATCTTTCTGGATTTTTCTGTATTTGGAATATTGCTCATGATGATCTTTTATTTCACAGGTTCACTGCTAAAACCTGAACCAAACTACGAACTTGGTAGGATTTTTTTCTCTTTCAAAGAAATATTTACTGTATAGTTTTCAGACATTGTACAGTCCAAATATAAATGTAATATGTATGATTCTTTATCTTTCAGAATATCAAGTCACTGATAATGGATGGATTATATACGAAGATAAGCAGTACTATTTCAGCGAAGAACTTGTCCCTATGGAAGAAGCACGGAGAATTTGTCAGAAGAACTTTGCAGATCTTGTTGTCATTGAGAATGAAAGCAAAAGACAATTTCTATGGAAATATGTAAGCACTGAGCCTGTTAATGATAATTGAATTCTGAAGCAGAGCAGCTGATAAAACAAAGGGAACCGCCTGTCTATTTATCTAAGCTAGAGTCCTCAGCTATTGTCCTACATTACTGACTTATATAGCAACATACTTGTTCAGGACCTGTATAAGGAAATTACTATTGCTTTTAGTAAGGAGAGGGAAAAGGCATGCAAATGTTAAAGGTGCCACAAAGGATAGTGCAGGCCCAAGTTGCTCAGCTCTTCCATGATATGTAGTGTTCAGTGTAGTGATTACTGCTTCCCTGTCCAGTAGGCTCCTCACACCAGGATGTTCCCCATATCCCTGTTGCCTGCTTGAAACCTGGGTCTGAACCTAAAATGTTCTTGCCTGAGGCTCAAATCCTGAAAGAAGGGAGAAAAAAAAAAAAACAAAACGGGGGGGGGGGGAGGCAGTCACAGGCATGGTTAGTGGGGT
>JAVJGI010000050.1:72183251-72242323 GCA_035590275.1 Ibycter americanus | reverse complement strand
CCGCCCCCCCCCCCCCCCCCCACCCCCCCCCCCCCCCCCCCCCCCCCCCCCCCCCCGGGGGGGGGGGGGCGGAATTCACAGGGATGGTTAGTGGGCTTCCAGGTTTTGTTTGATGTTGAGGAACTGTTTTGTGCTTAACTGTTAATTACTTTTGTTTTAGACTTACACAAAACTCACAGTGGAAACATATTTCATTGGCTTAGTTGTCAGCTTTGATCAGAAATTCAGGTGAGTAAAGGAAAACTGGTAATGAACAATAAGTGATGGCAATTTCGTCTTGCTCTGCGGGAGCATTTGTGTATGCTTTTGTTTTACAAGTTAGTAACTATTGTGCAACTGATCTCTGGATAGATTTCAAGAGAAATCTCAGATTGGAAGTGTTAAGTTCTTTTGTATTTAAGCAGAGCAACGTGTTTTCCTTCCAAATCTGGGAGAGCAAAACCAATAGAAGTTCACAGCTAAGATTCATTTCACTTAATGTCTTATGCTGAGAGGTCAGAGTTAAACACCCAGGCAACACTTCACAGGTAGTGAGAAGCAGCAGCAGCTAATGTTAGGTAGTTATTCACCTGATTTGCTTTAGACATCAACCTTAGAATGAGATTAACTCCGACCAAATCTCCAGTGGCTACAGAGAAAGCCCAGGAGGTTTTGATAAAATGTGAATGTAAGGGTTTAATCAGATTAATCCCAGTAGTTCAAGTTATGGGAGCTGGAAGCAAGAAGTGTAAGCAACATGTCACCCAACAGCTTTCTGAAATTGCTGGTAGGGAACCTGTTTTGGAAATCTGTTTGTAGAAGGCTTCCAGGAGGATACATTTCTGGGATGAAAAGGAAATCCATGCACTGGTGAGATCTTGCAGTTTCTGCCTTGTCCAGACCATAAGAAGCCTTCACTCGAAGTATGACGTTATTTATCCAACCTTGGGCAAAATGGGATGCTGATAGAATTTGAATGTGATAGTACTAAACAGATAAAAAGCAGCAATAAAGCTATGGCTATGTCCTCTCCAGTATATGTAGAGCCTGTGCCCTCTGGTCACTGCTAATACTCTGCTTAGCGACAGACACTGTAGCTAAATGACTGCTGGAGACATCTGTCCAGCAGCCACTGTCCCCTTCTTTCTTTCAGATGGCTGGATGACACCCCAGTGAACTATGTTGCCTGGGCTCCAAATCAACCTAGTTTTGCAAATAATGATGAACACTGTGTGATAATGTCAAAAAAGTTTTGGTGAGTAAAATAGCAACAAGAAGTATTTGGTTGAAAATGTAGCAAACATTTTGGATTTTGATGCTAAATATTTGAATTTGAGATTATCCCACAAATAGATAGTTGCAAAATACTGACAGTTTTTGCCATTGCTATTAGGAGACAAACGTACCACAGAAGGAGTATATGTGGGTAAATGTGTACATAGCAACTCTTTCACCTGCCTCCAGAAGGTTTCATTAATTTCTGCTTTATGAATACTGTCTGGAGTCGACTGCTGTAATGGTGGTATGAGAGTTTCAGACAGTGATTCTCTATATTCCATTTATTTACAGGCTTTTGGAAAGATATAAGGTGTGCTGTGAAAAACGCCTTCATCTGCGAAAGGCACAATTCAACTTACTCAGGATTTGTTCCTACTGTACTTCCACCTCTGGGAGGGTGTCCTGAAACTTGGCTTTTGTTTAATACTAAGGTGCAGTAACAAATCTCAGCCTTATTTAGCAGATTTGCTATAGGTAGAGGAAATAACTATCTCTTTTATCTCACTATATAAATCCTCTCACTTTTATACACTGGTTTATTAAGTGGTATTCTAATTAGCAGTGTATGCAGTTTTCATGTTGGCAAGTCTGCATCTAATCTGAAAAAAAAAGGTGAATTTGAATATTTTAAATTATAATTTTTGTAAATGTCAATGTGCCTTTAGCCATAGTTACTTTTACAGTTTCTAGAATTTTCTGTGTATTTTAGGCATACTTACTGCATGGATATCCTGTTCCATTATCCTTACCTGTAAGTGTAAACCCCTTTTTCTTAGTAACACTGAGATTAAAAATTGCAAGGTCACACTTTTCACATGTAATTGGTTATCGTAACAACTCATTTTAAAATGAGAAACACAAACAGTAATAAATATCAAATCAAATATAGAAAACAAGCAAGCATTGGTTTTGCTAACTTAATCAAAACACCTGGCCATATGAATGTAAAAAAAAAAAACAAAAACGCCAAAACCCAAAAACAACAACAAAAGAAAATCACAAATGAATCCCCCAGTGCAATCAATAGGAAAAGTTGTTATGCATTCAAAAGGCATCAAAAGGGAGAAACAGCATATGCCATTTAAAAGCCATGTCTTCTGTCCCTCAGAGCATACACAACCACAAAACCAACTTTTTACACTGATATTAAGGAAAAATCCCTGTGGGAAACTAATACACCGTACGAAAGAGCATTTCTTCCTGACACTGTTCCGCTCATGCTGAGTGCTCACACAACCTCAGGCTTTTGTACTAAGTCTGTGGTGTGTGTGTATGTATATATAAACACACACACACACATATAAAGAACTTGACCTGAGACATACCTGCCCCAAATTACGTTCCCAAACAGGAAATAGTTTCAGTCCCTCAAAAATTCTACTTTTCAGTAATGTGACCTGAAATCTCTACTTGTGCACCTTGGATATCTACTTAATTCCTCCAAGGCTGTTGGAGGTTGCCTGCTCTTGCCCAGCACTAACCTTGGGCTGCCCGCAGGTTTGAAGGTGCTGCACAGGCATCGCTGGGGTTAGCTGGGTCCGCCACTTGCTGGCTGAAAATATTCACATTTCAGCAGCTCCCCCACCTGCTGCTTTTTACATGCAAGGACTAGAACTGAATTAATCAAAACCAACGGTTTTAAGACTCTTTGACACCTGAAATTTTGTCTAATCCTTTACTCTCCCCACAGTGTTATAAAATATTTGGATCCAGAGAAGAAGAGAGACTGACTTGGCACTCTGCAAGAAGTGCTTGTATAGAATTAGGGGGAAATTTGGCCTCTATACACAATGAGCAAGTGCAAGGTAGGACATCTGAGCCTTTTGGCGCTAAGTATGAAGCCAGCACATTTCACCATCTAACAAGGTCGAACTAGCCTCTCGATCTAAACAGCATAACCTACAAAGGAAGACCCTGAGCTGATTGATCCAGGGAGAAGAGTGGAGTGAGATATTATGACACTTCCCATCTTTTGGCAAAAGCATCATGTGTAGGGAACAGAATAATCTGTTCCTCGTGGCCTTGGAAGATGGGATAAATAGTAATAATAATATACAGTAATTATATAATATAAAATAATAGATAATTATATAATATATATAAAAAATTTAATAAATAGTAAGTCAATGCCCACAGATAGTCAAGTCAGACAGCAAGCAAACATCTGCCAAAAATGACATGTGCAGTTGATGCTACCTTGGGGAAAACTGATCAATCCTTTTGAAGTCCGTTCAAGCCCTAATCTCTATATTTCCAAGAAGTCTATATCATTTCTATCTAAACAAACTTTTTCTTTTCTTAATGAAATCAAACTGCTTCAGTTAATTACTCATTTTAATTTGCCTCTTTTACCGTTAACTCATAGTCTAACACTACTGAATTTGGTATTTCCAGTATTGTTAAAAGTTGATTGGTTGTTTTATTTGGAATTTAATTTACACTGAATTTGAAGGAAGGCAACTCCTCAGCTACTCTCTTTCTGATTTTTTTTTTTTTTTTTTAATAGCCTTCTTCACCTTCCAATTAAAGGATGTTGCCAATGAAATGTGGATCGGACTGAATGACATCAACAGTGACGGTACATATCTTTGGACAGACGGAAGCTTTTTTGACTATTCAAAGTGGGCAAGACATGTCCTATTTAGCAATGATTACATAAACATCAACGCGAAGTATGTTACAATACAGGTAAACAGAAAAAACTCAGAAAATGCATAATTTAGATAACATACTCAAGGTTAGTTGACTGACCTCTGTCTCAGCTGGGATCCTATATTTCACTGGCTTAAAGCAGAAGGCAATATTTCGGAGATCAAGTTTTTAAAGCTGTATCCACAGATTAATAGGCCTCTTCAGAGTCTACATTTATTGTCATTCCTTTGCAGAAGTCCAGACCGAACAAAAAGAGTGCTGTATTATAATTACTGCTTGAATTAATTAACATTATTAGAAATACTAGATTTTACTGGAAATATTCAGTATTACTAGCTCAGATTTTTACTTTGTTTTATTGTTTTTCCTTGTACAGCATGAATCTAAATCCAAGTTCAACAAATTCAGTACAGATTACCATAAAATACATAATAAAAATAGCTTTGGTGGACTCCAAGAAATTTTAATAAACTAACAAAAGTTCTTGCAGTAACCTGCTAAGGAAGGTTCATTTGCTTGTATATATAATACCATATGTTTCACTTCCAAGAAACAATAAATGAAAAAAAAAAAAAAAAGCCAGAAAATAAGGAAAGAAAGCTATTAACTTTGTCTCCTCAAACATATTTCTATTATTTTGCTAGACATTTTGCACTTTATCAGCTATAATTTTGTTTTTTAAATTTTCCCTAGACTGACTGTACTGCAATGACGACAAGATCTGTAGATGAAGCAGGGTACTGGGAAATCACTGACTGCCAGCATAACAAAAGCTATATTTGCCAGATGGACAGTAGTAAGTTTTATTTTTCACCTTCATTGGAAGAGATTTAGTGAACAATCTGACCTTATGAGTCCTCAGCTGTAACTGCCCAGCAGTGCCTATGGCGGCCAGGGTGAGGGAAGCAGGGCTTCCCTCCCGGCTCAGGAATTCCAGACACAAAACCTGCTCAGGGATAAAGATTATAAAAAAGTTTTGGCTTTACAGCCTTTCCCCTACGAGCACACCCATCAGCACTCACAGAGGCTCACTTCACCTACCCTGCAGACGTCTACACTTAAATCAGGTGCCTGCACATGGTGAGCAGACACTTTGAAAGCAGGATTCACCTGCCTCATTGTGATGCAAATGCCCAAAACAGATTGTTAGAAAAGCTGTGACTTCAAAATGCATTTCTTCTCTATTGACATAGAAGTTTACCCAGCTGGCACAGATATAGGTATCTGAATCAGGTTATTTTGCAAATGCAAATACAATGCATAAAGACAATCAGTGACCTCCACCACGGGCGCCTTAGCTAGACAGATAATACACTAAAGGACGCTTCCCCACCCTCACCCCCAGATCTAACCCCTCCTCACTACAAAACCCTCACACATCCTCCACTGGGGGGTTAGCTACAGTCAGTTAAACTGGTTAGTTTGCTCATCAGTCTTTAGCAATGCTTTTATATCACGAGATCAGCAATAATTGGAAGGGCAAAAGTTCTAGTTTTCTTTGTGTATCCTCAGGGTGAGAGATACATCCGGAGCGCAGCTACACTGCAGAGTCTACAGAAACAGAAACAGGGAACTGCTAAGCAGCAAGTAAAAATAGGGGAAGAAGCCACTGCTGGGCCAGATGTTTCATGGCTCTGCCTCGTGCAAGTGCAGAAAGCTGCATCTGCACATCACTAGCAAAAACAATTGCCAGAGCATTCTTGACACTGACCAAACATGAAGGCAGTTTTTGTCCTTTTTTCTGTCCCCATCACTAGCTCTAGGTCTTTGTCTCCTGCTTCCGTGTGTATCGTTTAAGGTACAGATACAGTTTCCTTTTTCACTTCATCCTATATGGGAAAGAAGTAGCAGCAGGGTCACAAACTGTTTAGAATGAAATTCACCCTTATTTTCAGACTGAAATCGTGTGGACACCCTGCACTATGCTTGCGTGTGGGAGGAATTTCACCTGCACTGCAGGAGGGGACCTAGAGAGCTCTGGGGGGAGCATCACTGTGTAACCAGTATTCACATAATTTCATCTGGTGCAGCATACGTCTAGATATACACAGCTCATTCTCTGTGTCTCCCTAATCCCTGAATATACTTTTTATGCTATAGTTAAAAATAATTCCGAGTTACTGTTAAAATATGTCTCCTGTGTTTTAAATAAGAAATGCTTTTACCTGATGCTTGTGCTGCTGCCTATATTCACCTGTTACTCAAAAGTAATGCTGCTATTCAGGCAGCTAGTAATTTTTCACTGTTTTCTCCCCTTCCTCTCAAATTTGTACTTCTTTCCTTCAGAGCGTGAACTGTTCCATTCCACAATTGCTCCAGATTCTGGTTTCATCCATTATGGTAACAGCAGCTATTTAATCATTCCTTCTAAAATGAATTGGGAAGAAGCAAGAAAAGCCTGCAAGGAGAGATCTTCAGAGCTTGCCAGCATTTTTGATCCTTACAGTAATATATTCCTGCTGCTGCAGGCAGCGCAGTATGGAGAGCCCTTATGGATTGGGCTCAACAGCAATGTGGTAAGATTAATAAATTCACTGGTGGTGCAGTTAAATGCTGTGACTGCATTACTGTCAGCAGATAGAACTGTAGCGTGAGCAGATTTAGGAACCTAGGACTGGTGAACAGCACCCACTTCATTTAACTTCATCCATCTTAAATCATTAAATTCCATTTTAGGCAACAGAGAAGGATGGGAACCTCTGACAGTGCTAGACTCCACTAATTCTATGGGAATCTTAGACACTCAGGTTAAACTACCTGGGTAACTTTCAGGTGGCCATTTTTAGGAAAGGTGAATTCTACTGAACAGCACCAACAAGGTCATTAAGTCTAGTGCCTCATGATCATTGGCAGCTGTACAGAAGGGCTCACAGGACATACCATGTGCCTCTGAACACCATCCTTCTGATGACTGCTAAGTCCCAAAGATTAAAAGTAGTAAAAGCTGTATTGTACCAGAAGAGGTGGATACAGAGATCCAAGTCCAGGACTGCGTAAGGGAACACTTGAGTCAGTATCAGTCTTACTAACTCTGTGACTGAGTGCCAAAATGAGCTTCAGCTTTTCTAGTGAATATGTAGTTGTTCAATGCATCTAAATATCATGTTTCTATTGCATTGTCCCTTGAGATGACTAAACTACCTTGATAATATAAAAAAAGTTCTTTCATCAGAAATAATCTCCTTAACTAGTGATTGTTTTTACTAATTGTGATTCCACACTGATATACAACCTAGCAAAACATGTCTGAAATTCAGTATCCCTAGGGAGAACTTAAAATAGATGTTCTGTAAAAATAGCATTTCTGATTATACGATGCAGCAGCACTCTGATAAAGCCTCCTAGAAGCCTACATTGACTGAGAACGAACTTGTTACAGAACAACATGTATTTCCATGATTCTAACAGTACCTCTCCCTAACAGACAAAATGCTTTGTCTGAGAATATATGTGTGACTGGAAGTCACCAGCCTTAACATGAATCCTCCCACTTATACAAATCCATAGAACATTTCTATCCAAAACAAAATAATAGTGTTTAATTTCACTTGATATCAAAGTTGGTTGGTTTTACAGTTATAGAAACATGGTTTAGAAAGTAGGTAAAATTCCATGACAAGCAAGTTTGGAACACCAAATATTCTCCTGATCCTTATAAGTGAGACAGCTCTGCTGCTGCGGAGTAAAGCTTCATGGTTCCTCCTGCTCCCCAGGAAACGATCTTGCCCTGATGGTGCTGAGCTCAGGAGAAGCTTGTGTACCTGGCCTCCTGACACATGTAGACATTAGAGGGAGATCATATTTTATCCCCCAGTTCTTAACGTCAGCAATATACTGCCTGGTTCTGTCCCCTTTTCCTTGTTTTCCTTGTAATTCTTCTAATTCTTCCCAGAAAAAAAAAAGGAGGGGGTGGGGGGAGGACGGACAGGAGACTAAACAAAGACTCAAGACTTCCTCCTCCTGAATATTTCTCTTTTGCTCCTTACAAACTAATGATTTTCTCAGACTTTTCATAGCGACAGCTGCAGTTTACTCCTGAATGTTTCTCCTTAGAACTGTACTTGAGCTTAGAGTCTTTGTTTGACAGCCAACTCTGAGACCCGCTTCCACCCGAGCTTTCCACACGTTTCACGTTCCTGTGGTCATGTTGCTCTTCATGGTGATCTACCTCCCCTGGGACGGTGATTCCACCTCCCACCTGACAAGGTGCCTGACAATGGACTGAGCACCAGCAGTACCCAGCAAGCATCATTTGGCCTTCAAAACACCTTCATTGGCTTCACTTCAGCATGGGAGCCATACTGCTGTGTCTTACTTTCACTTTGCTGGGTCCTGATTCAATTAATATTTTAACAGTACTAGCACAGATATACAAACTGAGCTCTATATGTCACTGTGAAAATCTGCATTTGTATAAATCCACTCACCTGAAACAGTAGATGAGAGTGTACAAAAACTGTTGTCCGTTTCGATTTTAGAGTTATGGCTATAACAGATGGACCGATAAAAGGAAAATAATTTTTTCAAAGTGGTACTATGGAGAACCAAAGCAGAAAATAGCCTGTGTCTATCTAGAGCTCCATGGGACCTGGAAAACAGCACCTTGTAACGAAAAACATTTTCCTGCCTGCAAAAAATCTGAGGGTAAGCTATGGTGGTGACTTTCGGTTTTATGGCAGAAACCTTGCTCTATCTGCTTTGACTGAAATATAAATTTCTAAGTATGTATTAGGAAATAGTAAGACTGAGTATGTAATGTTTTTAAAACCTTTATTTTGCGTGAACAATGTTGGGGTTTTTTGATGACGTTGTCATTTACCAGACAAGATACTGCCATTTTACAGGACTGGGGTGATAACTGCAGTAGAAGTTCTCCTACGTCACAGGCAGACAGAACATAGAGATTGTGGGAGTATTAAACATTTAACTTCCAGTCTAGAATGTAAAACTTTTTGCTGACAGGGGTTTCGTAGGAAGTATAAAACAAATTTAGTTCCTTCAACATAAGCAGCGTTCAAACACTGGTTATGGCTTCACTGTTACTAGATTAAACACTGGGGAGAGGAGGAAGAGTTGTATCTGTGAAAAAAAGTCTGTTATTGGCCCAAACAACAGTTCATACTTCATAGTGATTCTATAGGTGTCATTAAGGAATACTACAAACTGAAAGCTACAGGCAAACCTCAGGATGGGACTGAACCATTTGTCTTCTCATTTGTACTAGAGCAACCAGTATTAGCTCTGGTGACACAGACTTAATGGAAATCACGTGGGTTTTTTGATCTGTTTTTGTGTAGTTTTTCTTTAATTTCTTTTCCAGGCCATGCTCTGAACTTCCTGTCTATTCATTTGCAACTTTTGTTTTAAAAACGTATATACTAACTGACAGTGTTACTGTTTCTTTCCATAATGTCATTGCTTGCAGGAGAATGAGGGGCTACTACACAAATATTCAATGAGGTTCAGATTATTCCATGCATTGTCAAATTTGTTCAGAATTTTTATGTAAGAATTATTACCTTGAGGAAAATATTAAATGGGAAGTTCCCCCAGTAAACTCTGATTTAGATGATACTTCCATTTAAAATCAAATTGTTATTTGAACCTCTTGAGGGTTTGGGAGTTTTCTGTCTTTTCTTTTTCTGCTTTTAATGTATGTATCTTTTATTTACACAAATTTCTTGGTTATAACAATATAAACTAGAACCAAACCCCCCTGAACACTCAAATATCCTTGAGACAGTCCAAGTTTAATTTAGTTGGTAACACAGAAGAGTGCAGGCTCACATTCAGTCATTCAGCTGTGACTGAGCAGTTCTGCTCCTCATTGGCGCTCTTGACATAGTCACTGATAATTCTAGCACTATATGCCAAAGCATATTTCAAGTACTTTTAAGAAAGGGTTTTTTTAAAACTTGATTTCATATCTGAAGAGCTGCGATCTCTACTGAATGAATGCATCCATAATATCTAATTTCTTCAAGACATACTTCCTTCTGATCCCCCACAGGATATTGGAAAATGTCCTGAATCTGATCACACATTTTGGATTCCTTTCCGAAGCCACTGCTATAACTTCAATGACAATGAAATGAGCTGGGCTCAGTCTGTGACTCAGTGCATTCAATCAGGTAATTATTATTTTTACCTAAAGATAGGATTTCAATCTTGACATAACAAAAAATATTCATTTTTAAAAAGTCTTGAAAACTAATGCTGCAAAAACTACATATATTAAAAAAAGGAAATCGATGTCTCATTTATTTTTTACTGTTGATACTGTTTGTTTTTCAATTATGTTGAAATTCAGGTGATCAATTTTCCTTGGGGTTTTTCCAGCTGTGTTTCTTTCTTGTTGTATTTCTTCATTCACAAAATAGGTAAACTTCTTTCTGGCCTTATCCCTTCTTTTCTGTATCTTTCCCTACACAAGAGCAGAAGTAAATATCATAGTAACACTCACTTGTTTTTCACATGGGGTGTGTGATCCTAAAGGGGTTGCATGTACTGCCTGAAAGTCCTGGCTCTACCAGTGGGCGGAGCCAGGGAAGGGCAAACCCAAATGCTTCCCACCCCCGTCTTGGAGGCATCTGGTCCTGGCCAAGACCATGAGCTGCTCCTTGGCACTGTTCTACTTATGCTGCTGAATCATCAGCTACCTCATCCATGCTTCAGGAGGTGGTGAAAGGGAAGCACTATACTGCCCAAAAGAAACGGATACTTTTGTTTCGTATCTTTTTGCACCCTCTTAGCACTCTTCCTCCAACACCGTTGCCAGAAAAATTAATACTTCACTTTTAACTGTGATTTATTTTTGCTGCGCAGTATTACATACTACATGATATCCTGTCAAACCATGAAGAACAAGTAAATAATCATCTGTAATGCCTATGAAAAGTATTATCCAGCCACTTGAAAATAAGTGTTTCGCCTGGTGTTTAAAAAAAATCATCATCTTCACTATGCTTTCCCATCTTTCACTTCTGATGACATCAGACACCGTCCTTGCTGTTCCCCTGCAGCTGAACACTACTTTCTGGCCTCTGTTTAAATCCTTGCTTACTCCCTACCAGCAGGAGAGGCTTTATTATTATACTTATCCTGTGTCAAAGGCTGTAACTACGTTGTGCCACTGACTTCTGTGGCAGAAGATGCCTCCAATCATCTTCTGTTGGTTTTCTGACAGGTGGTATGCTGACTTCTGTAGCAGATCTGGCTGAATCAAACTTTTTAGTAGAGCATGCAGACTTACACACAAAAAAACCAAGCGGCTTTTGGATAGGAATATACAGAAATGTAAAAGGTAACTATTTTAACTTCTATAAATAATCATATATAGACTTCATTAAATGGACAGAAATATGAATAAGATATACTGTTGTTTTTAAGGAATTAATTGAAGTACAATAGAAGCTAATTAAAAACAAAAAGATAGATTGATAGTATATAATCTAAAAATTCTTGGAAGTTGATGGTTTTATCCAATAGGTGTGAAAGGCTGTGGAAAAGAGATTTGTGGGCTTCAGTTATGGATCTTAGGTGTTGTATGGATCTACCAGAGGGATGCCACCATGTGGGACCGCCTCAATTAAAATATCTTGTCTATATGTGGTTCAGTAGCAAAGATGTGGAGAGGTGATAGGAATATCTCTTGAGGCACAACTCAGAAGATACTGTTCTTTTAAAAAGTGAGATATAACATGTAATTTCAGCTGCCCGTACCTGAGGCAATCATGGGGCCTCATACCTAAATTTGAACAATCCAAGAATTGCTGAAATCAATGATAATTTTGGATAGCTGCTTACGGTTGCAGTGTCACCTAGGTCCTTTACATTGGACCTCAGCCAGTGGCATGTTATCTGTCCCCCTGACTGCAAGCCTCCCTGAAGATGTCTCCTATTCCTGGTCTGTGAGAAAGCCTTTCCCACTCTGTTTGCTCTGTGCCCCAGTGGGGAACATGTCCCGGCTGGATCTCACCTTCTCATGGCTGGGGAGTACCCACATGGGAGTTGTGGATGTCCAGCCAAAGCCCACAGCACCAAGCTTCTCTGTACCTCTGTACTGAGAAAATTAGGCTGCTGGCTACCAGAAAAAGAGTGCAGTGGAAAACAGGCACCTGGAAGAAAACAACACTAGTGTCAATCCACAATCAGTCAGAAGGGATTATTATTTTAGATTCATTTTAACTCACTGATATTTCAGAATTTTTTGCAGCATGAGTTTCTGCAAAAAAAGAAATGTTTTGAGTTTAACTAGGTATATGGTTAAGTGTTACAGTAAATGTTGCTGATTTTCAGTGAGTGCTGCTGAAATTAAAAAGCCTAGCCTTTTTTCAGTTTGAAACTTTAGTACCCTAGACAAAAATAAGGGAATCTGCAAATTAAAACTTATGATTGGCAAATTTGCAAATCATAGTTTGGAAAAGTCCTTAAAAAGGGAATCAAAAGAAATAAAATACATTGGAAAACTATCACAAACAAATTTTTTGAAGAAAGTAGCATTCCTTTATTAGGCTGAGTAAAGTAATAATATTAATATTCACTAATATTAGTGAAGACCTTTGATGTGGAACTATTAGTATTGCTACTACTAACATTTGCAACATTAGGGCAGCTGCTTTGGCAAGACAACAGTGCCTTAGGCTTTGTCAACTGGGCCGAAGGACAACCCTTGAACGACTAGCTTAGCTACTGTGTGGAGCTGTCTGCGTTCTCTGGCTACTGGAGTATCCTTCCTTGCTCTTCCCGAAAGGGTTTTATTTGTAAGAAACCAAAGAGTAAGTGACTTCTTTAATATTTGCTCTTGATGTTTATGGTTTTATTTCAGTAGTAATAGCACAATATTGTCATTACAAAAGACCAACATAAAACACTTTATTTGCAGTCTTCCTTACCACCTGTTTCAGTGTTCAGACAAAAATAATATGAATATAGAGTGTTATACTTTTTTTGTGTGTCTGTTCTGTTCATGTTCTATTGCTTCATAATTTCAGATTCTCTTGTATTGTGTGATGAAAATTCAATTAATAACTAAGGATGATCAAGATTTCCTGAAAAAATTTTATACTCCTTTGTTGTTTGGCTCCCCTTTGACATCCGTATTCACTTTCTATGGAACAATGATTTGCTTTTCCTTCCCTTGCTGTACTATGATACATGCTGTTCCAGTAAAAGATGGATGAAGCAATTCTATTTAAATAATAACAGAACGGAAGCATGATCCAGAGCGTGTATAGTGACCTTTGAAAATAGTAGAAGTGTTTCAGTTAGCAGTTTTGGTTTTTGTTGTTGTTTTGTGGGTGTTTTTTAATATTGTGTTTCTGTGTAACTGAGCACCATCTGCTTTGGTCAGGAAGTAGAAATATCAGAATATTGTGAGCCAAACAGCCATGTGGTATGTTGGCATTTAACTGTTAATTCTGCACAAAAAAAAATAGCTTTCCTGTCCTGTTTCGCAACCCTGAGGTTTAGGATGTTTCTGAGGTTCTGTCCTTTCCCCTCCCAGAGCAAAGCTGCAGCTGGTGGGTAAAGCATCTGTACACATTTGTAGCAGTGTCAGAGCATTTTATGAAGAAGAAAATTCTCCTTTTAGAGCAGCTCTTAGTTTTCTTCAGGTAGTCAAAGCAATAGACACCACAGAAAGCTAACTCTGTTACCAGATATATTGAACGCAGAAACTCAGTGTCAACACATACTGTATTTGATGGGTTTGGCTGTCAGTGGCCCATATGTACAATGTCAAAGTACAGAGAATATCCCTTACACGAGGCTTTCCAGCAGAACGGGGTTTCAGCCCAAGCAGATATTACATTACAGTGAGCTTTGCATCCTTCCAAGGGACACTTTAACAGCTGCATTTTCTTTGTGCTCACAAACACGCTGGAGCTTAACGCGTTGCTGTGCTGCTGCTGCAGCAGCCAGGCTCCTAGCGTTCCCTGCCAGGAACACACACACCGACTCTTCCTGCAGCTTCCCAGGCCCATGGAGAAGATCTGCTCTTCCACTGGCCATCATCCAGCTCGCACCCAGAGTGCCGAGACAAATCTTGCAGATGGCGCCCCCTTTGCACAGCTGGGAAAAACTGCATAAGAAAGTTTGAGTTTTCTTATGTAATTATAGATGCAAATGAATTAGGGTAAATTAAAATCTGCTGGGTCTCAAATGAATTATGTGCAATGTAGGAAAAGTGTCAAATATCCTTGTTTTTCCCAGTCTCCGTAGGCATGCAGACCCAGCGAAGAGGGCAAGATTATTAACCAGCAGAGAAGAGAGAGTCCATCTAAAACAGTCAGAAACTATCTGTGCTTGAAGATTCTTTGATTATTAAAAAGAAACAAGAAGGGGGCTTCAACATGCGAAACACTGCAGTTTTATTACCATAAATATCAGGTTAAAAAACAAACACCCCTTTTTATCTCTGTTAATTTAGCACATGTGTTTCCAGGAGAAGTGATGAGGTAAACTTGATGCATGGGATATCAGACCTTTTGCTCACATGAAACTGTCAGGATGAAAATGTGACATTTTTAGATTTTAACTAAACATTTGTCTTTATCTTTGACAGCTATTCTTAAAGGAGCTGCAAACATGGAAGGTAAGATTTGTTTCTCCTTCCCAATAGTTTCAAAGAGACATGAGAAGAAATACTTGTGGTTTTTTATGAATTGATATTCATTATTTATTTGTCTCTTATATGAGCTTAATTTACTTAGTTGCCAATGAATTAATTCCCAGCATAATTTAGTACTACCTATGAGACATCTAAAGCATCCCTGGATAACTAAATCTTTGGTAAATGGATCGCCCCCTCTTTGCTCCTTCTTTTGCATGCTAAGATCTATGAGGGGGACTGACACAGAGATATTACGATAGATTTCTCCTTGGTAATTAAGGGAGAAATTAGACCAACAGTTTTCAGTATTCTTATATTTATTTATGGTTACAGTACACCCACTTCTATTTGCTTTACATTTCTTTACAGGTGCCAAAAAGGACAAAGCACATGGTCACATGAGTATGTGGATGATACTTACTCTGGTCCTCATCATTCTGTTAGGGGCGGGCTTCATGATTTATTTCTTATTCAAGATCAAAACCCCAAGTGAGTCTGAAAGAGAGGCGAGGCAGGGCAGCACACTGGTAGAATACAGTCATATCCTAACTGGAAGGGACGATGAAAATGATTCTACTAACAACCAAGAAAAAAATGAACACAGTGTTGTCTAACAGGGTAACACAGCCAAACTATATGGTTAAGCTTCAAAAAAACCCTAGCTGGAACAAAGGAAAGCTTAGTAATCATTACCTGCACCTAATAGACACTATGAACTAATATTAGCAATTATTCCTCTGGTAAGGATTAAGAGCAGTTGCTCTATGCTCTTTAAGAAGTACACTTAGGACTAAGACTCAGTACTGTAAAAATGGCTGATTAATCAAGCATGAAAAATAACACAATGAGGGGGAATTTAGATTTAAAAGTTATGTATTAATACCTTAGTGTTCTCTCTTTTTAGAGATTTGTGGCAACATCACATACAATCGAGACAGACATACAGTGAGCACACTCTTTGCAGGGCATTCAGCCCCAAAGCCAGCGCTCTGAGAACGTATCTCACCATAATGTGCTGAAGTGTGCATACTGTTACTCCAGTAAAACGGTGTTTGGAATAAACAGAGATTTACATGAATTGTTTTTCCCTGTTGTTGCCCCTGTCTTGCACACTTTACACAAATATCTTCTTGCCCCAGTACTATAACTGAAATGCAAATACTTGTCCTTCATTCACGGCTTCAACTGGGATTTTGCAAAACAAGTAAATCTTTGCAAAGAGTCATATTCTGTGACTTTGAATGTTTTGTATCAATTATGAATATGAGACTATATCAATAAAGGATCTATATGCCACGTAATAATACTTCAGTGTTCAATTATTACGTGGAGATGTATGGTTTGGTGGTCTGATGAGTCATTTACCTTAAGAGAGCAGCTAACAGGAGGAAACATAGAAACATGAACAAGGCCTATGACTAAAAAGAAACATAAATAAACTATAAAATAAAGTGGGTGCCAAGTAAAGATGGAGGAATCCATTCTTGTTTTTACTTCACTTGACTGCGCATTTTAGGATGTCTTTTCTTACTGTCCTCCAATTCTCTGATAAATGGACTGATGACTGGGCACTGCATGCTTGCTACAGGCCAGTAAAGCAGTGGGGCACACCACAGTGTCTTGCTAGTGAAATGCTTTAGGGGATTTACTGTGCTGTTTAAGTTTTCTATGAATTCTATGCTGCCTATGACAGGCTGAAAAAAAGATCTCAAGGATCTCTGGGAAAAGCAGACCCTTAGAAAGTGCATAAGAACTGTACAGGAGAGGTCATTGGGAAGGAGAGATTCACATGACACTGGATTAATGGTTTGTAAATACTGCAGTCAAACAAAACATATTGCAGAGGATAAGGAATGAAGGTCATTCTGTACTCAGACTATTTTTACTGACAGTCCCCTTGATCTTACACCTTTTTTTTTCCTTCAAGTTAAGTTACAACACATACCCATATTTAAAATTTTGGAAATACTGACACTGAATTGGATGGCTAATGATGAAGGCAAGGCAAATGAAAAGAGTAAATATGGGGAAAAAAACCAACAAAACCCTGAAATAATAGCATTATTTATAAATTTGATATTTTGAGAGTTAATGTTGGTAACAGTTCTGAAGACCCTATACTGTGGAAATGGGTTTCTTCTCTCACAGTAAGTAACGTTTTGCCCTTGCAGGATATGTTGTGAGATTCATCTTCATAATAAAGCCACGAAAAATGAGAGAAAATTCTAAGGGCAATTTCTGCAGAATGTATTTCCTCCTTTTCCTTCAAAACAAATAAGGGATTTTGCATCATAGTTGAAGTTGATTTCCACTTAATAAAAGGTTGCAGCTCATTTGTAATGTTTGAGTATATTCCTCTGCTTGTCTCATTTATGCTTGGTACAAAGAAAGAATTATTAAGTATTAAAATTAATTTGTACTTTATGGATTAAATAATTTGGAAAGGAAGTTTTGTTGTCCAAATCACTGGTTAACAGAAAGATTTGTAAAGATTTGGCTAATTTGTATTGGTTCCCATGAGATAAATTCACATGAAATAACAGCACAGTAGTTTTACCAGTTGATAAATCAGAGAAGAGAAAAGTCAGATGTATACATAGTGCCCAGTTTGTCAAGTTACCAAGCAAAATTAAATTGTCCCATCTGGGTTAATTTTTCTCAGTGAAATAGTTGACATTGCTTGGTGCATCAAATTAGAGGACTATAGCAGTGAAGTCCTAGCTGGCCAAGAAACTTGCGCCTTTTTTTTTTTTTTTTTTTAGTTTCCCAGGTATGCATGTATGAGATTTGAAGTACATCTGTTCAAAGTGCATTCCCTGCTTCTTTGTCTTTGAGGGTCAGGACATTACAATCCCAGAGCAGAACCAAGAAAGTTAAAAATAATTCAGCAGAATGATGTTGACTGTTCAAACTTTGTCACTTGCATCTGAATGAATGGAAACTTCACTTTCAGATGCAAAGTTTGAATTTTGTCATTATTTATAGATTTCAGAATACCACACGTGACAGGATATTTCCTTATTTAGAGCCCAGAGTTTTTTCTTTCAACTAAAACTCTCCAAAACTGAGAAGAAGCCAGCATCAACTGGTTCCTTAAGGACTTCTACTGCAGCAATTAATTTCAGCTCATCTCTCTGTGAATAAGAAGAAAGAAATGAAATGCTTAACATTCTCTACAATCCTAGTTCTCCTCTCTTTCGTTCAGACTGCTTTTCAGACACTCGGTGAGTCTTTGTTTTTTATCCCATGCAAAAGTAGATGTGAAAGTGGGCATTTTTGTTGTCTTGCTTGTTTCTCAGACTCTGTAATATTTTCATGCTGCTTGACCACCCTGCGTTTCATACTCATCCTAACTGGAGTAGTCCACAGAAGTTTAAAAAAGGTGCAGATACAGAGATATTGGTTCACTTTTAAAGAGAGGGGAAGAGTCAAGATGCGGTAAAGCTGGGAATCAGAAGTCAGGAAAGAGTCATGTATGGGGATAAACATTCCCTTTTGGATGCAATTTAATTACTGGTTATGTCTGCACTATGAAGTAGATGGACTTCACAGTGTGTTCCATAGTTCTTGTCTGTATATGTGACTGAATTACAAAAACTGAGAAAGAGAAAAGAATTAAATTGGGAGTTGTATGTGTAACTCCTAGCCTTAGGTTGTGTGGGATGAGATGGAGCTTGTGGATTGATGTCAGATGTAATGCTGTGGCTGAGCAGGTGCCAATGAAAAAATATTTAAAAGATCAGAGTCAAGAACAGCCCTGGAATAACCACTATGGCTTTCAGGGTAAGGATGAGAGGCATAGTTAAGTCTCTGAAGTTGACCAAGGCCAGATGACAGGTCCCTTTTGACGTAAGGATGGTGATATGGTTCAAGGACATTTTTCCTTTATCCTTCAATTCATTACATTTGTGGAGTGGGGTACAAATCACAGTTTCTGAAAGCAGACACTGTGCTGTGTGAGCTGTGCCAGCATTAGCCTGGGCAAAAAATTGGGTCTCCCCTCTGCTCTGTGAGCTGGGACCCAAACATGATAGCCCAAGCACAAACCTCACAGTTTCCAGTGAGAACTATTATTAGACCCAAAAATACTATGAAGGACAACAGCTGAAACTTAGGGCACTACACTAAGTACTTATTTAGTTAGCAGTAAGAAATAAAAGATTTAATACATTTTAAAACTTTCTGTCTAAATGGACTAGGAAAGAAGAAACTAGGTCTTAGCTTCAAATTTAGATTTGAAGAAGTGAAACTTCTGAACTGGTCAAAGTGATACAGGACGTTCTTGGGAGAGCTCAAACATTAGATACAGATATCGTAACAAGAACAATTCTTCCTGTCATAGCCTTCCAGAATTTCCCAGACACTTTCTGCTCTGTGCACTACTCAACATTGGCTGTGTCCTAACATCCTACCCTTCTCCTACAAATTTACTTTAGTTTTTGGAAGGGTATCTCCCTGTCCCTTACATGGTTATTCTCTCAGATACAGGGGTGATGCTACATCTCTGTTTCCAGGTAGGGATTTGAGGCACAGAGAACTGAAGGCCTTGCCCTCCTGTCCCATAGGTCCTAGAATATTCCCTGTAGTCCAGATTTCACTCCTTCATGACCCAAAGCCAGCGGGAGCTGTATGCTACCTGACGTTTTGAAAAGCAGGCAGCTGTGTTCACAGGCTGATGCCCAGCACTGAGCAACCTGCTTTACACGGCAGCAATACAGCTGCAGTGCTGGGCAGCCCTTCCCAGCAGGCCTACTTGGCTTGAGGGGTAACTAAACTAGGCTGCCTATGATCCTTTGGGAGTGTTAGCTAGCTCCTTCAGTGTTCATAGACTGTCTTTCCATAACAATGCACAGCGCACAGGCACACACCTATAGTATCTTTACCTCTATATACTGCTTGGTGTTGGTTCTTGTGAGAATGTTTGTGATTCGATTGCGTGACTGATGTTGACTTCTTATGATAGACATACTAATGGGAGGGTGCTAGAACCGGGCAAGATAACAAGTCACGGTTCCACAGTTTTTCATCCAAAAAACCCACCCCAAACCATAACAGAACATGCCAATTACAGGAGCAGCAAGAGTCACAGAAGGCTCACTCACTAACTGTATTAAGCACAAATGCAGCCCTGTGCAGATGTATGTAACATGAGCTAAATATACAGTGCATGAAGTGATGGCAAACTTCCAAATCTTCAGTAAGGTCTCTTTTGGAAATCTTGAAAGAAATGTGTATTTCAGGAGAAAATTCATGAGAATTCCATTATAGTGATGACATTTTTGAAGATGTCATATTTTATGTGCTCTTGTTCCTCTGTATTGTATTTACATGTATTTAAGTGAGCTGCACTTATTTTTCCTTCCCAAAAGGAAACAAGTGTTGAAAATGCTGTTTGATCTTTGCAAAAGTGACTCAGATTTACACTCTCCTGACATGAATCAGATCAGAATAGAATCAACAGCACATCTCTTTCCTGAAAGCTACACTCACCATGTGTTCACCCTAAACACATTAATTGTGATTATTTTGTTTTACAGACAACAAAATATTTTTAATATACAATGAGAATACTAAGCTCTGTTTAATTGCTCAGAGTTCTCATGCAGTCACAACAGCTGCTTGCAAGAAAAACGCCGAGTCACAAAAATTCAGGTGGGTGTCTGATCACCACGTGATGAGCATGGCATTTGCACAATGTTTGGGAGTGGCCAACAAGCAAAACCAGGCTAAAATTTCTTTGTACCCATGCAACAAGAAAAGTGAATTCCAGAAATGGGAGTGCAGAAATGCGACCTTGGCAATCCAAGGGGAAGATTTATTTCTCAGTTCTGGCAAAAGAAAAGAAGACAATGTCATGCTGAACACAGGATCAGCAACGATGAATAAATGGAAGATCTATGGAACCATGGATGATTTGTGTTCTCAAGGCCATGAAGGTAATGTTTAAAGGTTAATTTGGATGGTGTATTGAATCCCCTTGTTTGCCATCACAGATAGAGTCCTTTGATTTCTGCTCCCCTTAGTCTAACATCAGCTGTTTCCCCTGAGGCAATGGTGGACTGGGGGATGATTTGTTCACATATTCAGGCCTGTGTTCAACCATCCTGGAGATGCACGGCTGCTTAGCTTCAGACAGAATGAAGTACGTGCAGAAATGTGCATTTTCTTTCTTTAAAGGAAGATCTAGGATGTTTTTAATTGTTAGTTTTAATCAATGCACTTTATTTAACTGTATATTAGTACTAGTGAAGTTGCAGCAGTATTGTTGAATGAAAGACAAAATTTTTTAAGTTTAATACATCAATATTAAATGTAAGGAAATAATTCCATGCATACTACCATTCAGTTGTTCTACGAGATTTCAGGTGCCAAAAATCCCACAACATTTAACAATTAAATCAATGATTAATTTTTAATGAATGTTGGGAAGTTAAGCTACAGGATAAACTAATAATGCTATTTTTAGAAAATTATATGTAAATATATGGAAAAAAAAATCACTACAAGTCTTTCATAGTTGGCTACAGTATGAAACTGCTCTATTTCCAGCTGTTACAGCTGGTGATATCATAAGCAAATGGTAAACTGCAAGACCTACCCTGAACTTCCTTGGAAGGCACTGCTGGTGACAGTAGGTGGCCAGTTACACTGGGGTAACATTCGTAACATTTTCTCCACATAGTCTTATGGAGAGTACAGATACATAGAGAATTGGGTCCCCCAGATCCCATACCTATATTATAATTTCTCTTTCCCCCCGCCCAGATCTGTTCACGCTGTTAGGAAATGCCAACGGAGCTCCGTGTGCCTTCCCCTTCCAGCTGAGTGGTAAATGGTACACCAGGTGCACAGCTGCCGGCAGGTCAGATGGCTTGCTCTGGTGTGCAACAACTCCTGACTTCGACACAGACCATTTGTATGGGTTCTGTCCAACTGGCAGTAAGTCCCAAATGCTGACATAGATGCTATAACACAACACTGTTAGTTAAATACATCAATACTGAGATGCTGTAAATAATGTGGAAGGGAAAAACCTTGTAATGACTTTACTTTACTCAAAAGTGTCTCGGTCACGCCATAACATTCCTTACAGAAGAAACAAAAATTTTTCCTGTGAGTCTATGGTCAGGCTGAAAGTTGTCTGGGTGTGTCCACAAGTAGCTAACATCCAGGAAGAGGCCAGTATACTATAAATATGACTGCATTCAGCATAAAATAATTTGAAAATTGAGATGCTACTCACAGTCTAATTCTCCTTGCCTCATTGCTACTTGTGGTAACAGTAGTATAACCTTTTCTGCTCATGCAAATCCCTGTTCTGCATAACAAGGTTGGTCTATAGTCCATGGGAGGACGTAGTTTGTTTCCTGGAAGACATATAGTAGGAAGATTGGCTTAAAGGTCTTACTGAAATAGCGGCACTGTCAGCCTTCCCCTTGCAATATTTCAGATTACATTACAAGATAATGTTGTCTGAACAAATAAATGTATCTGCATCTAAGTGCAGGATGAAGGACACCAAAATATGATGTTAATGAAGACAGAAAAAATGCTGCCTCAGACCTAATTTTTCAGTGCTATACCACAGACTCACTATTTGTCGTTTGATAGGAGTATTGCACTGGGAAACCACACTGAACTCATTAACCACCAACTACCACCACCATTTTGACTCATATTACTGAAAATTATATCCTGGTGCAATACTGCATACAGTAGCTTGAAAAATCCCAGAACATCCTCCTTATATAAACTGGCAAACATAAAGTATTTGGTATCATAAAACTGTTGGGACACTATCAGTAACACCTGAGCCTACAATTAAAAAAGAATGTTAAAAATCTGAAGTGAATCAGCTATAAAAACCATAATAAGAAATAGAAAACATTTCTTCTAATGAATCATTCAGCAAATTCAGTATCTTTTCCTCAACAAAAGAGAAAGCCAGGGGAAGTTTATTAGCACTTCGCAGGGAACAGTTTTGTTAACAGTGAGTTCTCAGAAGACAATTTCTAAATTCCAACTACCTAAAACACATGCAGACTAGAAATAAGGAATACACTCCAAAAAATCATAGAATCATAGATCATTTAGGTTGTAAAAGATGTTTAAGATCATGAAGTCCAGCTGTTAACCTAATACTGCCAATTCCCACTAAACCATGTCCCTAAGTGCCACATCTACATGTCTTTTAAATACCTCAAACCAATGACTCAACCAATTCCCTGGGCAGCCTGTTTGAATGCTTGACCACTCCTCCAGTGAAAAATTTTTTCCTAACAACCAATCTAAACTTCCCCTGGCACAACTTGAGGCTGTCTCCTCTTGTCCTGTCACCTGTTACTTGGGAGAAGAGACCGACCCCCACCTGCCTACAGCCTCCTGTCAGGTAGTTGCAGACAGCAATAAGGTCCTGCCTTGAGCCTCCCCCAGGCTAAACAACCCCAGATCCCTCAGCCACTCTCATTAAGATTTGTTCTCTAGACCCTTCACCAGCTTTGTTGCCCTTCTCTAGACGTGCTGCAGCACCTCTACATCCCTCTTGTTGGGAGGGACCCAAAATTGAACACAACATTCAAGGTGCAGCCTCACCAGTGCTGAGTACAGGGAGACGATCACTTCCCCAGCCCTGCTGCCCACAGTTTTGGATAGAAGCCAGCATGCTATGGGCCGGATTGGCCACCTGGGCACACTGCTGGCTCATATTTATCTGGCTGTCAACCAACAGCCCCAGGTCCTTTTCTGCCAGGCAGCTTTCCAGCCACTCTTCCCCAAGCCTGTAGCGTTGCAAATGTAATTGATAATGGCATAGTCAAAAGCAAACTTTTAATCATTGGAAATGTTTGCATTTCAGCTGTATTTCAGCCAAGAATTAATTTGGGCATGGCCTATAAGCTGCTGAACAGGCTTTCAGAATAGATAATGACCAAGGTGCAGTTTTGCTTTATTGATCTCTTTATACTATTTTTCTTTTTTCTTTTTCTTTTTTTCTTTTTTTTTTTTTTTTTTTTTAACCTGGAGGTTATCAGATTTGGCAGGCGAAACTGAAAATAAAGGGTGAAAGGCACATCTCTGCCAATGTCAATGTCAAACCCTCTTTTACTTAACAATGAACTAATGGAAGAGTATGGGTTTTGGGGGTCTGAGCCGTATTTGCTCCAGAATTTCATTTCATAAGTAAGCTTGCAGTTAAATTTTGTCATAACGTTTTGTTTAAGATGTTTGTAACAAGCTGCAATACTAAATCTCCTTTCACACAGACAATGACAGATTTTGGAGTACAGATCCTTTGACAGGAACCTACTACCAGATAAACTACCAGTCAGCTCTCACGTGGCACCAAGCAAGGAAGAGCTGCCGGCAGCAGAGCGCAGAATTATTAAGTGTCACAGAGATACATGAACAAATGTATCTAAGAGGTGAGCTAATAAGAAAGACTCAGTAAAAACGGTGTCAAAGAGGGTTTTTTGACTGGTTACAAATGTTTCAGTGCTTTAATCACAGCACAATGAGTATCTGCTGTGAAAACGGTGTATGTACTGCTAGAGAAACAGCACAATTACTGTAAAGTAAGCTTTTCATAGGTGGAACTTTTGTAAGTTGAGGAATTGCCATTTGAAATTATTTCTATTATTTTTTTCAAAGAGTATTAAGAATTACCAGCTAAGTAAGCAAAAGTTGGCTCAAACTCAGAAAGCACCAGAAAGGTGCCAGGAAGGGACCTTACCCTAACATCACTCTAGGAGGCAGTCATTATATGCCTTTTGTGTTAAGAAATCAGTATTCTTCATGTATATCTAATCAAAGAGATTTTGGGAAATACCATTAAAATGTTATACTATTAAACACTATTAAAAATCGAAAGGCTTTCTGGAATTATGCACAGGCTCTGTGGGATGAAGGCCCTGTATCAACTGCATCACAATCAGGCAAACTTGTAAGATAAATATTAACTATAGCAATTCAGTGTTTCCATTTTCAAAGCCTATTCCTTACGTATAACTGTAGAATAGCATTAGATTTGGATAAACTAATATGCAAAATAGTCTTTTGCCATTCTCAACCCTTTATCTACAGAATAAACTGAGTCTATTACCAGTAACCATGGATTCTGCATTGAATTTAGAAATCACTAAGCAGGCATTTATTATTTTCCTCCAAACCCTGACAATGCAGAGCATTTCCCAACAAATCTCATTAGAATTCAACCCTTTTGGTTTCCTAGAGTTGATTGAAAACAAGAGATCCTCCCTCTGGATTGGGCTCAACAGTCTGAAACTTAATGGCGGCTGGCAATGGAGCGGTGGCATTCCCTTCAGATACTTTAACTGGGCACCAGGTAGTAATTGGTTTTCAAACAGTTTTTGGAATTAATATTTCCCATCAGTATGATGAATGCATATTAATTACAGTCCTGTACTACACCCCATGAACATGAGCAAATGGAGTTCAAAGGCTTCTGAGATATGTGAGGTTAAAAAGCTGAGAATGATGCTTTTCTTCACTGGATATATTACAAGGAGTTTCAAGCAGAAGAGCTAAATAAACTCATGTCCTACCAGAAGCTGATAAAGTGAAAAGCACTAGTTGAGCTGTAGCATACTAGGAATGCCTTCAAGTCAGTCATAACCTCTGTGTCTTCTCAATTTTCACAAGGGTCATCAGACCCAGCACCCTGCACGGACCGACATGTCAGTGAGCATCAGTCTTGCAAAGCCTTCCCTTTACTTTTTATGCTTTTCCTCTCCTCTCCTCTTTAACATTCAAGAGAGACTAAACAGAGTTGATGGTATTGGCAATTTATCTTTGAAAGTTGCTTAATGATTGCCATGGCAACAGCTGGTTGCAGCAAATGCTGAATGTTTGCTTGCTGGGTAAATGCATGTATATTCCATCTTTTGGTCTTCCCCAAGTCTTTGGGGAGTCTTTGGCACTCCCAACCTGTTTTTATCTGGCAGAGGATAAAGAGAAAGCCCAGAGCTGCTGAGTCTGGTAGAGGGTTTTCTGCCTTCTGCTGAGCTGGTCAAATTCCTTAAGCCTTGCAAAGAAGCAGAGCAGCTGGCTTTCAGGTCAAGCAGCCTACACCCTTGGAGTTCCCGTATCCCCACATGATGGCTATTATGACGACTTAATCTACACATTTCCAATTCACCAAAAAATTATTATAAATTGTATCTTCTGGGGGGAGGGGGGGAAATAAAGTCAGCTATCACACTGTGGACCTCTCTGAGAAGAAGAAAACACTGCCTGTTCCCCAAGGATAGTGGTCCTGGAGAACCTGCTGGAAGGCTGGTTGCAGACGCAGGCAGAGGAGAGACACACAGCAAGTGTGAGGGCATGTGCGGAGGCTCTGCTTGCGGCAACGAGCAAATCTGCAGCCAAGTTGTTGAATGGACATGCAGAAAGGACCTTTCCAAAGGGCCTGAGTGGAACTTTTTTATTCCAGCAGAGCACTGAAGCTGCTGGACCAGAATCTAACATAGAAAGACTCGCCTGCAAGGGCACTGTAGAAATGAGGAGATTTGTTTTCACGTGTGATTTGGTATGCCTCATCCAGAAGATATGCCTGATATTTTATTTTAAGAATTCCATATTATTATTTTTGTGCTCTGCTAAACACAGCTCTAGAAACTAGAAGCCATTTAACATGCTCCCACAATGAGGAAGCCTACCCTGTCAGGCTTTGCCCAGTCTAGGTTCCCACCACTCTCTACTCAACTACGTATCCCACAGATTGGTGGCTTTTGCTTTTGTCTTGTATTTTTAACAAATAATATCCATACACTGATGTTGATTTAGCTCTACAATGCAGAGTTAGAACTCCAATTTTCAGGTTTCTTTTTATTGTTAGCAGCTGATAGTTCTTACTCTGAAGAACACTCTTCTTTCTTCACATCTGTAAAATTCCTTGTCTGAATATGAACTATGTTAAGATGCTACCTGACTGTGCTCCTGTCCAGAAACATTACCTCAAACTGTGTCTTCTGATTTCATGAATGTAACTGATTGTTTTAAGCTCATTACTTAGCCCTACTAGCATAACTGGGTCCTGACAACAAATTGTGTATAAAACTAGATGTTTCATGAGCTCTGAAACTACGAACTCTGATTTCCTACAGTCTGTGTACGGCGTTGCAGCTGTAGCAGCGCCAGACACCCCTCCAATGTTTGGACTCTTCAGTCCAGCATCTACTCACAGGGCAACAACATAATTTATTCTGCAACTGGTTGTGAGTTACATATTCTTTAATGGATATATAGATGACCCCTATGCACAGGCTGATTAAACAGGTGGAGGGGCAAGGAAAGGTGCTGCAGTCTTTCCATCAGCGCAGGCTCAGAGTTTAGTCTTCTGTGCAAGCCAATGATTTTCACAAAACTTACAGGAATGGCTTATTTCTGACACTGCTATTCTGCAATCAAATATGGGGGAAAGTGTGAATTATGCAACAAGCATCTAAAGAAATGTTTTGACGGGCACTTTTAAATTACATTTCCTTATCTCTGGTACAAAAATAAACGTAGCAATGAAGTCATGAGTCCGTAATTGACACATGAAAAGGCTGGAAGTAAATTGTTCTTTTAGCTGCTGACATAAAACCTGTGATACATAATTTGGTTTTTTATTCTATGAAGGAAGCCCTGAGCCTGAGCCTGAGAAACTTTGCGCAGTACTAAATCCCAGAAGAGATGCTAAATGGGAAAACCAGCCATGTGAGCTGAAATTTGGCTATATCTGTAAAAAGGAAAACTCCACAATGGATCCTTTCATTCTTCCATCAGGTATGTCAAGCAAATAAAACCCCTTTGATAAAGACAGGATTTGTGTCACTAAAATGAAACTTCATGGCTATTCAAAATAAAAGAAAAAGCATTATCATTTGTTCTTCTGCTTTAATGAGCAGCATAGAACAAAGCATACTGTCATTTCTTTAAGCAAATACATGTACATACTGGAAATGCTCCTGGAACCCAGTAACCACACAAGCAATTTTTATTTCATATTATTATTCACAATTCCAGAGGCACTGGTCTAAGCCACACACTATCACAAAACTATCATGGACTGTGATAATATAGTTAGAGATGACTCACCCTTCCTGCAGGGCATTCTAGTGAAAACACTGCGGCTTATCACTGAAGGCTTGGAAAGATGGCACCAACAGGCTCAAACCACCTTCTCAGTGGGATTGCCTGTAGCCAAAAAGTTCCTTCAGACCCCTTTTCTCCTACAGTTTCCTGATTTATTTAATGACACTTAGTATGGAAGGCCACATGTGCAAAGAATTACTTGTGCTGCAGTAATAATGCCTTTATGAAATATACAAAACATGACTGGATGGGGTATACTGTATGAAAACACTAATCATGGAATTCCAAAATATTCCTCTGTCCAAAAGTGAGTATTTCACACTACTGAAGCCCAATAACTACTGGCTCCATTATTTTCATGTTTCATGTAAATGCAGTATGTTTTCTGTAAAAGTACAGTGTGCAACAGTAAACAGACTGAAGTATTTTATATGTATGAGGAATTAATAGAAGTACTGCTTGTTTATAATCACTCCATTTTCATTCTAATTAGTTAATTAACTGATTTCAAATGTAATTGCAGTTATTCAAGTTTAAAAACGTGAAATATCTATTGATTTTGAGGGGATGCAGAGCCTGTTAAATGTCCAGAAGGATGGTTGCCCTATGGAGGTCACTGTTTCATGGTTCATAGAGACCCCAGAGTATGGGGAGAAGCCCTAGCTTCCTGCAATGAGAGCAGTGGCAATCTGGCTAGTATCCACAACCCTGAGGAGCATGGCTTCATACTGTCTCAGCTTGGCTACAGTGAGTATTTCTACAGGGCAGTATTTGGTACAAACAGAGAATTATATTATTAGAAATCTTACAGGATTTTAAAAAAATAATCTTGTTTGATATGAATATTTATAGGGAAGCCCACAGATATATAGGTTAAAAAACCCAAACACCAGCAAAACCACAAAAAGAATTATCAGTGCTCTCTTCATTTTCTTTTTCATTCTTTTCATTTTGATTTTCATTTGTTTTTTACTGCATGAAGGAAATAACAGCTCTGGTTTTTGCAGTATTTGGGCTGAATATCTGCCTCAGACACCTTGTAGCTGTAGATACAGTAACGGACTTTTACTGATAAAGCTGAGGAATCTCATTTCCTGCTGGTATCTCATTTTTTGACTTCTTGAAAGAAGAATGTGAATTGGACCTTAAAATAAACTCCACTGTCATTTAATGTAGAGGAATTTGTATTGTAACTTGGCAATTTCAGCTCGTCCTCATAAGATCTTGCTCGTGTGGAGTGTTTCAACTTGGGTACTAACGTAGGTAAATTTCTGTTCTTAGAAGCTGTGGATGAGCTGTGGATTGGTCTGAATGACCTCAACACTCAAATGTACTTCGAGTGGAGTGATGGGACTCCTGTGACATATACCAAATGGTTGCCTGGAGAACCAACTCACGCTATCAACGGGCAAGAGGAATGTGTCATTATGGCAGGAGAGGTAGAATCATTCCATGTTTGTGTAGCGCTATCTATTTGATTTTTGTTTCTATTTCTAGGGTTTTATTGAATGCAACTTAGAAAGAAATCAGGGAATGGTATCTTTATCCACTCAAAAAGATGGTTGTTCTAAATTAAATTTAAAATTAAATTAGAGATAACTAGGTAAATGTTCATATCTGATCGTGAGTTGCATTATATCCCAAGAAACCTTACTAGTCTGTCTGTGACACATAATTAGCTTAGCATAACTTCACAATTAAGCACAAATATGTGGAATTCATTAAAAAGTACAGATCTTTATTCTCCCATTGAAACAATATTTTTAAAAAAATCAGTAACATTCCTGAAGGGAACAGGTTCTGCCTCACTATTTTCCACCTCTTCCTGAACTGCATCTAGGATGGATATTGGGCAGACAGTGCCTGTGACAGAAAGTTAGGTTACATCTGCAGAAGAGACCCACTACAAAGAGTTTCTGGGACAGCAAAGACTGATCCTGCCTGCCTGCAGGTAAGAAAAAAGTCTAACAAAGAACCTGGTTAGCAAAAATTCACTGTTTTCACAAGCTCAACTTGACATTGAAACTACCTTCCCCCCACCCTGGCCCCTAGCAAGTGTGATTGTACATCAAATTCAGGGTGATCATTTTCACTACATTCCCTTATTTAAAATAAAGTTATTTTGAAATCTTTTTAGTCAATATGAGTCAAGCCCATTATCTCTCAGAATCGTCTGTGAAAGAGGCTAAAGCCATTACTGCAGTTTTCTGCATATTTGTTATATTGTTCTACAACCATCTGTGGTTATCTAAGACATGGTAAAGACGGGGAACCACTTCTGGACTATGTGACATGATGCAAGATGATAAATTTCACTGTTGAAGCCAAATCAAAACAATCAAATTGCTTTTATGAGTGAATTTGTTTTGAATAAGTCATTGTATCCTACTGCTTTTTTTTCTTCTCTCTGCCCCTCCTTTTACTTTCTTATTTACTACTGCTCTATACTTAGTAACGTTTCTGACAACCTCATATGGGGAACAGAGCTGAGACTCGTTGTGCTAGATGGAACTAGGCAGCAGCCAAATACTGAACACAGATTTTATTTACCTTTCTTGGGTTCAGCAAGCATATCAATCTTGAGCTGCTATAGAAGGGAAAAGTGACTTGGAATCGAGCTGTAATTTTGAGGATTTTGCTTTCCAATAGTTCTATGCCAACTCTTCAATCAGACTTTTTAGGTGAGCTCATGAGTTCAATCACTTAGTTAGTCTAGTTACTGTTCTTTTAGCCTAGAAACATCAGGAAACTTGAATCAGCATCTCATTATAACACCGACTACTCTCTTCAATTCTGAGCAAGGAAGTATTTTATTCACCTGCTTCTGAATACACTCTCCATTCTGCATGCCTCTGACTTTTTTATCAGTTAACATTTATCAGTTACTAATTGTCAAAAAAGGGGGACTCACATGCATTAAAGCTCTTCTTTCTAGATGTTTACTAATTCTTAATTTCCATTAGTCCACTGGAATTCAAATGAATACACATTATCGCATTTGGTTATATCAAAAATACGTTGATTTAAAAGTATACACTGAAGTTCAAGCACTATACTGTATGTTCTTTCTACTGCCAGTATATTTCACATGTTCTTGACAGGGCTGGGAGAGACATGGTTTTTACTGCTACCTGGTAGGACATACCTCCGTAACATTCTCAGAAGCAAAGAAAACCTGTGAAAGGAGTGGTGGTTATTTAACAAGTATAAAAGACAGGTATGAAAAGAGTTTAAAAACTGTATAACTGATACAATAACACTGGAATTTTATAAAATAATTGAGAACTTTTTGGAAAAAATGTGAAATCAGAAAAAATATCCTTTTTTCTGGAGGAAAAAACATAATCAGTAAATACAGTATGTCTTTTCTAACTAAATATATTTTACACTTTCATGTTTTCCAGTACTTTACTCTGAAAGAACAGACCACCTGTTCTGTAAGGAGCAGTTTTTCAGTATAGCACGGCTTCACCTGCCATTGAATCTAATCCATCTGGTATGGAGTTAAGCAGTGTATGTCCATGTGAAAGTTAACCTAATGGAGACTCCATTCCTTCTAGTCTTGTGCAATTTAGGATGGTGAGAAATGGCAGACTAAGGGAAAGTTAGGCTTCATACCCATCTGACTGCTGTCATTTCAGATATGAGCAAGCCTACCTGACCAGCCTCATTGGTCTGAGCTCTGAGAAGTATTTTTGGATTGGTCTCTCAGACACAGAAGAGCAAGGAATGTTCAAGTGGGTGACTGGTGAAGGTGTTCTGTACACAAACTGGAACGCGGCAATGCCTGGTACTCTGCCACTGGAGTAAATTTATGCTACTAAGGAACTTTCTGTGTTGTAATTCTAAATTGTTTCCCAACTTCGTTAAAACACATCCATGATGACACATGTGAACATCCTGCCTTTGAAATAGTGGTGTCTTTGATACACTGGTGAGGCCACACCTCAAATACCGTGTTCAGTTTTGGGCCCCTCACTACAGGAAAGACATTGAGGTGCTGGAGTGTGTCCAGAGAAGGGCAACGAAGCTGGTGAAGGGTGTGGAGAACGAGTCTTATAAGGAGCGACTGATGGAACTGGGGCTGTTTAGCCTTGAGAAAAGGAGGCTCAGTGGGGACCTTGTTGCTCTTTACAACTATCTGAAAGGAGGTTGTAGGCAGGTGGGTGTCAGTCTCTTCTCCAAAGTAACAAGTGACAGGATGAGAGGAAACGACATCATATTGTACAAGGGGAGGTTTGGATTGGCTATTAGGAAAAATTTCTTCACTGAAGGATTATCAAGCATTGGAACAGGCTGCCTGGGGAAGTGGTTGAGTCACCATCCATGAAGGTATTTAAAAGATGTGTAGATGTGGCACTTAGGGACATGGTTTAGTGGTGGATTTGGCAGTATTAGGTTAACAGTTGGACTTCATGATCTTAAACGTCTTTTCCAATCTAAATGATTGCATAATTCCATTATTTTCTATGATGCTATGAAAAATATTTCTTTTCTGGCTCCTCATTGCTTACAAGAGCAAAATCAAGCTCAGCGGAAAGGGCGAAATCCCTTTCAGCTTGGACAATGGGCTGCCAAATCCTTGCAGTGAGTGGCATAGGAAAGAGGCAGGCAAGGTGTTGTTCATGTACCTGTAAAGCTTTTCAAAGGGGAGGGAAGATGATGAAGGACTCCACTTGCTCATTTTCTCTTTTTACAAAGCTCCTCCTTTGAGCAGACCCTACACTTAGTATTTCAGTCTTTTGTAGATGAATCGCATGAGCTGTAAAAAAATCAAGGGAACCTCTTTACAACACATTTCAATTTTCTTTTATATCTCACAAAGGGAATGATGCTGGTTGTGTTGCCCTAAGGACTGGAAATGCAGCTGGACTCTGGGATGTTCACAAATGTGAAGTAAAGGCAAAATTTATCTGCAAAAAACTAGCTGAAAAAATCACTCTTCCTCTTGCTCCTGAAACTGTTTCTGAGTCTAAATGTCCCTGGGGTTGGGATACAAGCAATAGCACTAATTCGTGCTTCAGAGTAAGTACTATTTTTCCCAATAATCCTACTCATGAGACAGAAGACAACCAAATAGATAGGGCATCAAAATGTCAGAGAATGGCATATTATTGCACAAATGTAGTAAGATTTTACACAACTATTCGTAGAAACCACTGAAGTTATCACTCTATCAGTGATACATAAATTTATCTAATTGCCATACTCTTTAATCCATATTACATATTATAATTGTAATGGAATGTTTTCCTATTTTGCTTATACAGGGTAGTCAGCAGATTTACTTTTAACATGCTGTAAACATAGTGTTCTACCTGTGTCTAGGTTTTTGTGAGAGAAGAAAACCAAAAGAAAACATGGTTTGAAGCCCGAGATTTCTGCAGAGAAATAGGAGGAGACTTGGCTGCAATTAGAAGTGAAAAAGAGCAAACAGTGATAGAAAACGTAATAGTGTAAGTAAACAAAGTATCTAATAATTGATATTTTGTGTAACAATACATGACATAGGAATAAATGATAATATTCTTGAGTTGCTCCTGAGATGATTAGTTGGAAATCTGTATCTGTTTATCATCATAGTCCTAAGAAAAAGAACTGAGAAAATATTTAATACAGGTACCATTTTCAAAGACATTTCTGGAGTTCCTAAAATTTGTCATCATCTGCAAGTAGTTTAAATTAAAAAAACCCAACCCAACAACCAAATTGGTTGAATGCTTCTCCTTTAGACCCATTTCCAAGTTTGTTCACTGAACCATTTCAAAACTAAATTGTGACTTCCAACAAACCTGAACATTTTCTGTTCTCAAAGAACACTATAATCACAACATCAATGAAGAAAAAACAACGTGCTGTGTTTTCAATACGATCATTTGCAAAGTAGAAAATTTTAAGGTGTGAACTTCACTTCTTTGCTAATGGGAGCTTGCTGACCAACAGCATTTTGTTATTTTTGAAATTTCTGCTCTACCTGAAGTCTTCAAATGAAGTGTGAGAGTTATTGTCCTATGTAACTTGCAAAATTTAGCAGAGCTAATCACATACGTCCCCTTCTTCCATGATACATTTTTTCACTGTAGAAAAAAATCCCCATCATCTCGGCCTTTCTGGATAGGTTTGCAGTGTTTGGATCCTGATGGTGGACTTTCCTGGAGTGATGGATCACCGGTGAGTGTTTGACCTTGCCAGTTTCCTTCTGTTCTGACTTTTTTGCTGCTGTAGCTGTTTCCACAGCCCACATAGCAGAAGAAAAGTAAGGAGTGATTTGAAACTTCTTTGCTACTTCTCTTTCCTTCCAGAGTATAACTTCTTTTCCCTGTATGATAAGAATAAAAACTAAAGCTCTGTTTCTTCTGTAGGTGAATTATAAGAAAAACAATTATTTTCACAATACTGGGTTTGAATATTGTGGAGCAATCAGTGAAGAGCCTTCCGTGTCATGGGTTATGGTGCACTGTGAATACAGTCATAACTGGATTTGTCAAATAAAGAAAGGTAGGTTACATCTTACTCTAAAGTCACATTAGGAAGAAATTTAAGCTGAATCCCATTCTATCAAAACAGAAACTTCTGCAAGTTACATGCTGCTAGAAACTTTGGTTGATTTCACAGGAATTTTACATACGGAAAAATAGGTCAAGACATTTAAAATACTTTCAGAATACAACGTTTCAACTCTTAAAGATAAATGTTCTTTTTGTTTCATTAAAAAATATTATATTATAAGCATTACTGAAAATATACTTCTTTATGTCATTATAGAATCATAGAAAATAGGATGAAAGCAACCTCAGGCTTGCCTGGTAAAATCCACTGCTCTGCACAAACGCATATTTTTGTCAAACAGAAGCTATGACTGACATGAAAGTGTGTGTTTCTTGGAACTTTTACTTGTAGGGAATTTCCAAGCTGGGGGCTAAGGGGGAAGAGAGGGATTAAAAAAAAAAAAGATTACTTTAAATTTCCATATCCTTTGTGAAATGAAACTTCACTCCTCTGCTCAGGTATAGCTAGAATGCTACACAAGGACACACCAACCTAAATGATTCTATGATTAGTCACCTACTATAATTTAAACAAGACTAAGAGCATACTAGAATCATTCTCTTTGTGAGATTACATGTAAAGAAACTCCTGTAACAACAGGCTTGCTGTAATGAAAAGATGGTAATCCAAGCTTCAAAATTTATATACTTTAAGACAACAGGCAGGCTCACATCTTCCTGTCTGACTAGTAGCAAAATCTTCATTTATACTTCTTGTGGGTTCCCCCCCGCCCCCAATGTAATACTGTTGAGAAAGCTACGCCGTGAAATAAGAGAGGAATTCTTTATAGCTTTGTGTCAATTTACATATTTTACTTCCAAGACTAACAGAAGTGTTGCTTTGGTGGCTCTCTGGGATTCTTCACACAAGCACTAAGGGTTAACGTTTAAAGTGATACTTTTCTAAATGAGATCATTTCTGTGCCCGTGAATTATTCAAAATTATCTGATTCTAACCAAGGCATATTGTCTCACCTTCTCATACTTAAAAAGTAATAGTCATAGACATCTGTCTCAAAGAGATGTTGTGAAGATACCTTTCTTGGTAACTTCCTTTGTAAGTCTTCACCTGCATGATCAGCACAACTAAAAAACATTAGCACATGTGTCAATAGTAGTTGTATACTCTTAATTACTATTAGTGTATGAATGGCAGAAATTATAGCCCAAAGAAATTAGGATCATTGGTCAGCAGTGCATAATGCCACACTGGAAGATGCTGAAAGAGTCATAGTACTTTGTATTTCCATAACAGATGTGTATTTTTTCTTTTAAATCTTTTAACCAATCATACAAGAGATTAATTTTAAAAGGTGACATGATTTTTTTTTTTACCCAAGCATGTGTGTCACATACTTCATTTAATGTAATTATGCCTACAGAACACAAACATTATCATGAACTCCTGTGGAAAAAAGTTATAAAGGTGATGCTTGTTTTACATTTCTGTAGCTGTTGACCTTGCATATTTAGAGAAACTTTTCTCCAATATCCCACTCTGTGTGATGTGGAAATTTTTCATTTAAATTACATCTGAAAAGCTGGTGAATTTTCAGTCAAATGTGATTCATCGCAAAGTAATTTCACAGAAAAAAAAGTTTCACAAAGAAATTAATAATAATAAAATTTAAAATACTTTGAAGCAAAAATTTGCTTAGTACTTGAATTTCTTGTTCAGATTCAAGACAGCGACTATAAAGAGTCTCCTATTACTGTGCAAAGTATACCAACAATGAAGTAAAGTATTTTCACTCTTCAGTTTTCTTTCAGAAAAAAGTACTTATTCAGACTAACTTCAGCCATCTAATTTAGGCAACATTCAGGATGTACAAGATGCAATTACCAAAAATCTACCAAGACACAGATGTAGGCCTGTAACGCATCTGTTATTTCCTGAACATCCATTTTTTCTCTGCACCAAAGACACTATATAAATAGTATGCATTGAACTGTAAAATACGAAAAATTGATAGATATTAAGATAATTTCCACTAATTGAACATTTATAGTGGCTCAATATTTGGGAAACATTTTGCATCTTAATTTTTTCCCATTTCATTACAGGGACACCCTTGAAAGCAGAACCTCTGAGCCCTTCTGCCAGTAAGCTTGTGCTTATTTTCTCTGTCTAAAGGGTGGTATCACCTAACAACACCAGCTTTGTGTAAGAACTGTGAAGAATATAGAGATTCCTCTTCTGTGTTGCAGTGTACGAAGTCACAGAAGATGGTTGGATTACAAAAGGAGACAAACAGTATTTTTTCAGCACAGAAAAGATCTCTATGGAGAAAGCCAGAACATTCTGCAAAAGCAATCACGGAGATCTTGCTACCATTGAAGACAATAGTGAAAGAAAGTTTTTGTGGAAATGCGTAAGAGGAAATTTGGCTATGTTGTACAATATATGGTCGATATACCCTGCTGCATATGCTTGTGAAGTACAAGAGAATGTGCTTGTTGCATAATATTGCTATATTTTATTAGCAGTAGTTTAAAATGTTCAGTGAAAAAACATTCATTCTACAGAACAGAGCTTCTCTTCAGGAAAATAAATACAAAAAAATATTTACCATTTACTAGGCTGGGTATATTCTTGCACATTTGAATCTAGAGTTCTGTCCATGACCAAATACATATAAGGAGCAACGAGTAGGGAAATCGGGTGTATACTGAGAAAACTATCCTTTTGACAGGGTGGTTACCCCTCATCTGAATATCATATTCTAGAATACAGTGTTACCTGTAGACGTGAGGCTATTGCCGGTGTAGCTCTGATGGTCACACACCACATCATGTTGCTGAACAAAACAACATTTCAAAGAAATGTTTAGCGTGGTCCAGGTCAGGGACTGACAAACTAGGATCTTCATGAATTAGTTTGCCTGTAACCCATATCAAAACTGTTCATGTATTTCAAGGGCACTGTCTACATGTTGCCTGAGACGGTTCTGAGGGGCACATGCCAAAGCCGTGGCAGAGGCATGTGAACAATTTAATAGCATGGATGTTGCCTCAAACCTTTGCCATAATCCTGTTTGGTTTACTAATACCAAAGTAGTCACACAACCTCCTTTCTGTTTCACACTATTAGATGCTTGCTTTTATTGTGTGGGAAAGGATATGAAAGGAAGAGGACAGACAGCTTGACACACAGGAATTATACAGTTGCATAAGAACAGGAAAGTACCAAAAAATTTTATACTAATTTTTTTCTCAAGTCTTCCTTGTTTCTTTTTAAATTGAGAGTACAGCTTTGAAAGTTTTGATCATACCAGTAACAAAGCCAAAACTGGGAAAGCAGCAATAAAGATATTAAAGGAAAAGTATGTGCTGAATGGTGTTTATGTTACAGGGGGCCTCTCTGGTGACTACACATGATCATTCATACAATGTGTATTCCTCTATTTGCTTCCATAGCACAAAAATTAGGCTTCTTCATATTAGAGAACTACTAAATATTAGAAAGCAATAACTAAAAATACATTTTTGTGTTTAGATCTTAAAAAATGGCAAACTGGAGTCATATCTCATAGGATTATTTCAGAATGCTGATCAACAGTTTAGGTAGGTAAAGAAGCTACATCCAGATCATAAAACGCGGTTGTGGAAGTTTTGTACTGCCATAGTTCCTTCTGGAAGGAGGGATCACTGCAAGGGAGTTAAATGCAGGTTCAGAGAGTTATATTGCACATTGAAATGTGTGCCCTCCCTTGGTTTCACTACATTGTAAAAACACTGGTTTTAACGGCATTTTATAGGGATGCTGATGATGCTATACATGCTATAAGTACATAGATAATGTGTGTTAAAAATAAACGTGTTTTTGTTCTTTGACTTGAGATGCAGGGATTTCATTATCTAAGGTCTTTTAATCCTAATGGAAACTCAATTTACAGACAGACTTAGATGTAATGTTTTTAAAACATATTTTTAGCATGTTAAGGTAGATTTTTCTGAACTGTTCCATGAACATCGTCTGAGCAACTGCTACTGTTTTGTTGGGTATTTTTTCAGTTGGATGGATGGAAGCCCGGTGCACTATGCAGCCTGGGCACCGGGTGAGCCCAACTTTGCAGCTGGTCAAGAAAATTGTGTGGTCTTAAATAAAAAGGATGGTGAGTCACATAACTTTTTAAAAAGTAATTAGATGGGTACTGCTCTTCCCCTGTTTGTTAAAAATATCTTGCCAACTTTAATCCATTCTTTCCCAGCAATTTGGGAAAATATGCATAATAAAGTACAGTAATTATATCTGAGGTTTCTTCAGGGGCAATATTAGCTTTAAAATTGAATGTAAGAAATCGATTTTAATGGGGAATGCAGGAACAATTTGATCACTGATTTTTCAGCTGCACAAACAATATGTTCTATTCAAATCAATAGCAATTTGGTCTTTCAAAAAATAATTAGAGAATAGTTAGCAAAGGAATAGAACATATATGGAGTTTCACTTCTTGTAGTGTTTTCACTGATAAAAGTGTTACTTTATACTTGCATGTTTCAGTGCAACAAAGCTGTTCAGGTGGCTTCTACTCAGAGGTCACAGAATTGCCATACCAGCCATTTCACATGGCCACTACTCCCACCGTCAGAGTAGAACCAAAGTCCTCCTGTAGGCAATGATGATGGAAGGTAGAGTTGAGTTGAAATATCCCACCTTCCCAGGCAGATTGCTTTTGAACTTATAAGCATGGAAGCCAGTTCATTTTCCCACAGATTTCAACCTTATTCAGTGTAAATTGATTTCAGGCTTGTGGAATGATGTCAGCTGTGGTTTTTCAAATGGCTATATCTGTGAGAGGCACAGAAGTTTTAGAAACACAACAGTTCCTTCAGCAGTACCTTCACCTCCCGGAGGATGTCCTGAAGATTGGCTTTTATTTAAAAATCAGGTATGATAGCATTCATCTAAGCACAATGATATTAGATCTGGGGAAGGTGCTTAAAGATACACAAGAGCCCTTTTGTCTCTCAGATATCTTTTGGCAGTGATTATCCAAAGTTGCATTTAAAATTGAAGCAGTTGCCTAATTCTTGCAAAATGGTGATTTTACAGGTTTTTAGTTGTCTTCCTGAGAAGTGGTCATCTGAGATACATTGGAAAAGCTACTACATTGTATATACTTTCAAAAACATTGACCTGAATTCAACTGAAAGCACCAATATAGCATCAAATGAGTCAATTGAGCTGGAAGAAATCACAAATAAGGCCAGATTTTTCCAAACAGGCTTCAATGTAATGCTTGCCTTTTCCCAAAAAGCAAGGGTTGTGTTTTCTAATCTATACAACATTGTTATGAAAGCATCCCTGGATACTCACACCAGTGGAGTTTATGCTGGTACACTTTTTTTTTTTTTTTTTTTTTTTTTTAATTTTTGTTACAGTCATCAGAGTTGCTATTTTCCACAAACTATGTAAGATAATTCTCTGACAGTGCTACTGGTATGTACAGAGCAGCATGTGAGCTGTAAACATGGAGAGGGCACACTAGGCACACTCATAATTACCAAAACCTTTTCAGGGTGAATGTGTACTGATAATGTGATGACTATGCACTTTTTAAGAAATCATGAGTCATATTCTTCCATTAATAAAAGAGCTGTAAAATGAAAAAGGCTGAACACACACATGAGACCACACTGATCATAGGCTCTAGGTCAAAAATGTTTTTCAGAAAGTTCAGATGATTCCACATAAAACCCTGGGCTAGGCTTTCCTTATAGGATCAGCACTTCGTCTTTTACTAACAGTGGTTTGTGGCTTCTTAAAATTTCTGTTCTAGTTAACCCATTGGATCTCATCAGACAGACTCCTACTGTGATTTATAAATGGTTGTTTTTGTTGTGACTTTCTCAGTCCCTCACAGAAAGACACAGAGTAAATTTAAATTTTTTAATGGTTTTGACTTGGTTCCAGAGCTGAGTCCCTGCCAACTTTGGAAAATTATTTTGTGGGAATGAGTTAGGTTAATTTCTGCTTGAACGAGTGTAATTTAAACCTAAATTCCTTTTGCTGTCACTCACTAACAGCCTATACTCATTTCTCCCTAGTGTTACAAATTTTTTGGCTCTTCCTACGAATACTGGCACACTGCAAGCAGAACATGTACAAGCCTTGGAGGAAACCTAGCGAGCATACCTAATGAAAAAGTACAAGGTATAGTGCAACAGCCCTTTAGGTAATAGACAGCATTTACCCTGTATACAGTGGTCATTTCCTGCACAGAACATGGCAAAAAAAGACAGTATATAAATGTTTGTATTATATAACATGTATATTCAACATGGGTTATATGGCCATTGCATGAAAAGTTTTTAGAAGAACTAGAACCATCTGTTTAGGGCATGCTAGTGATGCTAAGGGTTGCTTCCTCCTATTCCACGGAAACGACTTTACATTATTTGTAGGGTATGAATTAGCATAAAATAACAAATCCAGACCTGGCATTTGCAGTTTTAGACACAAAGAAAGAAAAGGAATCCATAGTTTGTTTCTACCAGAAATAGAAGTGATATATTACTGTAACTCTCTGAAATGACTGCCTAAAGTCTGTAACTTAATTCAGCTGTTGGATGTCAAAGGAGGGCACATTTTCACCTTGCCTACATTCCTGGGCTGCCATTTGTAGCTGTATACAGCTACACATTTCCATCAGGAAATCAGATCACCCTGAGTGTTGAAATAAGTGAACTCATTAGATAACATGGTGGTCAGGCAGGTTTTTTACTTCTTTCCTCTTTCCAATCTTGCTTATAGTTCCAAATACTTTCACTTTTTGAGATTTTTCAAAGGCAAGGGCTTGGCATAACCTTGAAAGAGATTATGGAACTTGGGTAAATTTCTGATCAAATGCTAACTAAACTGTATTTACAAGACTTTAATGAACAAAATAGTTAAGGATTTGTTTATGAGCTGATGTCTGACTGATGACATGACATGCTCATCTTCTTTTCTATTGGCTTTTTTTCCCAGCGTTTCTTACTTACCATTTGAAGGATGTTTCAAATGATCCCTGGATTGGCTTGAATGATATACTAAGTGAACTCAACTTCGTCTGGACTGATGGAAGTGCTGTCTCCTATACAAACTGGGCTCCAGATTCCCCAAAACCTGTAGAACCCGTTTTGTATCCCAGCCTACACCCAGAAGATGGCCACAATCTGCAACAGGTAATACTGCTGAGTAACAGGTAATACTGATGGCAAATACTGCTTAGCATTTACCATCAAGTTAAATGGAGGAGCAATATCACTTAAACTGCTCACTGCTGCAGACATTGCCTCAGCCTTCTCCCCAAGTTGTTCATCTACCTTTACATTGGGATTAGGGATAAAAAGTTTCAATGTTTGAGTATTCTAGCCATGTCAGAGCACAAAATGGCATTGCTGCAATTTTGCCACCAAATTTCATGAAACTGCAGCAATAGATTGAATATAGATTGGTTGAATAAAGTTTTCTTTTTCATAGTAATTTGCTGTTCATTTTGCAGAGAATATAAATGCAACATTAGAATTTTAGACGTTAACACATGCTGGAAATATTTTCACGTTTGACAAGTGAATTCATGTTTGAAAAGGAAGGAGGAGAGGATGCAAGAGAAAGAGTTCAACTTTTTTCTACTTCTCCCCTATTTCAAATTATAATTGAATTGCTAACAGATGTCAACTACTTTCTAAACCAATCACACGCTCTCCACTGCTAACAGTGAAATTAAATCTCAGAATGCTGTAAATAAAATAGTGTTATACACTGATTTGCACGCCCACATTGCCTTTCTTCCATTTATTTCCCTGTCTTGCTTTCAGAACTTGCCCTTCACACTGTCATTTCACACACTGTCCATCCTTCCTTCTTTTCAGTATCCATACCTCTAGAGAACCCAGAAATCATACCTCTAGACAACCAGCTTCATCTGCACCTGAGCCAATTCATTCTGCTCTTGCCCATCTAGTTGTTGGCTAAGGCATGCAGGAAGACATATATGATGCAGCACAATACACAGCTCTACTGCAGCTCTAATAATGCTCCTGGGAAATATTGTGGGGGGGGAAAAATGTACAAAGGTACATTCTACTTTCCTCCTTCACCTTCAAGACACTAACAGCTATCTCCTTCAGAGGATCCTTTTCAAAGGAGTGAAATAACTTCAAAAAGTTAGTCAAGCTAAGCAACTAGAATAAAAATCCACTAAAACAGGTGTTCCTAACGTTTCCACATGGCGGCTTAGTAGGCTGTTGCAGGCTGTAATAAACTTGAAGTTCCAACTTCTTAAGCACTCAGCTACCTGGTGTAGCTGAAAGAGAAATTCTAAGAATTAGAGCTGATGATAACTCTGTCAAGGACCATCATTTAGATGATTCTGTCAAGAATAACCACTATTTAAAGTTGACTTGGCAAGCCAAATATGAAACATGATCTCAATTTATTTTTATTTCATTCTTATTCAAAAAACGTACTGATATTCACTCATTAGTTGAGACAGAGTATGTGACAGAAAGTTCTTGAAAATAACAGTGACTTTCAAGTATGTTGCCTCTAAAATAACCACATGAACAAGTAAGCTGAGCTGAATGTTGCAAAGATTTATAAGATAGTAGCAAGGTGGAGCTGGCCACCAGGGGGGAGGCCAGAAAAGACAGAAAAGGATAAAAGGAAGGTGTTTCTAGAGCAGTAATACAAACCCTACAATAACAGGATTCAAAGCAAAAAGGAGTGAGACTATCCAGGAGGTTACAGTGCTTTGTTTTATAACATCTAATATCAATGTATTCATATTCTTTCCCTTACTCCAACAGTTTGATTGTGTTTCTTTGAAGAGAGGTCATGCTGATGATACAGGAAAGTGGAACAACGAGGAGTGTTATAATTCCAGAGGGTATATATGCCAGAAGAACAGCAGTGAGTATCTTGAAATTTTTAACACAAGGATTAAAATCACTTTTCTTGTTTAATGTGCTTTAGATCACTTATCTTTATTTTTTTTTAAGTAAAGGATCAGTAAAACTTAAGGGCCCATCTTGCAGCCAGCATTACTTAGCAATGTTTTGGAGAAGAGAATGATAAATAAAATACCAGAATTTAGGAAAGCAAAATTATTTTATTTTTAAAAGTGTAATTAAATAGCTAAAACCCACGAACAGTTTAATTACATAAGTTTATAATGATCTATAGATTATCATAACTGGTAAGTTTTACATTTATCCAAACAAACCTGATAGTCACAAAGCTTCTAAGTCACAGAGTATTTTGGAAAAATACAGGGTAGGTGTGTTATTTTTGACTGATGGAGTGAATTTACATCTGCAATATAAGAAACTGTGAATTTACTGATTCAAAATTCTCCAAGGCTGAAAATGTATTTCTTTCACCCAGGAAGTTCACTGTTGTTTTGAAGTTATCTGTTATTTATAAAAAACTAGTAAGAAGGTGTTCCATTCCATTAGCAATTTTCTACTAGGTCTGTAAATATTATTCAGTCACCCAAGTCAAATATGTGGCCTCCAGATTTAACTGTTCTCGAGGTGAGTTTTTTTCCTTATTCCTACAGATCCTGAACTATTTAAGTCATCAGCAACAGTGCTGGACCTTGCTTCTGACCATTCTGGTGGCATTAGCTATTCTGTCACCCGTTCCAAACTGAATTGGGAGGAAGCACAGAAAAACTGCAATAACAATGCCTCAGAACTTGCCAGCATTTTAGACCCATATACCCAGGCACTGTTATTCTTACTTGCACAGGAATATGGAGAGCCTCTGTGGATTGGTCTTAACAGCAACGCGGTAAGAACACATATATTACATGCACATAGTCAAGCTGACACTGGACCTGATCTCTTTATGTTCTCATCTTGTAACCTGTAGGAATTTCTGCCAGTGTAGTGCTGAAAACAGCATGTTACATCAGTGCACTACCCATTTACACTGCAGCTCTTCAAATAAGACTCATACAGTGGAGATTTTAATGAAGTAAGAATTTTCACATGCTTTAGCACAAGGAAATGCTCCTGCAAACCAGGATATAACAATGCTGTGTGTTGTCTGGAGTCAGTTAAAGGGTCTTGAATACAAATTGTAATATCTCCCACATTTTGAGTTTATTTTAATCTAAAAGATGTTCCAGGAACAACATGCTTCCTGCCTTCCTGCCATGTGTTTCTGTACCTCAGCGATCAGTGACATGGTATCTCAGGTTGCACATCTGTGACCTGCAAAGGAATGGTTTTTACGTGTGTGTTTATGCTGACACTTTCTACTAGAGTAGTCTTGTATTTATGGTAGTAGTAGCAAAATACAGTTGTGGCCAGAAACAGGGGGAAAATTAGGCAAAGGAATCTGGAGGCTATATGATATAGTACATATTGACCAATGGATATATTTTCTCATTTGGAAATGCAATTGGTTTAATTGCTTCCATTAAGAAGTTAGAATATTATTGGAAAGAAAAATCCTTTCTGTTTGTGAGATGTCTACATCAGTTGTATGACAGGAGAGGGTGAACATTTGGATGGTAGGTGTGTTTTGACATGCTACACTCTTCCCCATGAATCACAGTCACGATTAACTACAACAAAAACGATGGCAATCAGTACTGCTTATTAAGAACACTCCCACCCACACTTCCATTTTGCATACCGACCTTGGGGTGGTTGTACCAACATGATGTCTTACCTGATTCCCAGTTTTATGCCTTCTCTCATGCCCCTTTTCTTTTTTCCTTCTATTTCTCAATGCTTGAAAAATGCTCTGAATTAATGTTAGATACTTTTTGGAGAGCAGAAAAAAAATCATTCTGCATTCACATTTGTGGATAACAGACACTGTACATTTTGTTGCAGTTAGCATTTTCAGGCACAAAAAGGGGACATTAGCAAGCATATGATTCCATACTGGTTACACGAGAGTGCTCTTGAAGATCCTGTGTAGTAGCTACATCACTTGCAGCAATCTTGAAATTACTGTATAGATTTTGCTTCCAGACCAATGGCAAGTATCAATGGATTGACAGATGGAGATTCGTTTATAGCAAGTGGTCCAGCGGGGAACCAAAACGGACATTAGGATGTGTCTACCTAGAGACTGACGGCACCTGGAAGACAGCTTCTTGCAAGGAAAAACTCTTTTCTGTCTGTAAAAAATCAGATGGTAAGCAATTGATTATAAGTCTTTTAACTAGAAGGTGTGTAGATTTATCAACTGTGCTAAATAAAATAAGCCACTGGAAAATACTTGTTTATACACTCGTATACAGGAAGACATGAGTAGCTAACTAACTAGTTCTAAATTTTTCCCAGAAGTAAATAAATTCATAATCATAATTACCAAAAGCCTAAGAAACAAAAGGATTGAATACTCATTGATTTCTTAACTTTTAATTCTAATAAGAAGTTAATCACTTGCTATGAAATCTGTTTTGATTAGGCATCAGATGAAATTCTGTCTCCAGTTTGAGGCACCAAAGACTGAAAAGGCTCTCAGTCAATGATTTTCAGATGACCAGGAAACAAGAATTAAAAGGAAAGATTATAATTAGAGTTTGACAAAAGACTAAGAGAAAGATTATCAATTTAAAATATTAAAAATGAGCCCTAAGGAATGGAATTAAATTTTTCCCTATGTCTCATATGAGTTGAAAAGGAGTAAAAGACTTAAGTACAGCAAGGAAAACCACCTAATTTTATCAGTACAGAAATCTTTAATAAATACTTTGGACAGGTCAAGGAATCTCCATCACTACAGCTTGCTAAGAACAGACAGGACAAACATCTGTTAGAAATCACCTGATTATATATCAACTTCATGTCACCTGTGAGCACAAGGATGAATTACATAACCACTGGAGGAGCCTTCCAAGCACCAACTTCTATAATTTCTAAGGAAATAAGTATAAGTACAATTTCACAATTTAGCTGTATTATTGTTCTTGTCAACATTAAGGAAGATCTTGAATCATTAGAAAGTTTAAAATTGCATGCCAAATTACATTCTAAGATGCTGTAATTTGACAAAAATCCTCAGATTTTGATATATAATGTCTCCTACTTCAATATTCTGGAAATCTAATTTAAGAGCTGAATGTTCTTTAATATGGAAAGAAATAGACTGTAGAAGACTCACAGGAAGAAAATGTAATTTGGCAGAACATCTGATTTTCGTTCCATCTGCATTTATCTTCTCAATCAAAATCTTCCTATTGTATCAATCACTATGGAATATATTCAGGATGCAGTTTAACAAAAAATCCTGCAATCCATGTTTAGTTATAACCACACTTTCATTCACAATCACAGTTTCTGACATAAGGTTTTAATCCCGTCAAACATTGAGACTGAAGTGTCAGAAGACATTTTAAAAATAGCAGTTTTAACTAATTAGGCAGATATTTATGCCAGAAAACTAGATGGATATTTTATTGACTAGACTAATTAGAAAAATCATCATTAGACAGAATCTATACTTCTTACAGAGTATTGTATCTTCTTAATCACCTTGACAAATAAATGTGAAGCAAAATATGCTCTCAAACACAAACTCAAAGCCATATTCAAGCTCTTTTTAGAACAGGCTTAATTTCTTCTGTGATGAAAAACCTAATACGGTCTGTTTAGTTTTGTCTTAGTAGTATAAAGGGAAAAACAAATTTTATAAAATAACTAGATTCCAACTACCTGATCTCTTATCAGTAATGGCCCCTACTGAGCCCCCGCAACTTCCTGGAAAATGCCCTGAATCAAAAGGACACAAATCTTGGGTACCTTTCCATGGTCACTGCTATTACTTTGAGGCCTCCAAGAAAAGAAGCTGGTCTCAAGCTCATCAGGAATGTGCCCGACTAGGTGAGTGTTTTGTTTTAGAAAGACTGAAGGTGTAATTAATTATGTAAAATACTGGAAGATATTGCTAAGCAAATCTTAAATTACTTTAAAACTTCAAACCTAATGCTTTTTAGCTTGCTTTTCTGAGCATGCTTTTTCACAATAGAACTAAACTTTGTCAGAGACAGAAACATCTCATATCTCAAATACCAGGTGAAATACAAATATCTCAAAAATACTACATTCCTACTAGTTTTATGGAAATCAGTAATTGGGTAGGAAGAGAAATACTTTTATAGTCCCACAAAGGCACAGACTGCAGGGTTGGCTTTCCCTTCCCCAAACAAGAGGGAATCCACACACAGTGTAAACTAGGAGACACAGATTCATAGGAAAGTTGTCTTTGTTAGTTCCAGGGCACAGTTTATTAATTGGATCTCACTGGCTGGACAATAAATGAATTGGAGGAGTCATTCAGCTTTCATGAATCAGTAAAACACACCCAGCCGTGCAGCTCCTGCTCTGGAACAGCCCCCACTGCTGTCTGTGATCTGTGGAGAAGAGCTGTGTGTGGATCAGGGGTGAGGAAAAGACACTATACTCCACATTTCTCATTTCTCCTGACTGTTCACTGAGAACTGCTGTGACACAGCATACATTTCAGTGTGAGTAAAAATAGGAAACATCCTATACATTAGCACTATATGTCTGAGTGTTAGAGAGAATACAAGGATTTCTAGCAGCACCTCCTTGTATGTATGAAACCATTGACCTGTGACTGAGTAAACAGAAAAAGTAGCTTTGCAAAGGCATTTTACTTTACAGCTATGTGACAACAGAATTCCTGAAATGGTTCTGTTGAAAGATAAATCACATAATTACTACAAAAAGTACACACCACACTAATAACCAGAATGAAAGGTTGCATTTGGACACTGGTCCATGTTCTAAACTCCTACACTTTTGCCTACATGTTACCCCCTGGCCAGGCCAAGAAGATGGTCATTTCCTGATGACATCAACACAGCTTTGTGTATTTCTAATGCCAGGGCACATGGCAATCATAAATCAACTTCTGGACTGCAACCTCTAGCTGCTTATAAATCCTATCTACCCTTGCAGTAATAGCATCAAGCACTGCCCAGCCACTGGTGGGTGACAGAGCTGTAGTGGCAACATGCATGGTGCTGACTACATCATCCGTACCACTTTCAGCCTACTTGCATCACAATCTGGGGTGGGGTTGGACCCGTCCAAAGAGTATCGCAGGACAGCAATTTTTCTTCTCTGAAATACCAAAAGCTAAACAAAAATCAATATCTTCATGTCAATTTGCATCCATACAGCTCACAGTCATGCTCAAAACAAAATATAGTAATATAATAAGCATAATGAGACTAGTGAATATTACCTGCAAGAATCAGTGTCTTTTATATCTTTTTGCATATCTTTTATGTGTTTATTGACTTAAACTGTAAGACAATGAGACATTGTGATGTGTTCGTTAATATTTTTTCAGCTGCTAATCTGGTGTCAGTAGGAGACTATACTGAAGCAAACTTTCTGGCAGACACCATTGAGATACTCCATGGAAAATCACCAAACTTTTGGATAGGGCTAAAGAAAAATGACAGAGGTAATATCTTCAATATTTTATCATACATTATCGTATCATACAAAATGATGATATGTTATATTAAAAAGAAAGCCACTTTGTATACTTGAAAATACACATATATAAAAAATACAATTTATCTCAGAGCATGCTTACATATGCTTAGAAATGTAACTGAAACTTTTAACCACCTATTTGTGTTACAAATTTTTGTTTTCCCCATCACAACATCTAAACCCCTGTATTTTATACATATATTCCTCTTTTAAATATTAGGACAGTGGGTATGGGCAGACAAATCTGCAATGGATTTTGTCAACTGGCAAACAGGAGAACCTTCAAACAAAAGGCATAAAGATTGTGGAGAAGTATGTGCATTGTCTGGCCTCTGGAACACCAATGTCTGTTCTTTCAAAAAAGGATATATCTGCAAAAAACCAAAAAGTAAGTAACATTTCTAATATGTTAAGGCTAATAATGCCTGATAATGTATATTCATTGTGCAACATAAAAGTATAAAAGATTATAGGTTTGTGTGCAAAACCAATAGACCCTAATAGTGCGATCCAGCTGCCTAAATACTGACAAGCCCCACATGGCTTCTGACTACCTCCTCACAATGCTGCATATCCCCTAAGTCCTGTAAAATTACCTTCAGCCCCATGCAGCCTTCATGAATAGTTCAGACCCCTATGTTTAGGCAAAAGAATGGTCAACGACCACTTATTTTTAATGAAAAGTCAGTCTAATTCCATTAGAATTTCCCTCAAATATCACACAATCTAAGCTCAGAAGCAGTGTTTTGACTTAATTTCGCCTGAATATGTTCTCAAAAGAAGTAACCTTGTTCCAATGAGTGTAATGAAAACTCTGTCTTGTAGAAATGCTGGAATTGGTGATTCCTTTCATTACTGTCCCCTCAGCCAATGGATTAAAGGAATATGATAACACACATTCTTGTGGCACTCTCCATCTACAGTGTGATAGAATCGTGTTTAATAAAATGTTGGTAATATCCTGACAGCAAAATCATCATCTGCAAGAAAATGTATGAGTTCAATTACCAACTGAGATAAATGAAAGTGGTCTAGAACACGAACATTTTGTTTGGTTAAGCTTCATATTTTTGTTCACCTTTCCCTTACCCGCTAAGTTTAGGAAGTGTAACTACCACAGGAACCACAACCACATGGAATGGTTGTCTCTGACAGAAGGGGCTAAAGTCACAGAAGATCCTTTTCAGCTCAAGTAAAATGCTCATGATAAATCTCTAGCACTTGAGACCTGCATTTAGGAAATTTTTCCCATTTCAGAAAACACCTTAAAATGATTAAGGATCCTGTGAGCAGTTTCTCAGAAATTAACATATTTCAAAACACTTTTAGAAATAAAGAGAAATCTGACTCCAATTTCATGTCTTGTTGGGTATCTCAACTGAAGAGGTCAGATGCTTTTGGAATGAAAGTGCCAGTCAGGCTACTAGAGGATGATCTGAGAGAGCAACCGTCACCATCAAGTGGATGTAGGGGGAATTGTCAGGAGCATCTGGATTTAGGAAGTTAAAAATGCCTCTTTTTTTTTTTTTTTTTAAGCATTCAGAATAAACATTTTCTTTTCCTTTCAAAAGCTCCTGAAAACACAGAGATGTCAACAGAAAATACAGGTAATCATACTTCCTTTTAAGTAGAATTATAAGGAGATGCTGAAATACAACAAGAATATATTTACACAGTTTTTAGGTCTTAATTTTGAGAGTATTTAAAAATAAAAAGTCCATAAACTTAATCCTATATCTAGATATACGAAACAGAGGTTACTCTGAAGTAAACTGGGGTTTTATCAGATTTAATTATATTTTGTTTGGGTTTGTTAGTAAAAAAACCCAACCCAACCAACCCACTTGTTGAACTGAAAATCTACATGCATATTGCGTTTGTCTGATTTCTAGTTAAAGAAATACCATTTATTACTAGATTCTGAAATCTCTTGATATCAAAGGTGTTGATTCCATTTCATCCACTTACAGAAGGGCAAATGGAGAAAGTACTCTCTGCTGGCATCATTTGGCTGTTGGTTCTTCTAGCCCTTTCTATAGTTGGAGCTGGAAGTATAACTTATTTCTGCTTGAGGAGGAAGAGACAAAACCTGCTACAGATTTCAACCAGAATGAGTGGACCAGAAGCAACTGTGGATATCCAAGAAAAAGATGTACATACCTACATATAGTTTGACAAAATGCCCATATATTCCAACTAATAAAAACCAGACTCTGAATTGGTGAAATCTTATGCCAGCTTTGCATTTTTCTACCCAGATAATAGTCTCCTCTCTTCACAAACATAAAGTTTATGGATTTATATAAATACGCACACATATATACTACCTCAAAATTCCCTCCAAAGTGTTACCGTTTGTTTAGTTCAGGGAGTACACATATATTTTACACATAAATGAGCATGACTGAAAAGCTGGTTCCAGAGATGTTACAGGAAAACTCTGACAGATATTTACTATGGGAAATTACTTCATTTAACTCAATGTAGAAATTCTCCTTTTTCCACCCAGAGGAAATCATTACTCATATCTTTACACTATTTTTTCCTGCTATATTACTTCAATGTTATCTAGACTATGATGGGAAACACTACTCATTTTAGATTTTCAGCTTCACAGTTTATGATACTATATTTTCATTCATGTAAACTCTGTTATAATACCTGCATCTGTGAATTAAATACTTTTCCCTTACCAAAAAATAGATGGAAAGACAGAAAAAAATTGAAGAGACTCCTTTATTTCTACCCCTAGTCTGAATTCTGGGCATAATTATATCGTTTCCTACAGCCTTGTGCTTTTCTATTATTCTGTAAATATCAAAATTTTTATGCCAGGTTCAAATTAATAATAAAAATATAAGAGTAGATGATCTTTCCATTGGGTTTTATTTCAGTAATGATGCTTTCAGTATGCAGTGATGCCCCTTTTTAAATGCAAGCATGTATAAGAAATGGCTATCTTATACTATGTCATATAACTCTCCAATTTAGAGAAACAAAATCACTGATGTACTATTTGAAAATAAACTTTTCCTTTTTTTGTTGTAATTCCATTTGATAATGTACTGCCTAGGTCCCCTTTCAGCTTTTCTTCAACTGTATAGAAAAGCAGCGTTTGCCTTGGGGGAGTTTATCATTCTGCTTATTTTCAGACATGCATCATCCCTCCTGAGTTATGAAGACACCGTTCTCCAAGCCATGGGAAGGCACCTGGCACTAACAGGCGTCAGTGAAGAAGCATACTGAGGAGCAGGGCTAGGGCAGAGGAACTTCTACCAAATATCTGTAATGGGAAACAGGTTCTCTCTTCGGTCCTTCTGTGAGCACCATAGTCAGAATTACTTACCCTCTCCCTATGCTTAAGGTCTCTGACTGACAAAAAGTTGATGCCATGCTAAAGATCTCTTTTAAAGAGAAGAGTATACCTGGAATAAGTGGAACAGGTTTCTACACCAGGACATGTGTGCCTATGCCTAAGCAGCTTGCAAACACAGTTGTATTACATCTATTATTTACCTTTTTTCTAGCTATCCAGTAAACAATAGTGTCCTAAGCAAAAATGGTATTGATAGCTACTTAGAATGGAAGTACCCCCTTCCTTTACTTCAGTTGTTTTATCAAGGGCTGTCTCAAAACATGGGGCATCTCTGCTAATGTTTCCTTCTGAGATTTCAGTTTTTTCCCCTTGTACTCCTTTGCTGGATGGACACACATTATTGTACAGCTTTGACTAAGGGTTAAAGAAGTTTCACCAATCACAGATATAGAAAGATGTCTAAAGATTGTATGGCTTTTCCCCTTCTGCTATGTCTGCATGACATAACCAAGAGATCTGGTAAAAAACCCCAAAACTGCCAATGCCCACCCACCCCACCCCTACCCACCCCCGTTATGTAAAATACAGTTAAAAATTAAGTAAACCAAAAGTAATGTCCTTTGAACACTTCGTAAAGTCCAGAGATAAAAGCCCTTAGATAAAAAGAAATTCTTTAAATTACTATAAATCCTGTAATACAAACTCCTGCAATAAAGAAACAGTCACTGCTATTTTCAGGAGGAAATAGGAAATAGCTGAGAGAACTTTGTACAAAACTGTGCAAACGAGGAAAACACCACCTGCCTCCCCTGGAGATGACTAGAGATAAAATTGTTTCTTGTTGTGTGCTACAGAAATCTGGGAATACATAGTTATGCTTGCCTTTTGGATGAGTAAATAGTGAAAGTGCTTTTCCTGTTCTATACCTACAAACAGTACAGGCTGCTGGACACTACTGTATATATGCCCAGCTTAGTGAATCTGATAAGTTAAAATTACCTTTCCCAAAAGAAAAAATGAAACAACATACAACAGAGGAGACTACATTTTTTGAAGTTATTTGTAAGTTAACTGTAAAAATTGGGAGCTCATAACAGAGGTATTCTGGTGACCAAATTCAGCCCAGCCTAGGATCTCCAAAGGAGCAGCCTGGCTGCGATCACCACTGTGCAGGAAGCAGAGAGATCTCAACAGTCAGGCTGCTCGGCATGCCAGCTAGCCGTGTTACCACATGAAAATCTCCTGATATACATACATTGTTATGTACAGCTATTTTGTAGTTAGACTGAACATCATGCCTGAACAAGATACAGCCCAGCTCACAGGCTAGGCATAAGGTATGCTGATGATCCTCCTCCTGCAAGATACTGAGACACCACAAAGGCTGATCCCAAGTACCTCTTACAGAAACAGGAAAGATGGCACTGTGGTGAGAACAGCAGTGAAAATAGGTGAGGGCAGAGTGAGCCAGTGCAGCTGTGCATGTGCCTGGGGAAAGGGCTGAGAGGAGGGCCACAGCCCTGAGCAGACCCGCTCGCATCAGGCAGGCACTGTCACTGCTACCCACTGCTCACAGCACGGGACAGCATTGCCATAGCAAGGACGGGTCATTTAACCTACTGAGTCTCAAACAGCTGAACAATTACTGGGGCAGAGACCAATGCGTCTGAACACTTTGACTCCTCTGTATTTGTCTTTTGGACTTGATATTGGATAGGACTAAGACATGGGCCACACACCTCATGCATTTCTCAGACACAGAAGAGGGCTGGGTTGCTTTTGGTTGAACTGCACAGGGCAGAGGAGACCCTTACCCCCTTCAGTGCTTAATCCCAAATCCCAGTGTTTCCACACAAGTCAGTTGTTTGCACGTTTCTCTTTTCTCTTCAAAAAGTTCTGTATAGTTAAAACCACTGTCAGTTCAGTCCTTGGGATAACAAAAACACTGCTTATTATGAATGCTTCTGTTTAAATTAACTTCAGAGTAGAGAAGACACCCCAGCACTGTTGTCAAATGTGTTTATACTGATGTGTGTGTGTGTACTGGTGTAGGATTTTTCCTCTCATTTTCATAAATAAATACTGCCTGATTTTCCTCACCAGTTTCTGACAACACACCACCTCCTCTGTAACTCCACTGACAATTTTTTGACAGGAAAAGGTAATTCAGTAATGGAAATACAGAATCCTCAGTCTTCTTGCAGCCAAAGGAAAAGCTTTATTTTTCAACTCTGGCCACAGAAGAGCTACTATGATACCATGTTTGAAATACCAGAGTTAAAACATGGGGATGTATGGAATTACAACCGATTTGTTGTCTCAGAATTACGAAGTCAGCTCTCCAAAAATTAATCTTTTCAGCTTTCTGTGCTAGTTTGGTTTTGCATCTGTTAGAACACTTTGTATCTGATACTACCACTGCACAATGGACTAAACTACTCACAGAATGGACAGTTTTAGTATAGATAACAGAACTGGGACTGCTGGCCGTGGTTGGTTTTACCTGTAACTTTCCTGGTTGCAGTTACATCACAAGAGAAAGACCTGCAGTAGCATCGCAGTGAATCATGAGCCCTTGCAGACAGTAAATACAGTACCCAGGATGATAAAACGCTCTCAGACCTTCTGGTATCTGTCAAACAATGGATCCTAAAAGGAGTCTTGAAAAAAATTCCTCTTCTTGCTACTGTTCATCAATTACATATGCAATAATTTTGATTAATTAATTAATATTCTGCTCCCTGTTTATTATAGCCTTCAGAAGGTATCAGGGGGCCTACTTTTCTCTTTGATCACCTTTATAAACTGCTGTATGTAAAAGGCTGGACCAGATCTGGACCATGTGGTTTACACATTCCCTTTATGAATTACATGAAATTTGTAACATGCAAGCTCATTTATTACAATTATAAAAATAATTTTCAGCTTTTTGAGTATTTTAAGCACTTCAAACATTTATGAAAACAAAAGTAAAGTGTACCCTGTTACATTTTAAGGGTTTTTTCATTACTTACACATTTTAAAGCTTCACATGGACAAGGCATAAAGACTGAATCCAGGTGTTAAATTGCTTATTAGAATAAACTTGTAATCCTCACATTTCTACAAATAACCCTACTGTGTCTTAAGAAGAAGATGACAAGTTTTGTGGAAGTGGTTTCAGGCTAGTTTCAACAGTCACAGGAAAAAAATTCTGGGCACATTTTCACATATTTTCCTTATTTTTCATTGTCATTTGCAATGACAATATAATCTCTTTCATACATAGGTTCAGCTATCTAAGACACCTGAAGGGGATGGAACTCATCTCACATAATGTAGATATCTCAAATGTAGACTTATCTAGCTAAACTACTTTGCCAAGGTCCTCACTGTGGTCAGCACAGAGAAATGGACACATTAGGATGCAATTACTGATGAGACACTCTAGACTTCCACTGACACAGAGAAAGGCTAAACCAATTATCTCCCAGTAACTGCGCTCTACAGAATCCAATTATTAATTTGTATATTATGCAACTGGGCACAGCACACACTAATCATTTTTTGTTGATCACATTTATGGTCAATAGCTCCAGGATACTTCAGAAAACAGCTATCAAAATCAGCCCCAAAAGATAATTTCCCCCCTCCTGCTTGAAAACAATTACCTTTGTAAAAAAACCTTCTGTTAAATTCAAAAATTTCCATTCAGAATGGAAACTGAGCAGGTAGTATTTCTTAAGAAAATGTTAAGAACATTGACAGAAGTTCCTTTGAAAGCACAAATCATTGACTACAAAGGAACTACATCTGAAGCAAACTCTCAAGGCAGCCATCTGCCTTTGTACTCTCATGAACACTTTCCAACCCAGTGCCAGGATGGGTAAGAAATCAGTGAAGTGTGTCTGCTTACAGTCCTGATAAAATCTGCATTTAAATTGCACCCACTTCTGTTTCCCTGAGCAGCAGCTGACCTGTACAGTACACCAGTGAACCCTTGAGAAGGTTAAGCTGTGCCGAGCATCAGAAATGAGGGCTCTGCTGCTTCTATCTCCATCATTGATGCATATAGCTACGGAAGAAACACTGAACATAAAAGTCCTGTTTGGTCTCGTATCCAGTGCTGCTGCTGAAAGTTCCCTCTCTTCTTCAGTGTAGATGCCCTAAAACCACTGCACCTACTTTGTCAACATTCTGTTTATATTTCTCCCATCTACCTCCTACTATCTTCATGATTTTAATGCTAAGCTAGAATAGAAGACTGGTATTTTTGGTCATCAGGCTGATAATCTCTGTTTACTAAGAATTTTTCAATTATTCGTTCAGCTAAATCTGGACAGAATTTATTTTTAATTTCTGTAAGCCCCATTTCTGTTTACAGTATCATAGCTTTAGTCATAGATAAATCTTAAATATCACTTAATCATCACTATATATTAAGAACTTGTACATCTCAGCCACTCCACCCAACACCGTCTTCATACAATGTATGAAACATTCTTAAATTATGCGGCATTATTTTCCTAATAGTTTCAAATGATGACATATTCCACTGGTAAAAAGTGATTAGAAATGGCTCATTACTTGAACTGGATTAATAAATCATTTTCAAATGAACTTACTCTGCATCTTGCTACATCCTCCTCCTTTTTCCCCCGCTATGTGACTTTATTTCCCTGAATCTTTAGTTTTCATTTTGTCTTTTATTCATGCCCCATATAGGAGATTGTTGCAAGAGTCTGGCGGAGACTTTTGAAGGCAGAGTGCTTCACAAATGTGCCTCCTAACATAACAAGGTGCCCTCTGACTGCTCATTGAGTTCAATTCTTGCTGTGCAACTGGCACTGGCTATTCAGAGGCTCCCAAACCTCTGATAACCTGGCTCGCCAACACTTGCACAGTATTTTCTCCCTGCACTGATCCCCACAAAAAAAAAAGTCATCTTTCTCTCCTCTGCTTTACTTGTAAAAAGTCTTTTGTGGAAGCCACTCAGTTGCAATCTGAGGGAGATACTATGTCAATCCAGCTGAACAATGAAAGTGAGAAAAGAGACCAAACTGGTAAGTCTCCAGCACAATTCAATAAACTGGAGAATCCATTTATTTTCCCTAATTAAGGAAAATCACTGCCGTTTTTATAAACTTTCTCTCAACAATTATTTTTTTCAAATGTTTTCAGAGGAACATCGGACACCCATTTCTCACCCTCTAAAATTTGGCCAAATTAACTGCTTGCAGTTCGTGGCAGTGGTAAGAACCACCAATATGTAGGTTATTTCATCTCTCCTTAAGAACAGAATAGAACAGACTACCTCAGTTGGAAGGGGCCTACAACGATCACCTGCCTGACCAGTTCAGGGCTGACCATGTTAAAAGCATGGTGTTAAGGCTATTGTCCAAATGCCTCTTAAACACTGACAGGCTTGGGGCATCGACCACCTCTCTAGGAAGCCTGTTCCAGTGTTTGACAACCCTCTCAGTAAAGAAATGCTTCCTAATGTTCAGTCTAAACCTCCCCTGCTGCAGCTTTGAACCATTCTCTGAAGAAACACTCTCTCTTCTCCTGCTCATTTTCTTTCTCTGTTGTGATTTTAGTATTAAGTTCCAAATTTAAATGTTAGAAGAAGATCAAAGTACTACATCACCATTTTTCAGTGAATGCCATATCAAGAGATTATGTCAATGAGAGTGAACTGGTTACTACAATTACTGAACTGGTTATAAGTAGGATTCTCTAGAGAAAACTCATTCTGTTTCCCAAGACTACCTATCTACCATATATGGTTCAGAAGAGACATATGGAAAGATATTTAAATGTAAGTTCTTGATGTAATAGTCTCAGCACTTCTGTAAAATACTTAAGAATCTTTTGCAAAATTTTATGGTCGTGAAAGATTATTTGAACTAAAACAAAAGATAGAGTTTTATGTTCATTAGCACTCAAGCACAATGAAACAAGATATTATTTTTTTTTCCTAACTGAACATTAGTTTTCTCCAGTGGGTTTCAGCAGTTCCCAGCTGCTCCTAACTTCATAATTCATTGTTCATAACTCTCCTATATATCCAGAGAAAATTGTTCAACTTCTTGATTTGATCCCTTCTTTAATAGAAACAGAACTTGTATGTTTACATTATTCTGAACTTTGGCTGAGTCAGATTCTGGGTATTTTTGCAGATGCTGCAAAACGGAGAAATGTTTTTCCTACAAGATCACAGACATTGAGATGACAATCTGCAGTGGCATCTCAAGACTCCATAAGCCAGGGACTGAGGACAGGGCTTCATCAAACACCAGCCACAGCTAATAGGTAAGCTTTTATTTCTACCTCCTTGAAGCGCAAAGCAACTGCAGGCCTTGCGGAAGGGTCCTCCCCATCCCGGGCCTCTTTCTAGATGTCCCTCATGACCCTGGCCAGAGGGCTGAGGAATGACCGCTGGAGAGTGTATCTTCTGCACAGTAAAGGCGCAGATTTGGCCTGAGCCTTGAAGACCGTCCCAGGCAGCCCTGAGAGGTTACGGAGTCTCCAGGCTTGGAGACATCCACGGCCCTGCTTGGTGCCAGGGGCTGGACTAGGCCATTTCCCTTCCACCCTCAACTCGGCGGTGACTCCGAGACTTGGCCATCATCCCTACTGCACTGGCAATCCACACGGCAAGCCAAGTCCCACAAAGCAACGGTGCCCCAACGTGAAGGCAGGCTTCCTAAATCCCTCCTCTGCCCCGCACTCCATCGCGCACAGCCACCTGTTGCCCTACACCTTCTCCATGTGCAGCCCTGGCTAAAAGCGACACTGCCTTCCCCAAGGCTGGGGAGCGCCCTGCACTTCTGACCGGGGGCTGCACGGCTGCACCCCTCCCCTCCCCACCCCCCCTCGCCCTCGCTTCGCCCCACACTGGCACCGCCAGCACAGGCTCCGCGGCGCCGGGCTCCCGTTCCCGCCGCCCCACACGCTCTGGCAGGGAGCGGGGAAGCCTCCCCTGCCGCCTCCACAGCAGCTGCCGGAGCCAGTCCGGCTCTGCGACTGGGGGTCTCTCTCCTTTCACGGATCGGGGCGGGGGGCGGATGACGGCGATAAGAGCCGGGCAGCGGTAAAGGCGACCGCGCGGAGCGGGAGCGCCGCAGCTAGC